>CM024523.1:9758114-10398828 GCA_014182375.1 Eucalyptus virginea | reverse complement strand
TCATTTCGTGAATCTATTCCAATTAACATGGTGCAGCAGAGATGTGTGCTACTTGTGAAAATACCATGTCATGTCAATGGAGTGTTTGAGTGAGGAACTTAGATGGCATGATGACCTCGTATTGGCAAAAACAAGGAAAGAGTTCTTTATATATGGCTTATGCTATGAGGTTAAAGCTCCTTTTTTTAAGAAAAAAAAGAAAAAGAAAAAGGATAAATTTCTATTATGAAACAGCTCTGGCCTGTAGTGCACGACCGTGTAGATGGAGAATGATCAAGTCATAGCTTACTACTAGCCTTCAAAATTTGGAAGAGCTTTGCAATCTGGGTGGCTATTGTGTGCTTTACTCATTTTTATCTTTTTGAAAGGTCATAACTGCCTTTTTTGTTTCCTTCAGCTTCAACTTTGTAGGATAGAATGAGCAATATTGCATTATGAATGTATGCAGGGAAGATTCTACTTTGGGGAGCTATTACAGGATGAGTATGGCTGTAATGAGGATGTTTCAGCGGTATGTCCTGAAGTTGAGTTCTTTAGCTGTCTGAATAGAGATGTGACATGTGTGACTCTTGCATGCTGGCCCTTTTCAGCTTCATTATGGGATAGCGGAAGTAGCTGCTGCTAAGGCAAGGATGTTTACTAACAAGCCAGATGGAAGTATGTCTTTTGAACCCTACAGCATTCATTTATGGCAGAATTTGACTTAAGAAAAATTAAAATTTGTGTTAGAGCGAATGTGAGAACTAGAACCTTCTAACCCTGAGTAGATTGCTGCACTCTATATTATTCATTTTTAAGTTCTGCCCAAGCAATACCGGTTATGATATCTCTATATGTTGATATGCTTCTGGATTTACTTGGAATAAACATGACCATATCTTCGTGGTTGGAGATCTGAGAAAGGATGCTCCTATTCTCTTGAATTAAATACTTATTTTCTGTAAGGTCTTTGAGCTGATGTTTCTCTGGAACTCAAGGGTCTGGAAAAACATCATCCTTGCAACATAGGTTCTCTTGTTAATAGATCCACAATTTGGTTTGCAGGTTTATTTTTAAAATGTCGCACCATTGTCCTTTTAGTGCATGCTCCTGCTTGATACTGCTGTTAAAATTTTTTAGAACAGTGACTCGCAACACTGTTTATCAGCTAGATTTATTAGAAGCCCTTCCCTTCTAATGAGCACCCGGTTTATAAGTAACTATCGTGTCAGCCTGCCCTTAAATCAAACTTCCACTTTATAGCTCTAATTTTCTTCTGGCAGTGGTCAGAGAAGAGAGAGGTCCCTATGGTGATCCTCAGCATCCTTACTTTTATGAGGAAGAAGATGTGTGGATGGCCCCTGGCTTCATCAATCAGTTCTATGAAGTAAGTTTCATGCTGTATTGGTGGATTCAGAGCAATTTTTTTTTACCATGGGGTTTCACTGTGTTCCTCTTATTGGCAGGTCCCTGATTATTGGAAAACATACGTTAGTGAGGTGGATCAGGAAAGAGAAATGTGGTTGAATTCCTTCTACAAATCCCCACTGAGGCTGCCTATGCCTGCTGAGCTCGAGTATTGGTGGTCAAAAGGTATGCATTCAAGACGCTCCTCCTTCAGTCTCTCTACATGCCTGTGTTTGTGTGGAATGAAGCAAGAAAGGAATGACCCTTCTTGTTTCTTTTCTTTTTAAACTTCGTCGGGATTGGGAATAATGAAGTGGAACCGGGAGTTTAGGCAGAATTTTGCATCATTCTTTTCCATCAGTGAGAAATGCCCATTTCTGCCCCATCAAAGAACAAAATCGTGAAAATTTGATTTGGGTACAAGGAAGAGCAGCAGTGAAGTTGATGTAATAAACTTAGGATATGCTTTTGCATAACTCTTTTTTTCTGTCCAAACTCTTGGATCCTTATCTAGAATGAGTCATCTGGACTCTGCAACTGCTGTAGCTAAGCTAGCAAAAATAAGCAGCTCCTGCTCACTGTGTAGCCTAGATATATTTTTTTGCTTGTTCTTTGAGTGCTTGCAGTTGGATCTCTAGCTTGCGAAGAACAAATGTGTGGATCTTGTATGACGTGCCTAGTATTTTCTTGATCAGATCATACTCCAGAATTTGTTCTGATCAATAAGGAACCAGAACCTGATCCGCAAGATCCATCAAAGCTTATATACACAGAAGATCCCCTAATCCTTCATACTCCGACTGGGCGTATAATTAATTATGTTGAAGATGAAGAGCATGGGATCCGCTTGTTCTGGCAGCCAGATGTAAAAGACGGCGAAGATTTTGACCCAGAGAAGTTAGAGTTTCTGCCCCTGGGTTTTGATGAGTTCTATGGGAAAGAAGAGGTGGTCGAGAAGGAAAGTCTTTTGAAAAGGATTATCATGGCAATGGAAAATGCATGTAAGCCCACATTCGACAGACTGGAGAAGTGGACGGAGGAGAAGAAGAAAACCAGTGAAATGAAGATTAAGCTGATCGAGAAGGAGCTTGACCTCATCGAAGCTGAATTGTGCTTGGAAGAGGCCATTGAGGACATGGATGAGGAGTTGAAGATGAGAGAGAAAGAGGAAGAGAATATTGAAGTGGGTTTGCGGGAGGAAGTGGAAGTGGATTCTTCTGTGTTGGCCAAAAATGATGGGAAAACTTTGGCTGCTGATGAGGAAAAGGAAGCAGAAGGAGAAGAGGAAGAGGAAGAGGATGAGTCTGAAGATGAGGACGATGAACCATCGAGTTTTGGTTCTGTTGCTGTTGATCAAGACTCATCAAAGAATGACAAAAAAGGCAGCAAACCTGGGGGGTCGCCATTTTCTACTTCCTCATTGGGATTTGCTTCATGTGGCCTTGTCTCTGTTGTAAGTATCAAGTTTCCTAGATTACTCTCATGAACCCTTTGTCTTAATTTAATTTTGATAACTCAACATGGGCTTCTGAGGTGATTTGACCTAGGAAATTTGTGTAACTGTTCCATTATGTCTCAATGCATGTGCATGTCCTGGAACATGTGGATATTATTTTTCTGGTTTGTTAGTATCTTCACCGCAATAGCCTTGCGAACGTATATAGTGGAAGAAATCCATGTGTTGATTTGTGAAAACTTTTTGGTGGGAGTTCATGTAGATACTCAATTTCTTTGTGTAATTCTTGTCTGATTTATCACGAACTCTATTGTCCTTATCCCAGTTGCTCTTGTTTCCCTCTGTAGGTTTCTTCAAAGCTGCAACACTCATTTTTATCGTGGAAGGAGAGCAGATCCTCAGTAAAGGCAACTCCGGCATTGCAGATCCCAGCCTCTAGTAGCCTGAATCAAGTTCCTCACAACCTCAGTTACACACCAAATCTTTGCAAGGAAGGGAGATTAAGAGCGAGGAGGCAAGAACACCAAAAGCATCAAGCAAGGAGACCATCTAAGGGGAGTGCGGCTCAACTGCATTCCCTATCGAGGATCCTCTCGCCCGGTCCAGCTTCTAGAAAGTCCAAGATGAATGTGAAGGAGCCAAGAAGTTGGAGGCATGCTTGGCTGCATAACGCTCCAAAGGATGACTTAAGCAGCGTCTTGTCTTTACATTATTCGCTGTACTATTCGGAATCATACATGGATAGTAGTATGAAGTGAGCTTTGCTCATCTTCTTCCGTGAGCTTTGCTCATCTTCTTCCGCAATTTTCTTTTTTTCGACATGAATATGTTACATTTTGAAAGGTCAATTTTGTTGTGTAACATTGGCATTCCTGGTTTTAGTCTAGCGAAGGAAATAAAATTAAAATGGAGAAGTTTTCACCAAGTTGTATCGTTTCGATTGAGAGAAATACATGAATTGAGTGGAGTCGAAGTAGTATTTTGCTGGAACCTGATTTGTCCCTGGATGTGCATGAAATCTAATATGTTCTTGTTTGCTTTCTAGAGTTATTGTTAATTTAAAGAATCTCTCATCTATCGCCTACCTACCATTCCCGACTCTCCCTTACCATGCCAAATGCCTAGTGGCTATCGCTTGTAAAGGCCAGGAAATTAATGAAAGTGGCAGCATTCTGCTTTCTGAAGGCATACCCCATCGCGCCAGTGAACTTGTGCAAGTTGCATCGAGGATTCACATCAAGATGTTCCACATGTTCGCCATCTGATCTGACCTTAACCTACTTGTCTGGAACCTAGATTTTACGTGTGAATTCCACTGGGCATATATTCTCATGTGCACACAGAAAGCAGAGAGGAGTCTTGAATAAATATGAAGCTGTGATGATGTTTTTCTTCGTTTTCCCTAATCGAGTTCAAGTAGCTGCCCACCATTGACATCTTCTTTGAAAGAACTAGAGCATAGTGAAGGATCTCTCTCCCCCTTAAGTGCAGGTGTCGGATTAGTCTTCTGATAATGAGCAACTTTTTCCTGTGAAAATCGCGGGGGGTCCATTCTTACTCAAGACAATCACTCGGGATCAAGTCAGGAGGAAACAATTCCTCAAGGACCCTCTCTATTCTTGTTGCGGGTGACCGGTCTATGATCAGACCAGAGACTCGAACTTGATGGGCAGTCGAAAATGAGCTCACTACACTAATCTGACTGCTGGAGAAAGGAATGCACTCGGAAAAGGATAAAGTTACCAACAGATTGATCGGTGAATTCGGTCATTCACCAGGTAGAATTGTGTCCTAAGTTTCATGTGGGGACTGAGCCCCGTTGCACCGCAGCCATTTAACACAAAGCAACAAGCAAAAGAGAAATTAAATTTATCTGCCCCCCAACTTGATGTACTACCCTCAGTCTTACTCGGACCAATTGTCGTCGTCATTAGCCAGTCCGAAAATGCATTATGAAGAGAAGATGCAGATGTCGATTTGAATGGAAAGACTAGATGTAGACTGGCATTTGGCAGCATCTTAACCATTCCCTACCCGACCACCTACATTTTCTCTGTCTGTCACTGCGCATGATGTCGCTTTTCTTTTGCCCGATCAAACAGATGAATAGCCTCTTCCTGTACGGTGACTAAAATTGGGCGATCAAGTTATTAACCGATTTTTTAGATCGACTCTCGTTCGAGCCGCTTATCAACGCTAATTTGATCAATTCCAAATTACCAATTTTATTTGAATCACTCGTCATTTCTTTTTTGCTAAAGTTATAAATTATGTTTGCATCAAATACAAACTTTCCAAAAAGCTCCATAAGGTTCTAATCTATGGTTATCTCTATGTTTAATGATGAAGTCCAAGTGTCCAACTCTCTCCCCACTTTTCAATGACTAAATACGCGTTTGGTAACGATTTTATTTTTGGGAAATTTTTTTGATCAGAAATGGTTTTTTCTGATTCTACTTTCGGAAACAATTTCGAGTAAAAGAATGCGTTTGGTCAGAATCCGTCCAAAATTTCTATTCTCGGGATAAAAATGCGTTTGATAGGATTCTTAAATTCTTTTATTTCTTTTAATTTTTTAATACTTTTATTATATTTTTCTTAATTTTTTTTTTTCTTTTTCTCTTCTTCCTCCTTTTTCTTTGTAGCCACCACCGCCACGGCTGGACAATGTCTGGCAAGCTCGCCGGAGGCTCGCCTTGGCCTGGTGAGGCCGAGCCTTGCCTTGGCTTGGCGTTGCCGGTCCTCCTCTAGCCGGTTGCCGACCATAGCCGAAGTCGACAACTGGCTAAAAGGAAGAAGAAGAAAGGGGAAGAGAAGAAGAGAAAAGAGAAGAAAAGAAAAAAAATTAGGAATTGATTCTAGGAATTATTCCCGATAATAAGAAACTAATTTTTTTGCATTTTCGATTCTGTTCCAAATTTATTAGAACAAAAAAATATATTTTTATTCTTAAAAACAAAAAATTTATCAAATGGATTTTTTTTTTTTTTTTTTTTTTCGTTTCGAAAAACGAAAGAACATAAATTGTTGTTCCCCAAGAGGTTACCAAACATGATCTAAACGTTTCAAGTTGAGATACGAAAGAAAATAATTTTGTTCTTAGTTCACTTGTTTAGGTTACTTTACTCCCATTGTAGTAGAAGCTATAATAGTCACTTTTCGGGATCTAATTAATTGTTATGGAGTTCCCTATAACCGGATCCCTTGACTCATCCACATAGACACATTGCACAAGAGTTTTCTACTGTTAATCTGGTACCCTCAAATTGTTTTCTATGCCAGGGAAAAAGGACAATTTTGTTGTGTAACATTGGCATTCCTAGTTTTAGTCTAGCGAAGGAAATACAATTAAAATGGAGAAGTTTTCACCGAGCTGTATCCTTTCGATCGAGAGAAATACATGATTTGAGTGGGAGTCGAAATAGTATTTTTCAGGAACCTGATTTGTCCCTGGATGTGCATGAAATCTGATATGTTTTTGTTTGCTTTCTGGAGTCACTGTTAATTTAAAGAATCCCTCAAGTATTGCCTACCATTCTAGACTCTCCCTTACTGTGCCAAATGCCTAGTGGCTATTGCTTGTAAAGGCCAGGAAATGAATGAAAGTCGCAGCATTCTGCTTTCTGAAGGCATACCCCATCGCGCCGGTGAACTTGTGTGAGTCGCATCGAGGATTCACATCAAGATGTTCCACATGTTCGCCGTCTGATCTGACGCTTAACCTACTTGTTTGGAACCTAGTTTTTCCGTTTGAACCCAACCGGGCGCATGTGATAATGTACACCCGGAAAGCAGAGAGGGGTCCTTGAGTAAATATGAAGCTGTAATAATGTTTTTCTTCGTTTTCCCCAATCGAGTTTCAGTGGCTGCCTACCATTGACCTCTTCTTTGAAAGAACGAGAGCATGGTGAAAGTTCTCTCTCCCCCTTGTCAGATAAGAACCAAATTACCAACAGAATGATCAGTGAATTCAGTCATTCATCAGGATGAATCTGTCCAAGTCTCATGTGGGGACTGAACCTCGTGCAGCACTGCAGCCATTTAACGCAAAGCAACAAGGAACAGAGAAATTAAATTTGTCTGTCCCCCAACTTGATGTACCATCCTCAGTCCCACTCGGACCAATTGTCGCCGTCATTAGCCAGTCCGAAAATGCATTATGAAGAGGAGAAGATGCGGATGTCGATTTGAATGGAAAGACTAGATGCGGACTGGCAGTTGGCAGCACCTTAACCATTCCCTATCCGACCACCTACATTTTCTCTATGTCTCTGCGCATGATGTCGCTTTTCTTTTGCCCGATCAAGAAGATGAATAGCCTCTTCCTGTACGGTGACTAAATTGGGCGATCAAGTTATTAACCGATTTTTTAGATTGACTCTCCTTCGAGCCGCTTATCAACGCTAATTTGATCAGTTCCAAATTACCAATTTTATCTGAATCACTCGTCATTTCTTTTTCGCGAAAGTTATAAATTATGTTTGCATCAAATGCCCTTATATGAACCACTCACGAAATCTAAAATCACCAACTTTTACACCAAAATCACATACTCCATTTGAGTCTCTTACCAACTAATTTTAGATTACCAATTCTTATTTAAACGTTTACAAATATTGGTTTTGTTGATTTCTACGCATGTAAAAGATGGTAGTCTGTGAAAAAGATTCAATAATCCAAAAAAAGATCTAATAAACGTTTCCAAGTGATGCAAAGATAAAAAAGAGAAACACTTTAATTCAAAAGCATCTAGAGTCTATTTGATAATAATTCTTATTTTTCTTTTTATTATTATTCTATTCTTTTGTTTCTTAGAATCAAAAGAGAATAGGAATAGTTGTTAGGAATTGATTTGAAATAGAAATGATGAGTCAAAAAAATCGATTTCTTTGTTTGCTGGAATAAAAATGGAAAAAATTATTTCCGAAGGCAAACTGTTTTCGGGAACGGGAATGTCATGAAATGCCCTAACATCTTATGAGTGGCCAGTAGCCTGAGGAAACTCACTCCCAACAGATATTTAAATTTCGTACATCATTTCCCATATGCAAAGGTGGGTGAGGTAAGCAATTCAATTTAATTCCCAATTCTAGCAATCGTGTGCCCAACAATCCTCATCTCTGTCTTTCCCAATGTTCTGTTGTGCGAACCTTATCGATATTGCAGCACGCATCGCTGTCGATTGGGTAAGAAAACATCATGAAAATTTTTGTTTAGATTTATGCAACTCCCCATGCCTTGCTAACGAGGGAAACCGACCCCTTTCTGGCCTGTGTCCCCAATCCCAAAGCAGATCGAAAGATTCAAGCCCGCACGCTGAATCTCTGCTCTTCTTTCCTGCCTTTTCGCCCATCGTTCCATGCATCATGATGCGAGCTCATCTCGAAATCAGATCTCACTGACCAAAACCCAATAATTGGCATCCCAAAAAAAAGAAGAAAACAACTACGAGTATACTGAAAATTATGAAACTGAATACGAAAATACAATTGAATTATAAAACTTATCATAAAAATGTAATCGGATTCTAAAACTCATTGAATTGGTGTAATTGAGTTTCTTTGTCAATTCCATCGAACTTGACTAACATAAAACGCTAATTTGGTATTTTTTTTTTCCTCTTTTATATGACGTTGACATGATTAAAACATGAAAGATTAAACCAAAATGACATGCTCCTAGTTCATATTTAATTTTTTAAATCTTAATATTATTTAAATCAGATTAAAAAACTAAATTTAAAGAAAAAGACAAGACCGGGCAGGTTTTTGCGTTCCTTCCTCTCTTTTTTTAATCTAATTTAAATAATATCTAAAGTAAAATCATATTTAGATCAAAGTGACATTATTTTAGTCTTCTCTTTCATGTTTTAACCATATCAACGCCGTGTAGAAGAGAGAAAACAATAATAATAAAGAAAGCTACACCGGTGCTTTTCCTAAGTTAAGTTGGACGGAATTAATAGGACAATTTAATTTATCAGATTTGAATGAGTTTTAAAACTTGACGGTATTTTTTAAAAAATTTTAAATTTTAGTTGCATGTTCGTAATAAGTTTTAGAGCAATATCTTCATAAATAAAAAAAAATCTGATATTAAAAGTATATATATATATATATATATGAGAATCCTTTTTTCGATTTGTACAAGATGGAACCATTCTCAGAGGGCAAAATGGCCCATGAAACCAAGAGACAGCAATGTGCCAATGGCCCCCACCCCACCCCACCCCACCACACAAAAGGTGATGGCTTATGACAATTCGAGCTTCGCTGCACCCGCCTCTGTCAAGTCACATACATTCATTAGTAAAGACCCACTCTTTAAATGATCACGGACTCATTCATGCATTCCTCCTTTTGGGGCCTTCCGCTCTCGTCCGGAGGAGGCTGTCCTGTTATTGCAGTCCGGATGGGCATCGAAGCAAATTGTCTCGTACTCCCTCCGACAAATGCGTGAAGCTCAAGGGCGGTTTCGGCCTCTAATCAATCAGATCAGGGCGGCGAAGGAAAGTTGCCTCCCCGGTTATTGTCATCGCGCAAAGTGCAGCTCTCGCCTCACGTCCGCATCCATAAAAAATTCTTACATGTTTCTGGGGTATTCCGCATGCTGATAATAGAATTTCGAAGGATTGAGATGCAAAAGTTCATTTTTCGTGTGCTCTGTAAATCAAACCCAAAAGTTTAAGTCAATAAATTTGTTCCGATATCATATTAGGAAATCCCAATCAAAAATTTAAATGGACAGGTGGAGAGAAAATTGAGTGATGTTACATTTGCTAAGTGCAAAAATCACGTCAACTTATCAGAAATTACATTGGAGGTTTAGATGTCGCGGTCTTTTTCTTATACTTGTCCTATTGCTAGGGCCACACGACCAATTCAGACCTAGTAAGTTCCCCCCTAAGAACTAAGTAGGGAAGAAATTACTTTCGAGAATGAGATGTCGCAATCTTTTTCTTATCCTTGTCCTATTGCTAGGGACCACACAGCAATACCAAGTGACAGTCTTAATCATTGCAAACACAATCACGTTTTTTTAATTTTATTCCAATTTACTTCTGATGAATCATTGCAAGCGCAATCACGTTTTTTACGAGGAACGGCCGATGAATAAGCGGCATATGCCAAAAATGAAATGCCTCATCCCCCGCATCTATCTACATATAATATTATAAACTCGTCTACTCCTCATTAAACGAGCTAAGTTCATTACAAGTAAATTGAAAAAAAAAAGTGGTAGTTAATTTTTTTTTAATTCTATTAAATAATATGACTCATTATATTAGTCATGGGTTATCGAAAAAATAAAAAGACCAATGGGGTATGGATAAGACTATAAGAGTACCTTTAAACTAGCGTTACTCCAAGAAGCGGTGGGAATTTCTCCACGTTCTCCTCATTTCAATTTGTCCACAAATGACTTTTCGAAGAATTGTCAATATTTCGAAACAAAAAAAAAGAAAGAATTGTCAATAAAGAAAGGAATATAACAAGACATCTCTTGAGAGCAATTAAATAGTCAAACAAAAATGAAGAAGATACGAGTCTCGCGCATCGCATTGCTTTTAACTGCTTCTCATTTGGAATAAACTGGATTAAGGGTCTAGACTTTTCCATTCGAAAAACAAATTAATAAATCAAATCCAGCCATTAAGAAAAACAGTAGGCCGGACTTAATCTAACATACTATGCCAATCACAATACTAATAAAGAAAATTAAAAAGAGGGACCTACAAAAGCGGGCCATGCTTACAAATAAAGTGAATTCAATAGGCTTTTTACGATGTAATTTGTGTATTCAGTATTTGCGTTTATAATGTTACCCTGAATACCCCTCAATCTATAAGCTCATACTTGGCCCTTAGCCCCAAATGATCCATGATCACATGGCAATGAATGTTCGTTCTTTTTTGACCCCAGAACAACAATGCTATCCGTCCAGCAAGATCATTGTAATCCTTTTTTTTGGTTGAATAAAAACAAGATTCGAAGCAAAATTAGACTACATCAATCACAATAAAAATAAAAAAATAAAAGTAGTGGGACCCGTAAGGCGGGTCTCGATTGGCTTTTCACGATATGATTTGTCGTGTTTGGCGTGCGCGGTCATAATGTCGCCCTAGATATCCCTCGTACTTGGCCCTTAGCCCCAAACACTCCATGATCACGCGGCAACGATCGCTCGTTCTTTTTTAGGACCCGACACGGCAACGTTATCTGTCGAGCAGGATCATCCTAATCCTTTTTCTGGCCGAATAAAAACAAGATTCGAAGCTAAGTTAGACACAACTTTCCGGAAGCAGGCGTTTCCTATTTCGCGACGGCAGGCATGCATCCCCATCCCTATCCGTGGAGAAGAGAGACTCTTCCGAATAAAGCCCTCCCCAAGCATGCCTAAACCTTCGATCAAAAAAAAAAAAAGGTACGCCCATACCCATTTATGATATTTATGACATCTTTTGTATATATACAGTATAGTGCCTAAACAAGCTCCCGGTGGAACGTCAAACTTAGTTTACTTATTTGAGTGCACGGTTGTGATTTTTAACATGGTTTCATACATAAACATTTTTAAGCAAAAAGATTATCTAAAAAGTCATGAACTTATTGGACGGTGGCCAATTCTATCAAAATTTTTCAATTTGACCAATTTAGTCTAAAATCTTTTGATGGTAAATCAATATAGTCATTTTGGCAAATTTTGATAAAAAAAAATTGTTGATGTGGTAGTCTAGTTGATATCGATTATTCTATATGATACAAATGGTGTTGAAGTGGACGATTTTTGTAAATTTTTGGATTTTTTAAATTTTCATTTTTTTCATTTTTTTTTAATTTCAATTTTTAACTTTCTTTCTTTCCTAATACCCTTTGCTAGTTGCCAAGACCTTGGCAATGGTCAACGGAGGTCTCCAGCCACAGCAAGTGCTCACAGGCCCTTGCCAGAGGAAGAAAAAGAAAAAAGAAAAAAGAAAAAAAAAAGAAACGTGAAAGGAAAGGAAAGGAAAAAGAAAAGAAAAAAAAAATGCAAAAATTGGCCACGTGCCTGCCATGGTCTACATCAGCAATTTCTAGAAAGATAATATTGACAAATCTTAGAAAAAATTTAAGATGGAATTGGCTAAATTAAAAATTTTAAATTGAATTGGCTATTGTATCATGGTTCGGGGCTTCTTAGGGCTTTCTTTGACAATCATCCCTTCTAATATATCTATTATTACTCTTATGGGTGCCACCATCATAGCCCTGAAGCAAAGATAGCCACCAAAGTCTCGTCCTTTAGCTTCAAGTAAAAGACGTTCTTGATGCATTTCATAAAAGAAGCAAGTTCCTCCACATAGAAAAGCATCGTCAAATCAAACTTCGGGAGCCATGCGATGACGGGGAGGTCGAGGTCGAATTAGGTCAGTGTTCGGGAAGGAAGCTACGTCCAACGCCACACGTCCCGTTCCACACAGTCCAAAAGCACCATCCAGGAATCTCGACGAATGATCGATAAAGAACAAACGTGACCCACTCGAACAGGTAGAGTCCACAGTCCAAACCAGTCTTCTTGAGCAGCCATGGCCGAGAGTAGACTCGACGAATTTTCCCACTTGTCTCCTCCCATGTTGCGCTTCGCATGTCGTTTTGCTATCTCTCCCCCCCACCTCTCCAGACCCACCCTCCACCAGATGAGCCCGCTTTCCTCCCTCTCTCTCTCGGGTCGTTTTGGGGAAGGCAGACGGCAACCCCACCCGCCCAAACATCCTTGTCAAATCATAGAGCAGACAAAGCAAATGCAGTGAACGAATAAACAATTATTGAAGAAATAAGCAGGAATTCCCTACCCAAGATGCGCAAGCGTCGCCTCCACCAGATGCAGCCACGTACATGCCATTCCTGACCTGTACGCAATACCAGAGGCTCAAGGCAGATCTTAGCTTCTTCCCCTCCTTTCGTGTTGCGTTATTGCGTTCTGATCTGGTGCAGGTGCAACCGAGGAGCTCCGTTTAATTGGTGCCGTTGTTAGGCTTTTTAGATCTGTAATGATTGCCGTGGATGCTGAAAGATTTGCCGTTCCCAGTCGTTATTACTTCGAGAAGTTGCACGCGGGAGAATCAGGGGCGAAAGGGACGACGTCGTCGCTGCTCGCCCGACAAGTGCACGCGTGCCACGGCAGGATGGTTGGAGTGATTATTCGAGCTGCTGACGTGACTCCGATGCTCCTGCTGAATGCAACGAATGTACCCGTTCTCAGCACTGAAAGGGCGGGCCGCCGGAAAGAGGAATAGTCGTATGAAACCTCGGCGATAGGGTGCGTCAGTATCTAACGTTTTCTACTAACTTGACTGGAAAAGTCAGGCGAAAATGAGAGGTATAATTAAATACGACCTAAATCATATAGGCCAAATATAATGTGAAGAAAAGGTTGAACAGGAAATTAGATTCAAACATGAGATTATTTGTACTTCAACGGCTTGGAAAATGGAAGTACTATGTTTACTTGATGGCTAATATTTGTCAAGCCATACCCGGCATGTTGTGAAATCATGTTTTGAAGATAACGGATCTTGCAATTTAACTCTAACATGGGAAAAAGAAATAACTGGTAAAATCAATGAAGAACAACAATGACATGAATACTTACATGGTTCGATTCAAATACCGAGCCAACTATTAAAAAATCAATTTGGAAGATTGCATAGTTACTATCGTTCAAGTGTTTCTCAAACTAGATTATGCCCCAAAGCAAGCCACAAGTGTTATTTCACAAACTTTCAAAAATGACTCACTCGAAATACTTATAGAGAGAAAATCATAACAATCCTATTATTTGCTTTAACGTGCTAAAATCAAAATCCACCTCCTATCTATGAAATATTTGCATCCAAACAAGAAAACCCTTTTAGTCGAATCAAACTAGAAATCCAATTCCAACAAGGATTTGTCATCGTTTCACATGTTCGGTCCGAGTTTTATAGGTCGAGCTTCGTTCACATATTCAAATTCAGGATACAACCTAGCAAGACATTTCACGCAGCGGAAACGAGCCCCCCTTTTTGACCTTTGATTCACTCCTACATGCGAGATTCACCATACTACGTAGGCCAAATAACATGCGGGAATCTAGTTGAAGCGCACGCGTCACTTATTAACTGTCCTAAGTGTCAAAGCTCGAGCATCTACTCCCGCCTGAACGTATCCTTTTTCGTGAACTTTGCGTTTGGCGTCAATTTCCAGTGGTCAAGCCGCCTTTCCTTTTCCTGCTGTCTTCCTTTCCCGCACGAAAGCTAGAGCAAGTGCAGGAAGTCATCTTTGGTGTGTGGACTTATGCACCGGATGACGTGATGACCCACTTTGCTAGTGCGTCATCCTTGGAAGATTTACGACCCCCCCGCCATGCGGCGAAACAAATTCCAATTTCCGGGGCCCAAATTTTGCTCCCTAGGTCTTGGTACGTCAGTATCTCTCCTGATTCTGTATTTGTCGTGTATTTCTTCTCTTGTGAACGAAGTGATATCTCGAGTTCCCACGATGTTGTGGTTTGAAAAGACTTCGATTGGTTGTAATTTTTCTCTATGAACGAAATTAATTGCGCCGACATTTGAATGGATATAAAGCCATTGTCACTTGATTTTGATAATTAATATGTTAGATAACCTTTATTTAGAAATATCGAATCTTGACCATTTGTGGTATATTTTATACGAAGGGCTGCGATGTTCAAAATAACGATTACCATATCGAAATTATAATATTTCCTTTTTGATAAGTTTACAAGAGACATCATATATTTATACATATTTGTATTTTTCAATAATTACAACTTATTGGGTATATTATTTCAATCACCGCACAAAATCAAGCTTATGGTTCGATTAGGGCTCGGCTAAAAAGTACTCAAGACCATTTCCTTATTTGATCAAAGTTTACTTTCCAAAACCAGTCAATCTCATATCTCGAAGAAAAATGTTTCTACATCCCATCACTTGAAAAGGTATTTTGTATATCATTCATATTGCATGACATTTAGTTGTTATTCTTTTCATAAATGAAACACAATGAATAATATAGAGCGTGTGAGTTGTAATTAGTCATATTTACACGGGAATATTAATGCTTTCGAACATTAGATTTTTCTTTTTCGGTTCGACGGCCACTAGTAGGACTTCCATGTGAGTTCCGACAACGGAACGATCGAGCCGCCTTCACGCGCACGTGACAAACGTATGGATTTCGACGGCCCAACCAGGAAAGCCGCCTAAAAGCGGGTCGCGTGGCTTTTTGTCTGCTTTCCCCGACCCTATGCGAACGCGAAGCGATTACTCGGCGAGGTGAGGCCCACGCCACTCGCGTCCGTCCACGTGTCCGACACCGTCACCCGCCTCGCGCCCCGCCAGCCGTCCGACCCCGGCAGCGCGCGGGCACCACAGACGATGCCCCGGGCACGGGCGATAGCCCGTCGACCTTCCCGCGTCGACGGGTCCAGCAACCGGCTGCAGCCGGTTGCTGCGTCAACAAAAATCGTGCCACTCTCTCGCTCTCTCCATCTCCTTCTCGGCCTTATCTCTTTCGCGGGTATAAATAGGCACGCGGGGCGTCGCTTTTTCTTCGTCGTCCGCCACCGTCTCCGAGCGAGAGTGATAATCATTTGACCTCGGGAGTCGCGTTTATTACGGGAATACCAGCCCTGGTTCATGGTCGCTTCCGGTGACCGGGAATCTGAGAGCCCCAGCTCCTCCGCCGCTCTCGGTTTCCCCCGCCCCAGGTTCTTCCGCTACCGCCGGTTGAGGTGAACCCTCTCGCCGACCCCCTTTGATTGATTCTCGCCTTCAGGCGATGCCGAGCTCGAAGGCTCACCGGAGAGGCCACGAGGAGAGGAGCCGGAAGGGGAAGCCGCAGCTGCTGTCGGAGAAGGCGTCGTCGTTCCACGGGAGGAACCCGGCGGCGATGGACGCGGCGAAGCAGCTCCCGAGGCCGCGGACGGTGCCGGACCTCATCGCCGCGAGGGCCCAGGCGGGGGGCGCCGACGAGAGGCCCCGCCTGACGAAGCTCCTCCTGAACGTGACGTTGCAGGGCAGCCTCGGGCACGTGCACGTGGTGATGACGCCGGAGTCGACGGTCGAGGATCTGATCGCGGCGGCGCTCCGGCAGTACCTGAAGGAAGGGCGCCGGCCGATATTGCCGACCGCCGATCCCGCCGGCTTCGACCTCCATTACTCTCAATTTAGCTTAGAGAGTAAGTCCTGTTCTCAGCCGTTCGATCTCCTGCTCGCTTTCGAGTTTATACCGATTACGAATGAGCGCGCGCGCGTGTAGCGAGATGATTGACGGGGTTTGTTTTGCGGTTTTGCTCGTACCAGGTTTGGACAGAGAGGAGAAACTGATGGCGTTGGGGTCGAGGAACTTCTTCCTCTGCGCGAAGAGGCCGCCGAGGGACGGCGGCGGCGGCGCGTCGCCGGCGTCGTGCGGGAAGGAAGCCGAGAAGGCGTCGAAGAACGGATTCAATTGGCTGAAGTTCATGGATTTCATGAAGTAAATATCGCTCTGATCGTTGCGCTCGTGAACGTCAGCCCCAATTTTTATTTTTTAATTTCTATTTTTATATCAATTGATGATGCTTGTGCAAAAAAATAAGTCTTGAATTGGTGGAAATTTGTTGGGTTAGTTCTCTTGGGGGATCCATCAATTTTTTTTTTTTTTTTCTATTTACCAGATGAAATTTAGATTGCAAATCTCAATTGCAATTATTCTATCAAGTGTACAGTATCGTTTGGACTTGAATTATTGAGCTTTGCTTTATTCGGGGTATTTCGACGAAAGGAACAGAGGAAAGAAACAGACAAAAAGAGAGATCATGTGATCCCGTAAGAGTAAAAAGGAAAGAAACATGGTCTACCCCGAATGAATAATTAAATAATTAAAACATATTCAACTGCTCTTTAAAAGTTGCTACGGAATCATAAATTGATTTTTCCATGGTCGTCACTCTCATCATCTGCTTTTGCACTTAGCAAATTCTTAATCTTTCCTTTGTCTGGTGGTCCGTCATGTATTTGATGGTTCGATGGTAAGAGAATTTAATAATATTCCTTGACTGTTTCACAAGCTTGTGACTCGGTCAGCATTGGTCCAACCATCCAATGATCCTGGGACAGAACTAACTCCAACCTACTCTTTGACAAATATTTTGCCCAAACTTCTCCTAGATATTTACTCAACCTTCTCTCCATATTAAAAAAAAAGAAAAGTCAAAGTTCGACTCATTAACTACCTATAAACTATTCTGAATTAGAGTCATTTGCACAAATATAAAGTTTTGATTCGATCGATTTGTGGTTGTTCTATTAGCCTTTAGGTGATAGTGCCTTTGCGTGTGTGCTGTTGGGTTATGAAAAAGAAAAGAAAGAAAAATACCTCGTTCCAATCATGTCCTTGGCGTTCTTTGATGGCCTTTATCCGCACCAATCCACGGGGACAAGTGTTTCTAACACTATCCAAACTCGCTTTGTGACTAATGACTTCCCTCGAAGATGGATTTGGTAAGTAATGAGTGATGATTACGAAACGATAAGGTTAATGGGAGTTTTTCATAAGAAGAATTAGATGAAAAAAAAAAGGTGAACAATAATTTAAGAGAGAGACCAGAGTGAAGAGTAATAACAGATTACAAGATAATGGAGAGAATTACAAAATAAGTTCTAAACCTATTACAATATATCAATTTAGTCTTAATTTTTTTGAGTCAATTTAGTCATAAACTTTATGTAATTATGTTAGTTTAGTCTATCCGATCAAATTTAGTTAGCCGGCACCAAAATGGATGCCAACCATCCGACGAACGTTGAGTAGACAATTTTTTAATTATTTTTTTCTTTATTTTTTCCTCTTCTTTCTTCTTTTTGCCAATTGCTAGTCTCGCCTTGCCATTAGCAAGGGCAAGGACGACCTCGTCATCGTTGGATGAGGTCAAGTTTGGCCAGGAGGCAAGCCCTCACTAAATCTGGTGAAGTCTCGCCTCGCCCAATGACAACGAGGTCAAGACTCATTAGGGGCGAGCGAGGTCGCCCTCTCTCGCTAGCGGTTGGGCAAGCTCCCCCTAGCCAACTAGTGGCGAGGTGGCCTTAGTCCAGCAATTGCCCAGAGGAAGAAAGAATTGAGGAAAAAAAAACCTAAACATAAAGAAAAGAAAAATAAATTGAAATTTTTTTTTAAAAAATAATTAAAAAATTATCTACATTAACACAAATCGGTCAAATTTGGTTGAATAGATTAAATTGACACAATTGTAAAATTTTTATAATTGAATTGGTAAAAAAATTCAGGATTAAATTGATATAATTATAATAAATTTAAGACTTTTTTTTTGATAATTTTCATCAAGATAATGTGCTGTAAATTTGTGTGCCTGTGGACATGTTTTGAAGTTCTTGGAGTTCTTCTTTAAAATCACTCATTCCTTTATTTCCTTTAGGTGGAGTTCAACATCCATTCTTGGAACCACGCCCTGCGGTGGCGGGTTGGATAGCGCTACCGTGATCCTGGGAGGAGGAGAGGAGTTCGAATCCCGCCTGGCTGCACGGAATCTTAAGTGTGACATCGGGGTGGTGGGTCCTCCGCTAGCGTCGCACCCGGGTTTGCGTCACCGCAGGTTTCTCGCCATGCATTGCTGTCACGGGGTTCCGGGTCATCAAAAAAAAAAAAAAAACATCCATTCTTGGATATTCGTTGGAGGAAAAGATCCAGAATCTCTTGAAAAAGAACATGGAGTAAAAGACGCTTTCTTGTATCAAAAAGTGTAATTGTGAATCATAAAATTTTCAAAAAATTGACGTTGATAATGTCCTAAAAGTCCAAATACATATATTTTTAAAGAAAGGCCAAACTTCGTCTCTCCTTTCTCCACGCGCTTTGCTTTTCAAGGCAAAGGGTTCTCTCCGCACCTCAACAATTATGGAGCAATACCATTAATTAAGTACCCTAATCCCAAAAACAAACAAATAAATAAATATCTATGTCGCTAATCATTGCGGTTTGGAAGAAGATTTGGAACACCCCAAAAATTTCAAACTCGCAATTCCTTATTCACACCGTAACCACAAAATCATACAAATATCCTTTATCCTCCAAAAACACGAAGAAAGCAGGAAAAAAAATATTTCCTTTTACATCCATGATCTAATGAAGTCGGCTCCATCATTACTCACCACTAAGACCCAAAAGAGAGAGTACAGTAATTCAAATAATGCTTGTCGTAATCACTAATAATAATCTATAAAACCTGTGAATAAAAATGATATAGTTTTCCTCCTTATATATCATGCGATGAAATATGTGAAAGAGATAAGAGCTACTCGCTTAATTTCTCTCGAATCAATATAATCGGAAAACCAAATAAACACCGATTGTCCTAGAACAACCCCCTTCAATATGCTAACAAAACTTGATTCAAGAACAAATTAAATCGACAGCCAACGGTAGTATCTTCCCACAAAACTTAACTTGCTCCTTAACAGTTTATTTCCATAATCATCAAATAATAAGTTTATTTTTATCTTGGTATGTCACGATTCAATTGAAAGGTGGGGAATGAAATTTCCTATCAAGCAAACACACGGTAATCTCACTTAAATCCCAATTCGAAAGTTAGATTCTCTCGTGGTTAAAAGAAAGGCAACATGGTCAATTAAATTAGCCATAAAAGGTGAGAATTTTTTTACAAGCACCTGAAAGCACGTGAATTCGGTATCACGCGAGCTTCTCTTGGATCCAGGGTATTTAGCGCTAGGGATAAGACGGGCTAATGATGCTGTGGGAGCACGCAAGAATAGCTGCAGAAATCGGATTATGTAGAGTGCGATATGGATAAAATGCGCAGGACGTTCTGTTTTTCAAGGTAAAAGGAAAAAAAAGAGGTTGGGCTTTTGGCCATGGAAATAAGATGGGCTAGGCCCAAAACCAAAGTATGGCCAGACAAGGATACTCCGACGCCGAAAAGAACGGGCCCATTGGGCCGAACCCGAGTCCCTTCCGAAACAGAAACCGAAGGCGAAACTCCCATCCGCCATCTCCGCCCGACTGGAAACCGAAAAACCCTAGCTCGTTCCCCGCCCTGGCAACGAGCGAAAATCGCTATAAATTCCCTCCTAAACCCTCGCTTCCCCTTCCTCTCTGAACCCTCGATCTCTCTCCAGCTAGCTTTTGGCACCCGGCAGAGCTTTCTCTCCTCGCCTCTCCTCTCCTCGCCTCGCCTCCTCTCTTCGAGCTAGAAAGCTCTCGATGGCCCTTCCGATGGAGTTCTGGGG
The DNA here is from genome assembly GCA_014182375.1 of Eucalyptus virginea. Lineage (NCBI taxonomy): Eukaryota > Viridiplantae > Streptophyta > Magnoliopsida > Myrtales > Myrtaceae > Eucalyptus > Eucalyptus virginea. Next base: position 10,378,696 of record CM024523.1, on the reverse strand, counting down.
TAAGCTCTCGCGGCCTTTCGCAGTTGCTCGCCGCGAGCTTCGCGGTGTTTCTGTGTGTGTGCGTGTGCGTGTGCGTTTCTTGGCATTTTAGTAGTTCTCGCGGCGTCGCTCGTGGTTTTTCTGTTACGCCGCCGCTGCGTTTCGCTTCGAACGTGCGTGGGTGCTGGTTTGTTGCTCGTGTCGTCCGGACACGTGTGGATGCTCTCGCGTCTCGGCGCGTTTTGCTGGTGCTGCCGAGGTTTCGCGTGTTGTTGTCTGATGAGTCGGAGGGATTTGATCGGTCGTGTTTGATTGGCTCTCTGGGATTTTCCAAGGCCCTGCTGAGTTATTGTGCGCCCTTTCCCTGGCCTTTTATTGGGCACTCACTGTTTTAGTGCGTTTGCGACCGTGGAGAGCGTCGGTTTCGCTTTTGCAGGGCTCTGTGTCTTGTTCTGCTCTTTGAAGTTTGATTTTTGCCGTTTCTGTAGTTTTTCCCTCCAAATGAGGCATTGTGCATGTATCTATGCAAGCCACGTTGATTCATTTGGGTGTGTTTTCTTGTTGTTGCATGAGAATGCGTTGTGTCTGACCAGTAAATGTTAGTCCTTGCTGGGTTTGATCTTGAATGGTCATCATCGCCAGTTCAAATGTTTCTGAAACTGAACGACTGTGTTCCAAACTACTTCAAACTTTAGATGGATCCTTGTTTTAAAAGCTGTATTTTGGACAAAAGCGAGAATAAATGCCGGCAGATGATTGGATGAGACTGACTAACGGAATAATTAGCTTGCTCTCTCTCTCATCAGCTTAGCCATTCTCGTGGGTTCAATCTATGTTTTTTATTCTCATGAAATTTCATTGCTTCCATTTTTGCAGGAGTTGAAGTGAAGGCTGGACAGCCCCTTAAAGTCAACCCTGGCAATGCTAAAATCTTGCATCTTTCTCAGGTATGAAAATATCTCCTCATGGAGTTGGATGACAGTTTGGTTTCCGAGGAATTTGTCCGTGAATAGACTTGAATTTGCTTTTCTGTAGGCATCACTTGGCGAATGCAAGAGTGGCAAAGGAAATGAATCAGTGCCTCTCCATGTGAAGTTTGGCGATCAGAAGATTGTTTTAGGAACTCTCTCCACGGAGAACTTCCCTCATTTAGCATTCGACTTGGTTTTTGAGAAAGAGTTTGAACTATCTCACAACTGGAAAAGTGGAAGTGTCTACTTTTGTGGATACAAGTCTGTCGTACATGATGAATATCCTTTTGTGTTTCCTGCTGCTCAGTCATTACATTATGTCAAATTTTTTCGGTTTCTAATACTTTCCTTTTTTTAATTTCTGCTGATTTTCTGTAGCTTTTAATGTAGACGCCAAGTCAAATATGTTTTTAATGCTACCTTTAATTCATGGCGGCCGTGATGGCTGGCAGGTTAAATATATAGAAGGTCATATATATCGCTGAAGGTAACCCTTTAGGGCAAGCTATTAGGTTTTCCCAAAATATAGATAGATGTTTAATTCCAGTTACTTTGATGTGCTGGGCCAGTTATGACAATTTTGGAGGGTTTTTTAATCTCTATATCTCTTCACCCTTATAAGCTGATGCTATACTTTGACACTGCAGTTATCCCTTTAGTGTAGGATAGTCAATGAGAAAGTGTTACTTATATAAGCTGATGCTCACATTCCTTTGACACAATTGTTTTCTCCTTGACTCGCTGGTTTCCTCCTCAGCACTGATGATGAATTTTCTGGTGAGTATAATTTAACGACTATTTTTTTCCATCAGTGCAACCTACTTATTCACAGTTATGTGGCTGATGTTGCCCAACTGTTTTCTTTTATTTAGATTTGGAGAGTGATTCAGAAGAGGAAGATCTTCCGATGATTGGTGTGGAAAATGGTAACTAGCTTTTAAGCAATTATAATTCCATCTTGTTACCATTGAAATTAGGTGTACGAGTCATAAACTCATGCAAATGCAAACTTAATTCAGGAAAGGTTGCAGCGCAAGCATCAACTAAGACTGCTACTGCCAGTGCTAATGCTAGCAAGGTTGAATCATCAGGAAAGCAAAAGGCCAGCATTCCACAACCAATGAAAGTTGATGAGGATGACAGTGATGAGGATGATGATGAGGATGATGATGACGAAGATGAAGATGAATCTGACGAGGAGGTACCTAATTTGTCAGCCGTTGTATATTTGAGAATGTATTTTCTTTGGTGGTGTCCAATCGCTTCTCATTATTTTCTTGGATTCAACAATGTTGTTTAATCAGGTAGTTGAATTCAGGGGATAGGTTTTATTCACATGCAGATATTAGTTAAATTATTCTCGACACTTTTTAGGACTTTCTAGTTTCAAGGCAGTGTCAAAGAGATCAACTGTAGACATAGTTTATGCAATTCTTGTTTTCTTATTAGAACTTATTATGCAAGACTAGGTTCAATATGTGCATATCATTTTTTAAACAGGGAGTTGATGGTGAGGCTGATTCTGATGAGGAGGAAGATGAAAGTGATGAGGAAGAGACTCCAAAAAAGGTAATGACGCGGAGATTTCTGAGATGCTTCACAGCGCTGGATTCGACCATTTTGCAAGTCTGTTCTCATTTGCATGATCTCTCTTTTCTTTTTCTGTAGGCTGCAATAGGCAAGAAGAGAGCTGCGGATTCTGCAACTAAGACACCTGTCCCTGCCAAGAAGTCAAAGTTACCCACTCCACAGAAGACAGGTCATTCAGTTATTCCAATAAGCTGGCGCATTAATTGGCGGAATACTTTTCTGATATTGCATTTTTTCGCTGTTTATGTATTCCATCTGGATAAGCTATCTGTTTGTTTTGATGAGGTGCTCTCTTTTAGTGGTTAGTCATGATAAGATGGAGCAAATTTGATTTACATGTTTTACATTGTGCATAAAAACCTTGAACCTGCACAAGTACTTCATAAGGTATTCTTTAGTTCCTTTACAGTTGATCGTTAGTCGCCTAACTGCTTATTTGTTTTCAGATGGTAAGAAAGGTGGCCATACGGCAACTCCTCACCCTGCAAAACAGGCTGGAAAGAATCCTGCCAACAGTGCCAACAAGTCGCAAAGCCCCAAATCAGCTGGCCAAGTCTCTTGCAAATCATGTAGCAAGTATGCTCTCTCTCTCTTTCTGCCCTGAAAAGTATTGCTTTAGGGGCTGAGTGATCCCCCTATTTATTCTTGTCACTGACATTGTGGTGTTTGAAACAGGACGTTCAATTCAGACGGTGCTCTTCAGTCTCATTCAAAGGCTAAGCATGGTGGCAAGTAAATTAAAGAACCAAGATAACCATCCGGAAATAGTCGGATGTTTTTTGTTCGTCTTCTTCTGTCCCCCCGAAAGTAGTGTTTGAGGTGTATCCCGGAGGAGGTTTTGTTGTGAGGGCTTGGTAGGTTTTCATTATATTGTAATGTCGACGATGGAGATTTTGGATGGGGATTCTTTATTCTAATCAGCAGTAATTAGTCATTGGGTTGTCAACTTTTCCCTCTTTCCTTCACTTGGTCGTGGTACATTTTGCTTGTATTGTGATGGATTTTTGACTGGTCTAGTTGTTACTATCTTCTCTTCATCTCTCTATCTACGCTAAAATCACCGTGCTTGAGCTACATGAACTTGCTCTTCTGGAATTTGTCAGTATTATGCTCTTCTAGAAAGGCTGATGATGTCGGGCTGAGGTTAAATGCTGTGAAAACAATCACAAATGTACACGATTCTAAATGCTGATTGTCACTGGTGCCCTGAAGTACTGGTGTGGCAGTTGCTTGATTCTGGTTTCCATCATTTTGAGCGCCGATTGAGAAATCAACGTGGGTTTGGTTTTGTAGAGTTACTTTGATTGTAGCATAAATTTGTTCCGGGGCTTTGGTATTTTGGGGCCATTTCGGCCTTGGACCCGATGAAGGTAGGATAGCTAGCTGCAGGGATATGGATTTTTTAGGTGCCATTTTGACGCAACGTCCTGGAAAAGGAAGAGATTTAGCACGAGGAATGCAACAGAAATGGAAAGCAGGGATGCGTCTTCTAAGGATCGTTAGAAAAGGCTCTTTCCTAGATGCTCCTTTAGCCTTTTACACGAAAATCAGTCTCTTTTGAATCGTTTCAAGGCAATTTAGGGCTTGTTTGGTTCGGCTTTGGCAAATGTCATTGGGAAAATACAAATACCTTTTAAGCTAAAGGGGTTTGTGCAAATGTAAATAGCGTTTGGTAAATTGTAGTTTTAAAATGCATTGTGAAAGGACTTCAGCTTAAACACCGTTTGGTAAAAACTGCATTTTATAAAGGATTTTTACTAAATTTTATATATATAAAAAATTAATTATTTTTTTTTTAAAATGTAGCCATCGGTGGCTAGATTTGGCCCCGCTTGGGTTCGCGCAACCCAGGCGACGATTGCTTGTTGCTGTCGAACCTCAAGCAATGGCGCCTGGGTTGTGCGGCCGTCGCTCGGGTCGCGCGACCCAGGCATCGCTTGAGGTCTGGCGACCTCAAGCCTTCGTCACCTGGGTTGCGCGAACCCAAGCAACCACTGCCTAAGGTCGCGCAACCAAGCGACGCCTGAGGTCGCGTGATCGTTGCCTGGGTCACGGGACCTCAGGCGGTAGTCGCCGGATGGTCGAACCCCAGGCGGCGGTCGTCGGGTCGAGCAAAGCCTCAAGCGACGGTTGTCGGCGTGGGCCACTCCTTGGCCGGCAGTTATTGGCCTCTATTCATGTCTCTCTGAAGAAGATGAATAGTATTGGGAAGAAGATGAACAGTATCGGACTTGCATTCTGAAGATGCAATTTCCCAAAGTATCTCTAGAGCTGTATTGGACTAAAGGCCCTTAAAGCCATTTAGAGATGCAATGCATCTTGCCAAAATTGTCCAAAAAATCGAACAAAACGTGTTTGCATTTGGCTAAGGGACTTTAGAGTCCCAAAGCCGAACCAAATGGGACCTTACTATGCATATACTATCACTATAGCGGGCACAATATTATTTATAGGATAAAAGCTTACGGGAAAACGGTAAAGTAAGTCTTTACATAAGGGTGGGTTTTACTGTAACGTGCTACCATTTTAGACAATAGGGCCTGTCAAGTGCGCATTCTGTGGTGCGATGCGACATAAGGCGATGCATCTTAAGGTTTGACCCTAAATCTGAGAGAAAAAAAAGGTTCCACACTCATCATCCTCACCGATGTAACTCCTGGTTGTCTAAGTCAGAATCATGCGCTTTGGAAAGTCGCAGCCCAGACACGTTCCTAGTACTCTGGCGAGGCATCGTATTCGCCCACCGGGGTCGCCAAAAGAGGCAGCTACGTTTGTTTTTTTGTCGAGCTGTGGTCGCGTGATCGGATCCGTCCTAATAGAGTCGGGCAGAGGATATCTGGGCCGAAAATCCTTCTGGGCCTCGAAGTGCCTTGCTTGCCGAGGAGCATTTACCCAAATGTTTTTTGCTTTAAATAAAAATAGAGGAGAACAGTCCCAAGAAGCGAGCTGGTTTGCCCGAGAGGTTAAGGGGGAAGACTTAAGATCTTCTGCACATAAGTGCGCGTGGGTTCGAACCCCACAGCCAGCATCTCTCTCTTTTCTTTCTTTTATTTTATTTGTTTTCCTTTTATTTTTCTTTTCTAGCCACTATTTATTGGCAAAATAAATAAAAATAAGTGTATAATAATAACACTAAACATCTGTCTTTTTGCCTTTGGTTTGTGGGCCTCACAGTCGTATTTTCCTTTTTCTGCACATAAGTGCGCGTGGATTCGAACCGCACAGCCAGAATCTCTCCTTTTCTTTCTTTTTTTGTTATTTGTTTTCCTTTTATTTTTCTTTTCTATCCACTATTTATTGGCAAAATAAATAAAAATGTGTACAATAATAACACTAAACATATGTCTTTGCCTTTGGTTTGTGGGTCTCACAGTCGTATTTTTCTTTTTCTGGGCAAGCTCAAAGTTGTACTTATTACAGATTCATAAAAAAGCAAAAAGATTAAAAATAAAAAGAAAAGGATATGCGTCTGCCGGGAGTCGAACCCGGGTCTATTGCTTGGAAGGCAATTATCCTAACCGTTGGACTACAAACGCTTGGTTGATGCAATGTCTGGACATATGACTATATATATATAATTGTGTGATACTTTCGCAAGCCAATGTTAAAGTTTGATGGCGCGAATTACTAATTAGCAACCAGAGATCATATAATTTACATGAGCTGAAACAGATAGGTTGAATCCTCTTTGCAATCTCCAAACGAAAATGCAGGTCCAGGACATGAATGAATCCTCTCTTGCTTCCTTGTATGATTTCTGGGGCTTTAGAGAGAGATGAAAGAGAAAGAGAGAGAGAGACAAAAAAGACCCACTTGCTTGTTGGTTCATAATGATTTTCATTTTGCAAGCCCAAAAAAGGCCCACCTTTCCTATAATTTCCAAAACCCATGCTCCTCATATAATGGGGCGGAAAAAAAAATCATATTTCTGCGTTGTATGGTGGGAAATGGAATGTTATGAGAAATGGGGTCACCATTTCTCAAGAAAAATTCAATTTTTATATATAAATATGATTAAAAATAAATATATATTTATTATATAAGTGATTTTTTGCAATAGGCTACGAATGAATGAAACAAGACATCACTAATTCCCAGAGACCTGACCACGGGACAAAGGCAGCAAGTGTCAGAAGAAGACCCCTCACCCAACTCGCCATAAATTCTTAAACAACCTTCTCTGCAATTTCCTTAATTTCCTACAATTTTTTTTTTGTTTTATTTTATTGAAGCAGTAATTATTGCAAAAAAACGTATAAAATTTGAAAATCTGTTCAGTAAGACAGCCCATTTCTTTTTTCAGGGGTTCAAATTTATTATGTCTGAGAAATTTCTGAATGGAACTGAAACTCTTGGTATTTTTTAACGTTAATCAATGGAAAGTCTTTGGTCCAGCCACAACTGCTTCAATTAAAATTATACCCTCAACCTCAAAATCTTACTTTTTTTCTCCTCCTTGGACCGAGTAAAATAATACCATACTCAAAGAAATGATGGGGCAGGTGAGACTTGCCAGCAATTCTTACCGGAAGATTCTAAATATTATTAATTTTTCTCCCATATTATTAAAGACCTTATGTTGTGCACGCGAATCGTCTCTTCTAGTGCGTCGGCTACATGGAAGAAAGACGTTAAGATCACATTTTAATCAGCCATTCAGCTAATTTCGATTAAGTTATACGGGGGATTGTTTAGTTAATCAAAACTCTTTTTGGACAAAAACTGTTTTGCAGTGATCACATTGATTTAAAAAACAAAATATAAAGAAAAAAAATAATGTTTGCCATTTATTTTATTTATTATCATAATTATTTTTTTCCCTTTTGCTTGTAATAGAGAGAGAGAGAGAGAGAGAGAGAGAGAGAGAGAGCCTCCATGTGGTTTCCATAAGGAAAATAAAGAACTTTGGAGGGATAATGAAAACAAGAGCAACAAGCCACATTATCAAAAGCTCCCCTTCTGTTTTGTCAATTCCTACTTTCCTCCGTCGCGGTCCACCCCCTAATCATGCCCTCTTCCTTTTGGAAGTCTCCATGGACGTCAATCTTCAAATCGACTCAACCTCACAAATGCGCCCGGACCGTCTCCTCCATTCTCGCGGCAGCGATGTCACGTGCCCGTTACAAAATGATTCGACCCTACTTTTGGAGGCAAATCAGAAGATAAGCTCGGCAAAGATGGCGGCTGCTTTCCTTTGCCCAACCAACGGGGGGACATTTCTTACCCTAATTGCCCATCGACAACCTTTTTATTCTAATGCCAACGCTATAATGACAGAAAGGCGAAAGGAACGCAATGAAAGGGGGGGCTAAAAGAACCAATCCTCGTCGCATTCTCCGTAGTCAACAAATCATTGGAATTATGTCCCGAGCGGAATTGGCAAGAAGCTTTCAATCATCAAGATTCGAGATGGGAATTGAGGGAGGCTTGGTAAGATGAATGATGTTTGTGTCTTCATTGCGTGTCTCCAGGCAATGATCATCTAAAGCGTGACTTTGCTGAAAGACGCAGGGACAGTGCTTTTGGACCACTTGTGCACTCATTTAGCTAGGCTACAATCACCCTAAGAAGGGAACGAAGTTCTGATTTGTGAAAAGAACAAAGGTCTGTAAGTGTAAAACATGGATTGCATCAGAAACTAAACGAAGCACGTTAAGCAGTAAGCCACGGCAGCGAATTTGGAATCACCAAAGCTTTGTTAGCTCACGAAAACTACTTGATTGATTGGAAATGATCGACATTGTATACATCGGGACCTTATGAACCTCCAGACAAGCGCAAATACTATGTAGTATGAGGTAAGTATCTGCGAAAAGTTCGCAGTTCACTTTTGCTATTACAGCTTAATAACTCCCTCCATCACCATGGTAGAAGTGTGCAGCATCTCTATCTCCCGAACCCTCCTGCCTCTACGATGATGCGGAAACAAAGAAAACAGGAGGCGACTGTTGGAAAAATTAAAGAAGGATACGTACAACCTATCGAGATAATACAATCCCATTCCTCTGTCAACTAAAACTAATTAACAAGCTTTGTTCTTATTTGCCCCTACATGACTGAATTGTGAATGTAGAAAGAATGCAACATCGGTTCTTGTTCTTTCACCCTTTTGTACTTTCCTGACACTAGTTTACCCCAAAAACAAAAAGCCAACATATGTATGGGATGAAGCATGGCAAGGACCTTCCGCCACAACTCTTTTTTTGGGACCTGATGATCTGAATAATCAATAACTTAATTGGAGGTTTCTCCTCAATTCCACTCATTATAAACTATGCTGTAAAACACAAATGCTGGAAACACACTAAATTTTCGGGTCTTCTGCGGTTTGGCCGTCTGATGACCATCGCCTTTGGGTTGTCGGTGATGAGCCACGTTTACACAATTGTCCCGATGTACCCAAATCCCGCAATGAAGAAAGTGATCGTCTGGAGCCACAGGTATACAAAGTAGTTGTTCTTCCCATACAGGAAGTCGTAGCACCCGGTGACGAATAGGAATACTGCAAACCCGAGCTCCAAGAGATGGAGTCTGCAAATGCAAGAGCCAGTGAGCAAAGCGACTTGTGATCATCAATTCTTCGGAACAATGTCGAAACGGATGTTTCTGATGCTAAGCTCAATAATTGTTGCAAATAACTTTTACCCCCCAAGAGATGAACTTAATAAATTCGGAGCTACTTTCTTGATAAATGGCTTTGTTGGAGATAGGATTTGGTGGGGGTTTGGTGAAGTATATTGCCTCTCTTATCTCTTATCATATATGACTATGACAATTTATAAAGATCACATGCAGTTTCTAACTACTCCGCGCAGTTCACGTGAATTACTTGTTGTTCAGCTGACTCCACATGTTGATGCATTAGGAACTGAGAGGATAAGCCAAAAAGCAAAAAACAACTTACCTATCTGCAAAATTGAAAGTGAATCGAAGCTTCTTCGACTTGTTTTTGAGGGTGTCCCCGAGTTTTTCTGTGACGACCCACTCGTTGGCTCTCCCGGCTTCTAGGAGACCGATGAAGGTGGCCTTGGTCCGGTGCATGGACATCACGTTCTCAAAAAGGATCCAGTAGAACAACAGGTGGACCGACCTGCCCGATTAGAATAACCAAATCCAATTAGAAAGCCGTGGACAACAGTAAACAGCAGCAAAAGGGTGTTGAGAATTTAAGCGAGCCGACCTTGGAGTTCCGACGGAGTTGAGGATGGTGATGATGGAAGGGATGTAGACGGCGCCCCAGATCGGGACATGGACTTCGGGGACCCAAATGGTGAGGGGGAGGACAACGCAATAGAAGAAGAAGGTGACCATGTGAGCTATAATCTTCCGGACGAAGAAGAAGCTGTATATAACGTACACTTTCTTCCAGAATCTGACTTTCTGCATTGAATTCGAAGAGAAATCGACCAAGTTAATAAGATAAAAAGCCAAGATCACATGCTCAACTTCATCACATGGGAAATTTCTGAATTCCTGTGGATGATTTCGATTCACTTTCATCCATGAAAGTCACTTTATCATGACAGGTGAAGAAAGGGACAGACCTTGTTCCTGACAATCTCCATCACCATCTTCCTAAACAGGTTGGCAGGACCACAGGACCAACGGTGCTGCTGGAAACGGAAAGCCTTGAAAGTGCTGGGAAGTTCACTTTTCACCTATCCCACCACAAAAAAATTGCGAGTATGATTAGATAAATCCTCGGTTAATCAAATAAACACGCCTCGTCGAAATGCATTAAACCAGAGCAAGAGCTTATAGTCGCCTTTGCTGCGACAAGTCACAACACTCGGCGGTAAATGCTGGACGTGGCGGAGGATATTCTTGGACACGACGGGTTATACATTACTCAGTTCAAAAAAGACAGTTTCCTCGTGCAGATTTATCTTTTGCACTATACTGTTGTCTGTCGGTGGAGGAAAAGGAGATTCTCGATAGGTACCTGCAGGTCGCCGAGATAGACAAACTTCCAACCGCGGAGGCTAGCCCTGACAGCGAGGTCCATGTCCTCCACGGTGGTCCGGTCCTTCCACCCACCCGCCTCATTAATAGCCGCGATCCTCCACACACCCGCGGTTCCTGCACACACAGCATCGGATTCCTTTCAGCGTGCCGTCGCCCTCCAACTTTCACACTCACTCCTAACACTATATATACCAAATAATGAATTCAAATAGCCCACAACAGCGACAAGAGATCGATAACGCCAGGGGGGTAACACAGCATATACTCCCGAAGTTAGGACAAGGGACATTCAGCTCGACTGTAGAAACAGGGAACAACTGAGTAAAGGATAAAAATTATATTCCCTTAGTCCTCAAATTCTGTGGACATTGCATGTTTCAGAAGCTACGTGATGCCAAGTTTTTCCCCATACCGACAGAGTTACAATTGTCTTTCCCTGACGGGGAAGATTGAAGTGAGACAAATGTTCGGAACAGGAGACTGACCGTTGAAGCCGAAGAAGGCGTGCGTGGCCGACCCCACCTCTTGCTCCACGGTGAAATGGTAGTCCAGCGACATCTCCTGCATCCTTGTCAACAAGCACTCGTTCGAATTCACTGCACAAACGAAAGATCCCCCCACCAAACCTCATCAGACACGTGGCCTAAAAAAAATCCCCCAAATTATCTTTCACATAAATGCATCCGAAAGCTATTCATCCCCTAGCGACAGCCACTAAATAGTTAACGCCCCCAAGAACGACGTGCGCGCGATCTAACTCGAAGTTAGCTACGAAATTATGACAGAGGCAAGCCCGGGTCCGAAAGATCGAGCTTCTCACGTCATCATCGATCGAACTGAGGAAGACCCAGTTGCTAATTTTTGTCCAAAAGTCATGGATTCTTGCATGACAGTACAGAGAGTGTCAATAATTGAAGAGGGAGCATGTGCGATTTTCGGCCCGAGCCCCCTGCCCTTGCGTTCGGACAAAAGCTCGATCTGACACACGTGAGTTGGCCACCCCTATCACTCGCTATCCAATGGGGGACTACCCCCACATCTCGAGAACAAACCACGCCCAACCCCTCCATGTGTCTTCTAGCCCACGTTATCGAAAAATTTATAGCCGTTTGCGATCGCCACGCTGTCTCTAGACTCTACCTCCCGTACCCCATTCTCGGTCGGTCACGTGACGCTCGCGTGATCCCGCCACGTCACCCCTGGAGGGGGGCACGAGGCCCCCCTCCCCTCCCGGCCTTGGGGATTTTTTTTTGCTCCAAGTGTCGGCAGGCGATACGGTGTGGTCCACCCCACACCACTGAGCCCTTCGCGTACGACCCCCCCGGCACATGCTAGAAAAAGCTGCTGCGGATGCGCAAAGACGGTTTTACCCCCCCCCTCCTCCTTCGCCATTTCCTCCGTTGGTGGCGGGGCAAAGAGGGTTTCTCACTGACCCCGCCGGGGGGCCGAGGCAAGTTGACCGGGGGACCTCCGTACTATCCGGCCGCGCCATAAAAAAAGAAAAAAAGAAAAAGAAAAAGCACCCAAAAAACCATCGCCCTTGCATTTATGCTGTTGGAAACGACGCAGTCGCCCCCCCTTGGGATTTAATTTTAAGAAGTGTTTCCTTTCTACGTTCAGACAAGCTGAAAACGAACTGGTGCGTAACTTTCAGGCAAAGGGGAAAAAAAATCTCTTTATATATATGAAATTATTAGCTTAAATGGCGGGAATTGCTTGAAGCAAAGCAAAGATTTATGATTGCTTTTTGGGGAAGGATTATGATAAGTGAGCTTTTGAGCAAACCTTGATGATCCACCCTTCTTCTTTAACCATAATATAATATAATATAATATATATCATTATGAAAAACTGACATTATGATCATTTTGGGTAAAAATGGGGAATTAGAAAATTCGGGATGGTCAATTCATGGGATGGGGAAACGTCAAAGGAGAGACTCGTTCGAGCAAAACGTGCCTCGACTCGATCAAAGCCAAATTTGGAGTGAGTGTCGTGCTAGAGTTGCTATTGACTAAAGTGCTAGTGCTGTAGGTTGCGGGCTCTAATCAGGTGCGACGCAGGGCCGCGGGCCCCACCGCCCGCCCCCGCGATGTACGGCCGCTAAGCCGCCCCCAACCCCGAGCCTAGCGAGGGGCCCCACATGGGGGGAGGAGGAGAGTGTGCGTGATTGATGGACCTCCCTTTCTCGTGGACCCACCACCCCCCGGCTGCAGAGAGCAATGTGCGAAATTTCCCCCTTTTTTCCCTCTTTATTGATCAAATCTTTCATAAAATAAATTTTAAAAAAATCAGAAAAATTTAAAGTCGCGATCGGGTATTATATCTAGTGTAGACGAAGGCCACCGACACTTCTAAAACCCTCGTTTCCCCTTAAAATTCACAAGAAAGTCCCCTTTAATCATCCCCAATCTCAATCCACATCCCGAAGACTGGCTCGGGCCTGACTCCGGTTCGTCTTAGCCCCGATTTCAAGAGAAACCACCGACCTGCCGACCCGCCCGCCTGCCCGCATTAAGCGGCGGAGATTTGGGAGAGAGAATATACTTCCTCCCGTGCCTAAGTACAAGGGGGGGAATCGGGTCGACGAGCGGTCGACCTCGACCGTGGAATTAGATTTTAACCCTAATATGGTCCACGGCGCCACATGAAAAGGAGCAATTAGTTAGGTGATTTTTTACTGCTAGAAGCGATCGCGATCATGCGTGCGGTCTCAGCATGATTCTCTCCCTTTTCTGGCTTTGTCCTATTCTCTCCCCTGTAATTTCCGCTTAATAATCTTCGACAAATTCAGCTGGGCCCCACCACATGACTGACTCCCGCGAAGTCATGTAACGTAATAATAAAAACAAAATAAAATAAATCGAACCCTCCCTCCCTCCCCTCCCCCACCACTAATTAATGCGAAAATCACCCCCGACATTAAATTACGTGCATCGCGGAAAGTTAGATGGAGAATTAAAAAAAAAAAAAAACAGAAAGGAAAACAGAGGCGAATTCGTATGGAGGGGGTGGTGCGGGACGTGGGAGCTTACCGAACCTCCAGCGACCTTGAACCAGGGCGAGGTCCGGGTTGCGGAGGAAGTAGGGGATGGCGCGCTTGAGGTAGTCGGGCTCGGGGCGGAAGTCGGCGTCGAAGATGGCCACGAACTCGCAGTGCTTCACGTAGCTCCGCTTCAGCCCTTCCTTGAGCGCCCCGGCCTTGTACCCGCCCCGCGTCTCCCTGATCTGGTACACTATGTTGATCCCCTTGCTCGCCCACCTCTGGCACTCCAGCTCCACCATTTGCTGCCAGCGAGGAAAAAGGGAATCGATCAATGTCGAGTCGAAAGACCCACGTGAGGAAATCAATTTAATTTCGCGATTCTGCCGACGAAAAATTCAGTAATGGTGCTGGTGCTGGTGCTGGTGCAGTGGTGTCGGCTGTGAAATTGGCTGTTCTGATGGCGACTACCGAGAAGCAGGATTGAAACGGGAAATGGGTAGTGACGATTTCGTGTGTTGTTTCGAAAGGCGAAAAGGGCGGAATCGGGCACGGAAGCGAAGTGGTTTACCTTAATTACGGGATCGGTGGAGTCGTCGAGGACTTGGATCACGAGGCGGTCGGCCGGCCAGGACAGCCCGCACGCTGCTCCGATCGAAATCTTGTACACCTGTTCGAGCATTTCACACGAGCGCAATGAGGGTCTTGTTCTCGAGTGGTGCAATGCGGCGGCTACCGCTAAATCTCGGGGCGGAGGTTTACCTCTTTCTCGTTGTACATTGGGATTTGGACGAGGACGAAGGGGAAGTTGGAGCTCCCGGACTCGAGGTCCTCCTCGATGGGCTCCCAATTGTAGCGCTTCTCCGGCTTCTTCCAGAAGAGCTTGACGAGGACGATGACGATGCCCATGTAGACCCTCTCCATGAAAAGCATGAGCGCCATCGCGAGGCATACGTAGACCGAGAGCCGCAGCACCGGGACGATCAGCGGCGCCTTGATCAGCTCCCACACCATCCCCAGCTGGCCCGCGATGTCCTCCCGGGACATGGTTAACGAGTCCGGGATCAGGTCCTTGGCCGAGATTTGCGCCATTTCGAGACAGAGGCTCGAGACGACTCTGTTTTCTACCCTGCTCTGTTTGGCGCTGCTCTGTTTTCTGGAGCAGAGCACAGAAAGCAAAACAGAGGAGAAAAACAGGGGATGTTATTATTTAGGATTTGGAAAGTTGGGGTTGGACTAGGAAATCGTTCCTCAGATGGAATGGTGACTGAGGGGTGTCTTAACTAGGTCAAAGCAGGCATTTTGAGAAGCTAGTGTACAAAAAAGGTAGATCTCACCGGCTGCCTCCCCCCCTCTCTCTCTTTCTCTCTTTCTCTCTCTCTTGAGCAAATGAGGCAAGCAGAGGGGAAATGCTGCCTCCGTTCGGCTTCCTTCTCTCCCCTTTCCTCACTTTCCTTTCGTACCCTTCCAAGACCACCTGCTTCTTCAGTCCCTCTCTCTCTTTCTCTCTCTGAGTTCGTGCCGACGGAATGCCTCTGTTCTTGTCCTCGACTAGAGCGAAGCCAGGGAGGAAAGGAACAGACGCATTGCTGCGGAAGAGAGAGAGAGAGGAGGGAAAGAGAACGACTGGAGTCGATGAAGAGGGGAGAGGGTAGGGGCAATGGAGAGACGCAGAACAGGGGTGGTCTTTTATAGTACGGCTCGCTCCCTATTCATTAACTTTCCAATCACTAATTAATTGATTTAATTTCTTTAGGGGGACGATAATTATTAATTACTTCTTCGATTTCCTTCTTTTGCCTTAAAAAACCCCCCCATACGGAAATTATAAGAAAATGGGAGGGGAGAGAGGCGTTTCCGTAATTTCGGTATTTTAAAAAGTAAATAAGCATCCAGATGGGCGTATTTATTGGTACCCCTGAATGGGAAACAAATGGCTCGACATCCGCATCGTGACGTGGCGTCCCGCGATTGGGCTGTGAGGAGCGGTGCAGGACTGACCCGGTCTCTGACCGGACCCCTGTGACCCGAAAATGGTTGGCTTTCTCGGAGGAGGAGAGGGAGGCGCGCTTGCTCTTTTCGGCAGTTTTTTCTTCTTCTTTTTTTTCAACTGCCGTGCGTGAAATCACCACGAAAGGTCACGGACACCTGTCGGTGAACTTCCCCCGGCGGGGCAGGGAAGAAAAAGGAGATTCTCTTCTGTCACAGAGTATTAATCGGTCTCACAAAAAGTGATGGCTGACGAATGCACAGTAATTGATTTCGGGGGGTAACGAAATAATTTGGGTCACATTAGAATATCCGAACTAAAAAAAGTAGAGGGATAGGTGAAGAGAGCTCGTATAGATATGAAGTGACATGGAATTATACTTAATACCTACAAAATGAATGGCTTTATTGAAGCTCCGTGGTTTGAACATGATTTTGTAATTTAGCATACATAGATCATGTCATGATTGGATTGAAATCCAATCGTTCGATAGAAATGCTGAGTTTGGAAAGGCCGAAGAGCAATTAATTAAGAGGGCATCTAAAAAATTACAAAAACGCAAACTGTTTTGTGTTGTTTAATTAGAGTTCTGACTTTAGTTGATTTTAGCATTATTGAAGCTTTTTTTTCCCCATTGTGACATCAACCGTCTTGGCTTCATGGGGATAGCCGGCGAGTGTCCAATGGATAAGCAAGATAGAAGCATTAAGGTAATTCTCTTGATTCTGTGCATTAACTTGGGAGAGTTTGAAGGCTAAAGCTCTTGAAAAGCTTATGAGATGGAGAATAATCCACTACAGATGCTAAACAAGAATTTACCATTTATCACTATATTGAGTTAATACAAAGCTGGAAGAGGTAAAGAAAAGAGAAGATGAATAAATGTTTTACTTGTTTTGGTCTACTAAGGAAAGATTCCTTAGAAGCCTATTTCCATAGTTGAAGTCCCTATTTGACTTAGTTTCTTGGGAAAATTCATTCTCCTTAAATAAACAAAAGTACAGCATAGTGGCTAAACATAGCCTATAATTTTTATGGTAAACACAGCTGTTACACATTAAACCCGACCTTCAATCTTATCCTTGATTTGGCAAGCCTATCCCGCCAATGCTCCCCTTCCAAGTTGGGGCGAAGATGTCTTTTGAGGTCAACTTGGCCAATATTTATTGAAATACTTCTTTAGAAATGGGTTTGGCAAACACATCAGCAAATTGTTCTTCGCTTCAATTAGGGTAAGCAATTCTATGTTTCGTACATATTCTACTTAGAACTTGAAACCTGCTTGTTTGAATAGGTTTCTCATTTTCTGGAACCTGGAACCTATCTAATCACAGGTTCCATGATCTATCCAAATTCCACTTGTATTATTAATTGAATCATTGGAACGAATTATCACCTTTAATAACCACCACTTGTTACTACAATCACTGACCATAACTTATATTTAGATACACAAAAAGTATGAAATATTAATAAAATAAAATTCTCAATCATAAAATAGAAGTTCGGATGAGTGGTTCTAGATTATACAATCACTATCGAACACCATGCAATATCGCAAGATTGCACGAAGATATAGACCAAGAAAAACACAAAAACTTATTCCAAGGTCTAAGTTACAGGTTATAGGTTCTAAGTTTTATGTTCCAAATTCCAAGTTGGTGGTTACAGGTTCCAGGTTCCAAGTTTCACCATTTTAGAACTTGAAACTTACATGTCGAAATAGGTTCCCCAATTTTTAGAACCTAGAACCTAGAACCTATTCTGCATACTTTGAAATCTGAAATCAGATCGTGGGAATCTATCTGGTTTCATGTTACAAGCTCTATCCTGGAGTCATGCTCACTCCAAACTCCTATGTGTTTCCTTCTTTCATGGAAGATCGAATTTGATGAAATGTGAGTTATTGCTTGGTTATCAGGAAAGAGTTTCGTAGGAGCACAAGATCCTTCAAAACCCAAGTCACTCAATAGCAAGCGAACCAAACCAATTCACTTGTGGCAGAAGCTATAGCTCTGTATTATGCTTCAGCGCTCAAACGAGTAACCACACTCTACTTTTTGCTTTTCCACGTAATGGGATTACCTCCTACAACAATGCAAAAAACAGTGGTGGACCTCTTATCAATGGGACTACCGGCCCAATTGGCATCAGTATATCATACAACCTCTACATGATCATGTTTCTTCATAAGAATGCCACGTCATTGACATGACTCTAGATACCTCAATATACAGTCGACATGCTTCAAGTGACCTTTGGTAGGAGCATGCATAAATTGACTTACAAAGCTAATAGCATATGAAATGTTTTTTGCAGAATAATAGTCGGATAAATTAGCCGTCCAACTAATCTTCGAAAATAGCCAGAATCTTGGAGAGGAGTAGTATTTTTTATCAATTTGTTCCCAAAATCCATAGGAGACTTTGTAGGTTTGGCCCCCAATTTTCTCATTTCCTCTAATAAATCTGATGCGTATTTTCTCTGAGAGAGTAACAAGACTTTATTGGAATTGGCAACTTAATTCTAAGGAAGTACCGCAACCGACCCAAATCTTGATGTCAAACTTCTCAAAGATGAACGAAGGTTTTATGTAAAACGATAAACCAAGGGAATGTCCCTTGGAAGCCTACTTCCGCAGTAGAAATCCCCGTTCGACTTAACTTCTTGGGGAAGATTCATTCTTCTTAAATAAAGAAGACTACAGCATAGTGGCTAGTGGCTAAACATAGCCTGTGATTTTTAAGGTAAAAATACAATTGTTACATATTTGACCTCGATCCTCAACTTATCATGACTTGGCAACCTTGTCTAGCCAACAATCCTTATATATGCATACATCCAAAAGAGAAACTGAAATCACCAACCATGATGGTCAATCCCGGAGGAATTAAGGGCAAACATCGAGGCACTATCAAATGCAGAAATAGCGCCCGAAAACGACCTAGACAAACATCAAGTATTTACTCAATGAAAGAGAAGCGTTCGATTGCTCAATATCAAAAGATTTTAAAAACAATAAAAGAACGAAGAAATCAGGATTCGATGGAATGTTCAATCGGTTTGTAGACTAAATCTGTGTATAATCCACGCAAAAAGATCCGGAAAGGGATGTCCTTTTGCCCTTTAGCTACATCCAATCGCTCCGCATGTAGTGCCACTCCCCGAGGTATTTGATGATTCGGTAGTTAGGTCAAAGCCTCAATCTAATTTTCGTCCCAACGACTCCATTTTGTCGATACTTTTGGGGGTCAACAAAATTAGATGCCGCCATTCGCATGCAACGTGGAAAGATCAAAGTAATTAGTTGAGGCCCTTAATCGAGGATTACTGGTCGGGTTTTGTCACATGAACTTTATCATGTTAGTTGCAAGGGACCAGGGCCACGGTGGTCCACAGGAAAGGCAGTTTAGACCCCCCAACGTAGTTTACGAAATTATCCTCGTGTTGAGAAATGGTTGTCTTAATCAGGGTACAATTTCTTAGCTTTAGAACCCAATGACAAAGGTGAAGTAGTCTGATGCCTCGTCCCTCTTGGGTCGAACCTTTCTCATTCGAAGTTAAGACACTAGACACTCGTGTCTTGGGTCGGCAATTCACCATTTATAGCGCCCACAGTAAAAAGAGCACAGCATAAATTGGATCGGTACAAAAACATACTCGACTTGATATGAGAACATTTGGATAGATGAGTTCTATAGTTTGGCTTCAGAAGCCAGCACAATTGACTCAAGTATCAACTGCATGTGACAGGATGGTTTGCGTGTATTTATAAAGATAATTAAAGCTGAATATTTGAATGTCTCGTTTTATTTATAAAAAAAAAACCTAACGTGCAATTCGATACTTTATAATGTAAATCTCATATACTACTAAACTCATGATGCAAATCGAAATTCAGATATTACTGATCAAGAAAATTAAAACCATATTCCCCGTAGAAATAAAATGGAGAAGTTTTTCATTTGTTGAGATCTAAGGGTTGACTGAGATACCAAAATGGGGGAGAGTCTTTGTTAAGGCCGTCTAAATAGCAGTTGGCATTTCACTTTTTCCTCGCCGCCCGGGCCTCAATCCTTTTGTCCACCCAAATAATTTATGTGCATATAATATGACCTTCAAGGATAGGGTACTATACTAGCTACACCATGTTTAATAAGTCCGGTCAATCAGATCGGGACTTGACAAGTAGGAAGGGCATATGCAAAGTACCCCAGTTTTCTAAACTCGATTCTTTGTTTCAATTTTTGTAATTTATGAAACATATAAATAGATATATAAGGTGCACAAACTTCAAGGTCTTCATTGTTTTTGGCCTAGAAGTAATGTCAAAGTTCATTTAATGCTCTGAAAACAAATTCGTATAATATCCCAACCGAATTATAATATACGGACCAACTATAGTATTTTTTAGGTTTTAGCTTCAATTTATATCCCAATATAAGGAAACACCAGCGTCATGTTCCTGACTTCTTTACTCTCGAAAGCACAATAGTCCATCGGTCCCGTTTGATTTAATGATGGATCGAGAAGGACCAATCACGACCCACGAGTCTAAATAAGATATGCAAATCCATGGCCAAATTGACACTCGAGAAGTACTCCAAACACATCAAGTTGCTGATCCGCAAGTCATTCTTGTTGGGGCATTAGAGAACAGTTCATGAAGGTCTAGAATTATATTGAAAAAATTAAAAAATTTATAATTGAATTGATAAATCGATCGAATAATTATCCCAATCTACGCATGTCTTCAGAAATCAATCTCTGCGTGATTTACGGGGTACCGTAAAGGTCTGCGGACGAAACGTGGGCTTTAGGGAGTAAAGGCAACGTCCATTGATTTCTGGATTAGATTACGGTGCGATGTGTACGTTCTCTTTAATTATCTTTGTACTATGACCATGTCGTGATTCACGAAAGTGGGAATTCGGAAGCGATATGGTCTCGGCATGGCATAGAGCCCTGCGTCAAAGTGACTTTTCCACAGTTTTCTCCTTCCTTGCCTTCGTTGATGGTTTTGAAGGAGACCGACGCCCACCAAAATCATAGCCAGTAACAACCCTAGCTAGTTCCCGCCTCTGGCGATAACTACTGGTGCTTTTTAGCTTGACATTGCTGAATTCTTTATAATGTGCTTTTGATGTTGGATTATTGCAGATGAACATTCTATTGACCACTGAGAAATGTAGAGCAATAAGTTGTTCAAATGGAGTATAAGGTAGCATTGTGAAACACTTCGTAAAGTTGGATATATATTGCGAACAAAAGATAGATAGAGAAACCCTATATAAGTTGCAAAGCGACAAGACTTTATGCACAAAAAGGCGTCGACTCATGTGGGATAGGACTCGCCCTTTTGGTATGAGATCTTGTTTAATGGCAATCTTTAGGTAGTAAAAATTAACGTGTTGCTAAAGCAGGAAAATTTTACAAGCAAGCATACTTGGGGAAGATTCTAAAAGAGAGACCCAAATCACTGTACATGCGCCGCAAGATTCAATAGGAAATGACTGGAGATCTAATACCGCGATGACCCTTTTATAAAAAAAGATATAAACATCCATCGCTAGAAACTCCCCGTGTAAGAAAAGAACAGCACAGCATCTTCCTTCAGAGAGCTGCATGTTACCCCCATGTTCTTGACAGGACGTTCTCAGAAAACAACTGTCTCTGATTGTTTTTAATCTTCACTCGAAAATATAATTAATCCCGGACATGAAAGGCCAAAGAGCAATGTGTTACGATGCTATTAAACTAATTGTTGTTCTTAATTCCGGTTGTCTATAAGTTGCAGGACTATGTATGATGAAAGCAGGAACTTAGTTTGCTTAAGCATCAAAGAACCTATAAAACTAGTTTAATACTGCATTATTTATTCTCTAGCAGATGTAGCGCCAACATCACGCAGCAAAGCACTGCTCTCGTACTTAACTTTGGAGTGAATTCTCAGTCACAAGAATGAGGAAAACATCTTTCCAATGATTGACCTGATTCAGCAAGGATTAATCTAAAATTACAGAGTGGCCATCAAGATTCAGCAGAAGGGTCCAAAGTGCCCTCGTCCAATGGGAAGTCGAAGCCATTCACGAGAAGAATGTGCACAAAAGCATAGACATAATACTGAATTATAGAGAAAAGATTACGAACAAGAGAGGAAAAAGGAGAAAGCTTTTTGGACACCATGACCTACCACTTCTTGATTCTTTTTGGACACCATGACCTACCACTTCTTGATTCTTCTTGATTGTGGTGCTGATATTTCCCGCCATACCCTACCTTATGTTGTCCGCTTTACCTCTTTGGTTTTTTCTTTTGGTTAGATAATACGTGATACAAGATAATGCAGAGTGAATAGATAGTAATGCTTTTCACTTAAATAAGGGTAATGTTTAATTTTTCTTCCTCCTAAGTTAGAAAAAGGCAAGTTGGCAAAGACTTTTCCAGCCAAAGAAAAACTAATCTTGGTCATGTGAGTTTCAAGAACACGGGAATTAAGATAATGCAGTGCGTTGCTTGTGTACACTACCCTAGCAATGCGCAAAGTAAAGAAAAGAAAAATCAACGGTGGAGCTTCTTTTCCCAACAAGCTGATCGTGTCCCTTCATATGACAACTCTCTCTCTCTCTCTCTCTCTCTCTCTCTCTCTATCGGCCGACAGTCCTCTCCCAACTACATATGCTTGTTCGGTTGATTATGCTTTGGATTCCCTCACGATTTCTGTCCTTTCTCAAATGCCTTTAGTCGCCATAAATATCATGGAGAAAATGAAGAAAAACTCTTTTCCACTTCATATCTCTAAAATAATCAGCACATGATTTTGGGTTTTTTCCTTGTTTATTCATGTAAATCTATTGGATAGTTTTTTTTTCATTTCGAGTCAGATCAAATCAAAGAGCAAAAGTAAATTTAACAGGTGTGTGTTGTTGACTAACGCATGGAGAAAAGAAATTTGAGGGACTAACTAAGAAACGAAAATAATGCAAATCTGATGGTTACCCTTGATCTAACACCAATTCATATAAACAATTTTGGGCCAAAACCAACCTATATTTATATATTGGTACGGCAGTTGAATGCCTAAGTGATCGTTCCTATTAATAATTAGGATGACAAAACCCTAACCCAAGTGTCGGTAGTCCTACGTGGAGGTAGTCGAACTTATTCTTTTTCCAGCTGTACATCTGCAATTGTGCCAAACTGTGCCCAAGTAGGATCGGCATATTCCTTCTCTTCTCTCTAGATTTTGACGTTTATTGAATGAGTGGTGTGTCCCGCGAGGAGATCCTCAGACCTCTTATCTTTTTTAAATATAAGAAGTAAAAAAAAGATTATCATCTAAGTCTTTTTTTTTTTTTTTTTCGCTTAAGTTTATTAGCATTACGTAATCGCCAGTCCAGTTCACTAATTTTTTTTGTTTTATATGAAACAGTTGCACTCTAGGGATAGATAGTTCAAAGAGCATGACCTAACTTGCATATTTGAATCAACCTGAGACATATATTGGACGTTAATTTTATTTATTTATTATTATTTTTTTTTTTGGTGATCGAGAATCCGCCGAAATATGCCATTGTCGGCTTACGTTGATTCGGGGTCTCACAGGCCTCCGCGATGGAAGCCCAATAACGACTATTCTCGGGGGAAGCTGGCCCAACAACCCACCGCCAGGGCCCCTACTTAAATCCTTAGCACCGTGGGGATTCGAACTCTCGACAGCATCAAAGTAGGAGAGAACGAATATTAGTGCGACTGCCCACAGATTGGTACATATATTCGACGTTTGTCAATGGGTTTTGTGAATTATTTACCTAAGTGGACTTTTTGGTATATAAAAAAGAAAAGAAAAAGTCCATTGAATGTTGTTTTTAAAGGATGAGTTTGGCAATGCTTTAGCTTTAGCATTTTGCATCTAAGCAAAGGGAACTTCACTCAAAAAGAGTTTTCGTTGGAAGCAAGTAGTGTTTGATAATCACATTGTGATAAAATCATAAACGCAACCTCATAAATGAGGGAAAATTAAAAAAGAATTATATAAGAAAGGGCATGCCGGAAAACTACTGTTGAAGCAAGGGGATGGGGCACAACCCAGCCACGTCAATGTCGACATCACCAAATACTAAGTGATGCAAAGCTAGGGTCGCTCAACCCCAGGCGAGGTCTAGATCAATACTACTAATCCAATCAAATAAAACCAGGTCTATTGCTCATCAGCATCTTTTGCTTGGTAAGGGTCTTGCGGCCCAATGACATCTCACAAGCAAGTTGCCGCAACCTCTAAGGATGTTGACCCGAGCTAGATCCGATAGGTTCTAGAGAAGCGCAACCCCAGCCGAAATCTAATCGGGATTGCCAAATCTCACTGGCGTCATGCTACCCCCTGACGGAGCTTCTCCAGCATTCTCAACCCCCTTGATTGACCTCCATTCTTCATGTGTTATGACCCGTGATTGTGATACTTAGCTAATGTGAAAATACCTTCTAGCCAAGACTTAGCCATTAGCTTTTTTCAATATAAAGCAGACAAATAACTTGAAAGCGGAAAGCTTCCAATCCCTTTCCAAATCATGGAGGCAAATTCATGCTTTTTCCACAACTAATCAAAGAAAATATGCTATCAAATATATAACTAGGGAAAAAGTTTGATAGTAGCGTGCGCACATGGTCGGTCAGGTTCTAGATTATGTTCCTTAAATATTCATATATAATAGATACTAAATCTCGATACTATCATGTATGTCTCGCATCTTATTTTCCTCCTTTTTTTTCCACTGAATTTTCTCTCGTTCAACCTTCTAAGTGGGTCACCGGAAATCCTCACGCCTGCGAAATCAAAGATGCAGCCAATCCAAATTCGAGCTGCTGAGACAAAAAGAACCTTGAATGCTGACAAGTCAATTAGGCATATAATTCAAAATTAGGCGCCGATTTGTCAATATTGCTATAAATTTGGTATATGGTCGTGGTCACATTATATATCTTGTGTAGTGTTGTGACCACAAATATCTTTTAGAGTCAATCGCAAGGTGTTGTTCAAGCATCACATCTATAATCCTATGATTTGATAAAATCAGAGAGTAAGTTACGTCACTTTAAAAAGAGAAAAAGAAAGAAAGATGATGATGCAATAGATTCCCAATTAACAAGCTAACAACCCCTCATTTGGAACTCTTGTGCTCAACGTAGATGCAGATAATCTGGAACAATGAGTGTACTACACAAGGCCCTCTTGTTTCAAGAAAAGGGGGGAAAAGTGTGGACAGATATGCAGCTCAAGCCCTAGATTGTGAAACAAGAATTCAAGATTGATAATATCTTTTAGGGCTTGTGGGTGAGAGAGAGAGAGCGAGAGAGATGGTATCTTCCTCCTTTGAGACCCACAAGAGATGTCAAGGACACTAATACATCTCCTTGTTGTCTAACAGATGGCCCAATCAAACATTGTGAGTGCAATTCATGTTTGAAATTGTAGTAAAATTGTAGTAGAGTCAGCCGCACAAGGCAATGAGTCCACCGACACTCGCACCAGAATACTGAGCTGATGTTCTCTTCCACCAAACTCGAGGGAAAAGCAAGTGACGAAAAGTGGCACAAGCTACGGAAGCACCAAACTCAAGGGTACAAACAAGGCTAAAAGATTTGATAAAACCCACTAAAGGCTGGACCAGCTTTGCATTATTGGATTGATTATGATTGGAATGTCAACATCCAAAGTAATGAGCGATCGTTCTACTATATTCACTGCCGATGACCACGAGCATCGTCGATCTCATGTCACGTGCTCCTACGACAAACCAAGTATGCTTCTGGACATTTTAGTTTAACTGGCGATGAACTTAAAATCAGATGTTCTTTACCCAAAAAAAAAAAACTTAAAATCAGATGTAGATATCCTATGCCTTTACTATAGTAATGATATGCCATTAGAATGAGCAGGCAAAACCCCTCTCGGTGCTCAAAAGGAAGCTCCCGATTACTGACTTTTTCTGCCTCTTTTTCCTTCCAATCTTCCTATACTTGTCCTTTTTACCCAAAAAAAAGCCTGCTTCTGCCGACAATCCCACCTTAAATTGTCTCAAAAAACAATATGAAAAATCAATACTCGACAAAGAGTCGTAGCCCTTAATTTATGGCGTGGCCACATGCCAAGTGCTTTCTCAAAAGAATATATATATTTGTATAATCTGCTGACGTCACCTCGCCAGAAACCCCGCCCATAAACCTTACAAAAACCATGATTATATGGGCCATGTAGATCCTCCTTTGAGTCTTTTAAGGTTGTATCATCTATTTTGGCCCTCTAAATTATGCATTTTTCTAGCTATATGGTCGCAATTGCTTGACTAGCTTCGGCAAATATGGCTTTAATGGGGGCTTAAATCCTTCTTTCGTACGTAAAGCAGATGCTTGAAATCTTCGCTCCTTTTTCCATCAAACATTATGCAGACAATACGCTCCAATGATGAATAATGTCTCATGTCTTACAGTGTAAAGGCTTATTTAGCCTGTCGCTTTGTAAAAATGTCTCTTTCTTCCACCAACATTCACGTTTTCTTTTTTCATATAAATCATCCGACATCGATTTGCAAAGCATGAAAGCGTCATTTGCAGATTCTGTAATCTTCGTGTAGACGCGGCATTGTGCGAGGAAATTTGGACTTATTTGCGACAAGCAGTTTGTGATGGTCAAGTCAGAGCCGGTGCTAAATAAAGAGGACCGAGTTGAATATAAAGAAGACTGATAAAGTGGACTGTTGCTGACATTAAAAGATAGGTGGCAATACAGGAAATCTGGAGATTGCTTTAGAACGCCATCGAAGTGGCTTGCGTAGGTTCAAAGAGTGACTTGGAATTAGTACCGCGAGAGAGAAGCTTTTGATATGATTCCAGGGATGGGTTTCAAACTAAAAAAGCCTGTTCATCCTTCCTCGTGCCGAATCCAGAGAGGTCCGGCACCTAAGAGTTCACTTGTTTATAAGGAAACTCTCTGTCCTCACCACCCCTCACAACGAGCACAGAAACCCCTTTTCGCTGCACAATTGATATTTTCTCGTGCGTGCAGGCACTTTTTACACATGTAAATTTCACTTCAACAACATTTGACATACTGAATGGATCTAACGATTACCAGGTGTACCTCATATTCATCCCAGAAGAAGCAATTCTGACAAGGGTTAATCCAGAAGGCACATCTAAATTTGCTTCGACACTTATGCTCGGCTTCATGATGGTGTGATTGTCTGAAATAATTGTAGTGGTAAACATTCTCACGACTCAAGGGTGAACACCAAAGGCCACGCAGCAAAAACTGTGATTGGACTCTCTGATATCAACCTGGAATTACTACCAGCAGTTTGGGGCTACACTTAAGAGAACATTATTAAAGTTCAATTCCTCTGCTAGACACAGAAGTACAATGCAATCACAGACATGGCATGCATCACCTAATTTAGTCTCACTTCCATGGATATAGAGCTCACATCCATTTTGCTTTGTTTCAGCATCACATTAATTGCTGTAGGTCATGGAAAGTATTATGCACAGAAAGGAAGATGAGCAGGATCACATAGAACAAGTACTATCGCATTACTGTGATGAGCATACAGTGTACATGGATAATTGGCATATAAACCATCTGTCTGCTGAAACCTGAGTTCCGGTACCGAATCAAAACAACATCAAGTACCTCTTGAGTATGAAGTGATGTAAAGCAATAAGCTCACTCCATTCTAGGCTAATAACTTCCCCCCAGTAGAAGAGTATGATCGATGATGCAAAAGGTGAATTCATTCTATAAGGAGAAACATAGACAACAACGGATTCAATTTAAAGTTAAAGTACGAAAAACTTCTGTTCACATACCCCACCAATGTTTTCTTTTTTTAAGCAAAATGCCATGACATCACTAGACATTTAAATTATTCTCGTCCAGAGAATCACAGGAGGTCATGTTCTCCATAGAAGATAAAAAGGAATCGCCATCCGAAGTTTATTGTCAAGATTGAAGACACTGGCTTTCAGTGGCCTTCAAGTCTAGCATAGCGACAACATCATAAATTAATCCAGTGATTGCAGAAAGTTCCTGGATCAATAATTTTGCTGAGGCTAATTCAAATCCATCAGATTGGACCACAAGCAGATAAAAGAAACTGCCATATGGGCATAGGCAAGATAAAATCATGTAATAAGTGAAAAGCAGAATACATGCTATTGTTTTGCAACTCATATTCCAATTGAAGGTTAACACGATTCATAACAGCAATGTTTGATAGACAATAAGGAAAGTATGTAATATATAACAAGAATGGGAGAAACTTTAAATGACTAACAATTTGCGGTAACCCACCATGTGGGAATGAATAAACCACCAGTCTCAACTTGCCATCACTCCAAATGAACCAAACTTCCTTATCGCAGCTCAGGGACATTAGCTTTGGTGTCTGTAGACATGTTCCGATCCAACACTGGCTCCACCACTTCCAAGGGATAATGCTCATCAATGCGCAGAGAAGCAGGGTTCACATCATTGTTTCCGAGAGTGATAGTAGTCTTTGCTTCCTGGTCAGTTGGCTCCGGCAGCACAGAGGTGAGAGTGCCAGAATTGTCGTCAACTTCTGCCATTCTTGCAATTTGCTCAGGTTGGTTCACTTCATAAATTGGATTTGCAGAGACACCGATAACTGCACTTGCATAAGGATTGGTGTACTCCACTCTTATAGGCGTATTGCGCACAACATCCTTAAAAGTGGCCACTACAATCTAATGAAATAAACAAACCAAAGTGTCAGATTCATATGGAATATCGATGAAATGGAAAATTTAATTTTCTTACCGCAGAAAAACATTTGAACAATATGTAAGCGCTAAATGAACCCCATTGTCCTGGTATGTTATGATTGTATCAACAAACTTATACTAAAGCTTCATTTGTTTCACTGAAAATTTTATGATAAAAGATAATACTTTCCACCAATCTAAGCTTGTTGTTTCCAGTTCATGAAAAATGTTTTCCGCAGACCAATTCGCTTTTTATTATCCAAACACTGGAAAGTCAGTAAATAATTTCACGGAAACAGTTTTTCATTAAACAAATGGACCCTAAGAGTAAATCTAACTCATATTGGTCGATATTGAGCAACAGAGAGTCTACATCCACTCTAGTGTGGTGATCTAGCTCTTTCTATAACGAGCAACTTTGAGAAAGAAACAATTTAGGACCAGATGTAAAGGGTGTAACCAATGTCCGAGGAAAAGTTTGGCAATTTCACTTTACATGACAATTATAAAAGCATTACTTGAGTAGGGCCAGCAGCTGTCAATGGACCTGCAACTCTACCGCCAAAAACCTGACCATCAGGCCTTGCAAGCATGATACTGACCAAGCTAACTTCAGGGCGCGTACAAATTCTACCTTCCCAAATTGTAAATGAGCCATTCAGGGCCAGAATTTCAAAACACCCCTGCACAGCAAGGAGAACATAAAAAAGCCAAACTAAAACTTGCAGTCAGTATCTCTTTCCATTATTTAAAGGATCTCATCCGTACGATAGTAGGATTTGGTTGGCAATGGTTCGCCATTAAGCGTGAAAAATAAAAGACTTAAACCGATGCAAAGATTTTCCCTCATCTGCACCTCTCATCGATAAGAGCACGTTCAAAACTTGCGATTCCAATCGAGAAAACTAAAAAAGCGGTTGAAATTGTAGAATCTAGTTCAAAGAAAGTCCAAAGGTAGCAACCGGTTGAAAGGTAATGCTATGATTAACCGCTATAAAGGGTGCCGGAAGTTGTTTAAGAGATAAATAAACTGTTGTTTCAAAGAAGTAAAAAATGCAAAGAGGATCGGCCATGCCCCCGAGAACGCAAATAGCCCTCAGCAGGAAGTTCAAGCTATCCTTCTGTACTGCGTATGCCCATTTAGGATGAAAGCTCTGGCTTCGTCATTGTACTATATAACTACACAGGACTCAGATGATAGATTCATATCAAGTTGCGGATGCACCCTTTTAACCACTAAGATACGGAATGTAGATGTTCGTGATTTCAGTACATGATCCAGAATGAGGAATGACATAATACCTCGTAAGTCAAAAGACCGCCCAGAGGCCCAGGTTGGCGCACGACGACACTGGAGACGGAACCAGTTGCCGAAAATACGGAGAGTGAATGAGTGCCTGGTTCGATGAAAGCTGATAACTTGGCAAGGATTTCCTAAAGACAACGTCAGTTTTCTTAGAATGGAATCCCATCACATTACAATGTGTACCGGGAAAGAAACACAGTCTAGGAAACATCCATATCTCACCTCCGCTCTGTGTATGGTCACTATCTGAACGTCAAAATTTCCTGCAAATTCCCACGCTGGACCTCCAACTTCACAGAACAGGTCGAAATATCAGGAGTATGAGGAAGCATGCCCAAACTGTTACGGTAAAGCAGATTTGCATACACAAATTGCGTGAAACGAAGAGCGACCACTCACCCACGGGAGGGACATGCAGAATTCCACCGGAGGGACCTCGGGGCCTCCCTCTGCCACGGCTCGCCAAGCCCCGCCGCGCAAGGCCACGAGATGAGGAAGCGGACTGCAGGGCTCCTCGGCCGAGTCCGTACTTCCTCGGCCTCCCTCTTCTCTTCCTGGCCACAGCTCCAGCGACGCCGGCACCCAATCTCCCTGCACCCGCTTGGGACCTCGGCTTCCCTTCGTCGGCACCGCCATGATCTCCTCCTGCCGCTGCGCCGAGCCCCGCGCTCCCCTGTGGCGTGACCTGCGAACCCAGCAACTTGGCGACGCCTCCGTTTTCCATGGACGCGGATCCTTCGCACCGCAGCGAGCCCTGGAAGCAGAAGCAGAAGCAGCGCGAGACATTCTCGAGCGTTCGTCAACGGAGCTCGGCGAAAGAAAGAGGAAAGGCGCCCGCGCGCGAGCATTTAAACAGTCCGTGAGCTTGTGCGGATGAGTCGGCTCGCCGCCGACGGCGATGAGGACGACGCCGCCGCCGCCTTTGGCGACGCTCCACTCTCGAGTCGAGAGGATCGCGAAACGGAGGCATGTTTGAGTGAACAGCGAGCTTTGCAAAACGCGCCAGGAACGAAAGAAAAAGGAGGAAAAAAGGAGGAAAAGAAAAAAGGAAAAATGAAAAATGAAAAATGAAAAGGAAAAGAAAATTCACCTGCTTCCTGCTGACGGCTGACGGCTGACGGCAATGGAGATTGGGGTTTGATTTATTTAAACGCCCACAGGTAATCCGGAATCCCCAAAATGGCCCTGGAAATTGCCAACTAATCTTTAATTACTTTCCTCCCCCTCTTTTTCATGGGTATATATTGCTGTATACGGTCACTTTCCAAATAGCCCTGCATTTTGGCAAAAGGATTGGATTTCCTCATAAATTGTGATAGATTTATCACCATATTCGATGAGTTTTGTTGTGGAAAGTGACCATTTTCAGTATATTATCTCTGAAAAAATAAAAAGAGAGGAAAGTAATTCAAAATAGTTGACAATTTTCGGAAAAATCATAAGTTTCCAATGCTGTCTCTTGCTAAAAACAAGAGATAAATAAATGGTCAGATCATTAGATGAATGAGGAATAGTCGATGACAAAGAAACTTGTAGACGAATGTAAGATCTTCCATCTTTACCACCATATGTACCTAATCAATCCATGTATGAAATTTGTATTAGCAAAAATGATCAGCCTAAGCTAAGCAGGCCAAGTCAGATAAAGAAATCCCGCATATAACTTGAAATACTCCGAGTAAGAGAATTAGCGTTCTGAAGCAACTTGACCTTCATATTTCTCCGCATATAACCCATATATAATTAGAACAAATAAATCCCACCACAATGGTGATATAGCCAAATAAAATAAGCATTATAAAAAATGAAAAGAAAAGTAAAAGGACAGAGAGTTACCAATGTAGAAGGAGGAGAAGGCAGTGTTTCCTTATGCTAAGTGCAATTGCAAAAAGATGGATTGACATAGGAGAGAAGGTGCGAGACCACAAGCTCGTGTTTCCTTATGCTAAGTGCAATTTCCATCCATAGCATTTTGATCATGTCCTGCGATTAAACCAGCCCGCTTGCAACCTTATATCCAAGGTTGTTGGCCTCAGAAAACGAGAGAGCTGGGGTCATCCGAGGGTGGGGTTTACACTCGACATCGACTGTGGCCAAAGGTAGAGGTCGTGACCACAAGCTCGCGTTTGTCAAAACTAGAGGTGACGGCTAACCCTAAAGGTCACTCGAGATGGACGAAGGAGGAGGAAAGGAATAAGATTTGATTCGGGCAAGTCCATATTTATATTATATCCGAGCGCCGACCAAATACTGTATAAGGTATTATAAATCCCATCATTATCATATCCGATCTTTATCCTATCCGACCTTATTCTAGTTGATAAAAACATCCAAACGACCAAATGCAATCTATAAGTTTGGCTTGTTTGGCTTGGCTCAGCCGGCCAAGCTGCCAAGCCCATAGTTGATTCCAATGGCTATTAGGATGTGTTTAATCCGTCGAGTAAAAATTTCAATGACCGAATGGACCTGAATTGATATATATTTTGCTAACTATTTTTTGAAAATAATCTAATAGCCGGTCAATATTATTCCATCCTATCATATCCTATTAGCCTCTTTGCATGCATTTGCAATGAAAAGATCCATGAACTTGTCTAGCCACCAAAAAAGCTGATCGATCACCCACAGACACTAGTCCATAGTTGGTCAATGATATGTTGAAAGACCAAGTTGCCATGATAATTTCGTAGTCCTGGCCATACTCATAGTTGTCTATCTATGATTTGGCTCTTCAATGTCGGCATCTCTTTCTCCCTCGACATTATGAATCAATTCAATTTCGCAAAATGAAAATTCCCAATGCACCAACAACATTTGAATGAAAACGGGTCGAGAAGATGAACATGACATTAAACAGAACCAGGCTTCTTTCATTCCGCCTCATCTAGATGTGCAAACAAGTCTTTCCAATGAGACGAAGCTTTCTCCGGCGTCCAGAAAGTCCAAATATGATACTTGGCTTTCTTGAGGTTTTCTAGGATTTCCTGTGAAATATTCCGATCCTTAATTAGTTTCAACATAAAAGAGACGGATAAATTCTTATAAGCGAATTTCTAATTAGTTTCAACAGCGTAAAGACCAAGCCAATTGTCTCAAATTGAACTTCCACCATAACCCACAACGACAAGGAAAACGTGTGACAATATAATTCAGCAGAACAATTTTTAGCTAGTTGCATAATAGGAGTAGGGAAACAGCGATATCAACTAAGTGGAAGTTTTCCCTGACTTGCCAAATGGAATTTGTGTTGCGATATGCAGGAGAAATTTTAATGCACGAGAGCGACAAGTTCCATATCTTGGCAAAGGAAGCATTAGAACAGATGGTATGATCTCTATAAATAGCATGAAATTCCTATCCACAGAGGCTTGGTTCTCCCCCTCTTACAGTCCACACGACAAATGAACGTAGAACATTCTCTTTTGGAATGAGGATTTGCCAAACTTTGATCCTCCAAAAAGGGAAAAGGCTTGAAAAAAGAAGTGCATTTCTACTCCCTTACACTAGCAAAACTCTGGGCATCAGTAGTGTATGCAGAGATATTCTTCACACTGTCAAAATTGAGTCCACCAACTGACACATGATATCTAAATTTCCAAAGGTAACTAAAGGTTCAATGGCCATCCTTTTAGTAGAACAGGTGACAGAGAAGAAAGAAAATTTATGCGCTTTGATTCAATTTTTTTTAACAGTAGAAGAGCAGACACCCGGAATTTGGAAATCCTATGGTCATGCTCCTCGATTGAAGATTTACTGTCATCTAGAGATAAAGCTCCACCAAAACACCAAGAAAACGAGGAATTCGCCAATTTAAACGGGAGAAAGAAGCTAGTTCAAAATCGTGTACAACAGAACATGATGGAATGGAAAGGAAGCAAGCCTCTCAAGCATCATTCGTGTTCTAAAATCTTTTTTAAGTCATTATCAAAGCAGGGGGACTATACAAGTACTTCTCGTCAAACCTAGAGTTATATATCCAACCGCTTTCATAAAACCATCCAGCTTCCAGCTCTTCCAGAGGAGAAAGAAAAGAAAGACGGAGGATTTCTTCAAAATTCCTTATCTAGCTATAAAAAAAACTATCGGTGGAATGTTAAATAGAGGATGATTTAAACATAAGAAAGGATAGAAAGATGATCCACAAGACATACTGCTTAATTTCTTTAAAGGATGAGGACCCAAGTGCATTAGTGAACATGGCAATGAAAAAAGCAATTGCAGATGAATACCAGCGTTCACCATCACATGTCAAGGAGGAACCATTGATCAAATCTCAAAGCCATAATGATACAAAAATCATATAAAGAATATGCAGTCCCCCCTAAATGAGCTCGACTGATGTGACATGAACTGTCACCATTCCGCACGGATGCTCACTCTTTTCACCTCCCTCTATTTTAACTTGAATCCAATCCAATCATCTTTATTTTGTTAAGTTCCCATCTAAGAATATGCAATCCAAACATGAACTGTCACCCTTCCGCACTAATGCTCACTCTTTTCTCCTACCTCTATTTTAACTTAAATACAATCCAGTCATCTTTACTTTGTTAAGTTCCTGAGATCATTATGCAAGTATTTCTTTGACTCTTTGAGACAATTAGTGTTAGGTGGTTATGAGCCTCTCTCACTTCCTCATACTTATAAACTGACCACCAACTATTTCCACAATCGATATGAGAAAACATGAACAATCTCCCCCTCACACATTGGACCTCGGTCGAAAGCCCAACAACCCATAACTCTCCCATGTGGCTTTTTTAGGTCTAGACTTGTTGGCAACTTGGGCTCTAATTTCGTTTATTAAGTTTATTAACAATGAATAATAATGAAAGAGCTTCTTCTTTTCTTTTTTTAAATAAGACATGTCAAATTGATGGTAATGGAAAAAACAGGATAAGCCCTTTTATTACTATTACTCATTTTGTCACTAAAAATACTTTCTCTTATCCTCATGAATCGAACAATACTATGCTATTTTCTATGGTTATATTAGTGCTATTTACTTTCTTTGTTGGAGTCGTAGGAATTCCCTTTGCTTTTAATCAAAAAGGAATTCATTTGGATATATTATCGAACAAACCATGATGGTTTTATGTGATGGGCTTAAGGCCCGTCCGCCCATGTTGGGCCTGAAAGCCCGGCCCACAAGATTAGGGCCCATGGATGGAGGGATACGATGAAGGGGTACGTTTCTATTTTTGAAGGAACGTATATAAGGGAGGACAGAGAGAGACGAAGACACCTTTTGGCATTTTGGGCATACGTTTCCTCTCCCTCTCTCCCTCCAAAAGAAAACAAGCGCTTAAAGCGACGCCGTCTTCCCTTCAAGGCCAATTGACGTCATCGGATCGAACAGGATCGGTTTTCTCTTCCTCTTATCGGCGTCGGTGTTTAATCTGTGGCTAACAAGGTATGCTCGATTCCATGGTGTGCTTTAGGATCGGTGATACGTGTTTTTCTCGAGCTCGTCTTCCGCATTCGTTTTAGGGGTTCGATTTAGTGTCGAATCCGTTTTTTGGGAATCCGTCAATCCCAACATTTGGTATCAGAGCCCTAGTTCATGTTTTCCCGACCCCTTTCATGTTTTTTGATTGATTTTTCACGAAAATAATCGGCCGACACGGATCGGGGCGAAAAATCCCGACACCCGAGCACCTTTGTTCATCCATTTTTCGAGTTTCGTAAGTCGAAATCCATTTTCGAAGGCATAGGGTGAAAGAGCTCGTCGAGACGGGTCCGTCGGTAGGTCGTGCGCCGCCGAGCGACGGACGCGCCCCACACGCGCCGAGCCGCTTTGTGTGGGCGCGACGCGCCGCTCTGGCTCGGCCGGTGCGTGCGCCACACGCGCCGGTTGGCGAACCGGCACGTGCATGGCGCCGCCAGTGGCGAACCGGCAAATCGGTCGGCGAACCGGCACGCGTCGGTCGGCGAACCGACGCGTGCCGACGTCACCATGACGTCACCCAACGGTCGGTAACCGCGGGGATGACGTCATCGCCAACGACTGTTGGCCGGCCGGTCACCGGCCGGCAACCCGACCCGACCGGCGACCCGACCGACGACCGTTGACCGTTGACGACCGTTGACCGTTGACAAAAAAAAAAAGAAAAAGAATGTGTTTCTTTTTCCAATTAAGTCTATGTGGATTATATGTGATCCCTTATTTGTTCTACATTTGTTGCAAGAACAATATCTCCCCTTAGGTTGCGCACACCTATTCGTGCAATTACCGATGAACAAAAGGAAAGGCTTTCTAAGTTGATAGCTAAACTGGCAGATCATCAATGGGAGAGTGGTGACTTAATTGATCACGTCCTTGAAGTCAATGGGAAAATTTGAAAGGTCATATGAAATGGTCGTCCCATGCCACAGTCTTAGATGGTGCGATTTTTTATGAACACTCTTCCACCGAATGGCAAGGAGTGTTAAATCGCATATGGATGTCAACAGAGCTGCTTCATATAGGAAAATTGTGATGGATTTTGTAGATGAATATTACTGGATTGTTACAAGGGAAAAGATCAAGAAATTAAACAAAAGAAGATTTTCCCAGTTCGTGTACTGACTTGGTGTTAGTTATATTGGCTGATCTTTGTTTAAGTGTGCTTTGTGGACATCTTATGTAATGTTTACTACCTGATTGTTGTTGATGTAGCAACCGATATGTTAGTTGAATTATGTGAAAGCATTATTATTATATTGTATGTCAAATATTATTTGATTTCTGTTATTGTTGGTTGCTGTGAGTAGTTCATAGAAGTTTTTGTAGCTTCATAGAATTTATTTTGCATAAGACAATTATATTAATAATAGTTTTGAGTTAGAATTTTTGAAGGATGATTGGAAACATAGTGACCTTTTGATTCTGAAACCTTACTTGAAATTATTCATTAATATGATAGGTCTGTGCAAAATGGATGCATAAATGATAGGCATTAATAATTCGTGCATATATGTATGATGTGTTCAGATCAATGGCTTCAGCCACAAAGAGCATAGTTGCCGAGCTGAACAAAGGTGAAAAGCTCAATGGTGACAACTATGAAATATGGCACATGAAAATCCAATATGTCTTTGGAAGAGCAAGAGGCACTAGAAGCTCTTAACCCGACCATGGTAGAACCCGAAGAAGGAAACACTGCACAAAGACAAGAGAGATAAGGAAGCTTTTGCTGCATGGAAAAGAAAGAACTCTCTTGCTCGCATCACGTTCTTTGAGCAGCATGGAAAATGACGTCATGCGAGAGTTTAGGCGTTTTGACAATGCCAAAGAAATGTGGGAAGCATTGGCAGCAAGATTTGGTCATACTTCGGTGACCAGACTGAGGCAGCTCACTATTAGGTTTGATTCTTATAAGAAAGCCTCATGGGCAACATCTTAGAAAGATGTCAAACATGATAAATGAGCTGAAAGATGCTGGCCATGTCCTGACAGATGAGCAGCAAGTGCAAGCAGCGATTCGTTCCTTGCCTCAGAGTTGGGAGCATATGAAGGTGCACCTGACTCATAATGAAAATATCAAAACCTTTGAGGATGCAGTGCGTCATCTTGAGCTGGAAGAGGACCGCCTCTTGGCGGCTAAGCTGGAAGCTGAAATCTATCATGCTGGTTCTAGCTCACATGGAGCTTCGAGCTCCAAACGCAAACGTCTAACTGGTTTGATAAATGGAAAAGCAAGGAAGCAAATCCTTCAGGGAAGAAACCCAAGCTTAATCAACATGGAAGAGGAAAGCGTCATCGAATGAAGAAGCTTGCAAGGGTGAAGTGTTACAACTGTGACCAGAAGGGTCACTATGCTCGCGACTGTCGTAAGCCAAAGAAGGTAAACACTCCTTGTATTTTTCAGAATTTACTTTTGTGTCGAGTTCGTATTCATAAGCGAGTCTAATCCTTTGTGGATGTAGATTCGGGAGCGACAGACCATGTAGCGAAGGATAGAGAATCCTTCGTGGAATTCGATGAGTACTAACGGAACTAAGTGGATCTATGTAGGAAACAACTGCAGAGCTGAAGTGAAAGGAATTGGCACCTGCCAACTGAACATGCGTGGTGGACGCACTTTGTTCCTACATGATATATTGTATGCTTCGGAGATTCGTCGGAATTTAGTGTCTGTTTTAGTGTTAGTTAAACTAGGTTTTAATATGAACTTCTATAATAGAGGTGTGGATTTAGTTTTGGATACAAATTACTATGGTTGTGGTTATTTTCTGGATGGTTTCATTGTATTAGATATTGACTATGTTAATGCAAATGTTTGTTATTCCATTCTCACGTCTCCTAATTCATATGATAATGATGTGAATGTGTGGCATGCTAGACTTGGTCATATTGGCCAACATCGTATGAATAGACTAGCCAAAGAGGGCTTGTTGGGCAAAATTGAAAAAGTCGATTTGCTCATATGTAAGCATTGCCTAGAAGGGAAAACGACAAAGAAACCATTTGGAAAAGGTAAAAGAGCTGAATTTCCTCTGCATTTAATCCATTCTGATGTCTGTGGTCCAATGAATGTGAAACGAAGGCATGGGGTTGTTTATTTCATCACTTTTATTGATGATTATACTCGATTCGGATATGTCTATTTGATTTCTCATAAATCTGAAGCATTGAGTTGTTTCAAAAGGTTTATGAACTTGGTAGAAAATCAATTAGATAAGAAAATAAAAGCATTAAGATCCGATTGAGGTCGAGAATATTTATCTGATGAGTTCAGAAAATTATGTGATGAAAAAGGAATAGAAAGACAGTTGTCTATTCCATATACTCCTCAACAAAATGGTGTTGCAGAGAGAAGAAACAGAACCCTACTGGAAATGGTTAGGTCCATGATGGCGCATGCTAACTTACCTATCACTTTTTGGAGTGATGCGTTATTAACTGTTGCCTATATACTTAACCGAGTGCCTTTCAAATCAGTTACTTCCACTCCATATGAGTTATGGACAGGTAGAAAACCGGACTTAAGTTTTCTTAAGTCATGGGGTTGTGCTGCATATACTCATGAGTCCTCTCACAAGTTTGGGAAATTGGGTCCCAGAGGAAAGATGAGTATTTTCATAAGATACTCGGAACACTCGAAAGGGTATGTGTTCATAGGTGAGCAGGAAAGTGGGAATATAACTGAATTTGAATCACGGGATGTCACATTCTTAGAGGATGAATTTCCTAAGAATGGCGAAATATGGGAATATTACTCCCTATTTGAAACCTTGGATCAAGATAATGATATTAGTGGAGTTTGTCCAAGTGGGAGTAATATGAGAAGTGATGAATTGAATTCAACTCATTCTCAATTACAACCACATGATGAGACGACATCATCATTATCTAATCCAAGTGGGAGTATAATGGGGAATGATGTGCAAAGTGTACAATCTCCCATACGGCGAACAAGTCGCCAAAGTATTCCCCGTCGACGTTTTGACATTGAAGGGGAAACTTTTATGCTTGCTCCACAAGATGAGGATGAGCCAAGAAATATTAATGAGGTTCTGAATTGCCCTAATAAGGAAAAATGGATTCATGCAATGGAAGAGGAAATTGAGTCAATGAAATCAAACCAAGTCTGGGAACTGGTTGATCTTCCAAAAGGACGCAAAGCTATTAGGAACAAGTGGGTTCTCAAAATAAAGTGAAAGGCTGATGGCTCAATAGAAAGGCATAAGGCTCGCCTTGTGGTGAAGGGGTATAATCAACAGGAAGGAATTGATTATGAAGATACATTTTCTCCTGTAGTGAGATTTATCTCGATTCGCATTATTCTGGCAATAGTGGCTAGTATGGATCTTGAGTTACATCAAATGGATGTAAAGACTGCTTTCCTCAATGGAGAATTAGATAAAGAAATATATATGGAACAACCTGCTGGTTTCATAGTGAAAGGCCAAGAAGAAAATGTATGTCGACTTTTGAGATCGATATATGGCCTCAAGCAGTCATCGAGACAATGGTATATACATTTTCATAATGCCATAATGGCATATGATTTTACAATGATTGATGAGGATCATTGTGTATATATCAAAAGATCCAAGGATCAATTTGTGATTATATCATTATATGTTGATGATATACTAATTGCCGGAAGCAATATGGAGTTTGTTAATACAGTCAAGAGTTGGTTGTCTTCCAACTTTGAGATGAAGGATATGGGTGAGGCTGTATACATTCTTGGAGTTAAGATTTCAAGAGATCGTTCGAAGATATCGTTATCTCTTTCGCAAGAAACATATATAAACAAGGTTCTTGAACGATTTCGTATGCAAGATTGTAAACCCATAGACACTCATATTGCAAAAGGTGGATGATTGAGCCATAGACTGTGTCCAAGGACTCCACAAGAGAAGGAACAAATGAAACATGTTCCTTATGCTAGTGCTGTTGGGTGCTTGATATACGATATGATGTGCACAAGACCTGACATATGTTTTGCAGTTGGAATTGTGAGTAGATACCAATCCAATCCAGGTCCAGCACATTGGAAAGCTGTTAAGAGAATACTAAGGTATCTGAAGGGAACTGCTGATTACAAGTTGAATTACCAAGGAAAGGATCTGCGACTTGAAGGCTATTCGGATGCTGATTGGGGAGGAGATTTAGATGAAATGAAATCTACCTGGATTTGCTTTCTTCTTGAACAATGGCGCCATATCATGGAGCGAAGAAGTAAACGTGTATAGCCTTGTCCACGATGGAAGCTAAGTTCGTGGCATTATCAGCAGCGGTACAAGAAGGATTTTGGCTTAAGAGATTTTTGGATCATTTATGTGTTATTGAGAAAGCTGCAAATCCATTATTGGTTAACTGTGATAGCCAAGCAGCTATAGCATACACCAAGGATCCAAAATATCATGGCAAAACCAAACATATAGATACCAAGTATAACTTTGTCAAAGATATGGTTGCACGAAAGGATGTGAACTTACAATACATATCTACGCATAGAATGGTAGCAGATCCTATGACAAAGCCAATACCTAGATATGTGTTTTGTGGTCATGTAAAATCTCTAGGATTGCGTAGAGTCTGATGTCTTGGATTGTAATTTCCCCCGAGTTGTTCACATTTATGAACAATGTTGTTTCATTATTAATGCCTATGAATCTTTATTTGATCTTTATGCATCTTAATGCTCAGTGCATTACTTTAAGTTGAGAAAGTATGTCGGACAAATATAAGATTAGCCCACTCACACGGGTAATCGCCTCTATTTAATGTGTGATAAATAGAGATGAGACTATTTTTAAGCTTATTATCTAGGTGATAATCGAGAGCTCAAGCTTAAAATACGTATGTCGCCTTAACTGGGTGTTAAGATGAGGACATAATACTTACTATGTTCGAAAGTAAAACACCCCACATATTTTACTTTATCTGTCTATGATGCCAGATGTGAGTTTTGATGAATTTTGTGAATGAGTAGATACGTGAACTCAAATTAGACATTAGGTATGTCTGAACTATCATCTGTACGGTATTGAAAGGTGTAGACATACGCTCCATGGGAAAGGAGTTAATACCGTAATACGTATTTCATACTACGTATGCATGAGACGACCAATAAGAGTGGCAAAAGTTTGATCTCAACTTTTATGCCGTGTGAGACTCTTGAGGAAATGAGTTCCTCAATTTTAGTGCCCTCATGACTTTTACTTATTCTCAAGATTTCTATTCAGTGTTTGCTATCTTAGGATGTTGCCAATGGTCATAAGTTGATTCGATCTAATGGGACATTTCTAGAAAAGCAAGCTGAACTGAAATTGAGAGTTTGAAGGAAAGTGGAAGATCGATTTTAGAGAAACACATTGTAGTTTTGTATTCACTGGTCGACCAATTATGACTGTCTTTGGGATAATCATAATTGTGAATACAATATATATATATATATATATATATATATCATTGTTTAAAAGAGATCAAGAAGATATAAATGTGATCGATCGATCTAGGGTTTTTGCATACTAAATCTACTCAGAGTGTGATGCCCATTATGAGCTGTTATATATTCCTAACAGATGTATAGCAACAAGCTCTCAAAGTATGCTGGTCGCACGGATTATTCACCGGTATGAATGTTGTAGAGAGGTAAAGAGAATCATGTTCGGCGCACCATGTGCGAGTGGGAGATGATGGTTTTATGTGATGGGCTTAAGGCCCGTCCGCTCATGTTGGGCCTGAAAGCCCGGCCCACAAGATTAGGGCCCATGGATGGAGGGATACGATGAAGGGGTACGTTTCTATTTTTGAAGGAACGTATATAAGGGAGGACAGAGAGAGACGAAGACACCTTTTGGCATTTTGGGCATACGTTTCCTCTCCCTCTCTCCCTCTAAAAGAAAACAAGCGCTTAAGGCGACGCCGTCTTCCCTTCAAGGCCAATCGACGTCATCGGATCGAACAGGATCGGTTTTCTCTTCCTCTTATCGGCGTCGGTGTTTAATCTGTGGCTAACAAGGTACGCTCGATTCCGTGATGTGCTTTAGGATCGGTGATACGTATTTTTCCCGGGCTTGTCTTCCGCATTCGTTTTAGAGGTTCGATTTAGTGTCGAATCCGTTTTTTGGGAATCCGTCAATCCCAACATTATCGAACAAACCCCTTTCACAACTGTTGTGGGATAACCTCAACAATCTTCCCCTCACACAACCTCCCCCCATAACCGATGTAAGACAACCTCAACAATCTCCCCCTCACACATCGAACCTTGGTCGGAGGTACAATAATTCGTAACTCTCTTGTGTGACTTTTTTTAGTCCAGATTTGTTGGCGACTTAGGCTCTAATATCAGTGTTGGGTGGTGTAAGATCTCTCTCATCCCCAAAGTTAGCTCAAAATGTGAGGTTTTCCTTCACACTTATACATTGACCACTTGCTCATTCCACAACCAATGTCGGACAACCCCAATAATTAGATCTATTTCTAGACTAGGGTGATTTTTGTATTCGTTGATTTCAAGAGCAAAATCATAGCGTCACTTTTTGAAGCGATTCCAAGTCACAATTTGTGGCATTTCATTCTCTTTGATGGCTAGCATTAACTTTGAAGAGTAAATGCTTCATCCCTTACATAGTTCCAAGCCCATTAATCAGTTGTACTACTCTCAACATAAAAAGAGAAGCCAAAACCACCAAAAGACTTCATTTCTTGGAGCAGTTGTTGAGAACCCCCAACCAATAGTATTGCTGCATTTGTCAGATCGAAGCTGCCGCAACAAAATTGCCGAGAATTATCAAATCACAATATAAAAAGAAGACATAAAAGGAATGGCGGAATCGTAGGCCAAATTTGAGGCACATGAGGTCAAAGACGAAGTAGATCCTCTGTGAGTGTGTGTGAGTGTGTGTGTGTGTGTGTGTGTGTGTGTGTGAGAGAGAGAGAGAGAGAGAGTAGTAGAACCAAAGAGCGTTGAAGCAGGTGGTGCATGATAGCTGCCGCCAATGGACAGAGGAGGCTTATTCGTCCCCCAACGCCATGGTGGCAAAGGATTCGCTTGATGGAAACTAGCTAAGTAGCATCGATACACAACACACGACGCAACACAACACGTTGACACATTATTGATCAAAAAATAGAGAATTCCACTACATCAAGACACTTTGTATGTTAAATATATATTATAGTAAATTATCATTTTTATAATTATTTTAATCAAATTAATTTTATTTAAATTAAAAAATAATTAAATAACAGTAAAAGAGCCTATAATGAATTTACACTAAAAATATTAGTCCATCATTTATTAATATCACTGATTGTTTGAATTTGACAAATTCAACTCTATTCCAATAATCCATAAAACTTGGAGGAAAAAAAAAAGCAATCGACATTCTACTCGCTTGTTAGAGTGTATCGAAAGAGAAGAGCAAAAAAAACCTTAGTATTGAATTATATGTCACAGGAAGTGAGAGTTAGAAGAGAAGAGAAGAAAAGACTAGATTTTTCTTCTTTATTTAATTGTTTTTATAAATTTACATTTTAATCCCTCATTTATTGAAAATTTTTAAAATTGACTCTGTTCATGTTAGAATTCCGAACTCGCATGTCAAAATTCCGAACTCACGTGTCAGAGAATATCAGAAAAGTTGACTAGATGTTGGATTTTTCGACAACTGTTGACCGAGCATTGAACACGTATTGGAGTGTCCGACACGATATGAAGGCTCTCGAAGAGTATTGATGGTTCCTAGGAAACAGTTGTTGGGTTGGCGTTCCGCCCATGCCAATTGCAGAACGCGAGGGCAAGGGAGGTTTTCTTGAAGACCTGTCGAGGCCTGCAGATTCGATCTAGGCTTTAAGCCCGGGTTGGGTTCCATTTCCTATTTAGCTTTTTTGCTACCGGAGTGCTACTGTTAGAAGAAAATATATAAACACGATTTTGTTTTTGACATCGTTGACACGGTGTAATTACCCAATTGATCATTTGATTTGTATTGCCACTAGTGCTTGAATTTGAAAACTCTCTCTTCTTATTGATTGTTTACCACACATACCATTGACATGGGACGTAATTATCACACAACATAACGATAGAGTCGAATTAAACTACAAGCAAGTAATTCAAAATTAGTTCCACGATTACTCAGAGATCGACTCATTTGATGTTCAGTTCATTGAGCTTCTCGAAATTTTATCAAGTCAAGCTCAAGCTTGTTAACACTCAACTCAAGAGGCTCACAAATCATATGAAATTATTTTTTCCACA
This sequence comes from Eucalyptus virginea, assembly GCA_014182375.1. Lineage (NCBI taxonomy): Eukaryota > Viridiplantae > Streptophyta > Magnoliopsida > Myrtales > Myrtaceae > Eucalyptus > Eucalyptus virginea. Next base: position 10,334,424 of record CM024523.1, on the reverse strand, counting down.
CAACCCTGAATAAAAATAAAGAACTTCTACTATATTTTTGGGACAACGGAATATTTCAAATTGGTATATTTATAGCCAATTTATCCTAAATTAGTTTTTTATTACTAAAAAATCCATATCGGTAAATTGTGATGAATGCATACACAAACCGAGAGAAAAACATTATCAGTCTGTGGGCATGTTCTGATCCAAAATTGGCTCCACCGGTCCCAAGGGATGATGCTCATCAATGCGCAGAGAAGCAGGGTTCACATCATTGTTTCCAGAAGTGATAGTAGTCTTTGCTTCCTTGTCAGTTGGCTCCAGCAGCACAGAGGTCGGAGTGCCAGAATTGTCATCCACTTCTGCCATTCTTGCAATTTGCTCAGGCTGTCTCACTTCATGAATTGGATTTGCAGAGATACCAATTGCTGCCCTTGCATGAGGATTGGTGGACTCCACTCTTATAGGCTTCTTGCGCACAACATCCTTAAAAGTGGCCACTACAATCTAATGAATAAACATTTGAACAATATGTAAGCGCTAAGTGAAACTCATTGTGCTTGCAAGAGATCGTAATAACAAACTTATACTAATTTTCCATTCGTCTCACTACAAATTTCATGATAAAGAATAATATTCTTCCCCTCAATCTAAACTTGTTATTTCCAGTCCATGAGAAACATTTTCCGTAGACCGATTAGATTTTTGTTATCCAAATACTGGAAAGTCGGAAAATAATTTCCCAAAAATAGTTCTTCATCAAACAAATGGACCCTTAGAGTAAATCTAACTCATATTGGTCGATATAGAGCAACAGAGAGTCTACATCCACTCTAGTGTGGTGATCTAGCTTTTGTTATAACAAGCAACTTCAAGAAAGATACAATTTAGGACCAGGGGTAATGGGTGTAACCAATGTATAGACGAGAAAAAGTTTGACAATTTCACTTTACATGACAAATACAAAAACAGTACCTGAGTAGGGCCAGCAGCTGTCAATGGACCCGCAACTCGACCGCCAAAAACCTGACCATCAGGCCTAGCAAGCATGATACTGACCAAGCTAACTTCAGGGCGCGCACAAATTCTTCCTTCCCAAATTGTAAATGAGCCATTCAGGGCCAGAATTTCGAAACACCCCTGCACAACAAGGAGAATATAAAAACGCCAAACTAAACCTCGCAGTCAGTTGCTCTTTCTATTATTTAAAGGACCTTATCCGTACGATGGTGGGATTTGGTTGGTAACGGTTCGTCATTAAGCGTGAAAAGAAAAGGACTTCTATAGAGAACCAAAACTGATACAAAGATTTTCCCTCATCTGCACCTCTCATCGATAAGAGCACGTTCAAAACTTGCGATTCCAATCTAGAAAACTAAAAAAGCGGTTGAAATTGTAGAATCTTGTTCAAAGAAAGTCCAAAAGTAGCAATCAGTTGAAAGGTAATGCTATGATTAACTGCTATAAAGGGTGCCGGAAGTTGTTTAAGAGATAAATAAACTGTTGTTTCAAAGAAGGAAAACTGCAAAGAGGATCGGCCATTTCCCCGAGAACGCAAATAGCCCTCCGCAGGAAGTTTATGCTTTCCTTCTGTCCTACGTATGCCCATTTAGGATGAAAGCTCTGGCTTCATCGGTGTACTATATAACACCACAGGACTAAAATGATAGATTCATATTATGTTGGGGATGCACCCTTTTAACCACTAAGATACAGAATGTAGATGTTCGTGATTTCGGTACATGATCCAGCATGAGGAATGACACAATACCTCGTAAGTCAAAAGACCGCCCAGACGCCCAGGTTGGCGCATGACGACACTGGAGACAGAACCAGTTGCCGAAAATACGGAGAGTGACTGAGCGCCTGGTTCGATGAAAGCTGATAACTTGGCAAAGATTTCCTAGAGACAACGCAAATCTTTTTAGGATGGAATCCCATCACATTACAATGTGTACCAGGAAACAAACACACTCTAGGAAACATCCATATCTCACCTCCCCTCTATGTATCGTCACTTTCTGAGCTTGAAAATATCCTGCAAATTCCCACGCTGGACCTCCAACTTCACAGAACAGGTCCAAATATTAGGAGTGTAAAGAAGCATGCTCAAATTATTACAGTAAGCAGATTTACATACACAAATTGGGTGAAACGAAGACCGTTTTCGAATCAAGTGTCGGCGACCACTCACCCACAGGAGGGACATGCAGAATTCCACCGGAGGGACCTCGGCGCCTCCCCCTGCCGCGGCTCGCCAAGCCCCGCGGAGTGAGGCCACGAGATGAGGACGCCGCCCGCATGGCTCCTCCGCCGAGTCTGTACTTCCTCGGCCTCCCTCTTCTCTTCCTCACCACAGCTCCAGTGACGCCAGCACCCAATCCCTCAGCACCCACTTCGAACCTCGGCCTCCCTCCGTCGGCACCACCACGATCTCCTCCTGCCGCTGCGCCAAGCCCCGCGCTCCCCTGAGGCGCGACCTGCGAACCCAGCAACTCAGCGACGCCTCCGTTTTCCATGGACGCGGATCCTTCGCACCGCAGCGAGCCCTGGAAGCAGAAGCAGAAGCAGCGCGAGACATTCTCGAGCGTTCGTTAACGGATCTCGGAGAAAGAAAGAGGAAAGGCGCTCGCGCGCGAGCATTTAAACAGTCCGTGAGCGTGTGCGGATGATGCGCGGTCAGCTCGCCGTCGACGGCGATGACGACGACGACGCCGCCGCCGACGCTCGACTCTCGAGTCGAGAGGATCGCGAAGCGGAGGCATTTTTGAGTGAACAGCGAGCTTTGCAAAACGCGCCAGGAACGGAAGAAAGGGAAGGAAAAAAGGAGGAAAAGAAAAAAGGAAAAAGGAAAAAGAAAAGGAAAAGAAAATTCACCTGCTTCCCGCTGACGACTGACGGTAATGGAGATTGGGGTTTGATTTATTTAAGGGGAAAACGCCCTCAGGTATTCCGGAATCCCCAAAATGTCCGTGGAAATTGCCAACTAATCTTTAATTACTTTCCTCCCCTTTTTTTTTATGGGGGTATATATTGCTGTATATGGTCACTTTCCAAAAATTCTCGCCCTGATGCTTATCCTTCCGCATTTGGCAAAAGGAATGGATTTCCTCATAAATTATGACAGATTTATTACCATATTCGATAAGTTGAATGCCGAAAAAAGCATGAGTTCCTGTTGTGGAAAGTGACCGTTTTCAGTAAATTATCCAAAAAAAAATAAAAAAAGAGGAAAGTAATTGAAAATAGTTGGCAATTTCCAAGAAAATCATAAGTTTCCGTTGATGTCTCCTGCCAAGAACAAAAGATGGATAAATGGTCAAGTTGTTAAATGAATCAGGGATAGAGTCGATGACAAAGGAACTTGTAAACGAATGTAAGATCTTTTGTCTTTACCATTGTATGTACCTAATCAATCCATATGTGAAATTTGCATTAGCGAAAAAGATGAGCCAGGAAGGCCAAGCCAGATAAAGAAATTCCACATACAACTTGAACATGCTCTAAATAAGATAATCGACCTTCTAAAGTGACTTGACTTTTATATTTCTCCACATATAACTCACATATAATCCAAATAAATAAATCCCACCTACTATGGGGATATAGCCGAATAGGATAAGGGTTATAAAAAATGAAAAGAAAAGTAAAAGACAGAGAGTTACCAATGTAATAGGAGAAGGCAGTGTTTGCTCATGCTAAGTGAAATTGCAAGAAGATGGATCGACCGAGGAGAAAAGTGCAAGAGCACATCAAGCAACAATACCCATCCACAACATTTTAATCATCCCCTGCAATTAAACCAACCCACAAGCTCTGTCGTGGTTCGACATCAAAGGTTGCTTAGCCGCCATCTCTCTCTGTCTCACGCTCTCTTTCTATATCCAGAACCATCTAATCCATTGGATTGGTGCGATCCGACGCTCTAGACCTCGTTTCTGAGTCTTACAACCTTATATCCAAGGTTGTCGGCCTCAGCAAACCATAGAGCTGGGTCATCTGAGGGTGGGGTTCACACTCAAATCGATTGTGGCCAAAGGTAGAGGTTGCAGCCAAAGGTAGAGTTTGCGACCACAAGCTCACATTTGTCGAAACTAGAGGTGGCGGCTAACCCTAGAGGTCTTTCGAGATAGACAAAGGAGGAGGAAAAGAATGAGATTTGATTCAGGTCGGTCTATATTTATATTATATCCGAGCGCTGACCAAACACTATATAAGGTATTATAAATCTCATCATTATCATAGCCGATCTTTATCCTATCCGACTTTATCCTAGCTGATAAAAACATCCCAACGACCGAATGCAACCTATAAGTTCGAGTTGTTTGGCTTGGCTTGGCTGGCCGAGCTGCCAAGCCCATAGTCAATTCCAATGACTTTTAGGATTATGTTTAATTTGTCGAGTAAAAATTTTATTGATCGAATAGACCTAAATTGATACATATTCCTAACTATTTTTAGAAAATAATCTAATAGCCGATCAACATTATTCCATCCTATCCTATCCTATCAACTTCTTTGCATGCATTTGCAATGAAAAGATCCATGAAAATGGCATTAATTTAAGGAAGAAAGATACTCTCTCTTGTCTTGCCACCAAAAAAAGCTTATCGATCACCCATAGATATCAGTCCATAATTGGTCAGTGATATGTTGAAAGACCAAGTTGCCATGATAATTTCGGAGTCCTTGGCCATACTCATAGTTGTCTATCTATGATTTGGCTCTTCAACATCGGCATCTCTTTCTCCCTTGACATTATGAATCAATTCAATTTTGCAAAACGAAAATTCCTAATGCACCAACAACATTTGAATGAGAAGGCGTCGAGAAGACAAAGGTGACATCAAACAAAACCAGGCTTCTTTCATTCCGGCTCATCCAGGTGTGCAAACAACTCTTTCTAGTGAGACGAAGTTTTCTCAGGTGTTCGGAAAGTCCTGATATGATGCTTGGCTTTCTTGTGGGTTTCTAGATTTCCTTTGAGATATTCCGATCCTCAATTAGTTTCAACTAAAAAGAGATGGATAAATTCGTATAAGCGAATTTCTGATTGGTTTCAACAGCATAAAGACCAAGCCAATTGTCTCAAATTGAACTACCACCACAACCCACAATGACAAGGAAAAGGAGTGACAATATAATTCAGCAGAACAGTTTTTACCTAGTTGCATTACAGGATATCAACTAAGTTGAAGTTTTTCCAAACTTGCCAAATGAAATTTGTCATGTGATATGTAGGAGGAACTTTAATGCACGAGGACAGCAAATTCCAAATCTTGGCAAAGGAAACATTAGAACATATTGTAAGATCTCTATAAATAGCATAAACTTCCTATCCACGGAGGTTGGGTTCTCCCCCTCTTACAGTCCACACGACAAATGTGACATCCCAAATTTTCACTTATGTTTTCCATTGAATAAATGGGCATTTCATCGACACGCCTATAAGGCTGTTCTCAGAGCTGATCACTCTTAAGATAACTAAACTATTTATGGAAGCCATTAAGGAATTTTAAGGCAATAGACTTGAGAATTCAACCATGAATCGGCTTCTCGACCGTGCTCATCTTTAGAAACCATTACGTCACAGTTAAAAATCGATTTGAAATCAGAGATAGGTCGGTTCAACAGAAATGTGTGGCTAATTGTGGGTGACACCACTAAAGTGGAAAATTCTCGCCAACCGGCACTGGACTAATCTTTCTATCATTTTGGTACCCTGTGTCCGTATTTAAATCCTCGAGATTTTCACAACAACCGAGAGTCCCCAATGTGTCGAGTGGGTTCATTGTAGCTCAAAGAAAATCGACCACGGGTCATTTGCACTAAAAATTTCTGAAAAACTACCATATAGCCTAGATCATGCAAAAAACGCGCTCGAGTGAAATTAACCGCGAATTTGAATATGATTTCAGAAATTGAAGGTTCTGTCATGTAACAATAAATTCTAGGAACGTCAACTCAGTCTCAGAAATTTTTTCCATAAACCGAGACTTTTTGGGAAAAAGTCGAGGTAGAGCCGTTTTGTTCAGAAAAAGCCGAGATCATTTTTGATCACCCAATTGGGATGCGAGGTTGATCAATTGGTGAGGAAAAATACCAATTTGATAATTAAGATGTCAATTGAATTTATAAAGGCCAATTTGTGTTGATTCAATGAAGGATTGATGGCCAATTGAGAGGAAATCAAAGGAAATTTGTATGCCCCCCATTGCCTAGTCTTTTGGACCATTTCAAGGTTGTAAGGGGGAGCATTGGTGGCCTAATGGAGGCTAAGGAAGGGCTGGTAGCTGAGAATGGTCAAGGAGACCATGGAATGGAAAATTTGGACATTGGTGGAGCCCTTGTCCCCCTCTCTTCCTCACCAAGAAACCGGCTAGCTTTTCTCTCCACATTCCTCCATTTTTGCACACTAGCAACCAGCAAGAAGCCAGTGGAAGCCAGCAGCATCGCCGGAGACAGCAGGAGCCGCCCGTCGCCGATCGCACCGCCACACACCACCCGCGCGATCCCATTCCCGTAGCGGCGTCCAACCTGCCTTCCAGGCGTGTTTCCCCGTCCAGCGCATGTCACAGCTGCTGCCCTAGGTCGTGTGAAGCTTAACGGGAACTATCCCAAGCAACTTGGCCACCATGAACCGCCCCTCCAAGCTGCTGAAGCATCCACCGGTTCTTGCCGCCTCATTCAACCCTTGTGTTCTTCTTTTGCAGCCTAGAACAGAGAGCTTTTTCGTGGGTTTCCAGCAGCTTTGTGGCCCGTTTTGAGGAGGTCCCGAGCCTCGGTTGCTAGGCCCGCCTTGAGGAAAGTCGAGCCCCGCGACGTTCCCGTCATTTTTGCACCGAACCACTGTTAAATAAGTGATTTTTACTCACTAATCCTCACTTAGTAGGCTAATGATGCTTAGAGGTTAATTAGATTTAATTAAGTATAATTAGATAGATAGATTAGAGTAGAGCAACTAAATTAGTGTATTATCTATGCATGTTAGGCAAATGGTTAGTGCATTTAGCGAGTAGACGCGCATTATAATTTATTGAACAAACCTTTGAATTTTTCCGAGTCTATTTCGATGTCCAATTAGGCATTACAAGCCTAAATTAGATTTATTGGCATTTATTTAATATTTTTCGTAATTATTTAATTGATTATTTATTTTTCGAAAATTAGGCTAGGATAGTTGACGACGAGAATTTTATGTTGATTATTGTGGTGTAGTCTGTTTATTTATTTAAGCTCTAAATTGTGCTGAATTGATTTAATTGTGTTTTTAGGATTTTATTCCTAAATTAATCAATTTTTGTAATTGATTGAAAAATAACCGAGCATCGGTTTACAACAGCAAAAATATTTTGGTGGACCATATAAATGGTGGAATTTTCAAGGATGAAAATACTATATTTTTGCTAAGGCCGACCATGTATCCACACACGGTTATTTTTATTGGGTATAATAAAAATGATGAATGGTTATGTGGTGAAAATGGTATACTTTATTGGCCTGAGGGCCTTAAATTATCAGCTTTTGGTGAGCATATAAATAGTATATCATATGATCAACTTTGGGTGAGCACGTATAATCAGTTTTGGGCGAGCATATATACAGTATACTATATTATCAGCTTTGGGCGAACTATACTATCTATTATCAACTTTGAATGAGCAATCCTCAATTAATAGGACTTTATAGATAGTATTGAATGTACCGACCAGGGAAAGGTCGTGGTGATATATAATCAACTAAGTTGATTGATCGATAATTCGATCTGATTGGGTGATGTGATGTGATTGTATATATTTGATATATATACTGAATTGCATAATGGAACTGAGACCAAGGTAAATCCTCTAACTCGTGTTGTGCTTAGGCAGCCTTTAGGGTATATTGGCTTCCTAATCGGGTCTTAGAGGTAGAACTTGTTGAGACATAATCTCACCCAGTTGTGGGACAACATTTTAGGTCATCTAGGTTGACGTGAACAAACCCGATAAGGTGCCCCATGAGTACCAGTCATGGTATCGCCACTATCACGATGGGTGAAGGGAGGGTCCTGTGCCGGAATCTGATGTATCTCGGTTTGTTCTGGAAGCTGCTTTTGGTAAGGGTACTGCAAACCCTAAAGATGGATTGGTGATTGATGCGAAGGATCCCGAGTTGGGTGATTGAGGAGGAAGAGTACCTAGGGGAGAACCCAGAGGAGGAACCTAAAGAGGACCCCGAAGAAGAACCTGAAGAGGAGTTGGAGGAGGATCTAGAGGAGGATCCCAAGTATGACCCAGATGAAGATTGAGACCCCCACTCCTGTTTGATGACTTGTTGTTGTTGTTGAACCTATTTGTGTAGGAACCAACTTTTCAGTGTGGCTTGTATATGTACATATATGACTGAGTTGTTATATATGTATATAAGTGTGTTGATTTTCAGGTTTGAGTTTTTTTTAGTCTTACTTTTCTATCCTATTGTTTTATTGTCTAGGGATTTTATATCTGTTTCCGCATGCATATTAAAATAAAAGGGTCGGAGATACGTCCTGGGACGTCGCTATTAATCGACCAAGTGAGAGATGGGCGCACACTTGAGAATCGGGGCGTGACAACAAATGAATGTACAATATTCTCTTTTGAATGAGGATTCGCCAAACTTTGATCCTCTAAAAAGGGAAAAGGCTTGAAAAAGAAGTGCATTTCTACTCATTTACACTAGCAAAACTCTGGGTATCAATAGTGCATGCAGTGATTTTCTTCACACTGTCAAAACTAAGTCCACCACGTGACACATGATATCTAAATTTTCATAGGTAACTAAAGGTTCAATGGCCATCCTTTTAGTAGAAAAGATGACAAAGAAGAAAGAAAATTTACACGCTTATATTCAATTTTTTTTTAAAGTAGAGGAGCAAACACTTGATATTTGGAAATCCTATGGTCATGTTCCTCGATTGAAGATTTACCGTCATCCAGAGATAAAGCTCCACTAAAGCACCAAAGGATGAGGTTTTCCCCCATAAGTATAAATTTATCACTAACCCTTTGCACAACCGACGTGAAAAAATCTCAATGATTAGATCCATTTCTAGACTAAGGTGACTTTTTTATCTGTTGGTTCCAGGAGCAAAATCATGTCGTCGCTTTCTGAAGCATTCGGAGTCACAATTTGTGGTATTTCATTCTCTTTGTTGGCCAACATTAACTTGGAAGACTAAATGCTTCATCCCTTACATAGTTCCAAGCCCATTTATCAATTATACTACTCCTGACATAAAAAGAGAATTCAAAATCACCAAAAGACTTTTCATGACAAAAATCTTCATGTTTGGCAAAGGACGTGTGAGCACTTCACCCGTGATTTAAAGTCCTGATTGCACTATCCACAAATGAGTCGAATTCAACTAAGCTTAGGAAATGAGGTGAGTGATGGTACAATGATGAAGTAATTGTTGACATGAACCTCAGATGCTCGCTTGGTCTTGAGAGCTAAACAATCGACGAGGGCACCCCATTTCCCTAAGTAGTTGTCGAGAACCCCCAACCAGTAGTATCGTTGCATCTTATGGACCGAACCTACCATAATAGAATTGTCGAGAATTATCAAAATGAATAGAAAAAGAATCGCAGGCCAAATCCAAGGCATGGGATCAAAAACAAAGTTGATCCAGAGAGAGGGAGGAGCAGAACCAAAGAGCATTGAAGTAGGTGGTGCATGAAAGGTGCCGCTGGGGGACGAAGGAGGCTTCTTCGTCCCCCGACGCCATGGTGCCAAATCGGTCGCTTGATAGAAACTAACTAAGTAGCACCAATATCGACACCGACACCGACTTGCAACACATGACACAACTTATCAACACGTCATTTATTTTAAAAAAAAAAAAAAAAAGAAAATTCTAACACATCGGGACATGTTATATATTAAATATATATCATGATAAATTATCATTTTTACGATTATTTTAATCAAATTAATTTAATTCAAATTCATAAAAATAATAATAATAATAATAGCCTAGAATAAATTTGCAATAAAAACGTTAGTCTAACATTTGTTACTATCACTCATTATTTTAATTTGACAAATTCAACTCCATTCCAATAATCCATAAAACTTGGAAGGAAAAAAAAAAAGCAATCTACATTCTATTTGTGTGTCGAGTGTATTGGAAGAAAAGAGAAAAAGAATCTTGGGAAGTGAATTATATATCACAGGAAATGATTTATTATTTTATTTTTTACATATTTATATTTTGATCCATCATCTATTAAATTTTTAATATTGACCCCATCTGTGCTTGAATCACGTGTCGGAATTCCAAACTCTCGTATTGGAATTCTAGACTCGCTTGTCAAAGAGTTGAATTTTTTTACATCAATTGACCAAGTGTCGTAGAGTGTCCAACACAACACGAAAGCTCTTGAAAAGTGTCTATACTTCTTAGGAAACTGGTCATTGGACCAACATTCCACACATGCCAATTGCATAATGCAAGGGCAAGGGAGGTTTTCTTAAAGACCTGTCGAAGCCTACAAATCCAATCCGAGCTTTAAGCCGGATTGGGTTTCTTTTCCTATCTAGCTCTTTTACTACCTGAGTGCAACTGTTAGAAGAAAATATATAAATATGATTTTGTTTTTAACATCATTGATATGGTGTAATTATCCAATTGATCATTTGATTTGTATTGCCACTAATGCTTGAATCTGAAAACTCTTTCTTCTTATTGATTGTTTCCCGCATGTGTTATTGACGCATGATGTAATCATCACACAACATAACAATAGAGCTGAATAAAACTACAAGCAAGTAATTCAAAATTAGTTCCATGATTACCCAGAGATTCACTCATCTGATGTTCAGTTCGTAGAGCTACTCGAAATTTTATCAAGTTGAGCTCGAGCTCGTTAACACTAGACTCAAGAGGCTCGCAAGTCCCATAAAATTATTTTTTTCACACAACCCTAAATAAAAATAAAGAACTTCTACGATATTTTTGGGACAACAGAAAATTTCAAACTAACATATTTATAACAAATTTATCATAAATTAATTTTTTATTATCAAAAAAATTATAGTGGTAAATTGCGACGAATATATACACAAACCGAGAGAAAAACATTATCACAGTTCAGGGACATTAGCATTGGTGTCTGTGGGCATGTTCTGATCCAACATTGGCTCCACCGGTCCCAAGGGATAATGCTCGTCAATGCGCAGAGAAGCAGGGTTCACATCATTGTTTCCAGAAGTGATAGTAGTCTTTGCTTCCTTGTCAGTTGGCTCCAGCAGCACAGAGGTAGGAGTGCCAGAATTGTCATCCACTTCTGCCATTCTTGCAATTTGCTCAGGCTGTCTCACTTCATGAATTGGATTTGCCGAGACACCGATAGCTGCCCTTGCATGAGGATAGGTGGACTCCACTCTTATAGGCTCATTGCGCACAACATCCTTAAAAGTGGCCACTACAATCTAATAAAAAAACATTTGAACAATATGTAAGCGCTAAATGAAACCCATTATACTCACACGGGATTGTACCAACAAACTTATAATAAAGTTCCGTTTGTTTCACTGAAAATTTCATGATAAAGGATATTATCCTTCCCCTCAACCTAAGCTTGTTATTTCCAATATATGAGAAGCATTTTATGCAAACTGATTAGTTTTTTGTTATTCAAACACTGGAAAGTCATAAAATAATTTCCCGGAAATATTCTTCATCAAACAAATGGACCCTAAGAGTAAATCTAACTCATATTAGTCGATATAGAGCAACAGAGAGTCTACATCCACTCTAGTGTGGTGATCTAGCTTTTGCTACAACGAGCAATTTCAAGAAGGATACAATTTAGGACTAGGGGTAATGGGTGTAACTAATTTACAAACGAGAAAAGTTTGGCAATTTCACTTTACATGACAAATATAAAAACAGTACCTGAGAAGGCCAGCAGCTGTCAATGGACCCACAACTCGACCGCCAAAAACCTGACCATCAGGCCTAGCAAGCATGACACTGACCAAGCTAACTTCAGGGCGCGTACAAATTCTACCTTCCCAAATTGTAAATGAGCCATTCAGGGCCAGAATTTCGAAACACCCCTGCATAACAAGGAGAACATAAAAACGCCAAACTAAACCTTGCAGTCAGAAGCTCTTTCTATTATTTAAAGGACCTCATCCGTACGTTAGTAGGATTTGGTTGGTAATGGTTCGTCATTAAGCGTGAAAAGAAAAGGACTTCTATAGAGAACCAAAACTGATACAAAGATTTTCCCTCATCTGCACCTCTCATCGATAAGAGCACATTCAAAACTTGCGATTCCAATCTAGAAAACTAAAAAAGCGGTTGAAATTGTAGAATCTTGTTCAAAGAAAGTCTAAAGGTAGCAACCAGTTGAAAGGTAACGCTATGATTAACCGCTATAAAGGGTGCCGGAAGTTGTTTAAGAGATAAATAAACGACACCCGAACATCTGGAGTGCCAAAAATTGGCACAAATGGAGACTTAAATGCCAAAAGTTACAAAAATGACACTTAAGTGCCAGATCAAAGCAAAATTGATCACTGCCACCGGCGAATGTGGCTAAACAGTGTCAAAACGACATCATTTTGGTATAATTCGAATTTTAATATAATAATTAATTAAATTAAATTTTTAATAAATAATTAATTAATTGCTTAATTTTTAAAAAACAAAAAACAAAAAAGCAAAAAAAAGAAAAAAAAAAAAAAAGGGGAGGAGGAGAAGGGAGGCAGCCGGCGGCGAGGGCCGAGCCCTCAACAGGAAGTTCATGCTATTCTTCTCTACTGCGTATGCCAATTTCGGATGAAAGCTCTGGCTTCGGCTGTGTACTATATAACTACACAGGACTCAAATGATAGATACATATCATGTTTGCGGATGCACCCTTTTAACCACTAACTAAGATACAGAATGTAGATGTTCGTGATTTCGGTACATCATCCAGCATGAGGAATGACATAATACCTCGTAAGTCACAATACAGCCCAGAGGCCCAGGTTGGCGCATGACGACACTGCAGACAGGACCAGTTGCCGAAAATATGGAGAGTGAATGAGTGCCCGGTTCAATTAAAGCTGATAACTTGGCAAAGATTTCCTAAAGACAACGCAAATCTTTTTAGAATGGAATCCCTTCACATTTCAATGTGTACTAGGAAAGAAACACGCTCTAGGAAACATCCATATCTCACCTCTCCTCTATGTATGGTCACTATCTGAATGTCAAAATTTCCTGCAAATTCCATCGCTGGACCTCCAACTTCACAGAACAGGTCTAAATATCAGGAGTATAAAGAAGCATGCTCAAATTGTTACGGTAAAGCAGATTTGCATACACAAATTGCGTGAAATGAAGACCGTTTTCGAATCAAGTGTTGGCGACCACTCACCCCCGGGAGGGACACGCAGAATTCCACCAGAGGGACCTTGGGGCCTCCCTCTGCTACGGCTCGCCGAGCCCTGCCGCACGAGGCCATGAGATGAGGACCCCGACCGCATGGCTCCTCCGCCGAGTCCGTACTTCCCCGGTCTCCCTCTTCTCTTCCTGACCACAGCTCCAGCGACGCTGGCACCCAATCCCCCTGCACCCGCTTGGGACCTCGGCTTCCCTCCTTTTTTTGGGGGGTACATATTGCTGTATTCCATCACTTTCCGAAAAATCTCGCCCTGATATCCTATCCTTCCGCATTTGGCAAAGGGATTGGATTTCCTTACAAATCGTGATAGATTTATTACCATATTCGATAAGTTGAATGCCAAAAAAAGCATGAGTTCCCGTTGTGGAAAGTGACCGTTCCCAGTAAATTACCCAAAAAAGAAAAATAAAGGGAGAGGAAAGTAATTGCAAATAGTTGACAATTTCCGGAAAAATCATAAGTTTCCGTTGCTGTCTCTTGCCGAGAATAAGAGATGGATAAATGGTTAGGTTATTAGATGAATTAGGGATTGACTTGATGACGAAGGAATTTGTAGACAAATGTAAGATCTTCAGCCTTTACCACCGTATGTACCTAATCAATCCATATATGAAATTTGTATTAGCAAAAATGATCAGCCTAAGCTAGGCAAGCCAAGCTGGATGAAGAAATCGGGATACAGAACTTGAATATACTCCGAATAAGATAATCAGCATTCTAAAATGACTTGACTTTCATATTTCTCCACACATATAATTCAAATAAATAAATCCCACCACAATGGGGATAAAGCCAAATAGGATAAGGATTATTAAAAATGAAAAGAAAAGTAAAAGGACAGAGAGTTACCAATGTATAAGGAGGAGGCAGTGTTTGCTCATCCTAATTTAAATTGCAAAAGGATGGATCGACGAAAGAGAAAAGTGCGAGAGCACATCAAGCAACAATACTCATCCATAGCATTTTTATCATCTCCTGCGATTAAGCCATCCCGCAAGCTCCGTCGTCATTCGATGTCAAAGGTTGCTTAGGCACCATCCCCCTCTGTCTCACGCTCTCTCTCTCTCTATATCTAGAACCATCTAATCCGTCGGATCCAACGCTCTAGACCTCGACTCTGAGGCTTGTAACCTTATATCCTAAGTTGTCAACCTTAGGAAACCATAGAGCTGGGGTCATCTGAGGGTGGGGTTTACGCTTGGCATCAACTGCGGCCAAAGGTAGAGTTCGCAACCACAAGCTTGCGTTTGTCAAAACTAGAGGTGGCGGCTAACCCTAGAGGTCACTCGAGACGGACAAAGGAAGAGGAAAAGAATGAGATTTGATTCGATTAAGTCTATATTTATATTATATCCAAGCGCCGACCGAACACTTTATAAGGTATTATAAATCCCATCATTATCATATCCGATCTTTATCCTATCCGACTTTATTCTAGCCGATAAAAACATCCAAACGAGCAAATACAACCTATAAGTTCGGCTTGTTTGGCTTGGCTCGGCTGGCCAAGCCACCGAGCCCATAGTGGATTTTAGTGGCTATTAGGATTGTGTTTCGTATGCCGAGTAAAAATCTAAATGATCAAGTGGAACCGGATTGATAGATATTTCTAACTAATTTTAGAAAATAATCTAATAGCTGATCAACATTATCCCATCCTATTAGATCCTATCAACTTCTTCACATGCATTTGCAATGAAAAGATCAACGAAAATGGCATGAATTCAGGGAAGAAAGATACTCTTATCTTGTCTTGTCCACCAGAAAAGCTAATCGATCACCCACAGATATTAGTCCATTGTTGGTCAGTGATATGTTGAAAGACCATGTTGCGAGGATAATTTTAGAGTCTCTGGTCATACTTGTTGTTGTCTACCCATGATGGCAAAAAGAAAATTCCGAATGCACCACCAACATTTGAATGAGAAGGGGTCGAGAAGACGAAGGTGACACCAAAAAGAACCAGGCTTCTTTCATTCCGGCTCATCCAGATGTGCAAACAATTCTTTCCCGTGAGACGAAGCTTTCTCAAGTGTCCCGAAAGTCCATATATGGTGCCTGGCTTTCTCGCAGGTTTCCAGTATTTCCTGCAAAATTTTCCTATCCCAAATTAGTTTCAACAGAAAAGAGACGGATAAATTCTAACAAGCGAATTCCTGATTAATCTCAACAGCATAAAGACCAAGCCAATTGTCTCAAATTGAACTTTCACCATTACCCACAGCAACAAGGAAAAGGAGTGACAGTATAATTTAGCAGAACAGTTTTTAGCTAGTTGCATAACAAGAGCAGGGAAACAAC
Organism: Eucalyptus virginea; assembly: GCA_014182375.1. Lineage (NCBI taxonomy): Eukaryota > Viridiplantae > Streptophyta > Magnoliopsida > Myrtales > Myrtaceae > Eucalyptus > Eucalyptus virginea. The sequence goes on along the minus strand of CM024523.1, from coordinate 10,318,714 downwards.
AATATCAACTAAGTGGAAGTTTTTCCCGCCTTGGCAAATGAAATTTGTCCTGTGATATGTAGGAGAAACTTTAACGCACAAGAGCAACAATTCCAACTCTTGGCAGAAAAAGGATTAGAATGGATGGTAAGATCTCCATAAATAGCATGAACTTCCTGTCCACGGAGGCTGGGTTCCCCACCACTTACAGTCCACACGACAACAGTGCATACACCAATCTCTTTTGGAATGAGGATTCGCAAACTTCTATACTCCAAAAAGGGAAAAGGGGTGAAAAGAGAAGTGCATTTCTATTCCTTTACATTAGCAGAACTCTGGGTATCAGTAGTGCATGCAGTCATTTTCTTCACACAATCAAAACTACAAGTGATACATGATATCTGCATTTTCATAAGTAACTAAGGGTGCATGTAGAAAGACTTTTGGGAAAAGTCCTTGAGAAAATGTAAAGATTCTTGACTTAAAGGTGTTTTTCAAAATGCAAAGTATGTTTGGTAAATTTATTTGTGAAAGTCCATTGTAAAATATCTTTGAGTAAAATAATGTTTGGGTAAATTAAATTTGCAAAAGGCTTTTATTATTAAAAATAAAGAGAGTTGGCTGGCCAAGGCTTCGCCGGTTACCGCCGACCAAGGGCTTCACCAATCACCGCCGGCAAAGGGTAGGCGGTCCGGCGAGGGGGAGGCGACGCGGCGAAGGGCAGCGTCCGGCTAGGGTCATCATGCGGCGAGGGTCTCGGCAACCCTCGCCGCGCCGTCGCACGACCCACCGCACCGTGGAGGTCGCCGGGTCATTGCCGGCAACCCGGATCTAGGTCGCGGCGAGGTCACAAAGGTCACGTGCCGCGACCCAGGTGACCTCCACCACCCAAATCTAGGTCACGGCGAGGTCGTGGGTCGCCTGGGTCGCCGTGACCTCCGGCGACCTCCGCGACCTAGATCCGGGTGCGCGGCAAGGAGTGGGTCGTCGGGTCGCCGCGAGGTCACGACGATGAGGTTGTGGGTCGCCGGAGGAGACCTCGCCACAGGTGACCTCCACATCTGGGTCGAGGCGACATTGCAATGGGTGGCTTGGGTCACCATGACCTCCGGCGACAGACCTCGCCGCAGGCGACCTCCGCATCTGGGTCGAGGCGACGTTGCAATGGGTGGCCTGGGTCGCCATGACCTCCGGCAACCTCCGCGACCTAGATCTGGGTCACGGCAACCAACCTCACCGCGACCTAAGCGACAAACGTGACCCAGATCTGGGTCGCGCGACTGGTCGACGACGATTGCCGAGATGCCGCGACCACGCCGGCCTCTCTCCAACCGTCGCCAACCAATCACAGCCTCACTGGCCGACATCTAAGACTGATGAAAAAGAAGATGAACAGTGGCGTCGGGCCTTCTGAAAATGCCGAAAGCCTAAGGCAGCCTAGGACCTACCTTGGGCTTTCAGCCTTTGGAAGGCCAGCATTTCTTCAAGGCAGGTCTCAAAAATATTCCCAAACACCAAATATTTGCCCAAATGGGCTTTGGACACTAAAAGTTACTTGGCAAAGCTGATGCCAAATGCAGCCTAAAGGTTCAATGGCTATCATTTTAGTAGAAAAGACAACAGAGAAGAAAGAAAATGCATATGCTTCGATTCAAATTTTTTAAAAGTAGACTAGCATGTAAGAGTTTTCCTAATGTGGGAGACATTAATTAATATTGTAATTTACCATTTTACGAGATTGGTCTAAGATGAAATAGAAGGTTTCTTAATCGATCTAATATGAGACTAGTTAGTGTGGAACGAGTCAAGTCTGGCCCATAATGAAAGGGATGATTGAAAACTCTATAGATAGTGCTCAAGTCTATCCTCTAACCCTAACACACATAATTATCCTTATAAAGTAGCATTTACTAAGTATTAAGGGTAAAAGGCCTTCTCATTGAGCCAGTGATACAACAGGCAATAGAAGACAAGTTCTTAAGTTTGGACCGTTGTTATTTTGCATTAAGAACAATGATCTAAATCAAGTGCATTAATCTCTCTACCCAATTATATATGTGTTCTTGGTTCTAGCTATGGAGATCTTGGGGTGTGCTTTCGCGTCTTACAAAGCAAACACTTGCTACTTGGAAAATCCTATAGTCATGCTCCTCAATTGAAGATTTACCATCATCTCGAGATAAAGATCCACCAAAACACCAACAAAACAAGGAATTCACCAATTTAAACGGGAGAAAGAAACTAGATCAAAGAGGTGTACAACAAAACATGATGGAATGGAAAGGAATCAAGCCTCTCTAGCATTATTCTAGTTCTAAAATCTTTGTAAGTCATTATAAAGCAGGGGGACTACACAAGTACTTCTCGTCAAATTTAAAGTTATAAATCCAACCACTTTCACAAAATCAACCAACTTCTAGCTCTTCCAGGGGAGAAAGAAAAGAAAGACAGAGGATTTCTTCAACATCCCTCATCTAAATATAACAAGACTATCAGTGGAATGTCAAACGAAGGAAGATTTAAACACAAGAAGAATAGAAAGATGATCCATTAGATGTACTGCTTAATTTCTTTAAAGGATGAGGACCCAACAACAGTAGTGAACATGGCAATGAAACATGCAATTGCAGAAGAATACCAACATTCACCATCACATTTCAAGGAAGAACCAACAAGCAAATCTCAAAGCCATAATGATACGAAAATCATATAAAGAATATGCAGTCTACCCTAAATGAGCCTAATTGATGTGACATGAACTATCACCCTAATGCTCACTCTTTTCTCCTACCACTATTTTAACTTGAATCCAATCCAATCATCTTTACTTTGTCTTGCCAAGTCCTGTTTCGCCAAGGAAGGTTGCACCTAGCAGCCCAAAAGGATGCAAGGCCGGTTGTAATGCGGCATCCAAAAAATAAACGATCGATAGAGTTTGGCCTAGAATTGCAAAAAGCACACAAGACGTCTTTAATTCTCCCATAGGAAAGTAAAAGAACCTATGTAAGCAGCCGGTTCTTAATGATAAGCCACAAAATGAATTGGTACCGCGGAGGAAGTGAGCTACTCCAAATAAGCGAGAACCAAGGAACTAAGGTTCCTTTAGGCCGAATGTAATCCCAAGCAAACGCTACTGAGAAAGTGTCGGATGTACTCTCAACCCAGTGGAAGCGGTCTGGAACAGGCGAACGGAAGGGAAGAGGAAACTCTCAAGCCTCCAAGGTGGCCCTAACCTCCTGGCCTGCAGTGGAGAACATATCCACAACCGACGCCGTCCTGGGTAGCCTGAATTGGTAGATGTACATGTCCGAGAGCAACAAATTAAGGGGGCCTCTAGGATGCCAATGGTCAAACCAAAGAGATACGGAGCAGCCATCCCCAATGGTCCATTGAAAGGACAGGCGGAAATCTCTTCTAAGAATGAGTAATTTCTTCCAAGCCCAAGAACAAACCATAGGCTTATTAACAACCCAGAAGTTTTTTCTTTTCAAAAAATTTGAGTGAATTGTCATAATTATATTTTGATCTCTCATTTATTAAAAATTTTAAAATCAGTCCTGTGCATGTCGGAATTTCGTCAAAATTACACATCGAAATTCCTAACTCGCATATTAGAATTCCGGACTCACATATCGAGAGTACTAGGAAAGTTGATCAAGTGTTAGATTTTTTGACACTTGTTCAACGAATATCAGAGAGTCTCTGACATGTGTTGGAGTATCAACACGATATAAAGACTTTCGGAGAATATCGATGCTTCCTAGGAAACCGGTCGCTAGGCTGGTGTTTTGCACATGCCAATTGCGGAACACAAGGGCAAGGGAGGTTTTCTTGAAGACCAGTTGAAGCCTGTGAATCTAATCCGGGCTTTACGCCAAGTTGGGTTCCATTTCCTATCTAGCTTTTTGGCTACCCGAGTGCTATTGTTAGAAGAAAATATATAAATATGATTTTGTTTTTTACATCATTCACATAGTGTAATTAACCAAATGATTGTTTGATTTGTATTGCCACTAATGCTTGAATTTGAAAACTCTCTCTTCTCATTGATTGTTTCCCGCATGTCCCATTAACACGTGATGTAATTATCACCCAACATAACGATAGAGTTGAATTAAACTACAAGAAAGTAATTCAAAATTAGTTCCACGATTACTCAGAGATCGACTCATCTGATGTTCAGTTCATCGAGCTGCTCAAAATTTTATCAAGTTGAGCTCAAGCTCACTAGCACTCGACTCAACAGGCTCGCAAGTCGCATAAAACTATTTTTTCCTCACAACCCAAAATAAAAATAATGAACTATTATTATATTTTTTTAGATAACAGATAATTTCAAACTGATATATTTATAATAAGTTTATCATAAAATAATTTTTTATTATAAAAAAATCCATGCTAGTACAATTGTAATAAATGCATATACAACTCGAGAGAAAACATTATCACAGTTCAGGGACATTAGCATTGGTGTCTGTAGACGTGTTCCGATCCAACACTGGCTCTTTCGGTCCCAAGGGATAATGCTCATCAATGCGCAGGGCAGGGGGGTTCACATCGTTGTTTCCTGGAGTGACGGTAGTCTTTGCTTCCTTGTCAGGTGGCTCCAGCAGCACAGAGGTAGGAGTGCCAGAATTGTCATCGACTTCTGCCATTCTCGCAATATGGTCAGGCTGTCTCGCTTCATGATTTGGATTTGCAGAGACACCGATAGCTGCCCTTGCATGAGGATTGGTGGACTCTACTCTTGTAGGCTCATTGCGCACAACATCCTTAAAAGTGGCCACTACAATCTAAGGAAATAAAACAAACCAGCATGTCAGATTCATATGGAATATCGATGAAATGGACAATTTAAATTTCTTATCGCAAAAAAGAACATTTGAATAGTATGGAAGCGCTAAATAAAGCCCATTATATTCGCACGAGATTGTATCAACAAATTTATACTAAAACTCCATTTGTTTCACTAAAAATTTCATGATAAAGGATAATATACTTTCCCTCAATCTAAGCTTGTTATTTCTAGTTCATGAGAAATGTTTTCCATAGACCAACTAACTTTTTGTTATCCAAATACCAGAAAATCCAAAATAATTTCTCGAAAACAGTTCTTCATTAAACAAATTGACTCTAAGAGTAAATCTAACTCATATTGGTCAATATAGAGCAACAGAGAGCCTACATCCACTCTAGAGTGGTGATCTAGCTTTTGCTATAACAAGCAACTTTGAGAAAGATACAATTTAGGACCAGGGGTAACAGGTGTAACTAATGTATAAACGTGAAAAAATTTGGCAATTTCACTTTCCATGACAAGTATAAAAACAGTACCTGAGTAGGGCCAGCAACTATCAATGGACCCGCAACTCCACTGCCGAAAACCTAACCATCAGGCCTAGCAAGCATGATACTGACCAAGCTAACTTCAAGGCGCGTACAAATTCTACAAGGTAAGTACACTATCAGTGCCAAAAGTTGTGTATGACGCTCACTTTAATGCCAAAAGTTTATTTTGGATCACTTAAGTGCCAAATCGGAGGAAAAACGATCACTTTGGTGCCACCGGCGAGAGATTCCACCCAAAATGATTATGTGGCTTTTATATTTAAAAAAAAAAAATTGACATGGCTTTTAAACGACATCGTTTTCTGTCCTCCTTAAGAAAACGACGTCGTTTTGCCGTCCTAAGTGGGTGGCCTCACAAAAATGACACCGCACGACTCATTTGGGGATTTTTTATTATTATTTGGGGATTGAAATTAGGGTTTTTTTGTCCAATTCTCACCCAACGCCGACCTAGCTTGCTCGACCACCATTGCTTGGCCATCATCACTCGACCACCGTTGCTCGGCCATCGTCACTCGACCACCATTGCTCGGCCACCGTCACTAGGCCACCATCGCTCGGCCTCCATTGTAGTTGCTCACCACCATTGCTCAGCCTCCGTTGTAGTTGCTTGACTAGGTGAGCGAGGAGAGGCTGAGGTTGTTGCTCGGGCAAGAAGCGACGGGAAGAATAGGAGGCGAGGGCGGAGGAGGAGGAGGAAGAAGGACAGTCGAAGGTGGAGAGAGCGAAGACAAGGAGTGCAAGGGAAATAAGAAGGGCGTAGATGGAGATGGCAGATTGGGCTCTGCTCAAGGAGTTGCTAAAGTGGGTCCTTCTAAAAGGGGAAGAAGGAGGAGGAGAGGAGGAGGACAAGAGCTTGGACTTGTCAACAATGTCGGACGAACCGGAGGCGGAGTTGTGATGGTGCGCTGCTGGAGTCGCTGCTAGCTAGTGCTAGTGTTGTTCTTCGAGGAAGAAGACGATGGGAAACCCATGCCATGCCCTCTCTCTCTCTCTCTCTCTCTCTCTCTCTCTCTCTCTCTCTCTCTCTCACAATTTGGGGATTTAGGGTTTTGAATTGGGGGAAAGACACCAAACAGCGTCGTTTTGTTGTTTAAATGCTGACTATACTCTCCGGCGAGCCACATCAGCTTCCAAAATTAATAAAAAAGTGCCACGTCGGATTTCTGGTCAATCAAATTGGCGTTGGCACCAAAATGATCATTTTTCAAACTTTTTGGCACTTAAGTGATCCAAAATAAATGGCACCAAAGTTAGCGTCGTACACAACTTTTGGCACCGATAATGTACTTACCCCCAAATTCTACCTTCCCAAAATAGTCAAGGGGCTTATTGAACATAGTTGGCAATTTCCAAAAAAGGCATGAGTTTCCGTTGCTGTCCCTTGCCAATAACAAGATATGGATAAATGGTCTGGTTATTAGATGAATTAGGGATAGATTTGATGACCAGAATAATCTAGACAAAGAAATCCCATGTATAATCTAGATTTTCAAATGCCCCTAGAAATTGCCAACTTACTTTCATTTAATTCTCCACTTTTTTTGGGGGGTATTACTAGATACAGTCACTTTCCAAAATGCAACCCAAAGTCATGCTTTTTTCGGCATTCAACTTATCGAATATAGTAATGAATCCATTGGAATTTATGAGGAAATCCAATCCTCTTGCCAATTATAGAATGACAGGATAAGCATCAGGCCAAAATTTTTTGGAATGTGACTGTATCAAGCAACCCAAAAGAAAAATAAAATGGGGAGGAAACTAAATAAAATAAAATGGCAATTTCTGGAAAAAGCATAAGTTTCCGTTGCTGGCTCTTTCCTAGAATAAGAGATGGATAAATGGTCAGTTTATTAGATGAATTAGGGATAGATTCGATGACAAGGAACTTGTAGATGAATGTAAGATCTAAAGTCTCTACCCCATATGTACCTGATCAATCCCTATATGAAATTTGTATATGAAGAAATTCCACACCACCTGAATATACTTCGAATAGGATAATTGGCGTTTTGAAGTGACTTGACTTCCATACTTCTCCATATTAACCCAGAAATAATCTGGATAAATAAATCCCACTTATAATGGGCATATAGCCGAATAGGATAAGTAATATAAATAATGAAAAGAAAATAAAAAGGACGGAGAGTTACCGATGTAGGAGGAGAAGGCAGTGTTTGCTCATGCTAAGTGAAATTGCAATCGACATAGGAGAAAAAGAGCAAGAGCACATCAAGCAACGATTACCATCCATAGCATTCTTATCATCTCCTACGATTAAACCAGCCCGTAAGCTCCGCCATCGTTCAACGTCCAAGGTTGCTTACCAATCAAGCCCGTCTCACACTCTCTATATCTAGAAACGTCTAATCCATTGGATCAATGCGATCCAGTACTTTAGACCTCCACTCTGAGGTTCGCAACCTCATATCCAAGGTTGTCGGCCTCAAGGAACCATAGAGCCAGGGTCATACGAGGGTGGGGTTCACACTCAACATCGACTGCAGCCAAAGGTAGAGGTTGTGACTACAAGCTCGCATTTGTCGAAGCTAGAGGTGGCGGCTAACACTAGAGGTCGCTTGAGGCGGACAAAGTAGGAGGAAAAGATTGAGATTTGATTTGAGCTAGTCTACAGTTATATTATATCCGAGCGCCGACCAAACACCGTATAAGGCATTACAAATCTCATCATTATCATATCCGATCTTTATCCTATCCAACCTAATCCTATCCGATATAAACATCCAAATGACCGAATGCAACCTATAAGTTCAGCTCGTCTGGCTTGGCTTAGCTAGCCGAGCCACCAAGCCCATAGTCGATTCCACCAGCTATTAGAATTGCATTTCATCTGCCAAGTAAAAATCTAAATGACCAAATTGAACTGAATCAATACATATTCCTTACTAATTTTAGAAAATCTAATAACCGATCAACATTATCCCATCTTATCATATCCTATCAACTTCTTTGAATGCATTTGCAATGAAAAGATCCACGAAAATGGCATGAATTTAGGGAACAAATATACTCTCTCTTGTCTTGTCCACCAAAAAAGCTGATGGATCACCCACAGATATTAGTCTATAGATGGTTAGTGATATGGTGAAAGACCAATCTACCATGATAATTTCGAAGTCGCTGGCCATACTCATAGTTGTCTATCCATCATTTGGCTCTTTGACGCCGGTATCTCTTTCTCCCTCAACATTATGAATCAATTCAATTTTGCAAAATGAAAATTCCGAATGCACAAACAGTATTTGCATGAGAAGGGTCGAGAAGATGAACATGACATCAAACAGAACCAAGCATCTTTCATTATGGCTCATCCAGATGTGCAAACAACTCTTTCCAGTGAGACGAAGCTTCCTTCAGGCGTTCGGAAAGTCCAAATATAATGCTTGGCTGTCTCGCGAGTTTCCAGGACTTCCTGTGAAATATTCCGATCCCTAATTAGTTTCAACATAAAAGAGGCAGATAGATTCTTATAAGCAAATTTCTGATTAGTTTCAATGGCATAAAGACCAAGCCAATTGTCTCAAACTGATCTTTCACAATAACCCTCAACAACAAGGAAATGTTAGGATGCATGTACAAGTGAGTTGTGTTAAATAAGTCATATATCAGAAAATTGATGTAGTGTATAACACTTAATATATCACAATTGGCTCATAACTCATTGACTTAAGCTTTTGAATGAAGATAGATCCAATTGAATATATTGATGGGCTCGTATTTAGGCTCCCTCTTGGTGATCTTCTCATAAGAATGTATTAGACTTTTGCTGTGCACTCCCAACAAAAAAGTTTGACAGTGTAATTCAGCATAACAATTATTAGCTAGTTGCATAACAGGAGCAAGGAAACGACGATATCAACTAAGTGGAGGTTTTTCCGGGACTTGCCAAATGAAATTTGTCCTACGATATGGAGGAGAAACTTTAATGCACAAGGGTGACCATTTCAACTCTTCTCGAAGGAAGCATTAGAACAGATGGTAAGATCTCTATAAACAGTATGGACTTCCTGTCTACGGAGGCCGGGTTCTCCCCCACTTATAGTCCTAACGACAAGAGAGCATACACCATTCTCTTTTGGAATGAGGATTCGCCAAAATTTTATCCTCCAAAAAGGGAAAAGGCGTGAAAAGAGAAGTGCATTTCTACTCCTTTAGCAAAATCTGGGTATCTGTAGTGCATGCGGTGATTTTCTTCACATTGTCAAAGCTAAGTCCACCCAGTGACACATAATATTTGCATTTTCATAGGAAACTAAAGGTTCAATGGCCATCCTTTCAGTAGAAAAGATGACAGAGAAGAAAGAAAATTTACAAGCTTCAATGCAAATTTTTAAAAGTAGAAGAGCAGACGCCCGGTATTTGGAAACCCTGTGGTCATGCTCCTCGATTGAAGATTTACCAAATTAAATAGGAGAAAGAAAGTAGCCCAAAAGGGTGTACAACAGAACTTGATGGAATGGAAAGGAATTCAGCCTCTCGAGCATCATTCTAGTTTTAAAATCTTTGTAAGTCATTTCCAAAGCAGGGGGCTATACAAGTACTTCTCGTCAAACCTTAAGTTATATATTCAACCGCTTTCACAAAACAAACCACCATCCAGCTCCTTCAGGGGAGAAAGAAAAGAAAGACAGGGATTTCTTCAACATTCTTATCTAGCTATGACAAGAATATTGGTGGAATGTCAAACAAAGGAGGATTTAAACATAAGAAAGAACAGAAAGATGATCCATTAGAGATAATGCTTAATTTCTTTAAAAGGATGAGGAATTAGTAAAAATGGCAATGAAACAAGCAATTGCGGAAGAATATCAGCTTTCACCATCACACGTCGAGGAGAAACCAAACAAGCAATCCCAAAACCATAATGATAGAAAAATCATCTAAGAATATGCAATCCACCTAAATATGCCTGAGTGATGTGACATGAATTGTCAACCTTCCACACGAATGCTCACTATTTTCCCCTTCATTTTAACTTGAATCCTTAAACCTGGGAAAATTGCCAAAAAAGTCCTAAACTTTTCAATTGGACCAATTCAGTCCTAAACATTTTAATATTAGTACCAATTCAGTCCATCCAGTCCATTTTGGCCGGCGGCACCGACGTGGACGTCGGTTGGTGACTGAATGCTAACGTGGCAATTTTTATGATTTTATTATTATTTTTCGATTTTTTTATTAATTTTTTTATTTTTTATTAATTTATTATTTCTTTTTCTTTTTCCTTTTATTTTCTGCCTTCTTCCTAGCGGTGGCCGATGAGCCTCCGGTGAGGCTCGCCCGCCGGCCACGGCGGGCAAGGGCCGCGGCCGTGGCGAGGTCGAGCTCCTCGCCTCGATTGGGCGCCGCCTCTCCTAGGGCCGTTGGCGAGGCCAACCTCGCCCACGGCCGGCGAGGCCATGGCGGCCATCGCCGAGAGCTCGGCGAGGCGGAGGCGGGGCGAGGCCGAAGCCCTCGGCTGCCGGAGGCCGAGGGTCACGACCTCGCTCGGGCGAGGCTCGCCTCGGCCTTGCTGCTGAGTCCCCGGTGCTTCCTCCACTATCGACCTCGGAGCTTCTCAACCTCGTCACCGCCGCCCTCACCTCCATGAAATCCCGATTTGAGGCCCTGGTCCCCCACCTCCCGTGCCTCACGCCGCCGCTCCTCCGCCCGATCTTCACCTCCGAAACCCTAGCTCGCCGCCCCAACAACCGAGGGCTTCGCCGGGCCCTCGCCTCCGCCCCGGCAATGGCCACCATGGCCTCGCGTCGCCCGCCGAGGCGAGGCGAGGCTCGCCCGCCACGGGGCCGGGTGAAGCCGAGCGCCTCACCGACAACCCGGAGAGGCCGAGCGAGGGCCACAACCTCGCCGGCCACCGTGAGGAAGAAAGCAGAAAAGAAAAGGAAAAAGAAAAAAATTAATAAAAAGTTCGAAAAAATAATTTAAAAAATCATAAAAATTGCCACATCAACGTCCGGTCACCGGCCGGCCAAAATTGGCCGGATGGACTGAATTTGTACCAATATTAAAAGGTTTAGGACTGAATTGATTCAATTGAAAAGTTTAGAACCGAATTGGTACCGATACAATAGGTTTAAGACTTTTTTAGTACTTTTCCCCCCTTCATCTATTTTAACTTGAATCCAATCCAATCATCTTTACTTTGTTAAGTTCCCAAGATCGTTATACAAGTATTTCTCCAATTCTTTGAGACAATTAGATCTATTTCTGGAATAGGGTGACTTTTGTATCCACCGGTTCCAAAAGCAAAATCACGTCATTGCTTTTTGAAGCGATTTGGAGTCGCAATTTGTGGTATATCATTCTCTTTGATGGCCAGTATTAACTTGAAAGACTATATGGTTCATCCTTTACTCAATGCCAAGCCCATTTTATCAGCTATACTACTCTTGACATAACTAAAGAAGTCAAAACCACCAAAAGACCTCTCATGAAAGAAATCTTCACGTTTAGCAGAGGACACGCAAGCACTTCCCCGGTGATTTCAAGTCCAGATTGCACTATCCGCAAATGAGTCAAATTCAACTAAGGTTAGGAAATGAGGTGAGCGACGATATAAGGATGAAGTAATTTCTGACCTGAACCTCCGACGCTCGCCTGGTCTTGAGAGCCAACCAATTGACGAGGGCGCTCCATTTGCCGAAGCAATTGTCAAGAACCCCAGTCGATAGTATTGCTGCATCTGATGGACCGGAGCTGTCGCAACAGAATTGCCAAGAATTACAAAATCGCAAAGAAAAAGGAGATGAAAAAGGAACGACAGAATCACAGGCCAAATTCAAGGCACGCAAGGTCAAAGACAAAGCAGATATCTGTGAGAGAGAGAGAGAGTAGGCTTCTTTGTCCACCGACGCCTTGGTAGCGAACCAGTCGCTTGATGAAAACTAACCAAGTAGTACCGACACCAAAACGCTACACACAACACAACAATACATAATACGCTGACATGTCATTTCTCAAAAAATAGAAAATTCCGACACATTATATATTAGATGTATATTTTATAAATATATGATAAATTATCATTTTGACTACTATTTTAATCAAATTAGTTTGATTCAAATTTACAAATAAATATATAATAAAAAAAGAGCCTAGAATAAATTTACATTAACAACATTAATCCACCATTTGATAATATCATTTGTTATTTCAATTTGATAAATTCAACTCCATTCCAATAATCCATAAAACTTAAAGGAAAAAAACAAACAATCCACATTCGGAACTTGCTATGAGAGCGTGTCGGAAGAGGAAAAAAATAAACTTGGGATGAATTGTGTATCACGAGAAGTGAGAGTTAAAAAAGAGAGAGAGAGAGAGAGAAGATAGATTTTTCTTCTTTTCACTTTATTATTTTTTTATTATTTCTTATTTTTTATATATTTACATTTCGATTCCTCATTTATTGAAAATTTTTAAAATTAGTCCCGTGAATGCTGGAATTATGTGTCGGAATTTCAAACTCGTATATCTGAATTCCAGACTCACGTTTTAAAGAGTATTGGAAAAGTTGATCTAATGTCGGATTTTCCGACACATATTAAAATCGAATGTCGGAAGAATGTAAGACACATATTGGAGTGTTTAACACAACATAGAAGCTCCCGGAGAATGTCTAAACTTCCATGGAAACTGGTCGCTGGGTCGGCGTTCCGCATGTGCCAATTGGGGAATGCAAGGGTGAGGGAGGTTTTCTTGAAGACCCGTCGTAGCCTGCGGATTCGATTGGGGCGTTAAGCCGAGTCAGATTCCATTTCCTATCCAGCTTTGTGCTACCCCAAGTGCTACCTTAGAAGAAAATATATAAATACGATTTTGTTTTTGACATCATGGGCATGGTGTAACTAACCAATTAATTGTTTGATTTTTGTTCAAACTAATGCTTGAATTTGAGAACTCTCCCCTGTTATTGATCGTTCCTCCGTGAGCCATTGACACGCGAAGGAACTATCACACAACGTAACAATGGAGTCGAATCAAACTACAAGCAAGTAATTCAAAATTAGTTCCACAATTACTCAGAGATCAACTCATCCGATGTTCAGTTCATTGAGCTACTTGATATTTTATCAAGTCGAGCTTGAGCTTGCTAACACTCGACTCAAGAGGCTCGCAAGTCTCATTAAACTATTTTTTGCAAACAACCATAAATAAAAATAAAAAACTTCTACTATATTTTTCAGTTAAAACAATGGAAAATCTCAAACTGATAAATTTGTGATAACTTAACCCAAACTAATTTTTTATCACCAAAACAAATTATATGTATAATTTACTTATTCTGATAAGGTTTAATCTCAACCCCTCCAAGAGTTCTACTCTAGATCAATCAGCGATTGCAAAGAAAATAGTCAAGGTGCTATGAATTCCAATCAAAATCGGCTATTTACTTGATGAGCGTGTTACGTCAGACTGACATGAGAATGAAATATCGATTTTAGGGTGAGAATGAATCTTGCTAGATAACTTCTTGCAACACTCATCTTTTGGTTCCAATGAGATGACTCATATTCAAAAGCTTACTACTCCAACTTTCGCCTACCCTCCTACTTTTTCTTAAGGTCTTGCCAAACATTCTAGTGGGAAAATAGGTAAAAGGGCATTTCCCAAGCTAGCAGGAGACAATTTTTGAAGTGAGACTTTTGATCTCAAACTTATATAGTTGCGATAGATAAATGCACACACAAACTGAGAGAACAACATTATCACAGTTCAGGGACATTAGCATTGGTGTGCGTAGAAAACATGTTACAATCCAACATTGACTCCACCAGTCCCAAGGGATAATGCTCATCAACGCGAAGAGAAGCAGGGTTCACATCATCGTTTCCGGAAGTGACAGTAGTCCTTGCTTCCTTGTCAGTTGGCTCCAGCAGCACAGAGGCAGGAGTGCCAGAATTGTCATCAACTTCTGCCGTTCTTGCAATTTGCTCAGGCTGTCTCACTTCATGAAGTGGATTTGCAGAGACACCGATAGCCGCACTTGCATAAGGATTGGGGGACTCCACTTTATAGGCTCATTGCGCACAGCATCCTTAAAAATGCCCACCACGATCTAATGAAATAAACAAACCAGTGTCTCAAATTCATATGAAATAGCGATGGAATGAAAAATTTAATTTTCTTATCGCTAAAAAATATTTGAACAATATATAAGCACTAAATGAAGCCCATTATACTCGCACATTATGATTGTATCAACAAACTTATACTAAAGTTCTATTTGTTTCACTGAAAATTTCATGACAAAAGATAATATTTCCCCTCAATCTAAGCTTGTTGTTTCCAGTCCATGAAAAACATTTTCTGTAAATCGATTTAGTTTTTTATCATCCAAACACCGAAAAGTCAGGAAATGATTTCCTGGAAACAGTTTGTCACTAAACAAATGAACCCTAAGAGTAAATCTAACTCATATCGGTCAATATAGAACAACAGAGAGTCTACATCTACTCTAGTGTGTTGATCTAGCTTTTGATCAAATGAGCAACTTCGAGAAAGATACCATTTAGGACCAGAGGTCACAAGGCGTAACTGATGGGATAAAAGTTTGGCAATTTCCCTTTACATGACAAATATAAAAACTCTACCTGAGTAGGGCCGGCAGCCGTCAATGGACCCCCAACTCCACCGCCAAAAACCTGACCATCAAGCCTGGCAAGCGTGACACTGACCAAGCTATCTTCAGGGCGCGTAGAAATTCTGCCATCCCAAATTGTAAATGAGCCGTTCAGGGCCATGATTTCGAAACACCCCTGCACAACAAGGAGAACATAAAAAAGCCAAACTAAACCTTGCGGTCAGTAGCTCTTTCTACTATTTAATGTTCCTCATCCGTACGATAATAGGATTTGGTGGGTAATGGTTCAGCATTAAGCGTGAAAAGAAAAAAACTTCGATAGAGAACCAAAATCGATACAAAGGTGCCTCTGGTAACGAGTATTCGGAGTTTTTCCCTCATCTGCACCTCTTATCGCTAAGAGCACATTCAAAACTTGCCATTTCGATCTAGAAAACTGAAAAAGCGGTCGAAATTGTAAAATCTTGTTCAAAGAAAGTCCAAAGGTAGCAACCAGTTGAAAAGTAATGCTATGATTAACTGTCATAAAGAGGGCCGGAAGTTGTTTAAGAGATAAATAAACTGTTGTTTCATAGAAGGAAAACTGCAAGGAGGATCGGCCTTTTCCCCGACAATACAAATAGCCCTCAGCAGGAAGTTCATGCAGCCCTTCTGTACTACGTATGCCCATTTAGGATGAATAGCGGTTATTTTGCAACTAATAGAGGGAAGACCAGATGAAAGCACCGGCTTCGTCAGTGTACTATATAAGTACACATGACTCAAATGATAAGAGTCATATCATGTTGCGGATGCACCCCTTCGACCACTAACTAAGATACAGAATGCAGATGTTCATGATTTTGGTACATGACCCAGCATGAGGAATGACCCAATACCTCGTAAGTCAAAAGACCAGCGGGAGGCCCGAGCTGGCGCACGACGGCACTGGAGACAGAACCAGCAGCCGAAAGTATGGAGAGCGATCGAGTGCCCGGTTCAATCAAATCTGATAGCTTGGCGAGGATTTCCTATAGACAACGCAAATCTTTTTAGTATGGAATCCGTCACATTACAATGTGTACCAGGAAAGAAACACACTCTAGGAAACATCCATATCTCACCTCCCCTCTATGTATGGTCACCACCTCAGCTTCAAAACTTCCTGCAAAATCCGGCGGTGGACCTTCAACTTCACAGAAGAGGTCTAAATATCAGGAGTGTTAAAGAAGCATGCTCAAATTGTTACAGTAAGCAGATTTGCATGCACAAATTGCGCGAAAAGGAGACTGTTTTCGAATCAAGTGTCGGCGATCACTCACCCTCGGGAGGGACATGCAGAACTCCACTGGAGGGACCTCGGCGCCTCCCCCTGCCGCGGCTCGCCGAGCCCCGCCTCGGGAGGCCACGAGACGAGGATGCCGACCGCATGGCTCCTCGGCCGAGTCCGTCCTGCCTCGGCCTCCCTCTCCTCCTCCTGACCACAGCTCCAGCGACGCCGGCACCCTCTCCCCGCGCACCCGCTTCAGACTGTGGCCTCCCTCCGTCGGCACCGCCAGGATCTCCTCCTGCCGCCGCGCCGAGCCCCGCGCTCCCCTGTGGCGCGACCTGCAAACCCAGCAACCCTGTCTCGGCGAAGCCTCCGTTTTCCATGGACGTGAATCCTTCGCACCGTGTCGAGCCCTGGAAGCAGAAGCAGAAGCAGCGCGAGACATTCTCGAGCGTTCGTTAACGGAGCTTGGAGAAAGAAAGGGGAAAGAGCTCGCGCGGCCCGTCGACGGCGGCGCCGACGACAACGGCCCCGCCGCCGCCGCTCAACGCTCGAGTCGAGAGGAGCACGAGACGAAGGCATTTTTGAGTGAACAGCGAGCTTGCAAAACGCGCCAGGAACGGAAGAAAACGGGGGAAAAAAGAAAAAGGAAAAAGGAAATTCACCTGCTTCTTGCTGACGGATTAGTTTTTTGCTTTAACCACGTTTGGAGACTTGAGCATATACAACTCCGGGTGGGGGGCTTAATTTATTTAAGCTAAAAACACCCACTGATATTTCGGATTCCCCCAAATTGCCCCTGGAAATTGCCACCTATTTTCAATTACCTTCCCCCCCAATTTCATTTTTTTGGGTATTTTACCGAATAAGGCCACTTTCCAAAAATCTCACCCCGATGCTTATCCCATCCTTCCGCATTTGGCAAAAGGATTGGATTTCATCATCAACTGTGATAGATTTATTACCATATTCGTTAAGTGAATGCCGAAAGAAGCATGAATTCCTGTTGCATTTTGGAAAATGACCATTTCTAGTAAATTATCCCCCCCAAAAAGGAGTGGAGGAAAGTAATTGAAAATAGTTAGCAATTTTCAGAAAAAGCATGAGTTTCCATTGCTGTCCCTTGCCAATAACAAGACATTGATAAATGGTCAGGTTATTAGATGAATTAGGGATAGATTTGATGACCAGAATAATCTAGACAAAGAAATCCCACATACATTCTAGATTTCCAAAATGCCCCTAGAAATTGCCAACTTGTTTTCATTTAATTCCCACCTTTTTGGGGTATTGCTAGATACGACACTTTCCAAAATGCAACCAAAGTCATGCTTTTTTCGGCATTCAACTTATCGAATATGGTAACAAATCCATCAAAATTTATGAGGAAAATAATAGGATAAGCATCACGGCGAAATTTTTTGGGATGTGACTGTATCGAGCAACCTAAAAGAAAAATAAAATGGAGAGGAAAATAAATAAAATAAAATGACAATTTTCGGAAAGAGCATGAGTTTCCATTGCTGGCTCTTGTCAAGAATAAGAGATGGGTAAATGGTCGGGCTATTAGATGAATTAGGAATTAGATTCGATGACAAGGAACTTATAGATGAATGGAAGATTTAAAGTCTCTACCCCCAAATGTACCTGATCATCTATATATGAAATTTGTATTTGCGAAAATGACCGGGCCTGAGCTAGGCAAGACAAGCCAGATAAAGAAATTCCACACCACCTGAATATACTTCGAATAGGATAATTGGCGTTTTGAAGTGACTTGACTTCCATACTTCTCCATATTAACCCAGAAATAATCCAGATAAATAAATCCCACTTACAATGGGTATTTAGCCGAATAGGATAAGTATTATAAATAATGAAAAGAAAAGAAAAAGGACAGAAAGTTACCGGTGTAGGAGAAGGCAGTGTTTGCTCATGCTAATCGACATAGGAGAAAAAGAGCAAGAGCACATCAAGCAACGATTACCATCCATAGCATTCTTATCATCTCCTACGATTAAACCAGCCCGTGAGCTCCGCCATCGTTCAACGTCGAAGGTTGCTGACCCATCAACCCCCTCTGTCTCACACTGAGACACTATATCTAGAAATGTCTGATCCATTGGATCAATGCGATCCAATACTTTAGACCTCGACTCTGAGGCTCGCAACCTCATATCCAAGGTTGTCGGCCTCAAGGGACCATAGAGCTAGGGTCATATGAGGGTGGGGTTCACGCTCAACATCGACTGCAGCCAAAGGTAGAGGTCACGACTACAAGCTCGCATTCGTCGAAGCTAGAGGTGGCGGCTAACCCTAGAGGTCGCTTAGGCGGACAAAGGAGGAGGAAAAGATTGAGATTTGCTTCGAGCAAGTCTATATTTATATTATATCCGAGCGCCAACCAAACACCGTATAAGGTATTACAAATCCCATCATTATCATATCCGATCTTTATCCTATCCTACCTAATCATATCCGATATAAACATCCAAATGACCAAATGCAACATATAAGTTCGGCTCGTTTGGCTTGGCTCAACTAGCCGAGCCGCCAAGCCCATAGTCGATTCCAATGACTATTAGAATTGTGTTTCATCTAAATGACCAAATGGAACTGAATCGATACATATTCCTTACTAATTTTAGAAAATAATCTAATAGCCGATCAACATTATCCCGTCCTATTATATCCTATCAACTTCTTCGGCAATGAAAAGATCCACGAAAATGGCATAAATTTAGGGAACAAATATACTCTCTTATCTTGTCCACCAAAAAAGCTGATCGATCACCCACAGATATTAGTCTATAGATGGTCAGTGATACGGTGAAAGACCGATCTGCCATGATAATTTCGGAGTCCCTGGCCATACTCATAGTTGTCTATCCATCATTTGGCTCTTTGACGCCGGCATCTCTCTCCCTCAACATTATGAATCAATTCAATTTTGCAAAATGAAAATTCCAAATGCACAAACAGCATTTGAATGAGAAGGATCGAGAAGACAAAGGTGACATCGAACAGAACCAGGCTTCTTCATTCCGGCTCATCCAGATGTGCAAACAACTCTTTCCAGTGAGATGAAGCTTCCTCAGGTGTCCGGAAAGTCCAGATATGATGCTTGGCTTTCTCGCAGGTTTCCAAGATTTCCTGCGAAATATTCCAATCCCCAATTAGTTTCAACAGAAAAGAGACAGATAAATTTTTATAAGCGAATTTCTGATTAGGTTAAACAGCATAAAGACCAAGCCAATTGTCTCAAATTGAACTTTCACCATAACCCACGATGACAAGGAAAATGTGTGACAGTATAATTCAGCAGAACAGTTTTTAGCTAGTTGCATCACAGGAGCAGGAAATGATGATATTAACTAAGTGGAGGTTTTTCCCGAGTTGCCAAATGAAATTTGTCCTGCAATATGCAGGAGAAACTTTAATTCCAACTCTTAGCAATGGAAGCATTAGAACAGATGGCAAGATCTCTATAAATAGTATGGACTTCCTGTCCATGGAGGCCGGGTTATCCCCCTCTTACAGTCCACATGACAAGAGAGCATTCACTGTTCTCTTTTGGAATATGGATTCTCCAAACTTTTACTAAAAGAAGTGCATTTGTACTCCTTTACTCTAGCAAAACTCTGGGTATCAGTTGTGCATGCAGTGATTTCTTCACACTGTCAAAACTAGGTCCACCAAGTGACACATGATATTTGCATTTTCATAAGCAACTAAAGGTTCAATGGCCATCCTTTTAGTAGAAAAGATGACAGAGAAGAAAGAAAATCCTACAATCATGCTCCTCAATTGAAGATTTACCATCATACAAAGATAAAGCTCCACCAAAACACCCAAGAAAGCCAGGAGTTCACCAGTTAAAATGGGATAAAGAAACTAGCTCAAAAGGGTGCACAACAGAACATGATGGAATGGAAAGGAATCAAAACTCTCTAGCATCATTCTAATTCTAAAATCTTTACGAATCATTTTAAATCAGGGGAACTATACAAGTGCTTCTCATCAAAACTAAAGCTATATACCCAACCACTTTCGCAAACCAACCAGCTTCCAGCTCTTTCAGAGGAGAAAGAAAAGAAAGACGAAGGAATTCTTCAATGTCCTTATCTAGCTATAACTAGACTGTCAGTGGAATGTTAAACAAAGGAGGATTTTAGATGTACTGCTTAATTTCTTTAAAGTATGAGGACCCAAGAGCATTAGTGAACATGGCAATGAAACAAGCAACTGCAGAAGAATACCAGCATTCACCATCACGAGTCAAGGAGGAACCAACAAGCAAGTCTCCCAAGCCATAATGATAGAAAAATCATCTAAGAATATGCAGTCCACCCTAAATGAGCCTGACTGATGTGACATTAACTGCCACCAATCCATGCTCATGCTCACTCTTTTCCCCTCCCTCTATTTTAACTCGAATCCAAATCCAATCATCTTTACTTTGTTAAGTTCCTGAAATCATCAAGTAAGTATTTCTCTGACTCTTCGAGACAATTAGATCTATTTCTAGACTAGGTTGTCTTTTGTATCCGACGATTCCAAGAGCGAAATCACGCCTCAGAGTCACAATTAGTGGAATTTCATTCTTTTTGAAGACTAAATGCTTCATCCCTTCCAAGGCCCCATTTTATCAGTTACACTACTCCCGACATAACAAAGAGAAGCCTCAAACCACCAAAAGGCCTCTCATGACAGCAATCTTCCGTCTCGCGAAGGACGCCCGACCACATCGGTCGCGATTTCAAGTCCAGATTGCACTATCCGCAAATGAGCCTAATTCGATTAAGGTTCGGAAATAAGGTGAGCGACGGTACAAGGATGAAGTAATTGCCGACCTGAACGTCGGACGCTCGCTTGGTCTTGAGAGCCAAGCAATCGACGAGGGCGCTCCATTTCCCGGAGCAGTTGTCGAGAACCCCCAGCCGGTAGTACTGCTGCATCTGATGGACCGGAGCTGCCGCAACAGAAATGCCGAGAATTACAAAATCGCAAGAGAAAGGAATGGCGGAATCACAGGCCAAATTCGAGGCACGCAAGGTCAAAGACGAAGAAGATTCAGAGAGAGTACAGTAGCAGAACCAAAGGGAGTTGAAGCAGGTGGTGCACGACAGGCGCCGCCGGGGGACGGAGGAGGCTTCTTCGTCCGCCGACGCCATGGCGGCGAGCCGGTCGCTCGATGGAGGCTGGTCGCTGGGGGGCCGGCGGTCCGCACGTGCCGATTGCGGGACGCGAGGGCGGGGGAGGTTTTCTGTAAGACCCGTCGAAGCCTGCGGATCCGATCCGGGCTTTTAAGCCGGGTCGGGTTCCGTTTCTATTTCAGCTTTTTTGCTACCCGAGTGCTAATGTTAGAAGAAAATATATACATATGATTAAGTCGATGACAACGTTAACATGGTGTGATTAACCAATTAATAGCTTGATTTGTATTGCAACTAACTCTAATGATTGCATTCTGAAACTCTCCCTTTTAATTCATTTTTTTTCTATTATGTGCTATTAATACGTGCTATAACAATCTCATAAATGAAATTGAGTCAAATTAATCGCGAGCGATTCAAAATTGGTTTGGAGATCACTTGAGATTGACTCATTCAATGTTTAGCTACAACTCTAGTTGGGCCAGAGTTAAATTGAACTCAAGTATCTCTCTTTTCTATTTGAGTTAAGCTTGAGTGAGAAATTTAATACTCAATTGAGCTGGAGCTGGCTACAATTTTTGTACAATATTTTTATGATTTTTAAAATTTGTTTTCATTTTAAATTTAAGAGAGATAATTGATAGAAAATGGAAGAAACTGCCCCAAAAGGTCCAACTTTCCCTTGTTCATAACCTGTATATCAGCTCTGATGAAACATTGGATGGCACAAGCTCACTGACGCGCAAGAGTAAAACAGTGTTCCCACCCCCATTGCCTCTTCTTTGTTTGAATTGATTGACTTTGCGAAAGTGGGGAAAAACTATAAAAGAGAAAAAAAAAAATAAAAGATTAGCAGCATTACAAAATTCTAAAGCACTGGCCTCTTGCTACATCCACACCAAACAATTGTCTTACTGAAATAAACTGCTCATATCATATAATTAATCCTGTACAAAGCCAAGGCACCAAAACAATATGTTTTCCATTTTTGAGAAAACAATACAATCATTTCGACAAAGAATCGCAAGATGTTGATTCTGACGAAATGAAGCTACATTGGAGCATTACGAAATCAACCCGACCCCCAATTTCAGCGTTTTCCCACATCTCGCTCTGTACAACTTGTTCTCGAGTTCAGTCCTACCAAGACCAGGAACCGGAACCCCACAAAGATCCATGAAAACCAATTGTACCAAGGCCTGCTCTGATCTCCTCTCCATTAACTTATGAGACATCCGTGGCCCTGAAGGACCTTATCAGACTTGCCTCCAACCTGTGCCTGATAAATCTAGAATTAGCGTGCCTCGATAGCCCAAGCTTAGAGGATTCTTTTACTATACTGGTTTCTGAGAAACCTGGATCTCCATGGCTACCTAGCTTAGAGGCATCTCAAAAAAAATCACAAGAACGGAAATTCTTGGGAGGACTATGTGAAAAGCATCTTCAGCTCCTCTATTCGTGCTGTGCGAACTTCTTGATCTGTCAAAGCACCGGATATGATTCGCTGTTTACGTGCTTGCACTGCTTCCATCCTCTCCTCGACTGTTCCCTGCCATTTGCAGATTTCAACAATTGTAAGACTCTAAAAACACAAAACCCTCAAGAGGAGAAAACATGGTTATGGATAACAATCACACAGACGTAGTAAGGACTTTATCAAAAAATAGCCACCTCATGCAAGTACGTAAATAATGCACCTGGTGGCAAGCAAAATCATCTTCAAAAAAGCCAAAATAAAAGGGAATGGGCATATATCTAAGTGCATTAGTGGCAACAGCACTCGAGTCAAATGCCACAATCATGGATGTGAACAATGTGATTATCAAAAAATTCTTCAACCAATTAAAGAAATGAAGCCAGTTACCCACCACAAACATCGTTCACAGGATAGTCATCTTTCTATTGGCCAGACATGATAAGTCACCTCGACAACACCTAATTACAACCCCCCAAACTTAAAAGAGTTTTGGTGCTGGAGTCATTAAGGCCAAAAACGTTAACCCATCCATACAACTACTCAGTCTAAGGAAATTGGGAAAACCTTCACAATGAACCGTTTGATCATCACACTTTTTGTTTGCCCAATACGATGAATGCGCATGACCGCTTGTTCCTCCACTGCTGGATTCCACCATGGATCCTGCAGAATATTTTAGGACAACGTGAATACAATATTAACAAATTTTGTTCTTTAAGACCATATGTAAATATTTGCCTAAAATTTTTCAAGCTTATGAAAGAATATTAAATTTGGAGATTACTGCAAGCAATACGAGGCATAACTGAACTTCATATAAGGAAGCCCCCAAGGCATTGAGAGTGGATGCCAATTAGATGGAACACAAAAGTTAACTGAAATGTTCCAGTTCTTCTACATGAGCACTCTCCCTGTGTTGTTATAATCTTGAATAAAGCCACATTCCCGATTACCTTTTTCCTGATACTAGAATGCATCTTACATTTACTAATCTTATCCAAACAAGGCAATTTTGATCCTAAATATTTCCCAAAAGCATCTTTCCACCATACTCTTTGAAGTTATCATCAGCAACAAAAGCTGAAATCAGATCATAGAGTTATACTTTATCGAAGATAGCATGAAATACGGCTTATCCACCAGTGAAATAACAAGAGGCAATGCATTTGATCCAACTAATCCAAATAGTACCAGCTTACCATGACGAAAGCATTGGAAGCAGCTATCAAATTTACTCCCACCCCACCAGCCTTCAGTGACATCAGTAAGACCTAAGCAAAAAGATCATCCATGAAATCCATCAGCCAAAACAAATCATCACCCCATCTCCAGCAAAACAGAAGTGGAAATGAAAACAAAGTTAAAAAAAGAAACCAAAGGAGAAAAATATCTATGCTAACCAGAATATCATTGTTCTCTGAAAACCGTTTAATCACATTTTCACGCTGTTGCTGACTGAGAGACCCATCCAGACGAACAAATGGAATCTTATTTCTGCAAAAGAATCCATGAATATTTCAGATGACAAACTAGAGAGACCTGTAACAAAAATTGACAACTATGTAAATGTGGAAAATATCACTAGTACTTAGAGTCCGTTTGTTTCATAGAAACTAAATGATTTGAAAAACATTTTCTAAAAAATAATTAATTGTATCGTTTGCAATAATTAGTCTATGAAATTTTTTTTCATTATCGATAAGAATTTGTGTCGACATATTTTCATGAACAGTGAATATATTTTTCTTTCAATTATTTTGTAAGCAATATAAGCAATCATTTTTAGAAAAACATTTTCCATATCATTCATTTTTTACAAAACAAATGAACCCTTAATTGTTAACAGCCTAAGGATATTCACGACTCTTTTAAGTTTGTATCTATAGAGATAACCTAAAAAACTGCTTGCATATAGACAACTAGACGGTATTTCAAGCATAAAGCATGGGGCAACAAAAAAGCAATTCAGCACATACACGTAAGCTGTTTATATGAAAGTTGCAGGACCTAGGCAGGAGAAGAAGTGCACATTAATAGTGGTCCATATAGGCTACATCGAGAAGTGAGGAAAAAGGAGGTTTGGATGACTTGAAAATTTTGGATCCAAACCAACTATACATCCCTCTTAGTGAGATACTAAGGTACTCAAAAAAAAAAAAAAAATGCTGGCACAAAATCCTACCGAGAAAGAGGAATCTGCAAAAGGTCCAAAAAGGCAGTCCATTGGCTGAAGACAATGCTCTTTGAGCCTGAAGACTTGAGGTTCTCAAGTTCATGCAAGAGAGCAGAAACTTTGGATGATTCAACCCAGTTTTTCTCAATATCAACCTGAAAACGACTTTCAGTTGGTGCCGTGATCAAATCTTGTCTGGTGATAGTTTTCCTGTAAGTACAACAAAGATTACAATACTTACTGACATACGCAGATTTAAAATTGGACAAGACTCCAAGGATAGATGAAAAATTGATGTTTGGACTTCTAAAATTTGTGTGAGCTTTCCCAAAATACCTACAAACAGGACATAAACCAGAATTTGAATTACGCCAACTTGCCAAAAGACACTCTCGGCATAGGCGGTGAGCACAAGCTGTTAGAACTGCATCTTCAAAGGCTTCAAGACATATCGGGCATTCTCCTACTTCCCCCTTTCGGAGCTCTTCCATGACCTCTTGAACATAAGCCCGCGATGGTGCATTGCTGTTCCCCTCATCCAGGTCGCTCAGACTTCCTTTCAAGAAACGTCTCGCTAGCTTATTCAAGTCAGCATATTCCTGTGTATCCCCTCGACTGGACAGACAAGCCACACATCCTTAATATTAACATGATAAGAGCTTCCTAATATATAGAACTAGATGAAACACAGATAGTAAGCATAATAATGCAATGAAAAGAATACTATCAGAAATCACAATTTTGGCAGTGCCATCCAGCAATTAGATGTTCTCAAACAAGAATCAGGGGAAAGAATCCTAAAGGAAGCATTGTTTTCCCGCCCTATTCCATATTCATGGAAAGAACAATAGCTGTCAGGAGTCAGTTATCACTCGTTTCTTCTTTTTCCCAATCTATGTTTTCTAGAAATAATTTGACAGTTTCAAAAATTTTAAAAGCACATAATGCGATGAAAAGGTGTAGAGTCCAACATAAACAAGAAAAAGAATAATCATGCAACACAATTCCTGCTTAATAATGATGATGATGATGATGACAACATTAACAACAACAGCAACAATAAAAAATCAACGAATATGCTTGCTCATAAAAGTATCCATTTTCTTGACCATTAGGACTTCTCATATTACTAGTCAGTGTATCTTTTGATGGAAGAAGAGATATATCTAGGTAGAAAACGACTCCTCCACAAGCACACAAGTAGGTTTATGTTTAGCTCTGCCAAAACAAGAGTGTCCTCTGTATGAGTTAATGTATTCCATTTTCCCACAGAAAAGCTAATAGTTAAGATATGGAATATGAAGAGAGAGCACATGGGAAAAGCAGATTCCAACAGTGGCTAGATGCTAAACATATGAAGAGTGAGTGTCAAGAATTTAGCAGCACCTCTCATCATTTTAGTTTCTGGTAAGACCACTACCCCAGAGTTTGGGACAATATTTCCATGTCTATACAGACACAGAGAAATTGGGATCATATTTCTCTTCAAAAAGACTACTCTGGGGATAATATTTCCATGTCTATACAGACACAGAAATTGGGATCATATTTCTGTTCAAAAAGACTTCTTCAATTTACCAATATCCTAACAATATTCCCAGTGTTATGCAATAGCATACACCAGCTCACCTCCATGAAGTGATCATCATACAGAGGCAATGCAACCATACATGATAGTAAGGACGAACACACAAAGATAACACACCTCATCACAAGAAATGGGTGATCACAACATTGGCGAAGACGTAAAAGTAACTCCAGTATTGAAGCATAATTGTGAAGAACCCGGCCTTGCTCAACAAATTGATCAAACTTGACCTAGAGAAATTAAATGCTTAATCATAATGGGAATAATAGTGTCTGATCATAATGAGAATAATAATAAGAAACCCTATTCCATTTGTTTCACAAAAATCAACAAATTGGAAAATATTTTCCAAACTTTAATCATTTTGACCACTCAAGAGAAAGAATCAATGAAAATATTTCCATTACTGTAACAATCAACGCCAAAACATTTTTGCTGATAGCGAAAACATTTTTCAAAAACTCATTTTCCTAAGAAATATAGATGATCACAATTAGGAAAACATTATCCAAATTATTGATTTTCTACAAAACATATGGGGTCTAAATGGAAATTTATCTTCCATAACACTGCCGATGGTGACACAAACCTTGGATTTTTTAAAAAGTGCTTCATAGAAGTCTTTTTCAGCTTCGCTTAATTCACAATAGACGACCTTCATATCAGCTGGAGGAAGAACTAGAATGGGCCTGCAGTTGCATAAATTGAAATTTAGATTCAGATTACACAGATGGAAGGGACCAAGTTCTGACATGTCCATCTACTCACCTTCCGTCTCGATCAGTGGTGAACTTTGTTCTTCTCAGCATAATCGGCTTTAAGATTGTTTGCACCAGTTTCAACCCCCTCTCGTCCCCTTCCTCAAAGGGTTTTTGGATGAGTTTATTCCACCTAGACAAAGGTTTATAGATCATATAATTAAAGGAACTCTATAACTATATATTTAAAGGAAAATTCATTAGTAAAGTAACAAAGGAAGATTCACAACATCCCACAAAATTAAGAATAGAAATTAAAATCTCTATCAGATCCTCAGTCTTTGAACTATTAGAATTATTTCTAAAGAGGAATCCCAGAAACCAACAGAAACACAAAGTCCCGAGAATACATACCAAAAACAATATCAGTGCCCATGACCCAAGCATTGAACAGCAATTGAACACTGAATAGCCACTAAAAAGGACTTAATCGATTATTTGCACAAATTCTCAGTTTCCAAGTTTCTGTCATCATATTTCTTCATAAAACAAAAACTCAAGAGAAGTTTATGAATTATGATCACAGTTAATCAGAGAAAAATAATGGCCTTTAGCATATCAATGATATCTTTGTCATCCACTGATCTTGATACTAACCCTCGAGCTTATAAAAATTCAACTTATCCCAGCAAGCTCTGAGAGTATTAAGGCTGATGACAAAAATTTGCATTATCTGTGCCACAATAAGTTCAAGAACTGAACAAGCCAGTAAAAGGTAAACCGATGTCACAATGAGTAGCAAGCCATGGGCTGCTTAATCTGACATTCCATAGCTTTTATCGATTCTTGTGCACAATCTCAAAATGATGTGAGCAGGCTCGGCTATTAATTCCAACTACACATGATTAACTGAAACACATCGTCCACTCTCAACGTACCTGTTATATCAATCAGCTAAGGTCACCACAACATGAGCTCCTCTTCAAGGGAAGATGAGTTTCAAGCAATCAGTTAATTCATAGTGGCTCAAGCTTATTATAACGTCGTACTTACGCTTTCCAACATTCAGCAGTTCATGGAAAACGGAAAATTTAATAATTTTTAATGTATGAAGAGGCTTCTTGCAAATGACAGTTTGTGATTTTAAAGGCAATCCTTCATATATCAAAGATACCAAGACTTTTCTTCGTAACTGGACGCTCTAAGCATCAAATTACATAAAGAAAGGTGGAAGAAGTGTAAAAAGCTTACCATGCCCAATTGGCCCAGGGCTCCACTCTCAGAAACCGAAGAAGACTGTAGATGTCCTCAAGACTGTTCTGTGACGGTAAAATTACACATGCCAAGGCATAACAATATATCAGCTAAAAATGTACAATAGTTTTTCTTGGCCTGAAACATGACTTCAAAGTACAGTAGAGAAAAAGGGACAAAGCTAAATCCAGCACATCTCTGAAGTATTTATTTGCGTAATTCTTCTAAATCCATATACATTTGGGTCTCCAAACACTTAAATTCAAAAGTTCACCTGAATGGGGGTACCAGTCAAACACCATCGGCAATTGGCAACTAAGGCAGCAGCAGCCATAGAAATTTGGCTCTTCGAGGATTTTATAGTATGTGCCTCATCAAGAACCACTCTGAACCACCGAACTGAGAAAAGCACCCCACTCTCCCCAGAATTCTGCAAAGTAATCAATTGCACAGAAACTTACGTGGCCTACTTATATCTAGACTGAGAGAGAGAGAGAGAGAGAGAGATCTTTAAGCTACCTCTCCAGAATGTTCAGAGGTTAAAACACCATATGTAGTGATTACAACGTCACTTTGTGCTAAGAGTTTTGCATCCTTTGGTCGACTTTGTCCATAATGAACATACACAGACAGAGACCCAGGTTGTACATGAGTTTCAATCTCAGCCTGTCAAAACAATTCTATGGATCCGGTCACTTGCAAATACAAAACCACCCAGTTATGTAAATCATGACATAAACACAATACAACCTTCTCCAATAAACAAAAGCAACTCTTTTTGTCGGTCATAACAAAGCAACCTTAGCATTAGCTTATTGTATTGCGCCTACCTTCCACTGGCCTAGCAAAGTCATTGGACATACAATCAGACAGCCACCATTCAACATCCTCTGCTTCATCAACCTTTTGAAGCCCGAGAACTTATTTTCCCTTTTGGATGAATTTGGAGACTGCTCTAATGTGTTTGCAATTTCAGAACCTTCATTCAGCGGTTGAGTTATGTTCGGACTGCCCAAAGATTCACCTCTTTCCTTATGAGTGAGGAGGAGAGCTATAGTCATGATGGTCTTCCCAAGACCCATAGCATCCGCCAGAATCTTCAAGAAGAATCATAAATTCAATAAATAGGATGTTATGATATAAACCTAACTTAAAGTAGTAATGTCTCAATTACATACTCCTCCTCGTGCCATCTGAAGCATGCTTGGGAACTCTATTGTAGCATCCCCAGAGAATGCATTCAAATAAACAACAAGATCCCTCCTAAAAAAGAAAAAATCATCAGTGAACCAACTCTAAGCAAACAAATGGGAAAAAAAAAATACCAAAAGCAGTACAAATATGCCATACTTGTCCGCCAAACGATATGCCTCCCAGCATGGATGAAGTGTGGTCGCCGCCTCATCCATGCAGCGTCCCTTCTCCTGTTGGACCATCCAGTGAAGTGCCTGCTTCTGATATGGACGGAGTTCACAGTGAAGCATACATGGAGGATCCATCTCCTGCAGTATTATATTGAGAAGTGACTTCAATTCAAATGCTGCTAACTGTAACACAACATAGATGATAAAATAACACAACGCATATGGTACCTCCAAATCAAGATTATCTCCGACACCAACTATCCTGTCAACGTCAGAATCTGATAAGGGCTCCTCATTTTCAGCTTCATCTCCATTTTGACATGGATTATGAGACTTAATAGGTCGTGACAAAGGGATTGGAAGACCAGAGCTGAGCTGTCAAGTTTTATTCTTTAGTTGTTGAATTTTTAAAATCGATGTACAATGAGGAAAATACTATTCATATACCTTTGAATCTAAGGGCCTTTTCCTTGGAAACATATCATTGGGAGTCAACTCAGCCTACTTAGCAAGAGACAAAGATGTCAATAAACACATATGGAGAAGTGCAGAAAAATCACCAAATCTCATTAAACAACCGTAGCTTCACAATTGTGGAGAAAAATCAGACCTTCTTAAAGGGTGTTAGGCCCAGCAATCGGAACAGATTTGGGAATGGATGTACCACAGATTCATCAGTAACATTACTGGCTGCCTTGAGTGAGGCCTGCTTTTGCTCATGGAACATGGAACTATTGATGTATACACTGGGTAAAAGCAAACGTCCAACATCATCAACTGTTCTATGCAGCATTCAGACAATGCAAGGAATAAAACAGAAAATCATCTTGTTTAAAGAGTTGCAACAGTAGTTTAATGGTATGACTGGCTGTAATGGCTACGACTTGTGAATTCATAAAGAGACATACGCAAATCTCAACTCGCCAGCCACCAGTTGACGTTACCTTATTGATAACAGAACCGAGTCCATGATGCCCAACGTTTCGGGAGCAGACTTGCACCATCCCTCGATCTTCACCTTCTGATCTCTCACCAGTGGCACAAGACAACGAGCCCACTCATTTGGAATTCGACCAATCTGCCAAAATTGCCATCAAAAAGCTCAGCAGTGAGAACCAAAAATCAACAGAACCCAAAGAAAAAGGCCACAACTTTTCAAATTTGAAGTTAAATGGAACGGAACATACCTCTCCGCATTCCTTCGTAGAAAACCTCACGATCTCCGAACAAGCTGCAGCGCTCCGTCCTTTACCGAATTTTCCAGGCGAAGGCGACGCGGCACTCTGCTTCGACGGAAACGTGAAAGTCAGCTTTTCTCCAGGCTTCACTCTTCTCCCCTTGCAGGTGGATAGCCCAGCGACTTCGCCCCACCCAACAAGCCACCACTTGCTCTCAGCCCCCGATGACAATTCCCCGCCGTCTTCAACGCCCTCTCTCAAAACCGCTCCATCCGCCGCACCTCCGCCCGGCCCATCCAACCCGCGCCCCACGACCTCATCCGGCCTCCCTCTCGCAACCACGCCGTCGCCGCGATTCGAGACCGCGGCGTTCCTCCGCGGAGGCTGAGTCTGAGTCGTCGTCGTCGTCGGCGGCGGCGGCGGCGGCTGCCGGGGCCTCTCCCGCGCCTTGAAATTGGGGGTGTCGAAGATGATGTTGATGGCCCGGGTGGCGTCGTTGCTCGCGAGGTGGAGGGCCCGGATGATGTCCATGTCCGAGAAGTCCGCGCCGACGACGGACCGGACGGTCGACAGCAGCTCGTCCGTCGCCTTGTTCCCCATCCCCGCCGCTAGCCCTAAATCCTAATCTCAGGCGGGGCAGAATCGGAAACCCCCTCCCCGGCGCCGCCGATCGGAGGGGCGACGGGAGTGTCGCCGGATCGGAACGAAGGATTCGCAGAGGCCGAGCGCGGAGGATTTCCGAAGGGCCGCGTTCGAATCGAGAGCGGCGAGAGGCGAGAGAAATGTTGGAAAAGAGTGCCGCGAGAGTGGGTGTGCGCCACTCCGCTTCTTCCCTTCACCCTTCCCGCCACGGGGAGAGCGTGGTTTTGATGTGGGACGTCCCACGGTAGCAAGTGTAGGGACGATGTGGGTACGGCTTGCTTTGGGTTGGGCTTTTTGGAGGGATGTCTCGGCCCATTGTCGCGAGGATCTTTCGATGAAGGTGGATTTGCCGAAAGGGAACGGCGTTTGGTTGATGTGTATTTTGTATAAAGCAACATTTAGGGTATATAGAAAAAGAGAAAAGTGGATTAGAAGTCTTAAAATTTATTGCAAAAGTGTAATTGAATTCTAAAATTTTCAAAAAATGCAAGTAAGTCATAAAATGTATTACGAAAATACAATTGAGTTCTCAAACTTTCGGAAAGTATAATTAAGTCTTAAAACTTATCAAAATGATTCAATCAAGTCTTTAAGTTGATTACACTTTTTAAAATTTTAGAATTCAATTATACTTTAATAACAAGTTACAGAACTTAATTTTATTTTTTGAATATTTTAGAATTCGATTGCACTTTCGTAACTAGTTTTAAGGCTTAATCGTACTTTCATTATAAATTTTAAGACGTTCAGTGTAATTATCTTAAAAGAAAAAAAGTGAGAGATCGGCGAGCATTTGTGGAGAGGGCATGGACTCAAGGCCAAAGTCGAGGGGAGCTTCAACGAAGAAAAAAGGAGAATTGGTGGCAACCCTAACCATAGCAGAGTTCGTCGCAACCTTCACTAAAGCTCAGCAAAAGGATCAGGCAACAGAGGTCGATAAAGCTCGAGCAAGGCTCGTCACAACCCCAAGCAAGGGCTACTAAGGTCAAGCAACCCCAAGGGATGAGCCGCCGAGATGCAAGACCTCAGGCACAACAAGGCAATGTCAAGGTCGTGCGATCTCGAGCTTCCTACGTTTGGCCTTTCATTAGTCAAGCTTTCCAAATCTAACCCTTAACCGTTGGCATGACCCTTGCCGAGGTGACACCAAGGTCACACGAGTTAGGCAATGGGTTGCCAAGGCCACATGACGCTCGTGTTGTGCAGCCTTGGGCAACCCAACGTACGGTCCATGTAGCTCCAAATTTGCATATTGATTACACTAGAATATTTTAATATAAGTGGGGGCAATTTTGAAATATAAAAAATTTATTAACCTTGAAATCACCTTTCAAAAATCCTGAAAGCTCGAAATACTGGGCCCGTTTGGTTCGGCTTTGGGGAAATACTCTTGGGAGAATACAAATACCTTCGAGGTAAAGGGATTTTTCGAAATGCTGGACTGTTTGGTAAACTATAACTGAAAAGTGATTTAGGGAAATGCAAAACTGTTTGGTAAATATATATTTGAAAAGCCCTTTAGTGTAACTAAATTAAGTTTTTGAGTTTTAGTATTTTTAAAATTGCAAAAAAGAAACAATGACTATACAGCATTTTACATTTTCATGTTGAGAGTGATGTAAAAGATATATATTAGTAAATTTATTTAAAAATTATATTAAAATAATTTGATTATAGATTAGATGCAAAACTCAACTTTTGGTCTAGGGTTCTTTTAGGTTTGTTTTCAACTTTGAATATTTTTTTTTAATTATTGTAGTATTAATCATCTTTGTTAATTAATGATCATTCTAGTGTATTGATAAAAAGTTAGGCTATTGATTGTCAAAAGATAAAAATGACAAAAAAAAAAAAAGGCAAACTCAATATTTGCAAAGATTTTTTATTATTTTTTTTAAATATAAAAATAAAATCCGATCAAACTCCGTCGCCAATCAATGACGGTTGGGATATGGGGAAGATGATCGGTTTAAAAAGAAAAAGAAAAAGAAGTCAACGGATGAATAATAAATGTGGACTTGCATTTCCGAAATGATGAAAACCCAAAGCAGTTCCCCACCTGCTTTGGGCTTTCAGTATTTCAAAGGCTAGCATTTGGCCAAGCACACTTCCAAATGCTGAACTAAACACCTAAATTTTTTCCCGATGAGCTTTCAAGACTGAAAGCCCTTTGGAAATACTGAACCAAACAGGACCACTATCTTAAGTTTTAAGATCTGCCAATACCGACATTTCTCATGAGAGGTCCAAAAAAATTGCTAAGGGCCCTTACATTTGCCCAATATCTAGAGACCTAGAGCCCATTTATAATACTGAACACCCCCACCAAAGTTTTCCTTTCCTTTAAAGCAAATTATTTGTGTGAACCTCGGAAGCATAACCATTTATTTAATTAATGCTTTTGATGCAACTTGCAGCATTTTTTGTTTTGCTCAACCGAAACAAGCAAAGAAGTGCCTAGGAAAAAAGATCTCCTAAAATAATTATCAGATCCTCGATGCCTAAAAATCTCAAACAGGCTCGTCCTCGCGCCCTGCCCTCATGTGAAGCCACACCACCGCACGCCATCACCGTAGCACGTGATGGTGTGCGAAAGTCGGGGATGGCGGCGGCGTGCAGTGGGCGGCTCGCCATAAGGGATGGGGGCAAAGGGTAATTTTGTTTGAATTGGGGCATCGAGAGAAGAATAATTATTGCTCATCTTGGTCGAGCGAAAACTTACGATAACATTAAATAAATTAAGGTTTGAGAATGAGATCCTGTCACAAAGAGATAAGAGGGAGAAAAATTAAAAGGTTAGCGATTTCAAATGAAGGGCATTGTGATCCACTTCCTACGATGGAGTGAGCTTACGAACAAAATGGGGTGCAAATAGCATCTCGCATGAGTAAAATGCATCATGAGAGTGTGCATAATAACCATTATATTCCTGTTTCATGACTATTTTTTTATTCCAGACGTGTTTCTGAAACAAAAATCAATTTGGTAAAATTATTTCATTTTTCTATTTTTTGAATAGATTTCCACTTCATAAATAGGTTTGGAACAAAAATTAGAAGTAAATTTTTTTTTACTTTTCTATTTCTGAAACAGAAATAAGAAATAAAAACCCTTCTCATTGTTTGTCCTTGCTATTAGTCGGTTGCTCATCTGTCATTGTCGGCCATCATTCGCCATCGTTTGCCGTTCATTGCCGCCACTCCTTGCCACCTAATGCGGCCGCCAATCACCCGTTGTCGGCTGCCACTGTCAAAATGAAGAAATTTTGTGTCGTTATCAAACAAATTTCTATTGAGGAAATTAAAAATATTTGTTGTCATCAAACACGTATTTTTGCTTAGAAGTTCATCCAATAATAAAAAATAGAAAAATCTATTTCTCTTTCAAAAATTAAAATTTGACCATAATGGTTATCATTCGCACCATGAACATCTCTCTTCCAAACCTCGCCTTGATTAGGTTTAGGTGGTATCCTCGAGACATAAAAGACCTCTGTTTGCCATTCACGTTGCTAACCTCAATGCTTCGAGCCAAACGTTCGATAGTTTGTTGACAATATCTTGAGAAGCTAATACTTCGCAAGAACTTGGACCGCGATAATTTTTTTAGTAAGGTTAGGACTCGATAACATAGTGTTGCTAAACTTGTCAATTGTGCACTTCAGTCGCAAAAATTTTAAATTGTGCATTTAAATCCTAAAACTTGTGAATTCGTGTGCGTAATGCACAGATAGCTTTCTCCATTGTTTCTTTTATCCTATGTGGCCGTTAACAATCCTTGCCACCTTAAATCAAATGACCTAATTAACATAGTCCTTCTGTTCCAACCCCAAATTGAATAAGTGAAGGTGCTACTCAAAATCAAAAACCCTAATTGAAAAATGGACCCCAATTCACGTTTGACTAGGGATACGAGTGAGCAGAAGAAGCATGCCCTGTTCAACAAGAAAATAACATTAGAAGTACGACAATTGTCATATAGTACTCATTTATTACCAAAAATTTTCGTTGAATTACTTGCGCTTGGTATCATTTATATTACGGGGAATAATTTATTTTCAGAAATAATAATTTTTTATTTTTATTCCCTAAAACAATTTTTGAGTGAAATAATGCGTTTGATAATTACACGGAATTTTTATTCTTATAATAAAAAAAAGAATAGGAATGCGTTTGATACAATCCATAAATTTTTGTAATGTATAATTTCTTTTAATTCTTTATAATTTTTTTCTTTTTTTCTATCTTCTTCCTCTTGCTCGCCAACGGCAGCTAGCAAGCGGTGAGAAACAAGAAGAAAAGAAAATGACTTATTTCTGGAAATTATTCATAGAAATAATAAGTTATTTATTTTTTTATTTCTTGTTTTTATTTCAAATCAATTACCCAGCTACTTTTCTGTTTCAAAGAATAAAAAAATTAGTTGACAATAGGAGTGATAAATTCTTAGTCAGATCCGATTCAGCCCAATCCAATGGAATTGTTCATTTAGCAAAAAATTATTAAATTGTAAAAAATACTAGAGTTCTTATTATTTAAAATTCATTGATAGTTTTAAAATATAAAAAATATATATTTAAAAAAAAAAAAGAGTCGGTCTAGTCTAGTCCATCCGTCCGATCCGATCCAATCCAGTTCCCGAAATTAGGATTCGGACTAAAAATTATTGGTTTCATTTTTATGGAAATGAGAATCGAACCGACACCCTTGGAATCGAACCAAACCAACCATCCGATTCGGTCCAGGTGATTCCCAATTCAAGCAGGCCGATATACTCACTCCTAATTGACATTTTGTTCTTTTTTTGCTCCAGAAAACAAAAGAACAAAAAAACAAAGAAACAAAAACGTTGCCATGCCGAGTCTTAAGTACCAAAACGATCATTTAAGTGATTCTGGTAACAAATTTCAGCAAAAAGTCCTACATCGCTTTTTAAACAAAATTTTAAATCAAATGGCTCTTTTTCTAGAAAGGCAAGTCCAAGTGGACGATGGGTCGGTCATTCCCTCCAAAATTCTTTCTTTTTCCTTTTTTGGTCCGTACCTGGAAAATTCTTTAAAATAGACAAATTTATCTCTCTTTTGACTTGGAATCCCTCCCCTGTCCGATATTCGCACTCCATCATTGCTCACACCCCGTCTCCCACTCACTTACTTAATCGGCAACATCCTCTCTCATTTATTTACTCAATCAATGCAAGGAAAAATTAGGGTTTGACTTGGTGGTTAGAGGGAGAGGGAAAGAATTAGGGCTGGGTGCTAGATCGCGAAGCATTCGCCATCGTCATGGCTCCGTTGACATGTACTTGAACCGCTTATGCTTATTGTCCTCTCCATAGCAATATTTAGATCTTAATTTTGCTTCAAAATCGTTGGTTTGAAGTAGGGTTTCAAGGAGAGGTGAATCTTGGGACAAATCGGCAAGCATTATGCTTATTCCCACTTTCGTCTTAGCTTTGTTGACATGAACTCAAGCTACTTCTGCTTGTTCTCCTCTCCATTGTAAGAGTCAAATCTTAATTTTGGCCCAAAAAAGTTAGTTTGAAGAAGGGTTTCAAGAAGAGGTGAATTTTGGCACAAATCAACAAGCATTATGCTTATTCTCATCTTTGTCTTGGCTTTGTTGACATGAACTTAAGCCGCTTCTCCTTATTCTTCTCTCCACTGTAAGAGTCAAATCTTACTTTTGGTCCAAAGACATCAATTTGAATTAGGATTTCAAGAAGAGGTGAATTATGGGACAAATCGATAAGCATTAAGCTTATTCTCACCTTCATTTTGGCTTTGTTGACTTGAACCCGAGCTGCTTCTACTTATTCTCCTCTCCATTGTAAGAGTAAGATCTTAATTTTGGCCTGAAAATGTCATTTTGAATTAGGGTTTCAAGAAGAGGTGAATTTCGGGACAAATTAGCAAGCATTTTGTTAGGGTTTGAAAACGTTGAATTTCTGACATCCCAAATCAGAGGTGGCTCTTTTGAATTAGGGGGGTTTTCTATGGATGCGCTTGATTTTAATAGCCTGGGAAGGCTAGTCTTTTGTATGGTTTGATCCAACGGTATCACATTGATTAAGAGAAGAGGACTGGGATGCGATTCATGGTAATAAATGCAATCTATTAAAGTGGAGTTAGGGTCGAATCACTTGGTACCCTAACAATTCTTTCTTTCTTTTATACCGTTGTCATGTATGCATATTTTACATATGCATAGAAAGACACACAACAATGCGAGATAGGTGAGGAAACACTAAATCGAAAGTCCATAACTCAAAAAAGGAAGATAGTTGAGTTATAAATCTTGGAGCAACTAATAAAAAGAACAAAAGAAAGTCACTTTTCCCTTCACATGTACTCAAATAAAACTGCTTGCCAAACACTTCAAATAAAAATACTTCAAAATACTTGCCAAACACCCTAACATTTGCCTAAGGAGTCTTGGAGATTAAAAGTTCATCGAAAAAGCTGAACCAAACGCAACCTTAATAATCTCGAAAGAGCTAGTCTTTTGTACGAGTTGATCCAAAGGTATCACCTTGATTAAGAGAAGAGGACTATGACGTGATTCATGGTAATAAATGCAGTCTATCAAAGTGGAGTTAGAGGAAATACTTGGTACCTTACAATTCTTTCTTCTTTTATACCATTACCACATATGTATACTTCAAATATGGATAGACACGATGCTCATAGCAATGCAAGATAGACAAGGAAAAGCCGGATTGAACCAGAATTCAAATAAGGAATGCAATTGAATTTCAAACCTCAAAATAGTCAATAAAAAGAGAAAAAAGGAAAATTCATTTTTTCCTTCATGTGTACCCAAATAAAGAATTGTGAAAATTTCACAATCCACTATAAATTTCTACCCATTTCAATTTCTCGACTGTTCAAATTTTCATAGAAGGCCCAACCCCAAATTAGCCAAATCAAGTGAAGAGGGCGCAACCGAAATCATAAATTCGCCTGTCCCATGCGAAAGGGGCTCCAGGGCCAGCCACATCACTATAAGAAAACGTTCAGAAAATTTGGCGGGCAACGATGTTGAAAGCCGGACTCGTTCCCGCCAATTTCGTGACTTTCGCTGTTTTATTTTATCGTACGGTAAGGGCAGCAATAAGAACAAAAAACAAAAGGAAAAGAAAGCCCGCGCACTTAACCGATTCGAGTGGGAATTATTATTATTATTTTTTCTTTTGCAGGAGCGGCGAAGGTACACTGAGTTGACTCGTTCGATTCCTTGTTTTCCGACCATCGTCGTCTCTTCCCTTTTTTCTTTTTTTCCTATCTTTCGGGAGTCCCGGTACATTAGCCACAAATTCATATACTATTGATTTTAGGCCTTGCTCTTTTGAAACCAAAAACAACAAGAGAAAAAAAGAAGGAATATATTTCTAGCGGCTAATACTACATGCTTAAGTAATACGAATCGACGGTATGGAGTGAATCCAGAGTAAAGCTGGCCGAAAAATTGATCAATTCACAGGACATG
The DNA here is from genome assembly GCA_014182375.1 of Eucalyptus virginea. Taxonomy (NCBI): domain Eukaryota; kingdom Viridiplantae; phylum Streptophyta; class Magnoliopsida; order Myrtales; family Myrtaceae; genus Eucalyptus; species Eucalyptus virginea. The sequence continues at coordinate 10,279,513 of CM024523.1, read as the reverse complement.
TTAGTTTAATGGATTTAACCGGTGAATTTGATTGATAATGGATTGGATAATTCAAGGTCGATCAGTTTCGGACCTGAAAATTTTAACCTACCTGTTATAATTAATTTCCACTTTTTAAAACTTATAACTGATCCGGTTTGCCTTAGAAATAACCTTAAAACCCACCTTGTTTGTCTATAAACTAATCTTAGGACTTACTCTATTTTTCTAGTTCAATTCTAAGGTCCATTCAAGAACTTGCCTTTTCTTTCGTTCTCTCTTCTTCTTTTTTTTCATTTTTATAACAAAATAATATGAATTACAAAACAATCAAAGTAAAAGATCAATGAGGGTGGGTGAGCGAGGGTTAGTCAGGAGCTACAAGGCTCAGATGAGTAAGAGTGAGTCATGAGCAAGTGAGGAAGAGGATGAGTCACGAGCGAGAGAGAGAATTGCGCAAGTGTTTGAGTGAGGTTGGAGATAACGAAGAAAGATGCCGAGAAGAAAAATTAGGGTTTTTAGGCTTTAAAACCAATTCCAAATTCGATCAAGTCAACTTGGTCTGTGGGTGGTACTTTGCTCGAAATTAGGAACCAAACTAGTTCTTATTGATTCCAATTTGGAATCAAGACAGGAACTGGATTGGTTCCAATAGAAACCTAGAATGAGATAGGTTTTTAGGGCTATCTAATGCGGTTTCTAAATAGAATCAATTCAATGGCATAGCTTTAGGGTCTATTGGGAAGAGTTATAATTTTTAGTTCTTGACTTTTTGCAAATCGACATTTGTGAAAATACTTTGAATATTTCAAAAAATTCAAATAGTAATGTATACAATCACAATCCCCTTCAATTGGCCTACCACCAAGCGTTTCTTGTGTTGTTAATTTTCTCATTATCTCTATAGCTCTAATCTTTGTTTTATCTATTTTAGGTCTGAAGAGAAATTTATAAATGAATAATTTTCTACGCTTCCCAAACGGAAGAAAAACTTATACCAGCATACCCAAAAAATAATTTTATTTGATAATCAACATTTTTTATAATTATTATCTAGAGACTATTGATCAAGTTAATTCTAGTCTTTTGTTAAAATAAAAATAATGTTGCAAAAGTGGAAAAGATTAGGAAAAATCTCCAGCGACTTCAACTTCATTTATTTCATCGAAAATGAATAATTTGGAAACATCTTTCTAAATAAACCAATAAATCTCTAACCGTTATTCCAAGAAAAGGAAGCAATAATAATAACCCAAGTTCATTTTTTGAATTTTCGAGAAAGCGCGCGTCGGTCCTCCCCTCTTCCTCCCATTTTTTTTTTTTTTTAATTTTCTCCTTCTCCCCTTCAACGTCGAAGCATAAAAAAAAGAAAAAGAAAAAGAAAAAGAAAAAGAAGCCCGAGTCACTCAACCGAGTCGGTCGAGTCAATGGTGCGTATGCGAAGAGACACGTAGAACTTAGCTCTGCCCCCGGTAGACTAGAAGGCCAATCCCCCCCAAAAAAAAAAAAAAAAAAAAAAAAAGAGGAGATGGTGGCAGGGGAGAGAGCCCATTCTCTCGTCTCTCTTCTTTTTAGGGCTTCTCCTCTCTCGTCGTTCCAGGCCGATGCTTCAATGGCGGTCATCCATCGCGACAAGGTATAACCCCTCCCCTTCTCTCTTTCTCTCTCCCCTTCCATCGCCGCCTCCGAATCTCCATCACCGGCGGCGCCGCCGCCGCCGCACGCGCCCACGCGCCCACGCGCCCACGCGCCGATCGCCCGTCGTCATCGGCGGAAACGCGCTAACGCGGTCTGCGGTTGCGCTTTCCCTTTTTGCAGGACGCGCGCTAACCCTAATCTCGTCATCGGTTCCGAGGGAGGAGCGTCGCTATCGACATCCGGAGCTTCGGCGCGGGGGAGATTTCAGGATCTGAATTAGCGGTCCCTCCGCGAGGATTGGATTGGTGCTAGATGGATCCGGCGGTGCCTAGGAAGCGGGGCCGGCCGAGGAAGCGGCCGTTGCCGGACGAGGAGGGCGCGGCCGCCGGCAAGGGGAGCGGCCCGGATCCTAAGAGGCGGGCGGCGAGCGCGGTGCCGGTGGCAATGGTGGGAAGATACGTGCTGAAGGAATTCAACGGGAGGAAGTTCCTCGGGAAGGTGGTGTATTACGATACCGGTCTGTACAGGATTGAGTACGAGGACGGCGATCAGGAGGATCTGGAGAGCGGCGAGCTCCGTCGGATTATGATAGACGACGGCAGCTTCGCCGAGGAATTGGATAGGAGGAGAAAGAAGCTGGATAAGATGATATCCGATGCCGGTGGGAAACTTCCCGAGAAGAATCGGGCGGTTGATGTCAAAGCGTCTTTGCCGAGTGAATCGAGCGGTGCCCCAGTTCGTGAAGATAGTGGGGATCGAGTCGATGGTGAAGGCCATGGCCACGCCGATTCATCGACTGATTCCTGCGAGTATGGCGAGGATGGAGGTTCGGGTTCGGAGTCTGAGGCAAAGGTAATACCCCCAGCTCCACAATTGCCACCGTCCTCAGGATCCATAGGCATTGCGGAGGAGTACGTTTCTCATCTGCTCTCTGTATATGGCTTCTTGAGGTCTTTTAGCGTTGCGCTATATTTGTGTCCTTTTGGATTGGATGAATTTGTCGGGGCGCTTAATTCTTTGCTTCCGAATTCGTTATTGGATGCCATCCACGTCGCCCTGATGCGTTCATTAAGGCTTCATCTGGAAACGGTCTCTTCCGAGGGTTCAGAGCTTGCTTCGAAATGTCTAAGGTACTCTCTTTGCGTTGCACTTCTTATTTACCTCGAGGTGATAAGTGGCCTCCTTTTCACTAAGACTGCTGCGTTACCTGAACAAGTATCTCGTTGTTCAATATTCATCCCTCCGTGAATTTCACATGCCGAAGAGTCGAACTTAAAATTAATAAAGATAGACAGGCTTCCTTGACTGTCCGCACACACATTGCTTACATGACACTGATTTTTAGGAGCTGGAAACAATTTTTGGTTGTGGCTAATTCACTTAAATAATCACTTACCATCCATTACTAATTGAAAATCCTGGGCTTGTAAGCACGTAATTCGCTTTAGCCAGCTTGTTTTCAACTTATAAGTAATCACGTCAGCTGATTTTACTATATTAAGAAGAGCTTCGTTGTGCGACTTGTACTGCAGAAATGAAAAAATGCAATACTTTTATTCTTTATTTTTTCTTTTTTGGAGTTTTTCTACTTTTGTGCTTTCTTGGCTAAATATTTTTTTGAATGCTTACATAATTTGCAGATGCATCGATTGGGACTTGCTGGATACTTTGACGTGGCCCTTTTATGTGCTCCATTATTTAACTGTGATGGGTCATGTTAGAGGGCAGGAGTGGAAAGGTTTCTCTGAGGATGTTTTGTACAGGGATTATTACTCCTTATCTGTTGGTAAGAAGTTGTTGGTTCTTCAAATTCTGTGTGACCATGCATTAGAGTGTGCAGATCTGAGAGCTGAGATGGACAAGCGTGAAGAGTCAGAAGTTGGAATTGACTTGGATGGGGCTGCAAGTAATAAATCCCAGAATGGAATGAGAATGGTCCATCCGCGATATTGCAAAACAACTTCTCTTCTGAACCAAGAAGCTGCAGGAGCCATTGCAGTAGGTTATGAGATGAAAGCACAGACTAATACAAATTATAAGGCCAATGGTTTGGAAGGTGTTCAAGTTGTTGCTGATACTGCAAATCTTGGTGGGGATGGAAATGGGGACGAGTGTCGGCTTTGTGGAATGGATGGGACCTTGCTCTGTTGTGATGGCTGTCCATCAGCATACCATGCAAGATGTATTGGCTTGGTTAAGATGCATATACCAGAAGGATCATGGTATTGCCCAGAGTGCGCAATTGATAGGATTGGACCCTCAATTACTTCAGGGACATCTCTTGTTGGAGCAAAGATGTTTGGGATTGATCCATACGAGCAAGTTTTCTTGGGTACTTGCAATCACCTACTGGTGTATGTTTTCCTCTACCTGGATAAGTCCATCTTTTGTTTCTCAATTCAGATTATTGTTTCTTGGAATGTAGCGAACTGTCTTCTCTTCCTTTTATTGCCTGTCAAGACCCAGCACCCCTCTCCTCTTCCTTTTTTTTTTTTCCTCCTCTTATTTTGCCAAAAGATGTCCCTTTACTTCTTTGCAGTATTTGCTTACCAATTTCAAAGTTTTGCCAGAATTTGTTTGGTTGGGTCTTGAACTTTGCTGTTTAGCGAGCTATCTTCCTATTTTTTTCTATTTGTAAGTACTCCCCCAATTATCTATTTGTTCTATTGAACAACGCCCAATGCTTTCTGCAGGCTGAAAGCATCTATGTCCGACAAGTTGTGCCTTAGATACTACAACCAGAAAGACATTGTGAAAGTCCTGGAAGCTATCAACTCCTCTGCACAGCATACGACTTTATATTTGGAGATATGCAAGGGAATCATACGGTATTGGAATATACCGGATAATATGTTTTCCCTCCCTCAAGTGAATGAAATGCAAAGGGATCAGGTGAATGACAATGACATAAAGATTTCTTCTCAAGCATTTGATTCTTCTGTTGATGGAGGACAGAAGATTTTAGGTGCTGCTGGAATTGAGAATGTGAGTGGTGTAACTGGGGGTGATGCAGTTACTATTGCAACTTCAGTCCAGACATTTGCGAATGAAATGGCATGCCGTGAAATAGCTGGTCATCATATCAGTAGTAACTCAAATATGGTGAAAAATGGACCTCCTGTTGATATGAAGCTACTAGAGCACATCAAAGTGGATTCTGCGTCATCTTCTGGTTCAGTTACTCAGCAAGCTGATCCATCTGACACCACCCACCACGGTTCTGTTGACAGATCAAGCACATCCAACTATGTTATGTGCACCTCTAAGAACAGCAGTGGCAGCTGCAATGGATATCCAGATGGTATTGGTTTACCCAATTTTAAGTCTTACCAGAGTAAACATTGTTATAGCGTCGGAGTTGGAGGAGGTGCACAAAATGTAGGGGAGACTTGCATGTACACTGGTGCCCTTTTTAGACCTCAAGCATACATTAATAATTATATCCATGGATGCATTGCTGCTACTGCTGCTGCTAATCTGGCAACCCTTTCAGCTGAGGAAGGCCAGATTTCAGAGGTTCATGTTTCTGGAAGTTCCAAAAAGCTCACATCTGCTAGCTCCCATCAAATGAAAGCTTTTATATCAGCTACCCCGCGATTTTTTTGGCCAATCTCTGAGAAGAAACTTGGAGAGGTGCCAAGAGAGAGGTGTGGTTGGTGCTATACTTGTAAGGCTCAAGTTATCAGCAGGAGAGGATGTATGCTAAATGCAGCAGCCCTGCTGGCCACTAAAAGTACAATTAAGATTCTCGGTGGTCTACCGCCAACTAAAAATGGTCAAGGGAATCTTTCTAGCATAGTAACATATATTTTATTGATAGAGGAGAGTTTTCGAGGTCTTATTGTTGGTCCATTTCTCGGCATGACTCAAAGAAAAGAATGGCGCGAGCGATTGGTGGAGGCTGCAGATTGCACAGCAGTGAAAGGTCTCTTGCTTGAGGTAAGTTTTGCATGCTCATTATTTTGGTGCCAGCTTTGTCTTGTACCAAATGAGATTTTATTATGAGCCTGTGACTGAATTCTTTAGCTCTAGGCAACAGTAGGCATTGAATATTCAATAACATCAAGCTGGTGCAACAATGATAGGTGCCTCTTGACAAATTGAGTTCTTTTCATTTAAGTTAGTTGACAAGGAAACCCCATCGAAGAAAAGGGCAAAAACAACTCAGACAATAACTTTTATCGTTTGAAAGGATTTTTTTCTTTTCATAAATAGCTTGAAAGAAGCATATAATTTGTACATTGGAATGTTCCTTTCCAGTGAATCATGTGAAGAAAGATTTATAAGATGGCACTGAAGCAATTAGACCTGTGCAATGAATTTTGTTCTTTTTGACAGGGGCATGCTTTTGATGCACGTAAGTATAAACCATTAGAAGAAATTCCAATTTGCTATTCACTAGATTTCTCTCAAATCCTTCATTATGTGGTGAAAATGTATGTTCACATATCCTAGCAATCATTATTAGTTTCAAATCACTTTACTGGTATTAATGCTTTAGTGGAAAATAGTTCTCTCTTTTAAATCCTCTCACTTAATGCCTGCCCTTTCTAATAGAAGGATCTTTACACAGACAAAATTAACATATCTGTGTCTAGGTTTTAAACCTTCTACTCTGTTCTTAGCAATTTCCTCCTTTTTCCAGATCTCTTGAAGTTCTCCCTTTGAAATCCTAAATTACCCTCTTGAATTTGTAATCAATTGTGCTTCATTGTTGAGTTTGGTGCACTTTGCACTCATGAGAATGGATTTATTTATTTGATGATTTCCACTGGCAGCTTGAGGAGCACATCCGCCCAATTGCGCTGTCTGGTGACTGGATTAAGCCAGCGGATGATTGTTTGATGGAGGCTTCTATTACTCAAGGTGTTTCTTCCACTGTTGATACGGCACACAAGCGCGGTCCTGGTAGACGGAGGAAAAATGCTGCTCTATCTGATGTTGCATCTGATGATGTTATGGACAAGAGTTTCAGTTGGTGGCGAGGAGGGAAAGTATTAAAGCTTTTAATGCACAAAGCAATTTTGCCACGATCATTAGTAAAAAGAGCTGCTCGCCAGGGTATTTTGAGTGTGCTATTATCTTCCTCATTTTAAGCTATCTTTCAACTTCCACATCGGATTGTCTCTGAGTCATGAAGGATCCTGAATATTCTTGTTTTGTGTTCTTGTAGGGGGCCTAAGAAAAATTCCGGGTGTTCACTATTATCACGGTACTGAGATTCATAGAAGAAGCAGGCAATTAGCATGGAGAGCTGCTGTTGAAATGAGTAAAAATTCTTCGCAGCTTGCTCTTCAGGTCTGTGGTAATTTTCTGCCGTGTATTTCTGCATTCTTGTCTCTGACTGTGTATTTCTATTAAGCAAGTTGCATTTACTTTGAGGTTATTATGTACATTGAAGGAATTCTATTTATTAACCTCTTATCAGTTATGATTATATTTACTTGCATCAGGTTAGATATCTAGATTCTTATTTGAGATGGAGTGATCTGGTACGGCCAGAGCAGAGCCCTCAGGATGCCAAAGGTCCAGAGTTGGAATCTTCTGTTTTCAGAAATGCATTGATATGTGATAAGAAAGATCAGGAACGCAAGGTATTGTATGCTGTTGATTTTGGGATTCAAAAGCACCTTCCATCTCGTGTCATGAAGAGTATAATTGACATGGAGCAAAGTCAAGGAGGAAAGGAGAAGTACTGGTTTTCAGAAGCACATATTCCTCTGTATTTAATCAAAGAGTATGAGGAAGGTGTTGGCAGGTTGCCAATGCCTTCAGAGGACATACGTTTCTTTCCGCATGTCCAAAGAGTGCATTTGAAAGCTGCTCGCATTGATATATTCTCCTTTCTTGTATACCGGAGGGAAAAGGTGGATAAGTTCTCTTGCAGTTCATGTCAACGGGATGTTCCACTGAGGTTGGTGGTTTTATTGCTTAATCTCAATTGTCCATGTCTATAGAAGCTTGATTTCAGGGTTATTTTGATCCCGCGCTTCACTTATTTTTTTTTTATCTGTCCTGAATTTCAGGAATGCAGTCAAATGCAGCTCATGTCAAGGTATGCCTATTTGTAGCAACTTAATGCACATGCATTATGCCTATTGAATTGGTGTATCTGCCTCCAGCTTCCTCTGCTTAGGAAAAAAAGAGAAAAAAACCACGTTAAACCTTTTGTTTTTCTACTAATACTACAGAAGGTCCATGAGGGTTATTTTAAACAGGCTTATTGTATTTGACTCATTCCTTGTAGTTATGGTTTGCCCTTGATGCTTCTATATTTAGCGACTGTAACTAATGTGGCAGGACTTTTGAAAATTATATCCTGGTCAGAGTATTTGCCAAATGGAATGTTTTTTGAAGAGACTTCTTTTGCTAACACAAGTTGGGAAGGTGTTTGATGTGTTAAAGATTTTTGTGAATATCACTTGTCTTTTTTGGCTGATGCTCTTATTGATCTTATGGCTCATTTAAATTATCAACCTGTTTTAGGAACAAGATGACTTCTTTACCTTCAGGAATAGAGTAGGATAGGTAAATACTTGCAGAGTCCTTAGATAATTTCTTTTTAGTTGTCGTAGGTAGGATAAACAGGGGGAAGATGTGGTGTCCTTTCTGCAATTTGTTCCCTTATATATGTTCTGTTGAGTTGAGTATAGCCTTTCTTGCTTATGTAGACATTAAAAAAATTATTGAGCCTTTCGTTCTGAGCTTTTAGTGACTGAGATTATACAACAGGTTTTCAGATTATTCCTTACTGCTGATTTCATCTCCTGCAATGTATTTGTCAGGTTATTGTCACGAGCAATGTATCGTAGGTTCAAGAATTATGGCAAATGGGTTTAGTTGCAGGCAGTGCTTCAATGCCAAAGCTTTTTCAAGGAAGGAAAGCACAGAATCTCCAACTAGTCCATTGCTTTTACAAACCCGTGAAAATCATGGCAATGGGACAATCATCAGACTTCCTAAAGTTCAGGTGTACAATCAGCCATTAGCATCTGCCAGACCTATGGACAATGGTCAGGAGATAAAGCATGGCACTTCAGGATCTAGTTTGGCAACGAAATCCCGAGCTAAGCACCCTACATGGGGTGTTATATGGAGGAAGAAGAACTGTGATGATACAGGGTCAGAGTTCAGGCTCAAAAATATTCTTTTGAGGGGCGATGCAGATTTGCGCTGGTCCGGACCTGTCTGCCATCTTTGTGGGAAGCCATATAATTCTGAACTGATGTACATCCGATGCCAAAATTGCACCCGTAAGCATGTTTCTTAATGATTGGTGCTTTTTTTTTTTTTTTGGGGAACCTGTGTTGGTGTGTATTTGCCATCATTCTTTTAAAGTTGATGATTTACAATCATTTGCAGATTGGTTTCATGCTGATGCTGTTGAACTTACGGAGTCGAGAATATTTGATGTGGTGGGTTTCAAGTGTTGCAAGTGTCGTAGAATAAAATCTCCTGAGTGTCCTTATGATGACAAAGGCAAGAAACGAATGGTGGTTAAAAAGCAGCAGTCTTCAGCTATAAAGCAAGAATCGGAGTCTGATTTGGGAAATACGTCTGAATCGAGAGAATGTGAACCCACAACTCCAATGTTCCCTCCTGAGGAGATGCAAATACGAGAGGAGGATCCTCTTCTTCAATCTACCTCAAGGGTGCATCAGATCGCTGAAGACAATTGGGAGGTGGATTTTGGCCAGGTGAGTGCACCGGGGCCGGCACTGCAGAAACTTCCTGTTAGAAGGCATGTAAAGCGAGATGGAGCTGCAGATGGCCTTCAGGAGAACAATTACTTTTATTCAGAATCCTCAGCTTCAATGGAAATAAATATTGCCATGGATCAGACTGGGGATGAAACAACTCCAGCAGCAGCATGGGATATTCCAAGCAATGGCCTTGATGGGGAGGTTCTTATTGATTATGAAAGTTTTGACTATGGTGATATGGAGTTTGAACCGCAGACCTACTTCTCTTTCACGGAGTTGCTGGCTTCTGATGATGGCGATCAGTTTGATGAAGCTCATGCGATTGAGGATGTGTCGGGGAATTGGGAGAATGCGGCTTCTGCAGCTTTGCAGGGTGGCGTTGCTGAGGACTTTGGAGAGGCCCCCTCTGATAATGGAGTGGGGCAGACAAGTTCCAAAATTTCTGGCGTTGCTGTCCCCTGTCGGATATGCACGCACTCAAATCCAACTCCTGATCTCTGTTGCCAGTTTTGTGGGTTGTGTGTGCATAGCGGTTGTTCTCCTTGGGGCGGGATGGAATCTGGTGAAGGTGACTGGAAGTGTGGGGATTGCCGGGGACGGAGGTAGGAGCTCTTGGCTTCAGTTGCTTCTTAAAAGAAAAAGGTTTTACTGTAAATTGAGGCCACCATTAGCGAAAAGGAGAGGAGGCGGCAGATTACATGGAAGATTCAATCGAATCAAATCTTGTCGTTAGAGAGATAGTCGCATTGGTGGTGATCATCCAGAAGAGGCGGAGACAACCAAGTAGCAGCTGCTTGTGCCTCCATCAATGATATGCCAATGACTAGCTGAGGGTTTGCTCCTTCCGAACCCACTGCGATGGTTTGACTTTCTGGATTATTTGGTTCCATGAGTTTTGGGGGATTCAGATTCTTTTTGGTTCTGGGGAAAAGGAACCACATTTTCTCATCCTTGAAGAAGATAAGCTGGGTTTTTGTCGTGCTTATCTGGTTTTAAATGATTGTATAAAGTTAGCGATAGCTATTTGATTATCTTGGAGTCTTGGCTTCGGTGAGAATTATAGTCATCTTTAATTAAAGGCAAAAGTCACCAAAAATCCTAAATTATATTCATTGGAATACATTTAACATAAACTCCTCTTGTGATATCAAGAATCTCAAATTTATATTTGTATGATATTTATCACAAGCCAAAATTTTGTCAATGAGAATTACTTAAAAATCTGTTGACATAGATGTCAAAGATTAAATAATGTTAATATGATGGTCACTTGATTTAAGTAAAGTACAAACGTTACTTTGACTAAAAAATCATTTCATAGAATTTTAATAGAGGGTTAATGTATTATACAAGTATGGGCTAAGAATTTTTTGTTACAAGAAAAAATCTAGTAAGTATGTCAAGATGAGTAAGTTGGATTTTTTATATCACCAAAGAAAGTTCAAGATAAATATATTAATGATAAACATAATTCACCCGAAAGAGAGTTGAGAGAGAGAGAGAGATCAATGCAGCCCCTTCATATTTCAACTCTTGGTAAGAAAAGGAGCAAGTCTAGCCAGTAGGGAACACTTTTTCGACGGCCTTTTACCAATTTGCAAGGTATCACCGATAACTTTACCCTTTTGCATAACGTTTTGATGCAACAGAACAGCGAGAACGGGACTTTAAAATTAGAGTATCAGATCAAACCTTCGGATTCGTCCTCACCAACGTCATTATTGGAATATAATAAATTTTAATTATCAATTGACAAACACGTTTCTAAGCAGTTACAACTGAATTCTACATTACCACATATCTTACAATGCTTCTCATGAAACCGTATGGGGAACTGGAGACCTAAGGAAAAGGGGCTGAAAACCTCCCCGCCCCATCAATTCAATAAGAGAGAATTAAGGACAAAGAAGAAACAGGAGAACCAAAGAAGCAAAATGCTCGCTATTGCACCCAAAATTGTGCAGAAAGAATCTCAAAAAGCCGACCAACCCTGGAAACGCTACTCAAACCATCAACCGACCAATTGGCTTTCACCCTTTACACGGCCAGCCCCAGCAACGTATTTCTGCACTTGACCTCCTTACAAGAGGAGATGAAGGGGTGGGACCGGCCGTATCAGTCCTATATAGGTGTGTAATTTCAACAAATCTTCACATGATCACACTCCGACTTCATAACTGTCACAGCAAACCGGCTAGAATGGCCCCGGGATCATTTAAAGGTGCTACTGGAGCCATTGGCGAAGCTGCAGCAGGAGCCATTGGAGGTGGAGTGGAACTTGTTGGGATGTCAACTAGGTGTTCCTTGATGTACTCCTTCAACCTGCGGGGAAAGAGTTAGATCCATCGGAGGAAAATCTGAAAAAAAAAAAAAAATACTAAGCAATTTACAATTGACACGTACTCAAACGTTAAGGTAGGATCCCCAGAAGCAACTGTCATACGCAACTGAGTTCTGTCTGCTGGATCTGTCTCAATTCTGGCCTGCATATTGGAACAAGGAGGTCATAATAGGATCGTCTTTTCGATACATGGAAAATTGTGAAGAGCATTGATCCAAACTAGTTTTAGTATAAGAAGGTTGACTGTAGATCTAATTTGGCAGCTCAGCATGGTTTTTGATTTGAAGAAAAAATGGATGTGTTGTAATTGCCTTCTCAAAGCAACTTCTTTACCAAATGATTTTATTCACGGAGATTTCAAACTGGACATACTTGAGAAGATGGGATGCATTTAGTTCCCAGTATAAACCATAAGTTGCCCAAGCCAAATAGAGGGTGCGTTTTAGTACTGGTGCATGAGGAAAAAGTGCACTTACCAAACAGAGCATGGCGCGCGTACTTTCTGAGTAGAATGTTGTACTTGCAACGAGATTATTAGGATTTGGATCCTAAACAGAGATATAGAAGTTAATGGAACTTCATGAGAGAGAGAGAGAGAGAGAGAGAGAGAGAGAGAGAGAGACTTACAAGCCCAGGACAAACCATCACTCTTAAACTGTTAAGTAAGTTTGCCATTTCCAAGAGTGGAAGCGGTCTTACACCTCTGACCTGTATTAGTGACGTACATGAATGAGAATGTGCCTTGGATTGCTTGAGTAAAAGATAGCAGAAGCTACTAAACAATAGTATATTGACGGTCTAATTTTGTAAGTCTTAATAGCTCCTATGCCACTAGTAAATTCAAGAAATTGATATCACATCATGCAGATGCGAAAGCAGCAACCAATTCTAGACAAGAACCATGACGATATTGATGACAACTATTGACAAACTAAGGGAGGTATATCAGAAGTGCTCGAAATTTCGTGCTAAGTCAAGATTGAGGATGAGTTATGCGTGCAAAGCAGGTCAAATAATATAAACTAGTCTCTTTAGGCATCACTTAAAAACTTCACAGCCTTTTCTTTTTGGCCAGCAAACTTCCCACTTAAAGACAGAGTTATACCACTTCTTGAAGCTTCAAAGGTGGTCCTGACAGCGATCTCCATTGAGGAAAGAACTCCTCTGCAGTCAATGTCAAGGGCTGCAGAAATTTGTTTATAACAGCAGGAAGGCGTAGCTTGATGTTGACCTATAAAAGGCAGACCATCACTGCCAGTCACCAAACAAGCAACATTGGCTAGAAGCCAGGAGGAACTATTTTGAAAGTATTACCACATGGCTACCAAACTTGTAGGAAAAGTCTAGTACAGCAACATCTCTGCTTGGGCGAACATTCACAACTTCAAGAGGGCATTGCACCTTGATCACGAAAGTAAAGATGTGAATGTCCAAAAAACACAGAATAATGTGAATAAGGTATCATGAAATGATAAACCACCACAAATGAGGCTTAGTAACCTACCTGTGCTCGTGGGGGAATGGTTTCAGGCACTAATGAGAGCTCCATTTTAAAATGGGAGGGAGGCAATATTAGAGCCTGAACTGATTCAAGCGGAGATGTATTCTTATTTCCCAAGAAAAGCACAAGACGTCCTTGGTGGGCTCGCCAATCAGCTTTAATACCAATCTGAAATTCAATGTTAAAGAATTCAACACAAGCTCTTTGTATATACCTTGAGAGAAAATTCCAAAAAATGATAAGATGAATACCTGGATATTGGGATCCTCATACAACACACCACTATCTTTCAAGCATAATGCATGGAACCTTTCAGCAATATTTATGAGTGGCTGCAAAGTCAATCAACTTATTAAAGGTGAGAATAACCACATCATTGCAGTCTTTATACTAAACTCTAAGCCTGAACCAGTATGGGAAATGATTTTTATATATAGACTCAAATTTACCTGAAGTATGTTAACATGTACATGTTTTACAATAACAAACTGAGTTTCTTAAAACATCTACATATGTAAAAATGAAGCAAAAACTTTGGCACACTGGTAGTCTACTGAAACATCTTATCTTGCTATGATTATAAACACTTTATTTAACTAACACCCATGATCAGAACATCGAAAATGCAATTTCACCATGTTCTTTTTGAAAAATGACCAATAATCAAGGAATTTTTATGAAAGGGCTGGAAAAAACCTAAGTCAGTCAAACTCCTTCCTTGTTCCTAATACAATGGAGAGGAAAATGATGAAAAGATTGCATCAGCCAAAGGTAGTACTATTTACAAAACTTATTTCTGATGTAGGAAGAAAGCACTGCGCTTTGTATTTTCTCCTTCAGACTCTGAAAGAATTGGATTCAATAAGCATCCACATAATCAGTACCTGAACAGTATTTTGTTGCTCTTCAATAGGTACTATTGCCGCAGCATCTGCTGCGCTGGGAACACCATCTATTCCTGGCACATTCTGCTCTGATTGGACAGCCCCTGGGGGACCTTCAATAGCTAGTGGACCCAAAAGATCGCTCAGAAGGTCTGCAGAAGGAGGTTCAGGATCCACTATGCTCAAAATGCCATTCTGCTGTTTCACTCCTTCATCCGCTGAATAATTGTCCTGTTATTATATCCATATGATTTATTTCATGCTATTGCTATCTGATACCAAAATTAGTGACAGCACAGTATATAAATCATTGAGATCATTTGGGTGCACTCTTGATGCATCTTCAGAAGGGAAAAAGCACTTTTTTGGACTAAGGCATGAATGACAAAGTTTTTGCTCATGCATGCAGATGGAGGTCAATTGCTACCTCGGTCATGGAAATAACATGAGTAGTTACAGGTTCATCCATGAAGAAAGTGCTGGCTTAGAGGTGAACTTAGACATGTGCTGGAGGAATAGAGAGATACGTGCTCTCTTATGTGTAGTGTATATCATAATTTTCCAGTGGTTGACAGGATTGCAGGTGATTTGCCTTCAGGTTTAAACTCGTGGGCTGCCACCGCATTTGCTGCTTCTAGACAATAATGCTTACATTAAGGGATATGGTTCTAATATCAAGAGAAACCACTAACCGGATTATTGCTCATGCTAGGCAGCTTCACAAGACTAAGCTGACCGACTGGTGGCGTCCCATTTGCAGGGCGCTGGTCTGTTACAACCAGAGCAGTAGACATTTGTTGTTGAGCCCGCAACTTAATAGCACTTTGCTCTGCAGTGTCAGTTTCGATATCTTCTGCCTTCTTGATCAGTGCAGACTGAGTTTGAGAAACTTAAGGGTAAGAATCAAAAGCACCATTCTGGCCTTCTGTGGTCAAGTTTGTTTAAATCATAAAAGATATTGACTATTTCAAAAAGAATATTGAAAGGTACCTGCCGCTCAGGGAACTTTGGCATTTCGGCCAATATATCCGCTAAAGCTGCACCTTTTGCACTCAAGGCAAAGTATTCAACAGCTCTTTGTTGTATCTCAACATCGATGCAACTCTCATACCTATGTGAAAGCTTCATAAAGTCACACAAAATATGCCAGAGAAAACTAAAAGAAAAAAAAGCAAGAAGATTAGTTAACATAAGCTCACTTTTGGAATATAGTGCAGATCTGATTCTGTAGTTCCGGTTCTGGGGGTTGAGTATGCATCAAGATCTTAGCATACGTTGAAAGAAGTATCGGAATTGTAGACATCCTGAAAAAATGGGCATACTCTCAGATAGATCTTGTAGTTAGAATGTGATGAAAACATAACAGAAATATAGAGGGACTTCTCTTACGATACTGTAGGCAGCTTTTCATGTATGATGCTGAAAATTTCCTTTGGACTGCACCCTGGTCGTCTTGCTAAAAAGTGACTGTATTCTCCGAGAAGATAAGCACTAACCTGTCAGATTTAAGCTCATTCAAGTTAAAATCAGAATCAAAAAACTTCTTTGGCAGACACGTCATCTATTATGGTAGATATTTCTCAACACAATTAGGACAGGAACAAAAAAATTGCTAAATTGCTCAGGCAATTATGCCAAGTATGATCACATCATGGAAATAAAAATGGAACAAAGGATTTCTGAAAAGTTGGGATGGCATTTGTCCCCAAAGAGAAGAGCACAAAAGAGAACTGGAGCTCTCTCCAGTGGAAAGAAATATAAATTTCAAATCCCATGCTTGACAATAGGTTCTTTCAGGTACATGAACCCAACTATGCTGGACAAACACCAGAGGGTGAAGAAATGTGCAGTAAAGAAGAAGAAAAACTGACACCAAGAGACTTGCAAGCTTTTATCAAATAATTCTTCTTCAGCTAGCAATAGATAAATCTCTGAAACAATGACAAAAAATGTAGTCTCCCAGCAAGAAACTTTGCAATGAATGAAGCATCCTGGAGTAGGAACATTCCACTAACTGTCACTCCCATTGCCACTCTCATGATTCTCATGCAAACGGTTTATCATGTCCTACCAATTGATGTTTGGTGTTTGGATACTCAACAAAAGATATAGTATAAAACCAACTTATAAAAGACTGTAAGAACTTCTCCCAACAAATACTTCAGTGACTGCAGAGCATGATATCAATATAACGATGACCATGAACCAGTAAAACCTAACAGAAATTACGTGCTAAGACATTGAGTACTGGCACTCCCAAACAACTATAATCCTTTCATATGTGAAAAAGCTTAATTGATAGAATAGTTAAAGCCGCATTCCATACCTTCACCATGGTCTCATGTATAGCAGGCTTATCAAGATACTCTCTGGCTTTTGCAGCAGCATAAGGCTGGTTGGAGCAAGCACCAACACTCAGTTAAAAATGCTTTGTACTCACAAGACATGCACAAATACAAATGCTGAAAAAGAAAAGAACACTGTTGCCAAAGCCAATATGAGAAGAACTATATAATCCCCTCACCTGCAGATCCTCATTGTTTGTAACGAATTGCACAACACGGAACCATATGTCATCACTAACAAAATCTCCTGCCTTGTCAATTAATTGAAGAATCACATCGACATACCTGCATGGTAATAAACCAACATAAGATCACACAACGAGTAGTAAAGCTTCTTCTTTGACAGCGAATAACAGTACATATCCAATTTAGAAACTGCAATCGTGAAATGTGACACAGAGATCCAGCAAAGTAATGAAATTCTCTCCCAAATTCTTTAGCATCTGTAAGCTATCTAAAAATCAGGAATTGAAGTAAAAAGGGGATTATATGTTTTCCAATAATGACAGAAGCACTTTCCAGCTTTGATGTATTACTACAGTGACTACAAAATAGCTTATCAGAACAATCAGGAAAGAAGGACTAGAAAACAAAGACCAAGCTCGCTCTTGTACAAGATGGTGGATCATCATCGAAAGAGGGAACTTATACAAGATGGTGGATCATCATCGAAAGAGGGAACTTAATCACTTTCAAAGAGTAAAGCCTATGGCTCGGAAAAGATTAGTGTTAAAGACATTGAAGATATTGCCCAAAAAATAAAAAAAAGAGAGAGAGTTAGCGCTGCAGAAAGAGATTAATTGACATATTGCTCTGTCTAACAGGTTCTACAGAAACCAAGATTTATGACAGGAAATATGCCTAACATACTCACCATGATAAATCAGGTGCAAACTTTTCTGCAAGAATTGCAGCTTTTAAAGCCAGCTCTTCACGCATAGCAAAGTCAGAACTGCTGAGATACTGAATGACATTTTGAAATTAGTACCAAAGAAAAATTTGCATTTTGTTTCACCAACCAAAAAACAATTCAACAGAACTTCCTCTAAACTCTAGTGAGGACTAACTCCGGAAAATACCTGCAGTAATTCTTCAACTATGTCCTTCGCATTCGAGACATCACACATGCCATAAAGCAAATCCAAAGCTCGCCTCCGGATGCTGCAAGCATGACAAATACATGTGAGAAATGGAAAGGAAAGTTGGTACAAGACAATTAAGTCATTTGTTTCCCAAAGACGATTGCGATGACGTTCAGTAGATAACCAATGTCACTATAATTTAGGAATCAATTTCAGCAAGGACATATACCCAGTCTCTTCGGGCAAGGAAATTGTTAAAGAAAACAATCAAAGACACATGTCCGAACTCTTATCGAAGGCTCCATACCTGACTAGTACTCTAAAATGCTACAGGTGTTATTGTATACATCATATTTATTATATATACTACATGTATCTCCAAGACTAAAATAAGATGTATGCATGTACATTTGTTTTATTGCATATGCATAGATGGGTTCAGGTGCTTCCCTAAAACCACGGTTCTAAAGTGCTCAGTGCTCACGCAATTCTGCATTGCTCAATTGGACTTTAGAAGATAAGCCTGCTACACTTCTATCTATTTCTATTATAGCCTTTTCTGTTGTAGATATTAATTGTGAAAAAAAAAAAAAAAGTGTATGTCTATGCATATTCAATTAGTAAGGTGCGAAGGGGGAAGATGGGAATTGAACATGAACTCTTGGATACTGGTAGGGCTGGACCACTATTAGTCCAAGCCCTCATTGCCTTATCATAATTAAAGGATCCTCCCGTTCCATAAAAAGAAACAGCATGGCAAGAGGGCCAATGCTTTTGATCTCAGGGAAGAACAGGTTCTGTTAAAAGGGACAACAGTAGATCTACCTAATCAAATCAACATGCCGACTTAACAAAAGTAGTAAGAGCACATAGCATGGATCCCCATATCGCAAGGGCATGACCCCAACTAACAGCCGATCAAATTATACAAGTAGAGTCAAAGACAAAAACAAGGAACAACTGCTCTTCAACATTCTTTTGTCAACCCAATTTTCCCCCTGACACAATCAATCAACCTTCCAGTGCTTACACAGACTAAAGGGAACAAATCTTATTCAAGCGAGACAAAATAAAGGTGGACGTTAGATATGCCCCAGAATGAAATTACATGATAGAGCTCCCACATAACACTCTTCCACGAACATCAGCTAACAAACAGATGTCATAATGCAAATGAAGTAGTTCCGGGAATATAACCTCAGTGGGGAGGAACTGCTAAATCCCATGTAAAAGCCAGAACTTTTGGATGCTAGGGAATTGCTTCATTTAAATAGTGGGAAGGAGTGGGACAAGAGACGACTTATGACCACGATTTTCATTATGTAAGGGAATAGAACTACATCATAGAAATTTCAATTGTGTAACAACAACATGTAGAAAACAGGAACTCCACCTGATATCAGGATCCTTCAATGACGTAATTATCTGAGCTTGGTGTCTCTTGATAATATCCTGTACATCTGTTACCATCAACATCCTAGTCATGTTCTCCTGCATGAAGGCAATTGACCAATTAGAATCATAGAATTACAGACTTGGGGAGCTCCATTTCTTAGATACTGCAAACCATTATCATTAAAAAAAAAAAGGCAGAGAAATTGTCAGAGTCTCAGTCGCAATTCTGCAACTCACCAATCCAAGATATCTAATGTTGGGTTCACGAACCGCAATGAATTTTCCAAGAAGGGCAACGCATTGAGACATCATTTCTTTTTCAGCATCAAGATGAATAACCTGAAAATGTAAAATCGAGAAATACCAACAGACAGAGTCACTCAAAGTGACTAAAACAGAAAATACAAATACAAATGACAATTCAATAGCTGAGGGACTTCTTCCAAAAAAAAATCAGACTGGGGCTTATTACGTTTGAGCTTAGGCAGTTTAAAAAACACCATTGCAAGACTGCAACCTGCTATCCATATGATTTAACAAAACTGAAAAAGAGGCAGCATACTTACCAGAGAGAGGGCTTCAAAGAGAACAGCATGTGAAGCATTGTTCTTATTCACATTCTTAACAACATCAGTTCCCATCAGTATCCTTTGCAGCACCTAACCAAAAAACCACAGCTCATTAAAGAAAGTTCTAGTTAGTATGAAAATAAATCCCTATCAAAGATATAAACCTCGAATAATGATCTTCTCGTATTTGGGTCTTCGATCGTGGGGAAGTACTGCAGAGCTCTCATTGTCTTGACCTGTGTCAAGTGGACAAACATAAGAACTATATCACCATGCTTGATGTACACAAGACAAGATTGGTTCCCAGAAGCAACTATTAAAAGGCTAATCCAGGATCAGAATCCAACCTTGAAGTGGAAACCTAAAAGAAAATTAAAACAAGAAACTCCACGAAGATTTTCATATTGGGTATTATTCTTGAAAAAAAAAAAAAATTCACCAAACCTTTTCCATTAGAAAGAATGTTTCTTTTTCATTGTTACTTAATTGCTCTTTTTATAATCAGTTTCGAATTCAAGTGAAGAAATACACTAATCCATCTCTCCAACAGAAATGACTATTTTGCAGCAATTGGTAGAATACACTCAAATGCACAACAGTGACCATCATTAAGGCACATCCATGTCATGCATTGTGGACATTTTCCTAAAAGCTTAAGCTTCTTAGAAAGATGGTTAAGTATCAACTGTACTTATTGGTAAGTATCTCCCTCTATTATTGGCTTGCAAAGCATTTTTTCTAGCACCTGGATAACTTAAGCTTTATTAATGCTAAAAGATAGCTTCAAGCCCTAACAAGCTCCTATGAATGTTACCACCAGGCAACACCTTTTTAAACAGAGTACAAGTCACCAAGATCATATTACAATCACTCTCCTTCGGTAAGACACAAAATAGCAACACCATTAAGTATCGACTGTACTTACTGAACCAATGCAAACTATGCCATCCATGTTTGAAGTATGGAATCTGCTACATCCCTATATGTTGAAAGATCGGGAAAGATATACAAACCTGAAGCCAGGGAGATGGGATACCATAGTAAGTATACTCTTGTGGAATGTCCTGGTTTCTAGCAAGTCGTTCCAACGTCTTAACACACTTTGGAAGACAGCTCCAATATGCTTCGTGGTGATTTGAGACTAGAGCCACAAGAAGGCTCATTGAAGAAGTTAACACACCTAGATCACGTTCATCTAAAAGCTGAGCCATCCGATCCGCCCTTTAGAAATCATGAGAGAAACTTTCGATAAGTAATGAGATTATTATTGTCATTAGAGATTGTCATCCATGCTAAGAATTAGAAAGTACCAGCCATCTACATTCACAACATCAGGATTCTTTCGATACAGCCGCAAGAGACATAATGCTGCCTTTTTCCTCACAAGGGGTCTGCAGCTACTAGAAATCTAATGTAAACCGTAAGTTAAAACCAAGAACCCGATGGAAAGTTTTAAAAAAATAATAATAATAATAATCTGAAGGAAAAGTTAACACTAAAGATTAACATCAGGGTATTCTTACAAGTAACTTTTGAACATCGGGTGCCAGAGATTCAGCGAACTCTCTACCACCAATATTCCCCACCTAAGATGATGAAGAATAGAGATTATTACTAACCTGGAAAAGTAAAGCTTCAGATTGAACAAATATTCCAATGACAATCATATAGCCATACCATAGTCAATGCCAAGCATTGGAAGGTCTCATTCCGACCAATGATATCATTGCGGACGGTATTTATAGCTAATCTGAGGAAATCATGGTTTTCGTTGAGTAAACATGCTGTTACAATGTACCCAACCTGCAAAAATAGACAGCAAAGTGAAGTCACATTTGTTCCAACTATACCATGTGAAATTAGAGGATAATTTCTTACACGATGAAGTAATTGAGTCCTTCATTTGTTTATGTAAATTAGGACAAAAGAGATTGACGAAAAAATCCCCAATGAGAATGCCACAGTGTACAAAGTCCTTACATAATATACAGTTATGAATACTCTCTTAACAGTTTAGATATAAAAGAACACTAACCTTGCTGATCCTCTTACTAATATTCAGCCAACATAGAGCAAGAAAGATGTGAGTGATTAAGACTCATAGAGGCACGTGCACATGCACCCACAAGCACACATCATACTGAAACACTGCCACAATGGAACACTCCACTAAGATGAAAGGAGCATATAGCAGCTCCAGGAATACTCAGAAACCTTCTTGCTAATAATCAAACCCTTAACTCCTCTTTAAGGATCAGAAAAGATACGGCCTTTACTCTAAAGAACATTTTCTGGAACACAAAACAAGGGAAATTTTATCTGGGAAGATAGGATGTCCTGACTAGTGACTACCCAACAGCAACCCCATCCCTGTTGTCCATTATGACCTGCTCTGAATAAGCCCCCCTTGCCATAAAATTACCACGGTAATCACAAAAAGCTAATTCTTCATGAATTTTAGACCAAGCATCTGAAAAACTTCAATTTTTGGCTAGCCTAGCACCGGCTTTGACCCCATAGATAAAGAGTGGGACCAAATAACTCAACAATGGTAGTTGCTTTGATGTGGAAGCATAACTATGCACTTATTATCTTACTAATTATTGTCCTTTGCCATATTTTACCAAAGATTGGAAAATTCTTTTCACTCACAAAAAATGGAATCAATCCCCACTGCGTATTGGTACTTACTGGGGATAGAATAGATCCGCTTCTCTTTGTTCCTACAAACCGAACTGTTCCTCAATTCTCTAGCTATATTTATTCCTAAGAATGCTACAATATTATTGCAAATATGAAATTTCTAGATATTGTACAGCACTGCAACTTGATGGATCTGGCCCACTATCAATTCATCATTGGAGCAATTGTCACATGAGAAGCCAGTAATTGTGAGGATGGCTGCAAAAACATGACAGGGATCTCTTGATCTTTGATTTGAAAACATAACACCACTGAAGAATCTAGCAATTACCTAACGTTGGGATCTCTTAGTTATCCATATTCTAATAGATACTAACTAAGATTAAGTTCAAGTTTTAGACTTAGCTTAAATTCTAGTTTTAGAGATAATATAGGTCTCTATTATTTTATCAGTACATTAGTAGCTTCAATCTTAATGCAAGCATAACAAAATCTTGACAATTATCTTGATTTATTTATCCTAGAATCTCTAGCATTTTGAGAGTAACCATACCATTGTCATGACTTATCCAAGTACAATGCTAACACTAACATTCTTGCTTGTTAGTTAAGTAAATACCACATTTTGAAAGGATTAAGATGAAAATTTAGAACTTCACCTGCTTTTCTGGATATTTTGGTGCAGATATTAAAGAAACAGTTTCCATGTGGCCAAAATCTACATCATAACCAAGCATATGTATGTACAGCATCTTCCAAACATACTTCTTCTTTTCATAAGGCGTCAATCCCTGCCAAATCAACAAACTTAGCATTCAGTTTTTGCAGTGATTAGCAAAATCTCGAAGAGCGTTGGTGAATGACAATATCCCACCTGCTACTCAACCTAAAGTTCAAAAAATCCTATATACCGAGTATACATATAGTTGATAAGAAATATGACGTCAAATTAAGAAACACAGGAAATGATCTCTCCAAACTACGTTCCCATCACCTTACTTCCATGCCAATGCTTGTTACGATTGTAAGGTGAAATCTACATGAAAAGAAAGATAACCTAAAATCTGACTAGAATGTCCAATCTTCATAAAAGTGACATTCCAATGCAGCAAGAGCCCCCAAAAGTGCAATGGCACACAGACTGAACAACAGGCCTGAATTTGGATAAAGAAAGTAAATCCTCAATTTCTCTTACTCCATACTCTCAAAAAAATAAAACAGAACAAAGATAGAAGTACAGAGGATGATTAGGAAATTACTTTCTTTCTATTTCTCCAAGCAGAAAAATCGTCAATATCTCCTCTCAACCTCATATTGATGGGCACAGCATGAGAAAAATTCACTCCGAATATTGTGATTTAGTTAATGTGTCTCTCATACATGTGCCAGAAGTGTGATGTAAACTCTTGTCAGAGAGAGAGGGCATTTATCAGAAGCCTTCCATCTCTTCAGAAAATTAGACTAAGGAAGAGATTGTCTAGTGAATTCCAAAGAGAGCTAATCTCCAGGGCAACGCTACATTTCGTGCTATAAAAGGTCCTTAGATGAACACTGATTATCGGACACT
Organism: Eucalyptus virginea; assembly: GCA_014182375.1. Lineage (NCBI taxonomy): Eukaryota > Viridiplantae > Streptophyta > Magnoliopsida > Myrtales > Myrtaceae > Eucalyptus > Eucalyptus virginea. The sequence goes on along the minus strand of CM024523.1, from coordinate 10,255,866 downwards.
GCAATGGATTCCCCAATCCTCACTGATCCCCAATTAAACGCTGACTCCAAGTACTTGTCTAGGATTTGTACAACACTTCAAGAGCAAAAGAGCTCAAAATATTGTGATTTAGTAGACATGTCTCTCATCCATGTGCCATAAGTGTGATGTAAAATCTTGTCAGAAAGAGAGCATTTATCAGACAAAGTCTTCCATCTCTTCAGAAAATTAGACAAAGGAAGTGATTTTCTAGCCAATTCTGAAGAGAGCTACTCTCCAGGGCAATGCTACATTTCGTGCTGCAAAAGGTCCTTAGATGAACACTGATTATAGGACATTGCAATGGATTCCCCAATCCTCCCTGATCCCCAATTAAACGCCCTCCACAAGTACTTGTCTAGGATTTGTACAACATTCCAAGAGCAAAAGAGCTCAAATTATCTCCAACTCCTAACCATTCTACCAACAACAAGGATAATTAAAGTTAAACATCCTAACCAGAGATAAGAATGCATCAATTTTGTCCCTCTCAGTACACACACAAAAGAAAATTAGGATGGAAAAATGAGTGTCCAACATTGGTTAAACACCCCGAAATCAGAGTTACCAAAACTCAGAAAAGCTTCAAATTCCACTAATTGTGAATTCTGATTTCGCTTCTAGAAGTCTCCTCATGTATGATCTTTTCTTTATCATAAACACCCATAACTACTTTGTCAGAACTACTAAAGGGACAGCTGATTTACTCCTTAAGTTCCCTTAGTTCTATGGAGTTAGTATACTTCCAAACTTATTCAAGGTATCTTCTCCTAGATGTTCCTTGAATGGCATCATTCTATAGTAATCTAAACCCATCATAGCACCCTTGATCAGGTTTCAAGCTATTCTTATCTACTTATCACAAGCTTTTAGCTGCCATGACTTTGGCATCTGCTAGGCCAAAGCAGCATTGCCACACAGCAAAAAAGCCTCCGACAAAATCAGAGTTGCCAATTGTACCTTAAACACCACATGAAACTTGATTTTGCATGAGAAATGAAAGCTAAAGAACCTAATACTATAATGCCAGCATTATTCACATTCTTTAAGCCAAGTACTCAGGTAATATAATACAGATGTAATTACGCCACACAGCTAGTGCTACTGCGGTATCCATTCTCTGCAAGCCACAAACACCATTCAATTGCCAGGACTAGATGAGATCAAAGTGTTCTTGATCAGGTTCGATCCAGCATCCAGTTTAAAGCCATGCCCCGCCTTTCTACCATTTAATCCCCAAAAGTCACTACCCGTTTGTCCTTTAGAACAAGCAATCAAAACAAAGCTTCCCTGCATAGTTCACTACCAGGAATTCGATAAACTTGCAACAACAAAATCATCTTTGCAATCAGCCAAGCCACATAAACTATACAGCTCGAGGTCATCTGGAATTAAGCACTAAGAAGCAACCGCCGCGCAGTAGCATCGATAGCTCACGACATCTGATACGAACACAAGCAGTGACGAAATCTCTCTCGAAAGAGAACAGGGCAACTACACCCGCGCGCGCGACACTCCAATTTCCGGGGCGAGAAAAAAAACCCAAACCGGCAGGCGGCGCGGAATTCGGACGAAATCCGGCACCGGCGGGGAGAAACCCTAACCTTCTCGTTCTTGAAGCGGGTGCGGATGTTGCCGAGCTCCTTGTCGACGCGGAGCCTCTCCTGCTCCTTGTTCTGGCAATTGCGGATGTCGCTGATGAACACCGAGAGCCCCCTCATGCCGGATAGCGCCATCCCCTTCCACAGATCCGGCACCTCCTCAAATCATAACACGCCGCACCACCGCGCACCACCGCAAACAGAGACAGAACCGAGGAGATCCTCCTCCTCCTCCTCCGCCGCCGCCGCCGCCGCGCACCACCAGATCTCTGCCGACGAGCTCCGGAATCGGGGATCTAGCACGCCATTGCGCGGATTTCCAGCTTCGTCCCCGGCGAGATCCACGAAAATGGCCACGCTTGATCTAGAGAGAGAGAGCTGAAATTCGTTTTTTTTTTTTCTAGAGAGAGAAAGGAGGTGGACTGAGGAAAATTGGAAAGGCCGACGGGGGAGAGAGTGCAGGAGACGACTTTTAAAATTTCACTTTTATTTTTAATTTGCTGATTACGCCTTATTTATTGACCCGTATTTTTTCTTAATCAACGACCGTTTTTCTTCCTTATTCGTTTTTTTTTTCTCGTCGTTTTTTCAATTTTCCACCTAATACTTCCGCTTTGCCAGCTCTATAATTTATTTTGATTCCTTAATTTTTTTAAAAATTATTGTCGCTTTTCTTTTCTGGTGAGTGGGGTTGTCCTAAAAGGCATTCTCACATTCATAATTGCATTGAGATTCGATCATATTCCTTTCTCCCTTTCCCTTGACGAAACGAAATTTGCACTCCGTTCGGACTTCGCATGATGCTTTTCTATCGACACCGTCATGACGCGTCATGGGAAAAAACCAAGGAGTTGGTGGAGAAACGGCGTCGGATTGGCCGAGGTAGTTGTCGAAGTGAGATGCGTGCGCTTAAACAATTCGGCCAATCCCCTTCGCCAGTTCAATTTTGCCTTGAATTTTCTTTGCCCCGAACAGTCAAAGTTGATCCGCAACGCGATCTTATGGCATTTCTCCCTTCGGACTGAAAAAGAGAAGGACGAGAAATTTACCGAAAATGGGTTTTTTCGAGAAGGGTCTGAGTTTCATCGGCGCAAAAGGTCGATGGGGACAAACCTACTGTCTTCGTAGGCGCCGACGGAGAAGAAGAAGAAGAAGAGAAAGAGGGACGATATAGGCTTTTGCCAATCAGAAATGGACCCGGTCCATTATGAATCGAGCCGATCACCGTTCTATGGCTAAAGGGTTTTGCGACAAATCAGGAAGTGCGCTTTCAAAAGTGTTGCTTTATCCGAAAAGGCTGAAACCGAATCCATCAAAGAAGACGACCGCTCGCCTCTCCATCTCCACAAGTTCTCTCAAGACATGCCAAGTTGCCATGCTTTTTCCATGGCCTAGCGCTAGCAATCTCTCTACCCTTTTCTTTATGCTTTCGATTCGAAAGCATATCCCCTATGACTCCGGCCTCCAAAGGACTGACGGACCCATGTCAACTTCTCGTTGCAACAGGGTCGCAACATCAGTCGTCGTTAACACCGCCCTCGCGGTAAATGTATTTCAATACTGATCTGCTATAGAGACGGAAAGCGCACGTGACTTGCGGCGTCCTGAAGAGCCTGCTGCATGGTATGTTCCGACTCATGCGCAAAGAGCGATCGAAATGCATAACCCGATGGCTTTCAAAGTGGCCTACCCAGACATCTGAATGAAGAGAGGTGGGCGGGCATGCGTTTAGTGCTGCCTTTTTGTGCCCTGTAAAGCTGATACTGAAGGATAGAAGCGTGCAACATTGTTCAGGAGTTTGATCTTGAAACTCTGTTCACAATCTATAAATCCGTACATGAACTGTACATGTATGACACCGTGATTACAGAAGGTACAAAAAGAAGCACCGAAGAGATACACCTATCCCATGACCGGACAACGAAACTTATACATATATGCTCAATCGTGAGAACCGCATCGAGCTTATCAGTGACCACCCTGCGTCTACATCTTTGAAACTAGGCATTACATGTATGCTGGAGTTGGGGGTCATCTACTAATTTAAGTGTCATCTTCTATCCATTCCTGTAAAAATGACTAGAAAATAAAGCCAAGGAAAAAGATAGTATGAGGAGGAGCCTCCAGAAGCCTCCAATCTTGACTGTGGCTCCTCCTCATACTGTCTTCCAAGATCAATATCCATATTCGGTATCACAAAAGACCAAAACCTTTTCCAGATCAATTTTCAGACTAAGGATGAACTCTTTCGGTGTCTAAAATGACGAGAAGGCCGTGCTTGCTCAACCGACTTTCTTGCAGTGGGGCCACTGCTTTCAGCATGATCTGGTTGAGCATCCGAAGGCCGTGGAAGAAGCTTGCAACCGACTTTCCTGGCAACCAAGCGAGGTGAACTAAGAGAGCTATGTGATTTGGTCACCTTTCTCATCTCTTGTTTTATTTTGCTGAATTCTTCTTCAAGTTCCCCCACCCTAGACCTCATCTTCTCCATATCGACTTTGAGAACCTGGTTCTCACGCACTACCGCCACCCATCCATCTCTCTGCACAATTTGTCCAGCCATGTTGCTTGGAGCATACACTGGACCCGCTGCTGCACTTTCAGTATCTAAGACATTAAGGCAACCAGCTAATGCTGTTCGCAGTTGCATCTGCTCAAAGAACAAAACTTGTAGAACGACTCTCAGTGGCAGCCTTTCGTTTTGGGAAGCATGAGCACAGGCATCAATGGACAGTCTTTGGTAATCGATGACATTGCAAAGTTCTTCCTTGTCCTTGTCTGAGAGCCACGGATGTGCCTGCACATTAATATTGGTCACCATAAGCATCCAAAGCAACCAAAGACATCTCGTTATTATAGCGATTGATGTAGGATTTATACCTTGAGATAGATATCCACAGCTCTATATAGTCCATCATGCAAGACTCTTGAAGTATCGGGAAGAGCTTCAGCAAGAGAACAAATTTTACGAGGCTTCAGATTTACATCAGAAGCTACTTCAGCAATATAAGCATCTATCAACTTTGCGACTTTGGTTAATGGTCCAGCAGAGGGAGATGTTTCCAGCTCAAATGATGCAGGAGAAAATGGTGAGGCCTTTGACTCAAGAGAAACAAAATAATGGACAATCCGCTCAATACAGTCACTGTCATACAAAGTGTCGGAATCCGAGTATGTAGGTATCAGAAGACTGTCTAGGGTAGCCAACTCCAATTGCATCCCTATTCTCCTCTCCAATGCATCTCTGCACGTAGAATTGACATCCAAGATGAATGCAACCCGAAGGAGCCCCAATAAGAAGCGACAAAAAGATCTCCCCTTCTTATCAGGGAGAAGATTAACAATGCTTTGAAGTAGAACCCTTTGATCGACAATGACAGGTGTTAAGCTAAAACTAGCAACTGTTCTGGTTTTGCCACTTTGCACTCCTTGCCATCTGCCCAGACCAGGCAGGTATTTTCTAGCATAATGCATAATAGCACCAGCAAGATTCTCGGACCTAACACCCCTTGATTCCATTGTCCTAATAAGCCTCTCAAACACCCCAACACTTAGATATGATATGTCTTCAAACCACCAGTCAGATTCTGAACTTCGAATTCTTGCTCCTGTGTTTATTCCATTCCATAAAATGCTGCCACCGGGGCTTTGTAAGCTTCCATACATCATCATGGGCCATCCAAATAAGCTTGGGTCGGTACAAACCATCATGGACAGTGCATTCAAGCATTTGCTATTTATCTGAAGTTTCTCAGCATAACTTGTGACAGCTTCGGAACTTTGGAGAGCCAGTATACAATCTTTCCAGTTACGAAGCACATTCTTGTGGAAATAACTTTCTGACTTGGAAAGCAAGTTACCTTCTCCATATTCATCTGTCATTTCAAGAAAGTCTGCTGCACAGTAGACTGTCACAATGTTCCTAGGAGTTAATTCCACACGAACACCATAACAAAACTTGGCAGCGACAAGAAAAGAATCAGGGCCACCAGGAAAATCGTCCAGCTCTAATGTGAAAGTACTGCTTTCACTGCTCGGGGATTCTTCACATTTATCTGCTATCTTCCCGCATTTTGATACGAGAGGGAACTGGAAAGTCAAACCCAGACTTTTGTATTAGGTTAAAAACAGAAAGTCTTTCAGTTGTGCCGCATGGACTTAGTATTAGCTAATTGAGGCTTTCACTTCTGTGTATATTTTAAGCCACGTAGCTCTACTTGTACCATATGGCGAAAGTCATCCTAGCATTAAACACCAAGGTGATGCCACTAAAGATGCAGGGAAAATGGCTTGGTATTTGAGCATTAAACACAAGTTTACGATAGCGACCTCACACTAAGTTGAAATAACCTTTTAGCAAGTCAAAATCATGAGAATTTTTCCGTTCAAAAAATAGTATATCATGGCAAATCAAAAGGGCAACAAAGGGAGCATTAGGAAAAGGCTAGGGGCATACCTTGTGAAGATGAAAGTTGATGCTTTCCACGATAATTGTGATGTCACTTGGCAAAGCCGCACTGCAAAACCTGCCAAAACCACGAAACAACTGATGTTGAGTACTGGGCAACCTACAGTAACACCCAGAATAACAAAACTCATCTTCATCTTCGAAATTTCTGGACAACCAGAGGAAACAGAACCAAAGCATATTCAAAAACAATTTGTGAGATCAACAGGTGATCACAATAGGACGACACGACTTACCTAAGCAGAAAATAGACAGAACTAATGCACGTTCGAAATCCTCAAACCATCGCGGCAATTTATAAGACCCGACCTGACCCAACCTGACCCTCAGACCAGTTCAGCACCACAGAGGAATCGAATTCTTTGAATTTCTCCATTGATCAAAAACAAACTAAGAAGAAGCACGGCCGAGAGAGAGAGAGAGAGAGTACCAGTCATTGCCTTCACGATGGAACCCATAGACCTTGCCGGCAGGAGCCATCACCCAAGCATGAGAGGAACTACCCCAACCCCTCCTCCCCAGATCAACAACGAGTCAAACCCACCTCAGCTTCGAGGCTAGAGAGAGAGAGGGAGGGAGAGACATGGAAAGTGACCCTGTAATTATTGCTTCCCTCTCGCCGAAGCAAAAACCAACAGACATGCCATGCCACACAAGCGCCTTACCCCTCTCTCTGTCTCTGTCCCTCTCTCTGTCTCTCTCTCTCTGTCTCTCTGTCTCTCTCTCTCTTCTCTCGCTGCGTCGATTGTGGTCGTCAGGAGGGCAACCAAAACAAGAGTGGGTCTTTACAACTCAGGAAAGGGAAACCCCACATCCCACCACCAACCAGCATGGACCCTCCGCTGGGGGGGGTTATATTATATTCACCCCCGCTCGCTCGTTCCGATCCTGGGTTTCTCCCCGTGCGCGCGCGCGCGCGGGCGGGCGGCCGAGCGGGCGAGCGCGGATCACAAGGACGACCCCGACCTCACTCGACGCCCTTCGAGGAAGAAAAAAGCCGAAAGAAGCGGGGAGTGGAAATGGGTAAAGCGGATTCTCTGTTCCTGAAGTAATTGAGAAGACAACAAAGGAAAATTCACTTTAAAAAGGCCCCGATCACTGTGTTGGGTCGTCGTGTACTGTTGGTGGCGGTGGTGGAGCTGCTGCTGCTGGAAGCCGACCGGAGATTGGGGGAGAGAGAGAGAGAGAGGTTGTAAAATGATAGTTTGGCTCACGCTTTTTGTCGAGCAGGTTGGGTGCAATCATCAATGCCGCGTGGATCCGAGGTGAATGATGATCCGGTGAAGGACCGGGGTTTTTTAACCTCGCGCTCTCGCGCGGCTTTTTTTTTTTTTTTTTTACGAGAAATCAATTATTTAAAGATTATTGAACTTTTGCACTTTCGATTCCCTCCCTTTTGTTTAAAGGAAAAATCGATTATTTAAAAGATATGTTTTCTAATCATGCGCATTTTCATTGGTCAAGTAAAAAGTTGGATAGCTACTAGTTGAAAGCATGCTCGAGTTGGTAACATGCCGCATTAATAAATTTGAATAGAAGTTGGTACTTGATTGAAAAGAAAAATCTAAATTCTGAAAACTTTTGAATTTTTACAATAATTTCATGTCTATGATAGACTATCAAAATCTTTATTAGAAATGGATAGTTTATCGAACTAAATATTACTAAATCTAAACGTAAGTGAATAATATATTAATGCGTAGTCAATTAAATAATTTGTCGATTGTTGAATATTTTATCAATAATCTCGGTGAATTACTATCTATCATGTCCTAAATATTATTGAGTTGGGATAGCATGGTTGGTTGGAAACTTCACTCTTGCGGAATCGGCATCATGGCAATTACTCCTAATTATATTCTGGACACGAGATCCGATCATTCTTATGTTCGATCCTGTCCGAAAATGGACAAAAAGCGAACTTAAAGGTCGCGGTTGACTGAGCAAAGCGTAGGAATAAATCTCCTAGAACGAACCGAAGAGACAGTAAACACCGATGACGCGACATCATCAATGACTCGTTCAAAATGCGATGGTGCTCGACAGTTGGGCGAGAACTTATGTCTTTTGTAAGCAACGCTTGAATGCTACGTGAAACGTCCTTTAGAATTAGAATCTTTCGTGTCCAGCCAGAAAGTTTCGTGGACTTGTTTCAAGTGTTTAACTTTGCTTACTGTATCGTCGCTCTCCGGCCTCCAACTGGTCCCGATGAAGCGATAACATAGAATTTCTTTTGCCCAATAAAAACGACCATGAAAATCTCCGTATTGGGTTGATGTATGTGTGCATATATAGGAGAAATGGCTCGTACGAAAGAAATGGCTCAAATGGGACCATCTTTCATTCTTATATAAATGATCACTTACATCACTTAAAATAATTCATTAATAAAAGATATCTTTAATATTAACAATAAGTTTTTAAAAAAGTTTCGTTCACTCATTTTAGTAAAGGAGTCACATGATCATTTTTATAAGAATACTTTTTAAACCATTCATTTATCTATGAAACAAACGCACCTGAAATAAACGATTTTTAATCTGGCTAATTAGTTCAACTTCTGAAATTCATCTGGGTGGCCAAATCGAATATCATTTACTAGTTAACATTAAAGATAAGACACAATAACCTTTATTCAACTATAATTTGGCGAGCATGTTACCGAATGCCCAAAAAATACGCACAAACAGTTTATTTGCAATATTAGAGAGGCTCACAAGCTTTAATCACAAGCTTTAAGTTATAAATACCAATAAAAAAATTACAAAAAAAGGAAACAGTGAACCGTACAGCAAGCTTTTGAAGATAATAGGGAATTGAGTCCAATCCCCTGGAACTGGAAGACCGAAAAACGCTCGGTCTTTGCGTGATGCGTAGCTGAAACCTCTATTACTGAATTACAGAAGGAAAAATCCCTAAAAGAATCTAGTTATGACCAAAATATCATATCCCGATCCCACTACGACTACCGACACCACAAAGGCCAAAAAGTATCTTAATATATAAAGAGTATCGTCTATTTAGATATGTTTAAATCTCCATGAAAGAATCATAGGACCTGTAACAGCGGCACTCTGCAGTGTGAACCGACACTGAGCCAGAAAACCTGATCACTCGCTAAGTAGATCCTGTAACTCAGCTGGTGGCAATGGGTTTCGACGTGGCCTTCTTGATAGCTTCAGCATATGTCCTGTGTTGATAGGTGAGGGTCGATTCAAGCAAGTCCCACAGCGATGTCTTGGGATTCCAACCTAGCATTAGCACGAGTCATATTATTGTCAAAAAACTTTCCTCTTCCAACCCATAAAACCAATTAATCTAGTTGAATCATCTAGGAGGTTAAGAGGTCAGGCCAATTACCTAGTTGCCTATTGATGATGGTCATGTCCGGAATTCTCTTATCACTATCATCATATCCCTCACCATAAAACTCTTTAGAGCTAACATCAACAGTTGGTACTTCCAGAGATGGCTCGCCACTAACATTAGAGTAAACCTGGAAATGTGGAAGAGAGGTCAATTCTTGAATATTTGTGGGAATGATGCAAAAGCATTGGCATGTATTTCAATTTAAAGACAAAATCCACAGCAAAGCACGAATATTTACCTGAGTCATCATCTCAGCCAGCTGCCTCACTGTGACTTCGTTGTTGGGGTTGCCAACATTGAAAATATGGCCATTGGCTCTTGCTGGATTTTCCTGCAAAATCCATCAGACTCTCCAGTCACCCGTGACTGCTTGACAGAAAAAATGCAAACAACACATTGAGTTTTAACTCACAATCATCAAAAGAACAGCTTCAATAGCATCCTTGATGAAAATGAATGTTCTCTGGGACTGACCACCATCGACAAGTTTAAGTTGCTGACGGCGAAGCAGAGCCTGAAACAGTCACAAAGCAAGGAAAGATGACAATGGTGGAAAGAGATGAAAATCATAGAACAAATCACTTCATTAAACTTCCTCACATTACTAAAGCATGCAAGAACCCTGGGAACACCCTCACTTGGACCATCAATGCCAGGAATGAAGTCCATTCTAGGTCCAATCCAGTTAAAAGGTCTGACTATGGTAAACTCGAGACCATTTTCTGCACCCTCACCTGTAAGAAGTATGAGGAAAAGTTAGAGAAACAGTATAAGAACCAAACTTGCACTAACCAGAGATCACTATGAACATAGATCACCATAAATCAGCCTTTCAATCAGTTGCTTTGCACACGCATATGACCACCTCTGCTTTTCAATTGGACCAAATATGCAAGGTGAGGAATCTTCTGAAAGCATATAATATGCAGGGTCCTGACAAACCAAAGCACTTGAAGATTTTAAACTTAAGAACCACAAGTCAACACAGGCAGAAGACGAATTGGCAGACTTCAAAGTAGTCAATGTTGTTATCATGAGCAAACATCTAAGACCAGAAGGTGATGTATGTGTACGTATTTCTGGGGCAAACGACGACTTAACCATCAAGTGAACACTGCACAAAATATCTGCATTACACAGCAAGAGAAGCCCGAGCAATCAGCAACGTGGATTTTAGCAATTTGCTTCCATCTCGAAATGTTCTTTCATGATTGTATGTAAAAAAGGACCCAATCTTGAGTGAAATAAATACCGCGGCTTCGATCTTTTTCAATAAAATCATCACGTAGTAAATCAACAAAGCCCAAAGTAATGTCTCTTTCTCCTTCAAGTTTACCTACTACAGTACCAGAGTGAATATGATCTCCACCAGACATACGTAAGGCTTTAGCTAGTACCCTAAAGTGTATACCATGATTTTTCTGTCTATCAATAACTGCATGCATTGCACGATGGATGTGAAGAAGTAAGACCATTATCTTGTCATCCTGGATTTTTTTTCCGTATGCCGGAATATAAACAGAAAGGCTTCTAACTTTTAGGGCGTATTTATTTGAGCAAAAGTAAAGGTAAAAAAAGTACTACTTGGCTTTTGCATCAAAATTTAACTTACGAAAAATTTATATGTGAAACTACGTGTATGTATTACATTTTGTACAACTTCCAACTGTGTTAGATCAAAAGATAATCAAAGTGCATGCACTGTAAAATTTTGATAGCATCATTCCAAAAGGCCCTTAGCTTTTTGCTTGCATTTTAGAATTTAGAGTTGGAGATATCTCTTTTATTTAATTTTGGTCACCTCAAATCATTTGAAATATATAATAATGATCATCCAATGCCATGTGAGTTCTTTTTTCATAAATATTTAAAAAAACACTGTAATTTGTAATTAAGCAGGGAAAGTCAAAAGTAGTTGTAGAAAATCGTAACGATCAGGCTTGCAGAAAAGTTAGAAACATATTACTGCACTTATAAGTACCCAGGAAATTTAGTACTGCAATATAATTGTTCCCTCTAAATATAAGGGGAAGCCTCATCATTATCTAAAAGCATATTGAAAGAACCAAATTAAATCAACTGTAATACAAGATAGATGAGGCATCAAGAGATCGAGGAACATAGATCTCTTTAAAGAAAAGCACATGATCCATATGCGTCATCGTTTAATACAGGTGAGAACAGCAAAACTTCCATCTGCCCAGCCAGATCCTGAATACACTTTTTCATTTTGTAAAACCATTATCAACATACAGAAGGTTGACTTTAATATATCATTCCAAATCACATTAGTAGTGTATCTAATGCAGCTGCTAGCTATGTTAAGCTGGAGAAAAGAAACAGCTGTTTTACACCAATGCACTAGCACAAACCACAGATCCTGAATACACTTTTTCATTTTGTAAAACCATTATCAACATACAGAAGGTTGACTTTAATATATCATTCCAAATCACATTAGTAGTGTATCTAATGCAGCTGCTAGCTATGTTAAGCTGGAGAAAAGAAACAGCTGTTTTATATCAATGCACTAGCACAAACCACAGCACAGACTGCAAAGATTCCTCTAAAACTTTCTGCAGTTATACAACACGGTTTAATATCTTCCATCGTGGCGATCTAGAATTATCACCAGAAAGGAGATTCTAGATCAAAACTAGTTTAGGTGCAGCCAGGTACATAGTCAAACAACACCAGATGAGACATTTCTATTCCTCTGTTGAGAGGTTTGTCTGAAAAATCTGCAGTAGATGTCAACATCTAACCAAATGTGGACAGTGGAGAAGTGAGAGATAGAGATAATTAAAGATAAGTTTTACCTGGCGGAGAGGGCTTTCCTTGGGAAGAAAGCTTCCGATGGTCTTCCCATACACCTCACACGTTGAAAAGTGAATGAGACGCTTGCCATTTTCTGAGCAGTACTTGACCTAACAACACCAAAACCATCAACATCAAATCCATATCTGCATAAGAACACCGTCGCTAGAAGAGTCCCTATCGGAGGGTCACAGAGATCCAATCAAAAAGAAATTGACCGAAATCGACGAAAAGGTGCGAGCCGTGAAAAAGAAATCCAGTACCACGGGGAGCGCATCGATGAAATTGCTGTAAATGGTGTCGAGAGGACGAGTGTTGTAATCAGCAGGAGTACAGATCGCCGCCAGATTGATAGTCTGCACGACATAAAACATGAAATCAGGCGCAATGTAAGCACGTCAATTGACTCGATCGCAGCCGGACGGCAAAAATCTAAAGCACGAATAAACAAATAATCCAGCAAGAATCGCACGCCAAGGCAACGTAACAGCCCAAGCGCAACGCATTATTAGCATATATGGCAATGCAGCAACGAGGAAGCGTTCGAATAGCCAATTCGCGGAAAATCCGAGCATATCGAACCAATCGCACAGGCTAACACGCAGAATAACGAACCGACGCAACGCACGCGCACGGAACAGAGCGACGCTAATCCTCGGAAGCGGAGGCGAGGGGCGGGGCGGCGTAAGACTCACCAGATCTGACATCTTGATGAGGCCTTCGAGGCGGGAGTCGTGCTTGATGTTGAGGCGGTGGAACTGGATGCGGTCGGCCCAGGGGAGGGTGCCGGGCTCGAGGAGGTGCTTGATCTTGTCGCTGTAGACGTCGAGGGCCAGCACCCGGTGCGGCGTCTCCGCCATGAGCTTCTCGCAGAGGTGGGAGCCGATGAAGCCGCCGGCGCCGATCATGCAGATCGTCAGCGGCTTGATCGGCCTCCCGTCCAGATCTACCCTCGCGACGCCGCTCGCCATGCCGTACCGACCGTTCGATCGATCGCCCTCGAGCTTGAAGAGGAATCCCTCCGCCGACTACGGCTGCCGCTGCCGCTGCTTGCCGGGACGAGGATGGTCGGAGCTCGGATCGATGAGCCGTTCGTTGCCGTTCGGTTTTCGCGTTTTCGCCGGAGAGAGGGAGAGGAGGAGATGGATTGGCGGTGGGAGTGAAGCGAGGACAGCGGTATTTATGAAATGTCGGTGTTTATTTTTGGGGAGCGCGAGGGACAGGGTAAGAAGGTGGTGGCCTTTTATATATATAATAATGATGCAAATCGTCTGAATTTTAACTTAATATGTAATTTGATATCTAAATTTTTAATTTATTCAATATGTCCATTAAATTTTAATTTAACATATAATGTGGTATTTAAAAATTTAATTTATTTATGAATATACCCAAAGTTCAAAAATTACACTAAACAAATTAAAAATTCAATAATCAAATTACACATTGCATCAAAATACATAAATTATTTATGTCATTTTTTCTTATTTTTCACTCTTACCTTTTTTTATTATTATTTATTGATTTTTTTGGTCGAATTATCTATTAATTGTTTGCCAGCCTTTGGATAGATCCACCTAATTGGAATAAATATTCTAATTAATATTAAAACTTTCTATCCCTTTCATTGGGTCCGACATCCTTCAAAATCCAGTCCGACTTAGTACAACACTCCAGAAGGCTGACTTGGAAAGCAAATTGAAAAACTGAATTGATCGATGTGACTTACTTGAATGTTCATATGAATTTCATTATGGCTGAATTCAATGACTAAGTTTATATGATTTTTTCGGTCGCGAACACCACTCATCGTGTTATAGGGCCACATGGCTGGGGTTGTCCGTTCTGATTGCTCGAAAGGTATATATTTATTTATTTTGCTCTTATTAGGGTTAGGTACGATGTAACTAGGGTAAGTGAAGTATACGTAATTGGAACTTTTGGAATGTCATCATCCATGTGTAATTACGTAGGTTTAGAGGAAAAGAACGCTCATCAAATCATTGTGCCCGATCATTGTCCGTCTCCCTTTTGTGCGGATCTTCTCTCCATTGAAATAATTAAAGTAATGCTATTTACTCGTGAACATTCATTATTCAACACTGCACATCTTATATACTTAACTCGAGATAACTCGGAAGATTCATGCAATGTTATGCATCGTTTTCTCATAATCTAGTGTGAATTGTACATCTTAAATAGGAATTATTCATTTTAAAAATTAAGAATTAGCATATAGAGAGCCTTATCATGCTAAGATGACAATATCGCCATGGCTGCCTTGTTTTGCCCCGATTAGCATGGGAATGGTTGAGAAATGAATTGCCGATGTAGAGCAAGGCGGGATAGGAGTGAACTCTTCAAGCAATCGTTCCGACCCGTTCCAGGTTCATTCGTGCACTCAATTGAAAAATATGGAGCTAAAATGTGAAATTGAAGTCATGGTCATAGAAGAACGGGATCGCCAATTTTCTTTAATCAAAAATCGACTAGAAAATTGCATTTGCCTTTTTTTTTTTTTTTTTTTTTTTTGGTGACCTGAGAATCGCCGTACAGCTGGCGGCCGGCGGTGTAAACTCGGGGCGACACGCAGGGACCCACTTCCTACGGGCCACAGGTGAGTCATGCAATGAGGATGAAAAGTTTCGAACCTCTTCTCAGATGATTGAGGGGCGAGGCGCGAATCATCTTTGTCCACCGCGGGGTGGGTTGCATCTGCCTACTTGTTGTGATGTAAAAATTACGAATTACTTGTGTCGAAGAAATGGAATTAATTTTTTTTTTTTGGTAGAAATCGACGATTGTAATAACTGGGGCGATGACGTCGGAACGTGATGGGAAGCGGCGACGCCGAGCCGAAAGTTACGGGGGAGCCGAAGCTTCCGGGGCGAACAAGTGAATTGACCCGAGAGGCGTCGCTTTCGCTGCCAGCGAGCGAAGGGCAGGCATGAAATTATTGAGAGAGAGAGAGAGAGAGAGAGAAAGAGAGATGCCATGTGATTTGTTCTTTTCTCGTCACCGACTGAGCTGTTCATCTCCATTCTCACGTGGGCTGCGATGCATGTTAGGTTTATTAATGTAAATACTATATTTGGATATATATAGATCTCGAATCTGAAGACATAAGATATCTCACTAATGTCATGGATGAATATACAAATGCTAGAGCCCAGATTCGATGTGGCGACACTTGATTTTCCAAAAGATTTATGTAGCGTCATGTATCATGCGTCCGACACGTTTACTACCATCGTTCATAATTTCTTCCGTCGACTTTTATAGCTTTTTAGTTGAAAATGCAAGAAATTGACATGAAAATGCACGTCGGGAAGTTCCACAATACTCAGGCTTCATTTATTCTCACTAAAATTGAATGATTTTAAAAACATTTTTTTTAAAAGTGATAGTTTGTATCTCTTACGAAAATGAATGTACACAAAGTATTTTTACCGCTCCCGAAAATATTTACATGTAATTTTCTATTGATAATGAAATTTTTTTACTGATTAATTATTTCAAGTAATTATTTTAAAAATATATATTTCAAATTATTTATTTTTTCAAGACGCGGGCCATGCCCGTGCTATTTAAACTCGTGAATTCCAAATCGGCCCATTGATGCTGGGCTTATATACTTCCCAAATGAGTTGAGGTCCACCAAATTCAATTCGAAAGTCGCCTTCGGACAGGCACTCCCGGGAACTCATTCTCAGCCGTGCATATCTCGCTAGTCATCCAAGGACCATATTTTTTCCCTTCAAATCAGAGGCGTCTCGTGTCGGTGAATTATAAGCATGGACATCGCCCGCGTGTAAAATGAGAAGAATGTGAGGTCTACAGCGAAGGAAAACGCGACCTTAACCCAATCCAGGTGCGCAACGGATAGAAGAGAAGTAACATATTGGACGAAAATTATTTGGGTGCTCAAATAATCTGAACATACTTTAGTACATGGGGAGGAGAGAGACCCACCCGTTGTGACTAGGCTGGACTTGCACGTAATGCAATTATGCTTGCAGCTCGACTCGCACAAGTCGAGTGCGATGCTTTCGAAATCAAAATGCGCCGTACGTTTTTATTTTCCGATACTTTAAAGGCACCACATGCGGAAATTGTGCGATTTGAGAGGGTTATTGAGGAGCTTTCCTAGGTTCCATGAACCAGAATTGTGGGAATTATGGTATGAGGGTTAAAATGTGAGGTTTTGATGCACAATCACAAGAAAATAAAGAGTAAGAGTGAAAAAGAGAATTCGAGATACAAGATTTTATCTTAATTCACTATTACATTATGGATACATTCAATAGAGGATTTCATTATAATTAATACTTCTTACTTTTATGTTACATCCCTCAATTATAAAAGAAAAAATATTATATATACTCCAATAACTATTTGTGGACTCAGGTCAAACTACTAATGATATTTGAGTTCAAATTACAAGAGCTCTCCAACGGTTCGGGATGTTGCTCCCGCCATCTCGCTAGTCTAGACTGCCACCCGCTGGTCGAGGAGTATGATCTTGTGCCATTCTATCACTAGGGAATATGAATCATACATCAACAGAAAATACTCAAATACCTCAATTTCCAAGAGTCACTGAGTTTTTGTCTGGGTTGAGGTAATGGCAACGTATTCAGTCGACGCATCCCAAGATGATAGAATCCAACAAGGTAGAAGAGAAAGCCGCTCCTGCTCTCTTCTCTTGGCCATAACATTCTCAGCAACATCTCCGCTGCTCAGTCCCTTATGCAGACGTTGCTCCCCGGTCCCTTTCTCTCTCTCTCTCTCTTCTTCCCTCTGCATCAAGACCAGAAGCAGCAGAGAGAGAAAAGGCGCTAGGCTCCAAGGGCGAGTGCGCCATCAAGCCAAAAAGCCCATCTCTGCCATGACCACAAACCCGCAATCATCTCCTCAAACGCCGTGCCTCGCTTTGCAAGTTTGCATTCTCCACCCTCCCTCCGTCCCGTGCGAGAACGAGCTTCGCGCCGTTACACGTCACCTTGCTCGCGCCCTGTGGATGATATCTAGACCTGGCACCGTCGATCCTCCCTTTTTGGCAATGGGCTTCCTTCCTTTCGAGGGACTCGCGCGCAGGAAAAATTCTGGGAATGCGTGCTTTTCTCGTAGTGCGTGCATGGCCCTGCCCCTGCGCTCGGGGGTTGCACTTGCAGGGGCTGCGCGCAACCTTTTACCTATTGCGTCCAGAGATGATCGCTTAGTCAATTGTCCGATGATGAAAAGGGTGTTCATTCCCAAAATTCAGGGCTCTTACTGGAGACAAAGGAAAGTGTTTTTGAGTAATCCCATGTCGGGAAAGATTGTGCTTTTCTTTTGCTTTTCTTCCTTTCAGCATCGGCCTTTTGCTTTCCTCGGCGGGTTGCACGATGAAATTAGAACGGCACATTGTAAAGATCACTTGGAGCCATTGTGGATGCCTACCGACGCAATGCTCTTTTTCTAAAATGAAAGTGGCGCTCCCCTCCGGATGTTTCCATGAGAGTCTCGTGCTCGATAAAAGCAACCGCAAAATTGTAAAGATCAAAGCGGAGACCAGAACCAGACCCCCAAAAAAAAAAAAAATTGATCTCTCGAGGATTTTACGGGTCGCAGATCAACAAACAAGACCGGCATTCTCCGAAGGAATTGATTTATTCTCGTTCATACATACCTACATATATATATATATGGGAGAGAATATACATGACCAGTTGTCAAGATGTTATTTTCTGAGGTTATTTCTTAACCCAGATCAAGGCAATTATACAGACAGAACATACATCTACACAAACTCATGAAAGCACGTGTCTCGATGGTTCAAGAACAGCACACTGACTCTCTGTTTCGCCTCCCAACATTTGTCTCCGAAACCCACCACCAAGTTTCTCTTGCAACCTTTGCATGAGACTAGCTAGACAGAGCTGAAACTCAAATTCGACTCTCTCTCTCTCTCTGCCTCTCTGTCTCTGTCTCTCTCTCCTCTGGCCGTCACGTATATGTTTCCTTGCGCACACGCAGCGAGCCCATTTCACCCCCTTCCTCACCACGTGGTCTTCCTTCGCCTTTTGGCGATGCCGATATATGCCCATCACCCTCTTACCGTCTCTTTTGCTCCGCTTCGCTCTGTACCCGGCGATCCCACAATGCTCTGTTCTTCTTGATCTTTTCCTTCTTTCCCCAAAAGAAGCGATTTTTATCCGACCCCCGAAAATGGGTTCGGTTCTTCGGCTCCGGAAACTCTGTTATGTGGAGCCAGTGAAGTTCCAGTCCTTTGAGTCCATCAAGAACGCTGAGAAGAAGCAGCAGCAGCGGCAGGAAGAGAGAACCGTTTCTGAGGCGGAGAATGCGGTTCAAAAGAATGGTCGTGATGATGATGAGGATACGAAGAAGAAGACGGGGAAGAAGAAGAAGATGAAAGAATGGAGGTGCATTGATTCGTGTTGTTGGGTGATTGGGTGCTTGTGCACTGTCTGGTGGCTCCTGGTGTTCCTGTACTACTCGTTCCCGGCTGCATTGCCCGGGTTTCAGCTGCCGGAGTCGCCGGGGGCGCGGCTCGGCCGAGAGGGCGTGCGAGCGCTCCACCCGGTGGTTCTTGTCCCTGGCATTTCGACCGGCGGGCTCGAGCTCTGGGAAGGCAAGCCCTGCACTGAGGGCCTATTCCGGAAACGGCTCTGGGGAGGCAGCTTCACCGAAATCCTCAAAAGGTTGGTGATTGAGGCAAACACAATTCGCTTTACCATGTTATGATCATGCCTTTAATGCATTTTGTATTTACTGATAGGATGTAATGTGTTTCTTTTAATGGTCAAGGCACATAATATTTCAAATTCAATAATGTGAAGCAATGTCAGTTTCAGATAACAGGTGTTTGATTTATAGGTTTTGGAATTTCCATTTTCGTGCTTCGATTTTTAAAATTTTAATATATTGTATATATCTCGGTGTCACTGTATGCTTGTGTTCATCATTGCCAATCTCAGTTGATTCTGGCTCAATTACCTACTATAAGACCAGAAATATTAAGAAATCTATAAATTTGGATGGATTGCGAACTTACATGATTGATGATGGCTCATGTAGGCCACTGTGTTGGTTGGAGCACCTCTCACTGGACAATGAGACTGGACTCGACCCCCCTGGGATTCGGTGCGGGCCGTTCCAGGGCTGGTTGCAGCAGACTATTTTGCACCTGGGTATTTCGTGTGGGCTGTCCTCATTCAGAATTTGGCTAAAATTGGTTATGAGGAAAAGAACATGCATATGGCTGCTTATGACTGGAGATTATCATTCCAGAATACAGAGGTAGTCTAACTCTGCTTTGTTCATCCAATGATGTCTCACCTATTTCCATGAGATTCAGGGGATGAAGCATCTTTAATCATTGTATCATCATCTCATAGTACCATGCTCCCAAAAAAATAGTCTGCATATGATATAATTCAGGCCCTGTGCATCGGTCATTGCTAATGCAAGTAGTGTTGTTCCTTTAACAGAGTGTAAGAATTGGGGACTGATCGATTGCATAGTTAAAACCCTTCTCTCAAAAAAAAAAATGAAAAATGACTGAAGCTGGTTCAGAGCAGTAAGACATTACCATAAGAAAGTTAGCAATCTACTCTGGTTTGGCATGGTATAACAACTGGAATTAGATGTCCATGGTTTCGAAGTACATGTCCATCGAACAAGAGTCAAAAGATAGTTGTCTGCATCTCCCATTGTTCCATTTGGGAAGCACTGAGCTGTTGTCTTACTTAGCAAAGTGTAGAACAAGATGTTATTGCAAGTCTTGCAGGTTCAAAGACACCTAAATGGATCTTTTGCAGAGTAGAGATCAAGCTCTCAGCAGATTGAAGAGTACAATTGAGCTCATGTATCTGACTAATGGTCGCAAGAAAGTGGTAGTAGTTCCTCACTCAATGGGAGTCCTCTATTTCCTTCACTTTCTAAAGTGGGTCGAATTGCCTCCTCCAATGGGAGGTGGTGGTGGACCAGGTTGGTGTGCCACACATATTAAAGCGATTATGAATATCGGTCCACCGTTTCTCGGCGTTCCAAAGGCAGTTAGTAACATACTCTCTTCTGAGGCCAAAGATGTTGCCGTCATCAGGTCAGCTTTTACTTGCATCAAACAACATTTTGCTATAGAATATCGAATCTCATTAAGGTAAATACCATACTTCATGTACTAGCTTTACTCATGAATGACTGGGAACTAATTGGGATAGTTGCTAATATTTAAAGAAAATTGAATGTTCATCAATTCCTTTTCGTCCATAAATGATTGCTATGAAGTTATTACTATGATCATTGTGATTTATGCCTTTGTAGATCAATGGATCCTGGGGTTCTGGATTCTGAAATTCTTGGGCTTCAGACTCTGGAACATGCTATGCGAGTTGCCAGAACATGGGATTCGATTATCTCATTAGTCCCTAAAGGAGGAGAGACGATTTGGGGTGACTTGGATTGGTCTCCAGAAGAAGGGCATGGTTGCAGTCTGGCCAAGAGAAGAACCCTGCAATCCTCTGGAAATAACAAGAATTCAAACCACACCGATGGAAAGAGAACTTTCAGTGCCATGAAAGACCTTGCAAAGTATGGAAGAATAATTTCTTTCGGCAAAGAGGCATCGTATATACCTTCTTCACAGCTCCCAAGTGTTGATCTCAAGGTATAACTGTTTTCCTCGATTTCTAGTTCATGTGCTCTAGATTTTCAATTTTATGACTTTACTGCCTGGGGTCTCCATAGATCATGTTTATTCGTATGTGCCCACTCAAAAGATGTAGAGTCATAACAAGTCCCTAAATATCATAATCTTTAGCTTAGAGAAACTTTAGTATATAGTGGAGTAGAGGATGTCTCCTTGGTTTGCATGCCAAAAAATGTAATCTAGGATTGTTTATCATTAGTTTCACTTATCCCTTGTTGGAACAGTCTTCTCTTATGCCAAGGCTATACCATGCGTAGCTAATTTCCTCTAACAATGCTAAGCAGGAGCTTTTACTTGGAAAACCCTCGACCATATCTAGCTCGACATGTCAAGAGGTTTGGACCGAGTACAACGAACTCAGCAGAGAAAGCATTCGAGATGTCGCAGACAATAAAGTGTACACTTCTCGAACTCTCCTTGATCTACTACGTTTTGTGGCCCCCAAAATGATGAAGCGCGCAGAGGCTCACTTCTCTCATGGGATAGCTGATGATCTCAGCGACCCCAAATACAACCACTACAAGTACTGGTCGAACCCACTCGAAATGCGGTATGTATCAATAATTGGACATTCTATCATCTTTGGAGTTCTCTTGCTTGAAGTGTTAAGTTTCTGTTCCATTGAACATAATACCATTTCAGGCTGCCAGGTGCTCCTGACATGGAAATATATTGCTTATACGGAGTCGGAATTCCCACCGAAAGATCATATGTCTACAAGATGTCGCCCACAGGCAAATGCAAAAGCATTCCCTTCCGCATAGACAGCACGGCTGAGGGGTATGAGGACAGCTGCTTGAAAGGCGGAGTCTACTTTGTGGATGGTGATGAGAGTGTGCCCGTCCTCAGCTCCGGCTTCATGTGCGCCAGAGGGTGGAGGGGGAAAACGAGATTCAACCCCTCTGGAGTCACCACGTATGTGAGAGAATACCAGCATAGACCCCCGGCGAGCCTGCTCGAGGGCCGAGGTTCCGCAAGTGGGGCCCATGTCGACATCATGGGCAATGTGGCCTTCATCGAGGACGTCCTTAGGGTTGCCGCAGGGGCCACCGGCGAGGAGATAGGCGGTGACAGGATCTATTCCGACATTATGAGGATGTCAGAAAGAATAAATATACAGCTTTGATTCTCTGGGAGAAATTTGAGGAGTGCCAAAGTGACAGCCTTTAGGAGATGACGCTTCTGCTAACTAATAAGAGAGACAAATGCAATAGCGGAAGAATTTGCAGCTCGGAGAGAAGAAAACCAGCCACATGACATTTTACACTACGCTTTGCCTTGTATGTGTAGGTAGAATTGGAGAACAAAGGCTGCTCTTAGGAATCTGATCATTGACAAGCAGAGCCAGATTTTGGTCTTTATGTAGAGGGTGAATGACATAGACAAACGTCATCTTCCTTGTCAGCTATTCTCTGGGTTGGTATGATCAGATCGAAATAAAAATCGGGAACTTTCTCAGTTCATTCGATTCTTTTCGTCGCTTGTTCCTAGAGGTAAGTCTTCCAATTTGAGGATGATGTTCCGATCAAGGGGTAGGCATGACATGAGACGGCCGAGCCTAAAGTTCCCCTTCAGCCATTGAGCCGATCAATGGAGAGGCATGCAATTAATTCGTAGATCGATTGGCTCTACTGTCCTTTCCTCGTACCTTGGGGATGGTTCAGATGAGTAAGCTTCGTACGGGGCTCACCTGATCTAAGCAGGAAATGAAACTCGAGCTCATACACTAGAAGGTGGCACCGAAGCCGTTGAGCACTCTCGCCATGCCTCTGCAGTTCTTGAGGCCTACAGATTGTTCTACATGGCTTGATTAAAGAGTAAAACTGGCATTGGATAGCCTTTCATCATTGGTTTGAAATTCCCTCACTCCTTTGAATCCCAAAAGAGTGTATGCAGTCCCTCTTTTAAGTTCATCGTCCGTCCCTGCACAATGCAATGGCCTTGCACTTTGCCCACTTTGCCTCAAGTAATGAAGTCGAGGTTTATTCGATTGCCCTTGGCCGCATCTGCTTATTATTCTAATTGGTCGCTCTTACTATGTTCGCTGCTTAAATCAATCCATCAGAGTATATCAAGAAGTCCTTGACACAAGCAAGATAAAAGGTCGAAGGACCACAAGCACAATTCACTTAGGCCTGCATGACAAAGCATCCGTGGACTTACACCAGGATGATTGGCGTCCGTGATATACCAAGTCGTTAACGAAAAGAATCAAAGTCATTACCAAGAAATCACTGAACATATCTGATTAATTAACATCATTTCTTTTCAAAGATCAACTGAATATAAGCAAAGAAGAGTTATTTGAGAGTGTAAAAGCCAATGAAGGGTTACAATCATGACGAAATGGGAGAGATTACTCTATTTCAAAGTCTCGGAATAAAACCTAAGACACTTGAAAAAAAAAATTGAAAAGTTTAAAATTTTACTTGTACCCTGGAGTTGTACTAGCCCGACATAGTTTTTTAAACTTGTTTCTGAAAAATGAAATGAAACAGACTATCTAGAAGAATACTATTTAGAATACTGGATAGTCCTCATGGTTGTGAAGCTTTATGTGCAGGAGAGAATCAAGCTATCTTAGAAGAGGACGCTGCGAAAGAGTTTGACTAAAATGACTTCATATTGAGAAATCCAAAATGCATAGATGCAAATGAAGTGCAGCCAGAGTTTCACAACAGATAGTAAATGGAGCGAAGTTATTCAATTAATTCCTCCTTTCATCTCTTATCTACGGTAGAATGGATGAAGAATCAAATGAAGCATACACGATATCACAAGGGAAACAGAACTACGCATGAAAATTCCAGACGGTTCACTGCCAGCATGTGCTGGTAGCAACCTTAATCACAGAGGAGGAGGATATATCAGTTCAATTCTTTCCATCATCCAAATCATAAGCAAAAAGAGTAGCAATCATACATGACATTCTAAGTAGAATTTTATAATCTTCAGAAAATAAGAAAAAAATAGGATTTTTCATAATATCATCTTGATTGCCTAATTCTTAGACCTCAAATCATAAGTAATTTCATCACTGAGCAGGAGAAGAACTAACAAGCAGAGGAGAGAAGTGTATACATGGGAAGAAGAAATTTTGAGGAGAAGTAGATCAAACATGCAAACTCAAAAACATTTGGGAGACAATCACAATGTGTCTCGCAATGACAAAAGCCCCGTACAATTAGAATCTGAGACTGCTCACGCATATCACAAATCCCCACCAGGTCGAGAAGCAATTTACTGAATGTTACTGCATCACTTTATCCTCAAAACCAGGCAGCCCTGGACATTGTAATGAGAGCGCTCCATAGCCTCATGGAAAGTACAGACTTCAAAAATATGCCTTCTCCGAATGTCCAGTCTCTGTGAACTTTAGACATAACCTATCAGTGCCATGGAGGGACAGCTATCCATTGCGCTGGCAACGCTTTTCAAACAAGTACATCTGAATCCGGAGTTCACTCCATGATTTTCATGATCAAAATTATCAGATGGATGTGGTGATGTTTACATGAGTCCAATGAGACCTCCAATGTGCATGATGAAAAGTATGTTGCACTGCAACCCTCATACATGTGGAAGTTCCTTCGAGAACAGGTTGATTGAAATGGTCCATCAGGATGTGTCTGCAGTAGCTAAATCCTTGCAGACAATTGAAATGGCATGTGGAACATTGCAGAACCAGTACCGGTAGTGCCAGTATGCCACATCCAGGCTTCGATCACCTGCTAGGATTAACATCTACTATGAATAAGTAGATGTCAGAGAAGGAAATGCATAATCAGGGCACTGTCAATAGCCATTTCTCTCCTCCCCCCCGGGCTTTCTTCTTCTCTCTCTCTCTCTCTCTGAATTGACAATAACCTCAGAAAAATAGGTCATGAAACTAGCAGGTACAAGAAATTTCATAAAAAAAGGCTCAGTAACAACGATATCCAAAAAGGCACTTACTTGATACATCTTTCACAGCAGTGAAGCAACTTATCAACCAAGGATCCATCAACATGATGCTTTTCTGACAAACTGTTCTCCTCAGCGTTATCTATCAAAGTTTTCCACTGGTGCAATATACTAATTATCTGTTCGAGCTGTTTAGAAGGTAAAGGGAAACAAATATTTTGGCAAGGTAGTGACTTAGGTTCAACATCAAGCAAGATGCACATGACCAAAGATTTAGGTAAATCTCGTAATTCACTATAATAAGCAGTCAGTTCACTATGTTGATCTTTATTAGTGCCTGCAGTAAACGAAACCATGGCTTAGTCAATTGCTATTAAAAAACATCGAGAATGATATTGTGTATGTAGGATACAGCCATAATGACATTTGGTTTAATCTCACAACCCTCAGAGCTTCCATGTTTAATGAATGAATCTGTTTGATGGTCCAAAAGATCTTCTTCGATCATATCACACTTGCTTGCAAGAACTGACACATATTGATACAATCTGGAAAATCCCATTTCACTTTCCTTAATATGAACGAGCAATCGGACAATAATACTCCACAGAGCATTCCGTGCTTCTATGTCATTTGCAGCAAATGGTAGTATATCAAGCAAACCCTGTAAAAAGGGCAAATCTGGAGGATTTTGAATGTCAGTTCCATTCAAATTGTATGATGTACGAGTGCGAGAGAAAAATCAGGTGGCTGATTCAATTGAGACAGTAGAGTAAAATTACCTTGTGACATCACTGGAGCAAGGTCGGTGACATCAGACATAATGTTTGCCATCAGAACTGCTGCAGTAACACAAGAATCGGCAATCTAGGAAAAAGCATCACAAAAAAGAAAAGTATGGTTCTGTCAATTTCAATGCCACAAGAGACTAGTAATCTATGAATTCAAGTCTCCAACAGGATATCATCCCAAGATTCCATTACAAAGGTGCTGAAGGGGTACTGCCCCTGTGTAAAACGGCTTGGATAGAAGCCATCCCATTCAAGATGTATAAATTCAATCAGCAGCTGGAATGCATGCTACCAAATTTTCAGTAAGAGATAAGAGTACTTGGTGCATGCACATCTCTGCTCCCACCCCAAAGAAAATTTATATCTAAAGTACCAATGTATTCCTGAAAATGCTAATATATTGGATATATTTACGAAAATCAAAATCTTCAGCCATGGATGGTTCCACAAATTAAACAGCTACACACTGGGTGTTTTTATCATTATCAAACATTCCTAATGGATATTGCTATTGCATGCTTACCAGCAGCATGCACTTACCTCCACCTTATCAGGAAGTTTGACCAGGTCACAAACAAGTCCAATGAGTTCCTTATTTGAAGATATTTTGTCAGAATGATCATCCGTCACAGACAAAGCCTCAATTGCACGGAGAATTACATCGAGCACAGGGCATCTGAAATGATGCATACACAAATTACTACAGGAATGTCATTCTGCTCCTCAAATCATAACTATCTGCAGGACATCCACTGCTCCTGCCCCCGCCCTCAACACATTTATACACGCACACAGGCATACACATGAACAGGCAATCAAGCGCATGTGTATGCACTTTACAGAAAGATCCAAAGTTAATTGAATGAAAATAAAAAACTCAAAAACCCCATAGGTCTTCAATTGCACATGTTCTTTGAAGAGTTCTATCAGGGGATGTAGATCTAGTGCAGACCGATAAACTAAAATAAGTCTTTAACAAAGTATGCTCAGCATAGCACATGAAGCTACACTGTTACAAATCAATATCACAGCATTTCAAAACAAAATTCTCGAAAACAACTGTCACTTGCGAAGATTAACTACTTCACCCCCTAAAGAGTTTAAGCACCTTCCCTCCACCAGATCCTTACTAGTCAACAGTTGATGCAGAAAGTTCAAGAATACCTTTCGAGGTTTGTTTCACTTGTTAGTTGGCTCATTTCAAAAGCCAGAAGATTGAAGAGGACATTTGGCAGGCCGATATCAATCAAAGGAGGAAGAAGAATTGATGCGACTTGTTGATTTTCCAAGATCGTTAAAAGTAACCCAACACTCTGTTTGAGAAAGAAAACACCTTTAGCCAAAGAAACAAATTCTGTTTACATGCAGTACACCTTGACATAAAAGAATCGAATATCTATTGTACCGTTGACCTTTTCTATAAGCAGTGGATTCAAGGTGTTCTCTGCAATCCAAACAAGACGGCGAAGAACATGGTCAGGCAGCAAAGCCTCCGCCCAAGTAATACTTTCATTACATTGAATAGCCAAGCTCAAAAACCTGTGTCAATGCCAGTTGCAAGATGCATGACAAACTTAGATATACATCATGAGCTAGCCTGTCCTATGAAATATAACACCAGCAATAATACATGAAAATAATGCACATAAAACAAATCATGGACATAATGACACAGGTGGCACCCAACTAAATCTTATACTAAATAGGAAAAGGAAGACACGAATAGGTAGCACTCTACGATAAGAGTCACTGCAATTTCATTGATGTTGTACATTATAAAGACAAAACAAGTTCCTCCTTTAGTCATTTAATGCAGTTCACTGAGAAGGATGAAGGAAACATTGCACCAAAACTATAAGAAAACAAACTATTTTTAAGAAAAAGAACATGAAATGAACAAGAAATAAGGATAACCAACCACATTATCGAGCAAAGTCAATGCAGTGACAGAAGTATTTTGAAATTACAGAGAAAATTCGATGCAGGAGATGAGCAAGAAAAAACTCAATTTCCCAACCCCAACCCCCAACCACTCCCCCACAAAATAATAAATAAATAAATAAATAAAATGAGCGTTCTTTTGGACTGCTTCCTGGATAAATTTTTCTCTCTGACAATTACAAGCAAAGGAGAAAACTTTGCATAACTAATATAGTACCGGCAAGCTTCACATAAGCATTGTGTATCATCCAAAAACAGTTGATCCACAATTGCGTCAACGAGTCCCTTAGTAGAAACTATACTCTTCATAAGAACCTCATGGCAAGCAACATTCCCTAAAATTCCAAGACAAATCTCCTGCAAACCAATAAAAGCAGCAGAAATGGAATTAGATTAATATACTTATTCAGAACCAACCGGTCCACCGTTCCCAAATATGGTTTCCAAATGCCCACCAACACAACGGTTTAAGAAAACAGAAGCATGGAGAATAGCTTACTCTAACCCTAGTGGATTGGGAGACTGTGAGGTTTGCCAGAAGCACGTCCAGGACAAGGTTCTCAACCTGTGACATGCAAAACATAAAAAGAGTAAAGTGGCTGCTCAGTTGAATCAGATACTAACTGTATCATACAACATTTTCCTTTAGACATGGCTTTGTTTGCAAGTGACACAGTTCAGGCTGCGAGCTACTAGAGAGGATGGAGCTCACAGACAATGTGAAGAAACAATTGTTGAATATGACAAAAGAAACTACAGAAACAACAAATGTTTTGTTATATCTGGCAAACAACCAAATCACCCTTTTTGCAGAAATTTCCTATTAATGCGCCAATTACCAGATAAGTCCACCTAAAATGAAGCAAACAAGATATCGAGGTACAATAGATAGCATTTGAAAAACTAGGATGCAATCTCTTGTACCATGAGTTCTGCATGAGTTTGACTTGCAGCAAGGTCCCACAGAATGCAACCATTCCCTTCCCAAACCTCTTCTAATGTAGAAGCTTTGGGCAATCCATTTCCGCAACCTGACTCTCCATCAACTCTGCCTTCTTCACAGGCAGATTCCTTATTATCATCAATGATGTCCATTGTCTCAGAAAAGTCACTTGCTGGGTCTTGTACTCTCGTATTATCCAGTGGGGCCCGCTTTTCTTCAATGGAATCCGAGCTAGACTTCTGGGAATTATTTCTGTCAACTCCACTGGAGCAAGAGTCATGTGTCTGATTCGGTGGTAGAAGTTTTCGTATGAGGGAAATTATGTAGCTGGGATCAACTGTTGTTGGGAGGTCAAATAACTGCACAAAACAGGAGACTTAAGGAGAATTAATCAATTCCAACTCGCACTTTCTTTCTCGACGGTCTCTCTATCAATTAAAAAACATTAGAAATCACGAAACAACACAGAAATGGCATCCACAAGTTCTTTCATAACAGTCGAAGACAGAAAATAAGAGACAGGCACAAATGATCTTGAACAGCAGCAATCTAAACGCAGCAACAGATTGATGCCCCCACCACGACATCTAAAGGAAGAGCGACTCCATCGACATCACAAGTCAAAACCAAGCCTAAAACATCCCGCAGGTTCCCATGAGTAAAGAGACTAATAACCTAGGAAAGTCCATATCTTCCAGATAACATCACAACCATCGCTGCTCTTGTCTTTTTCGCAAATAAGAGAAACCTTAACCCCGACAGTGACCATCCATAACATCACCGTGCGCGTCTCACAGAAACTAGCCGCTTCCGAGAAAGAACAGCCATCGGATTCTAGTTCCTGACAGTCGAAACGCGTCTCCGACACTCGGAAGCAGTTCGATTGCGGGAACGCTAGGGTTAGCGGAAGACGAACAGACAAAAAACCTAGCACCGGCCCGCGTCCCGACTGAGACGGACCGTTCTTCGTATCCTCGGACGACGCGATTCGACGGAACTGGAGAGCGCGAGCAATCGTACCTCGTCGGGAGGCGCGGCGGGATGATGAGCCGGCGCGTCTCCGCCCACCGCGCGCTCCTCCACCTCTGCTTCGTCTTGAAGGGCCGATCCCAAGTCGACCGCCATAGCCCTTCTCGGCTGGTGCGAAAAGGGAGAGAGAACCCCCGGCTGAGGCTTTAGAGCAGATCACCGACCGTCTCCGGCACCGGGGCGAAACCGGTCGCCGGAAAACCCTCCTCCGCGCAGTTAAAAAATCATGCCTCCTGTCTCGCCGGCCCGGCTATCAGCCCCACGGTATATCGGCGGCGGCGGCGACTGGCGAGGCAGGGAAGATAAAGACCGCCGCATTCGCGAAATGTCTTTTTCCTTAAGGTGATTAGATATGAAAAGGATTTTTTTGTTTGGGGTCGTTTTTTTTTTTTTTTGGCTAGTTCTTTTTTTTTGTATATTATCTGATTTTTTTTTTTTGGACGAATATATTATCTGAGTTCAAAGAAAATAAAAATCATATGAAGTCTACACTGTGCATTAAAAAATAGAAGTTCATCTAGTACCGTCTTGACTGACTAACTTTTTCATTGTCTACAAATTACTAGGCAGTGATCTTTAGCTTTTACAGTGATAATAGGTTCCACTATATTGTAAATTAAAATCGATATGTTTTATGCATCGTGTGCATTTTGCAATTAGAATGGATAGTCCCACATGCATCTACTTTAACAAGAGTGCACAATTTTTGCCGGACAAAAGTAGGTCTAATTGGCTAGTGATCTCGCTACCATCAAGCAAGAGTGGTAGGACATTTGAGTCTTGCTTGGTGGTGGCAACTGATAAAGCAATGGCATCGCCATTGTGCGAGTGTGCCTGCCTAGGGCCTTGTAGGTGGATGCTTCTCTATTCCCTTTTGTCTCTCTTTCGATCTTAAATTTTCAAAATTTTCTAATTTTGCTAGTGTGGCTATGCATGTTAATAAAAATGTGAGTTTCACGACATAAAAACCAATGGACTAGAAAAATAAAATTGAACTACTATGAAAGCAAAATGACCAAATTGAAAAATTAAATTTCCAAGACTAAATTGAATATTAAAAGTAAACATGAACTAGTTTTCATATACTCTTTAAAATTCACTTGTTGTTCATAGGTCAAATTGGAAGAGACTTTTGATTCTCGACGGTTTGGAGAATCTCTAATCACTTTCCTGTCTTAGAAAATTGCGATTCTTATATGACATGGGTTAGCTTCTGCACCGTAGTACAACTCCAACTTCATTCATACTTCCGTCCATCGATGCAGCCATAACGAGTTTGATTTGAATAAGCGATGCCCACGGCTCTAATCCAAATATTTCATAATAATGTTTATAGAGACAATCCATGTTGGTGGCCCCTTCCAATCCTTTTATCGTCACGGAAAAAGACGAGGCCCTAGATTCATGAGGAGCCGCCACGTGGCTAGATTCCACATGTGAAGAGCCCGGAATCGCTTCCACGGTGTATCAGACAAGTGTCCAAGTCCAACGGTCTCGCGCTTACGTCAGAAATTCCAAAATCCCCCCCCCACTAATAATCAACGAATATCGCAAAAAAGCGTACCTCCCCTTTTTCTTTTTATTCCCTTAAAAAAATTCGTTGGCCACGAATATAACTGTCACTGCCTCTAATAACCCAATAAAATAATAATAAATTACCCAAAAAAAAGCGATTATTTTAGCCTTATCCGTAATAAATATATTAAATAAATAGTTTTATCCTACTCCACCCAATCACCACCCGTCGCAGCAGCTGCAACAGAAAACCTTCCTCCCGCCGATGACCCAAGCTCCGGCACGGCGGCTCGAATGGCGCTGAACCCTCTGTCCCCGCAGAGCCTCCGGTTCTCGCTCCGCTCCGCTCCGCAGCCGCCCTCCGCCTCCGCCGCCTCCCGCCGCCTCCTCCTCTTCTCCGACCTCGCCGCTTGCTCCCGGCTCCTCCGCTGTCCTCCATGGCCGCAGCTCCGGAGGCGCAAGGCGGGGCCGTCCCCGGGGAAGTGCGTCGCTGGATCGGCGGAGGAGGGCCGGTGGAGCGACTCGGAGACGCTGGTCTCCGACGGCGACGGCGGCGACGGTAGGGTCCCCGGCGAGGACGGGGGCGGCCGGCCGTCCAGCGACTATTTTTCCATCGGGATACGCGAACCGGTTTACGAGGTAAATTCGCGCGTTGCTTGGCGTGAGCCTGGATCCCTGGAATTTCGGAGTGGATTTTTGGAAATGCGAGGTGTTGTTTTCCTCCGATTCTCCGGTTGCGATGGGATCGGTGTAATTTCCTGACTCTGTCGGTCCACAGGTGGTGGAAGTGAAGTCGAACGGGATGATATCGACTCGGAAGATCAACAGACGGCAGTTGCTGAAGTCGAGTGGTGAGTGAAATTAGATTTGGATGGATATC
This sequence comes from Eucalyptus virginea, assembly GCA_014182375.1. NCBI lineage: Eukaryota > Viridiplantae > Streptophyta > Magnoliopsida > Myrtales > Myrtaceae > Eucalyptus > Eucalyptus virginea. The sequence goes on along the minus strand of CM024523.1, from coordinate 10,223,878 downwards.
CTGCTTTATCTTTTCTGTAATTCAGATTTTGTAGAATCAATGGCCAAAAATAGCTGTCACTTTGATCTGATTCTATGGCAAAGTCTATCTCATTGTGTCACTTGTATTCACTGCTTGTTCGATTGACCTGGTCCGTCTTCTCCTGATGTTTTGACTTAATTCATTGCTAATTTTGTATATTCTGTTTTTATTTTTTATTTTTTGTCTCTAACTGCTGGTTTTACTATCAGGCCTTCGTCCGCGAGATATACGAAGTGTTGATCCGTCGCTCTGGCTGATAAATTCGATGCCTTCTTTGCTGGTATGATTTCTGTGGCAGTATTAATTTCTGTTGCCTGATCGATTGATTTAATTAGTAAAGGTCGGCAGAGAAGTCTCTATAATATTTTATGTTTAAAGATTTGATCAATGTAGCTGTCTCTCGACAAATTATGCAATCTTTAAATGATTTGTGGCACCATAAATATGCAATTTTATTTGGACTGCATATATTGGGTACTTGGGGAGGTCCATCGGTCCTTTTTAACTTCTCATCCCTTTCCCTTTCTCTTAGTTAACTGGTCTTTTTTATCTTCTTATTTCAGTCGAGTATGTATAACATATACTTTTCCCACTGTTTGGGAAGGAAGAACGATTCATTAAACTTAGCAAGGCTATTTCTTTCATGGTAGTATAATATTCTCTTTTGATGCCCATATGCAACAAGTGGCTCAATCGTGTATTCTGCACCTTGTGCTGGGAGAGACTGATTTTTGTCTTGACAACGTTTGACCACAGGGATAGTAAATGAGGCAGATGAGCATTGTTGTATTTGAGAGTACAAGATTAATAACTCCTTTTGCAATAAAGTATCTAGTGTGCTTCCTTCACTCTGGGATTTTTTAAAGGAGTTGCGAGTATGAAGATCACAGCTCTTTCTCATATCTCAAAACTGACGACAAAAACTGTCCTGTATTGATTGTGACATGTGTAATTTCCATCTTATGTTTCTTTGGTTTTGATGATCATGTTATAGGTCCGTGAGCATGCCATTCTCCTTAATTTGGGATCATTACGGGCAATAGCAATGCCAGAACGCGTGCTCCTATTTAACTATGACAGGTAAGATGATGCTTCTCTTAGTCTACTTTACAATATTTTTTTCTCAATGAGCTAACAATTAACATCTATCATTGATCAATTACAGTAGAGGAGGAAAAGCCTTTATAGAATCATTGTTGCCTCGATTAAACCCCAATATGAATGGAGGGCACTGTATGCCTTTTGAGCTTGAGGTCAGTTCATCCTCTATTTTTCTTTATTTGCATATTTTTCTTTCTGGTAGCTTTAAGAATATTATTTTCCTTCAATTTTATCTTTTTTCAGAAGCATTTTATTCTGTGTCACAGAGACTTTGTGTACAGCCCAGTAAAATACACATACCTATTTATTCTGGGGGTGGGAATGTGAGGGGGTTTATTAGGTTGACATGTTTAGACGTGGAGGGTGGCAGATAAACCAAAGCTTTTGTTTCGGAGGGTGCCATGTTCTTCTATGTCTTGCAGAAAAACAAAATCAAATAATAAGGTCAAGAGAATAAAATGGATAGATGAAGAGTATCTGCGAGCAAAATGATTCCTGATTTTGGTAATTCAACTCTTTACCACTTACATAATTTCAGCAAGAGTCGTGAGGCAAGTTTATCACTGTGTTTTTAAATTGTATGAAATAACCTCATCTGGTGCTCCTGAATAGTAGCATTTTCTGTACCTTAATTTTCTAAATAGGCCAAATTGCAACGTTCTTGTGGTTCTGTCATACCATATGATGTTTTAACACATTTTTAACCATGGTGGTGCTTCCAGGTTGTTGAAGCAGCCTTGGTTTCACGCATACAACGTTATGAGCAAAGACTGATGAATCTCGAACCTCGTGTGAGTTTGAGAACACAGTGCTCTTCCCTTTTCATCCAATGGAGATTGCCATAGTATTATCCCTCAACATGTTCTTAGATAGATACCTGTTCCACTTGAAAAGTTTGATCCTCAGTTCACTATTCTGCTTTTGGTAGTAAAAGGCCAAAAGAGCGTGCTCTACTTTGTCCTTTACAACTTAAAGCACAATACGTATTTCTTTACACACAAAAGAGCCTGCAAACTTACACATGAAAGCTTTATAAAAAAAGGTGATTGATCAGATAGTTTTTATCTGAGGTAGTTCTTATTGTTGGATCCCTGTTTACCTTCCCCATTTAGTTTTTTCCACTGTCGATTTTTTCATAAGTTGTTAGAATTTGATTGAGTTTCTCCCAATTGTCATGGTAATTAGACTAGAGTGGCAACTTAGAGTCCAGACGTTAATAATGTCCTTACTGTGGTTGATGTTCTGAAATTGGTTCAGGTTCTATCTTTGCTCGAGGTTTTACCCAACAGATTGACAGCTGATATCCTAGAGGAACTCCGTCTTAGCAAGCAGGCCTTGGTACTTGTCTACTATGTCACTTGAAAGGTTGACCACCCTTATTGATGAGAACTGTTTGTTCTTATTTTGTGGTTGCTCCAATGATAGGTTGAACTGGGTTCAAGAGCTGGAGCTCTGAAACAGATGCTCCTTGATCTTCTGGAGGATCCTCATGAGATACGCCGCATATGTATTATGGGAAGAAATTGCACAATTACAAAAGGCAGTGAAAACTTGGAATGTTCTGTTCCTCTTGAAAAACAGATAGCTGAGGGTATGGTACTGGAAGATTTCTGTATAAGCCATTAGTCTAATGTGCAAACCGTGGATTTTACTTTTAGTGAACGAAGAGTATCTACTTACCACTCTTCTGGACTTGATTAAATATGGCAGAAGAGGAGGAAGAAATTGAGATGCTTCTGGAAAACTACCTGCAAAGGTTATTTCTTTGATCCTGAATCCCTGCCGTACAAATGATTCATTTATGGCAGAGGGTGCACCTCTGTGTTTGAATATTTTCTTCTTGATTCATTTTTCTACCATAGCCCTTGGCAGTATTCACAAATGTTCAAATTATACATTATGTAATTTTGTTTGGCACCTTAAGCTGGTGTTGTACATAGTAAACTTGCAGTATCATTTGCCGTGTGGCTGGAATTTAGACCAGAATCAGGGAGATCACTTAAATCTATGAGTTCTGCAGCTACTTACTAACTAGTGTAACATTAGCAGAAAATTTTGGTTTTTCACCACTGAGAAAGGAGTCATTCATGTTATAATTTTGAGGTAGTTATGGTTTCTGAATTAATCTATTTTGATCCTGATATGGCTGCTTATGAGCAGTGAAACCTGAAATTAGCATAGGATGCCAATGCTATTTTGGATGGATAGAATATAATAAAGAATTGAGTCTTTAGTTTGCCCCATAAGAGGTCTACAAATGGTTAAAGAGACTGCTCTGACAGATGACAAGAATTTTGATATCTTAATTCGGTTTGATACCTTAATTATGAGATATACGGGGTTTGGGTTGGGTGGCCTACAAAGTATGCCATTGCCCTTGGGACCAAGAATTTGGGATATCGCCAAGGTGTCACTTGAAGACACAGTTCCTTAAATCTCATCACTTATGCGTTTAGGAAGGGAAACAAAAAAGTTTATCGTATTAGTTTAAGTTCCTGTAGGCTGTATAAGTGATTGTTCTTTTAAAGTCTTAAGGAACCCTCTTATTAACTCACTGTCGACCAGATCTGCATGAAAAGATAAATATATTAATTCTGACAGTTTATTGCACAGCGAAATCATCAATTTGAATCATGCCTGGCTGTGTGAAAAGCCTATGTCTCTTGATTTACATGGTCATGCCAGATTTTAAATGACAGCTGCAGACTGACACCTTGTTAGCTCTAATACTGGGTTATTAATTATTACATGAGTGTCACAGAAAATGGCTGACTGAATTTTTTCTGGAAGTTTGGATTAAAAGATTCATTAATGCAAGAGTCTTTATTGGACAGGATAAAAATAAAGAGTACTGGTGCTATCTAGTCGTGTGTCTGGAGGATTCGCTTAATTTTGTGGCTGATATTACCATTCAAATCGAGGCAGGCTAGCCTTTTAATGAGAGAACATGGCTGCTGCCCTTCTGATTTATAATTTGTGTTGGATATATATTTGTATTTTTTTTCTATCAAACAGATTATGATCATCTTCAACTAGTGTAAACAGTGCTTCTTTCGTAATCCCATGGAATCTAAGTTTTCTTGGAAATAAACTGGAACAGGAAAGTTTGTCACGATTAAGCTCACCCTATCACAAAGTACCCCTAAGCAGCTTTGCTTACTGCTTACATCTACCATCGCAGATGCGAATCTTGTCATGGTCAAGCTGAAAGACTCCTTGATTCTGCCAAAGAAATGGAAGACTCTATTGCTGTCAATTTAAGGTCCGACAGATACTTGCTTTTCTATCAGTTCGTCACTATTGTTCAGTTTCTGTAGTGAATTGATCACTGTATTTTTCTTTACTTGTTTTGGTTCACTTCATCATTCTCTAGTAATACTAATATGGCAAAAATGCCAGTGATCAGCATCTCCATAATGCTTGTGAATTGTTTGAATCCACATAACATTCTTTACCATGAATTATCTGTTGGACTACCGAACATGTTATTCTCCATGTTAGATTTTGGACTAAGAGCATGCTCCACTTGAAGACTGAATGCATCAGGAAATTTCATTTTCATGTGTAGTGCAACTAAATGCATAAAACTTACTCTTCCTTTCACTCCTTGAGCACCACTTTTGTTATGGTTGTATGAGTGGAAATCAGCTATGAAATTTTGACTTCTTTCTTCATCAGCTCTCGGAGGCTTGAAGTCAGTAGGGTAGAGTTGCTTCTTCAGGTTGGAGCATTTTGTGTGGCGGTTGGTGCGTTGGTTGCAGGTACTTTTTCCATACAGTATTGCACAAAATTGTTTAGAGGTGGTATTTGCAAAAGAAGATAAAATAAATTATACTGTCATTAGTGACTTTCTTGTGATATTGCGTGATCTGTTGACCACACAATTGCTTATGAACCAATAAGAATGTAAGAACTGTATTGAAACTTTTGCTCTTTTAGTGATAGTATCGTGGTCCTAAGAACCTAGTTAAATGATTGGTTTGATCTGGTAGAATGAATTTAGGCCACTTTTACTCATTCTTTAGGCTTTGATTGCATTTTGTTTTATCACATGACTGCAATTCTTTACTTCTGCTTTTCTGAGAAAAGAAAAACAGAATATCCATTTGTTTTTCTAAATTTATTTTTATTGCATATGCATCTAAGACTGGTTATTGATCCTACTGAGGATCTACTAATGGATGGGGTGCAATGGGATGATAGCTTCGTATAGCTGAAACCACTTTAGAGGATAAGACTTGTTTTATTTTTGCTGTTACTGCTGCTGCTGCCGCATGCATCTTAGATTGGTCATCGTAATCAAAGAACAAAAAGTCCGATTATTGCAACGAATGAAATAGGAATTCAGTATATAACCTTTTTCAGATTATGGGAATGACAAGGCATGGATTGCTTACTTAGCCAGTCCATGATGCATGTAACTGTAATCTGAGAGAACAATTTTGAATAGATTGCATGCGATAGAAGTATGGTTTTTTTTTTTTCTTTTGGACCAATTATATGTATGATCAAATGATGGGGTGAACTGAGGGATTCATTAATTGTCACCAGTCATTATAGAGCTTTTCGTCACTGGTCATTTTAATCCTGCTAACAGAAAGAGCTTTTCCCATGCATGCAGGTATTTTTGGTATGAATCTCAAGTCCTATCTCGAAGAACATGTGGTATGCGAAGCTGTATACCTGTTCGTTTGTGTTTTCCCTATGGTTTCACTGATTGTCCCTGGGGTATGATTGTGTTTTATATTACCTGATGCAGTTCGCATTTTGGCTGACAACTGCCGGAATTATTTTTGGTGCTGTCGTGGCTTTCTTCCTTATGTATGCATATCTCAAGGCAAGGAAAATACTGTAACTCGGATACCAATTCTTGGTGAGTGCGAAAATTTACTCCAACTCATCTTGCATTAAAGTGGGTATGATATGTATGGTTTCACGATAACTTGAGGTGCTCCTTGGGAGTTATGGACCCATTGAACTGATGATAACAAAATTAGTATTATCAGTCAAGTGGAGTCTCAGTCCCAAATTGGCTGATCATCCGAAGAGACTAACTAAGCATCATTAGCTTGGGCAGGTAAACGAACTCAAGATTGACATACATCCATCTCATGCTCTCGACCTAATTTAACTCACATACCCTGCATATTCTGACCTCTGATATTACTTGCAGGTCGCATGGCAGGGGAGCTCAAGATGTTGTCCTTTGTTTGTTATGAGAGAACCCACAAGCATTACAAGAAACATAGAGGAAGATCTCTTGTCGAGCAGTCAGATCCTTCTACTCTGGAACTTGTTTGCGCTTTGCAGAATGCGGATCCTTAGCGATGTTCCAAAGCCTACCCAGATAATTAGTGTTTGCCGTAAGTTGGTGTGCGCGCCACAGTAACTATAAATGCGCGGTCAGATTGCTCCTGCGAATATGCTCCTAGTCACTTGCGCTGAGCAAGGAGCTACGGTCATGCAATTGACGGTTATCTTTCACTCCCATTAGTCTGTACAGATGTAGGGGACGAATGAGCCAGTCCTCATTTAGCGATCCCCGTGGGATGTAATGTGCCATTATTTAACCAGATTAATTCTGGGAATAAAACGATAGTTCTGCCGGTTTAGATGCCATGGCACCGTGATGATTTAAGCTGCAAAAGTTCAATTGAAAAAAATCAATTTTTTTTTTTAATCATCTTCTCTTGCTCATTCAGCAGTCAGATGCCAAGAAGTTGCATTTTAATCTCTACGGATGTCAATCTGAGGCCCGATGTCCTGTTGTGTATACAAGGATGATTATAAGCAAACGATGCTTATTTGTGGTATCGGTTTGGTTATTTATTTTCTTTCCTTAACGTTTTGGTGATAGGGAAGCGGGCACGAGGGGTGAAGCTGCAGCCTGCATGAGCCAAGATGCTTCCGGATGAGCAATATATTGTTGAGCGAAAACAACAGCATCTTGAGTGCAAGAACATGCCTGAAACGTAAAACCAAACTGCTTTCCAGACAGTTAAATTTCAACCAGATTGCCACTTCTGCCGGCAAAAAGTACAGATGAGAAACAAAGCACTCCTCGCACACGCGTCTGACAATGCCTTATATACCAAGAATTCACCTTGTTCTCTGTTTGTCATAGAAATACGATCATATGCTTCCTCTATTCCAGATGACTTGAATGTCGCCCGGTTTGTCCTGGTAGCACAAATGTGTCTATGCTTCGGTCACTATGAATGAAGGATGAACAATGATCGATCCCTCTATCAGCGAATACGAGGGCATGAACATGAACGGAATTGCCCCATCAAATTCCAAGTCAAAGGAATGGAAATCTCAGCCGGTTATGCACCTCCATATATGGGCTCGACACTGGCTAGCTCGGGTCTGCCACAGGGATATGATCTTCTTCCGCGACCTTGTGCGTCGCATTGTCGATATAATATCTGAAGTAGCTGTCATTGACACTCTTAGCGGTCTCGTGTACGAGTTCATATTAGCTGCGTAGGACAGCAACTTGCGGACAATTTCGACAATGGACCGCGATTGTCACCTGCGCAAAAGATCAGATTCAACAGAGGAAAAGCTGGATGGTCAACCCTGCAAATTTGGTTTGTTGGTTCCGACCAACAAAAGAAGTTAGGCGTGTTGGTTGAGATTACGTATGGTTTTAATAATGCTCTTTGTATAACAACTAGACACTACTTCCAACGAAAGCGGCTTATCAACCCTACAGCACATATGTATTATCTACGAGTCAAATATCGAAGGGAGCGTTAATTCGAAGTAGATTCTTTGAAACATTTGGTTGACATAATTATGGATAACAGAGGAATCCGAATTTCTAAATTGCCTAATTCCACTAGTAATGGATATAGGGAGCATTTTGATTTGGTTTTAGGGTATTGGGAAAATACAAAGAACTTTAGGTGAAAGGAATTTTCCAAAATATAAATAGTAGTTGATAAATTGTAATATAAAATCACATTGGGAAGCAACTTGACTTAAATGTTGTTTCAAAAAAAAATTATACTTTATAAAGGACTTTTTGTTAACATTTTTAATTTAAATTTTCGAACCTTTCTGGTGAAACTAAGTTGCCTGCAAGCCAAATTGGTTGACCATGGCGGTGCTTTGTTTTAAAATTTCCAAATCTTTAGTAATATTTAAATGCAGTCATTTGGGTCAATTTTCGTTGTAAATTTTTGATGTGGCGATCCAATTATCCCTGACCGTGCTATGTGACACACTGCCACTGTTAGTAAAAAGAATTTCTCACAAGTAGCAAGTGAATTTAAATGAAATAAGAAAATTGACAATCATTTCCATAAGTTAGCTAATAAATGTCAATCTTCTAACACATGGAAATCAGCTTATGTCCAGTATCCATTCCCACGTTCTTGAACTCGATTTGTGGTGGATCTCATGCTAAAAATATAGTATAGTAGCTTGCCTGGAGCCAACTCAACTCAAGCCCCTGGCATGCCATTTCCTAAGAGTGTGTTTAGTAATCATTTTGTTCCTAGAACAATTTTTGCTTAGAAATGATTATTTTTTATTTTATTCCTTAAACGAGTTTCTGAGCATTTGAATGTGTTTGGTAACTATCCAAAATTTCTATTCCCGAAATAAAAATTTGTTTGGTAAAATCTCAAATTCTTTTGTGGATTAGATATATATATATATATATATATTTTTAATTTTCTAATACTTTCATTATGTTTTCTCTTTTTTCTTTTGCCATCCCTCTTCTTCTTCTCTAGCTGGACCCCGACCACGACAATGGTTAGCAACCTCGCTGGAGCCTCACCAAGCCAAGGCAAGGCCGATCTCTCGGCGGTTGGTGACGAGGCTTGGCAAGGCTCTGACAAGGTCGCTAGACCTTGCGTGGCTAGTGACTGGCAATGAGAAAGAAGAAGATAAGAGAAAAGAAAAGGAAAAGAAGAAAAGAAAAGAAAAGAGAAATTTTTTTTTTTGGCTTGATTATGGAATTGTTCTTGAGAATAAAGAAACAACTTTCTACTTCTTGATTCCTAGGAATAGATTTGTTCTTCATAACAAAAAAGTTACCAAGTAGATTTCTATTCTTTTTTTTTTTTTTGGAATAAAAGAATAGAATCAGTTGCTATTTAGCTAGTTAGGGTGCGTTTGTTTGTGTTTCTGTTCAAAAATTGTTCCAAGGAACAAAAATAGAAAAAACTATTTCTGTTCCGGGGAACAATTTTTGACCAGAAAAACGCATTTGGTAAACTTGTTCCAAAAATAAAAAAGAATCGAAACACATTTGGTAAATTTATGTTCTTTTTTTTGTTTGGGGTAATACCTTGAAAAACCCCAAACTGGTACACCTGTGACAAATTTACCCAAAACTATTTTTTTGACCACCAAAAACCCCAAACTGGTATACCTTTGACAAATTTACCATAAACTGGTACACTTGTGACACATTTACCCCATGCTAATTTTAGTTAAATTTTCTTGTTAAATTATAAAGTTAAATAACACGTGACAATTGACCGGTATATCAATTTGGAATTTTACACTCTGTTTGTCATAATTTATAATTTTTATGATTTTTTTGTGGTATTAATCTAATTTTTCGGAGGGTATATTAGTCACAAATTTACTAATTTGGGGTTTTTTGTGGTCGAATAAATTAGTTTGGGATAAATTTGTTATAAATGTACCAGTTTATGGTTTTTTATAGTTAGTCGGGGTAAATGTGTCACAAGTGTACCAGTTTGGGATTTTTAAGGTATTAACCCTTTTTGTTTCTTTTAATTTTTTAATATTTTTATTTTATTTTTCCTTTTTTTTCTTCTTTTGGCCGGTCGCCGGCCAAAGAAAAAAAAAGAAGAAGAAAAGAAGAAGAAAAAAAAGAGAAGAAAAAATAGGAGAGAGAAAATTTGTTCTTAAAAATTGTTCTAGAAACAAGAAACAAGTTTTTTTTTTTTTTTTTTTTTTTTTTTTGTTCCAAATGTGTTATGAGGAATAAAAAAAAGATTTGGAACAAAAAAGTAAATAAACACGTTTCTGTTATTTTTTTATTCCTAGGAACAAAAAAACAGAATTTTTGTTCATAAACAAAAAAAAAAAAAGAACACAACCATGCATGCTCTTAATAAGCAGACCCTAAGGCCCTGTTTGTTTGTGTTCTTTTTTTTTGGTCATGAACACAATTTCTGTTTTTTTGTTCCGAGGAACAAAAAAAGAACAGAAACGCGTTTGTTTGCGTTTTTGTTTCAAATCTATTTTTTTGTTTCCGGGAATAAATTTGGAATGAAATAAGAAAAACTTGTTTCTTGTTCCCGAAACACTTCCAAAAACAATTTTTCTCTCTCCTTTTTTTTTCTCTTTTTTTCTTCTTCTTTTTCTTTGGCCGGTTGCCAGCCTCGGCCATGACTAGCGATCGGCCGTCGAGGGCCGGTGACCTCGCCGGAGCGTTGCCGGCCCTTGGCAAGGTCGAGCGTCGCCGGCCCCTGGCGAGGCTCGGCCTTGCCGGTGGCTGGGCGAGCTTGAGCTCGCCTAGCCAAGGCGAGGCCGACCTCGCGTTAGTTGATGAGGCTCGGCCTTGCCGGGCCACCGCCCGCGGAGGCCGCCGGCCCTCGTCGGCCGGTCGCCAGCCATTGCCGAGGCCGGCAATCGGCCAAAAGGAAGAAAAAAGAAAATAAAAATAAAAATATTAAAAAATTAAAAGAAACAAAAAAATTATACAAGTTTACTAAACGTGTTTCTGTTCTTTCTCTATTTCAGGAACAAATTTACCAAACACGTTCTTCTGTTTAAAAATTGTTCTCCGGAACAGAAATAGTTTTTTCTATTTCATTCCAGTAACAATTTTGAACAGAAACGTTACTAAATGCATCCTAAGTGACCAAAGAAGTTGCTTGTCGCTGTGGGGGCGTTGGCGATGAGGTAACGGCTCATAAAGCTGGCCTTGAGCAAGCCACATAAATCGGCTGGACCTAAGCCAACAAAGATTAGTAAATTCATGTAAGAGTCGTAAATTCAAGATATTAGTAAGAAAGATGTATAATTGTTTTTAAAACGTACGAAAGAATCAGTGATCATCAAGTTATCAACAACGGACTAAGAAATCAGGTTTCCCAGTAATTTATTTTTTTACCAACAGTGTTTTTACATTTCTCGACTCTCATAGAAATGGGAAAATGCATTCTTTTGAAAACAGAACAATATGATCGTCCAATTGCATCATGTCAAAAAGACAGCTCGCTTCATCAGTTCATCTTAGCTAGACTTTATTCACAGTGGTCCCCTAATTTAGGAGCAATCACCAATTGCCACAAGGATTTCTTAATCTTGATGCACACCCTGAATCGATTCAAGCTTTCTCGATAAGTTCAGCTGCTCGTTTGGTCAAATTGATCACGTTGGCTCTCACGAGTTTTGGTAATAGCACCGAGTGAAAATTGAAAAAAGGGTCATCAAAATGACTCGGTACAAATGCTCTTGCTCATGGAGAATGTCATCTTGTAGAACGAGCCAAACTGGGTACCTAGATGAACATTTTTTTAAAGTCTTCGTGACTTATCTCGCAAGAAACCTCAGTACAACAGACCTCTGTTCGCAATGCGAAAACATGATATCTAGCTTTGTGTCTTCCTGCATTTAGCTTAGAACAACTTTCTCGATTTCAATTCATACCTAAACAAGACTGCGGTGCCGTGATGTCATTGTCAAAGAGTCCCAGAATCGGAGTCTCATTTTGAGAAAAAGAAATGGAATATTGATTTATGACGTATGAATAAACTGTATATAAATGTCATCTACAACACTGCCTATATCACAAGCCTAATGAAGTATAAATCTACACCGACTGAATGAATAAATATGCTGATCCTCGAAATGAAGTAAATGCAAAACTATGGTACACCAGAGCAGCAAAATGGCTGCAAAAGAAGTGATCAACTGATCTCGCTTGCTACTGCGTGAGTAAGAAATAAGCAGCATAAATATACTGTGAAGAAATGAACGCAGACCCCTTTCCTTCGATAGATGCTATAGGAATAACAGAATGCTGAGCATTAATATCATGATCAGTGGTAACGATTGGTGAGGCATGCTTCTAGGTGAGCTATTATTATCACTCAGCTGTCCTGCGTTGACGAATTCATTTGTACTGGCGTTGTTAGCTGTCGACACATTCACGGACTGTGCACCTGAAAAGTAGAGTATAAGGTCAGGTCAAGCAATGCTAAGAAAATATATAACCCGTATTCAGAATTCAAATACAAGCATGTCATGTATAATGACCCCGTCGACAAGTTCTTCAGAGTATGGTTCTTCCGTGGTACGTGCATGCACGTCTTTAAAAGTGCAAACATATCAATCACATGCTGTGAGACACGTCCATCTACCGAGTTCTAAGAAGTTTCGGTTTGGAAGGAAAAGGAAGATATAATTACTCGACACTAAGCATGTTTGATACATCCTATAGAAATAAGCTAAAAGTAACAAATTAGGATACAGTAACCAATTAAGGAATGGATAGTAACTTACAATTGTAATTGGCCCATCCGATCCGTTGCCCAGCCAGGTCATAGACGACGATTTTGTTTTGTAGGACGAGGTCTGAAAATCGCAATATTGGCTTTATCATTAGACTGGTCCGCCAGGTTGAAATCAATTACACAGTTTGATAGTAAAAGAGTTGCAAAAAAGCTACAGTAAACCTTACTTAATAACAGGGAGATAAATGAACAACAAGAAAAGCGAGACATAAGTCATCTTTCTTTCAAGATGAACAAATGTAAAGAATGCAAGGAACATGAGGAAAAAAAAGAAAAGAAAAAGAAATCCATCAAGCGATACCATGGCTAAATAAAGAGAATCATTTCCATTTCATGTAAAATACGCAAGAAAGGCGATACTCGGGATAACTAGTCTGCTTATTCGGCACCTGTACTCAATTGAAAAGCTGTGTCTTTTGGGAATTGACAAATTAATTGGGAACTAGGAAAGTCGTCAGTTCATGGATTCTTATGTAGGCTTCTATTCAACAGAATGAAGCTCGAGATTTTTTAATGTGTGGCAACACGAGAACTGGCAAAATTATGATCTTCACAACCAAAGCAGAGTTTCCCTTAGTCCTGACTTTCTTCTATGAGATTGTGTTTGTCAGTCGTCATGCTGCGCACTACTTTGTATCCTGAGTAATATAACTCCGCATTCTGAAACTTTTGTAGCTAATAAGTAAGAGAAAAAAAAGCTTTGAGCAGGGTTCTGTACCTCCTAGAATTGTAATATCCTGCCCCTGTACTTTAGAAATGCCAATGCACCATATTTCAGGGCTGCCCTGAAAGAAAGCAGGGAAAAAAAAAAGAATTCAGCCAGAATAAAGGGAATAAAGAAAGAGAAACAGGACAGACGTGCTAATGTTGCACCTTCCAACCATATTGATGTCAAAGTGTGCTGATTTGGAAAAGTAAATTTCGAGGGGGAAGCAAGTAGTAAAAACTTTCCGACACAGCAAGCACTGTTGTCTTTATCACAAGGAAACTAAATAATCAGTCAACATGTGATTCTTCAGAAATAAAAGCTCTTGGAGGTTTTTGAACCTTGGCAAACAGAAACTGCAACTTATACCGAGACTTTGATGTTTTGCTAAAGCACACTTTCCTCAATTGTGAAGAACATGTCGACATTTGCGCTGTTATAGCATATGCAAAGATACGCTAAGATCTTTGCTTGTATCGAGGTTTACTCAAGGAAAACAACTTTTTTCATCACAAAAGTAAATGGGGATGCATGAAAGGTCAAATGACTGGAGTTATTACTAGGATTTCAATGGAATCGAAGGGGCAGACTAGCTGACCAATCCATGGACAATTAGCAGTTACAACTTCATTGTGGAAAAATAGTATCAAGAAAGCATAAAAAAACTTCACAAAGCATAAGAGATATACTTCTCATCCACTTACAGATTGCTGCAGTAACATATAATCCTGAGCACTTAATATCATGGAAGCCCCTCCCTCAAAGTTCAAGCTAACTTGAGGAAACACATCCGTGACACTAGATGTGACCAAAGACCATATATTAGTCTACCAAAACCAATTGAAAAATTATAGAGACTTGGTAAGAAAATAAACCTGGATGTGGTGGCATAACATTGAGCTCCTTGGGTAGGAACGCTTTGAGCATTCTGAGAAACAGCATTTGCAATCTGAGCAGAAAAATTCAGTGGTTGTAGTCATTATTCTAAGTAATAGCAATCAAGATGAGTTGCCGGAGACTTCCTAACTTGGAAACTTGTTGATTCTGCTGGCATTTATTTATTTTGTGTTTGGGTGCATCCAGTTTTGTTATAAATTTATTGTTGCTTCGGAACTTACAGCGGTAACAAAAGTGTTATAAGCTCCTTCAGCAAGGTATGCCAGTGTTGTCCCTGAATCTATGATAGTCCCTTGGCTGCCTGATGTTGAAAATACTGATGAGTCAATAGCCAGTTGTTGCCCGGCCACGGAAATGCTTTGCAAATTCAAATTGTAATGAGGCCTTCAACAACAGAGAACTTGGGTCAAGCGATTACTCTATGAGCAGATGACAAAATCTTGTATATCAGCAGCTGTTAGTGGAATCAAAGCACTTGCTTGAAGATGCAACTTCTTAATAAGGTAAGATTTTTTTTTTTTTTTTTTTTTTGAGCATCAGATAACTTTCATGACAACCAAAGCAGCAGCAGCAACAACGGAAACACAACATGCATTTACCATAAAATGCCATCGTCCTCATTCCCCACAAATGGTTCTACAAACATGAGAATAGTCATCTTGTGCTGCAAATCAGTTGAAGAGAAATTTCCAAAAGATCCTGACCAATTCCGCAAATTCAACCAACTATGATGTGTTAGCCTAATTGTTTTTACCATAGTAAAAGGCCAAAGATGTCCAATAATCATGGACACAAGAAGTTGTCAGATATTATCAGTTAGACTGCTTACATATGTCTGAAGTTCATAACTCAATGTTCATCACTTCATGACTCAGGTTTTGAATAATCACTAACAATTCCATGTGAGGAAAGTTTAGCTCACAAAAGCGCTAACCTAGATATATTTTACTAGTTTAAGGAAGAAAAGGGAAGAGTACATCGTGCTACGGAAATATGGTAAGCAAATTTATTCCTCTTCCTTTCTTTTCACTTACTAGTGAACTTGTATGCTCTGTTTCACATAAGCTGTATAAATTACCAAAGCTGAATTATATTAACAAGGTAATGAGCAATCAGAGTTGAACCAAGAAAATGTGTAGAAATGTCGAAACATTTTTACTACAAAATGTCTAAAGACTTTAAATTTATTTTGTAATGATGGTAAAATTTGTTCCTATAATTTCCCTATTCTGTCGATTAGCTACATAACAGATACTGCAAGCACTGAATTTACCAAATCCAGAAATCAACATTATTGACTTATAGCGAACAAGTCATGAAGAACTTCCGAGATACAATCTATCGAGCTTTCATCTTGTGAATTAAAACCAAAAAAAAAAAAATTGTAGAAAAAAGGATGCTTGAAAGTTGAATTTAAGAAGACATACTGTGACGGGACGAGTGGACTATAGACTATATTTGGATCCACAATTTCGCCAAGGACTAATATGCCCCCGCCGTTCCCGTCTCCGCTCAAACAATGTGAGAACGCTTTGGGTGCTACTCCCTGTGAAGCCAGTTGAGAAATAACGGACATACTTTGCTGCCCAAACCCAAAAATCCCAGCAACTGCCCTATCTGTTTTTGTCAATTCTCCATTTACTGATGTGCCGCACCTGTTTCATAATTCACTATATAATTGGAAATAAAAAGAAAAACGAAACGAATTCCCCGAGAAATTTGACAAGCAATAACACAATGCTGCATCTTAAATTCAGAATTACCCGAAGACAACAGAAGCTGAGGTATTAGCAGACTGAGAGCTCCCCACTACCGTGTTTAAATGCAGCTGGTCAGACACATAATAACCAGAAGCCCCACTACCATCTCCGTATTGGAATGAGAAACCGCAAGAGTTCGTTTGTGAAGAGCAGATTGCATCTGATGACTGAACACCTTGGGTGCAAAGTTTGTCCGTGCAAGAGATCGTCGAAGCCGTCGTTGAGCTCGCTGGATCGAACGAATTGATCTGAATCTGTAGAGACATGCTTGAAGTGTCAATGCCTAGTGGCTGCCTTTTTGCATATCATGTATGTGAAGAGGAAGGTGTGAATTGTACTCACAGGTAGTCCACTCTTAGCAGGACAACCACTGCAGGAGCTACAACTAACCCACAGAACATCACTTCCTGTGTCAATTTGTACATAGTAATCTTTTGCAGGGTTACCCAGTTGCACCTTTGTGTAATAAAGCCTACACATAATCCACCCAAAAAAAAAAAAAACCATCCATGATCAGTATGACCGCAACAAATAAGTTACAATTCCAATCATTGCTAAGCTTAACTGAAATAAGGACCAAAAAAAAGACAAAGGGAGAGAATTGCGGAATTCCAAATCTAGCAATGCCCAACTGAAAAACAGCAGAACACGATGAAGAAGAAGAACGCAAGCGAAACGCACCGATCGGTAAATTCATTCATTAAGGAAGGAAAAAAAAAAAAAAACAGAAACTTGCGAAGCACACCAACAAAAGGACCGCTTGTATTCCGAGAAACCGAATCAAAAAGCTGTGAACTTCGCGAACAGAAAGATCGAAAATTTCGAAGAGGAAAGTTCATGAAAGTACCCAACGACGTAAGGATTGTAACTGCCTGCAACTTGAAAATCAACGACCGCGCTGGTGGAGGACTGCAGCATCCTGCCGTGCCTGGCCCTGTCCCGAGCAATGAGCTGACCCATGTCCGCGTGACCCCTCACCGGAAAAGCCCGCTCCAGCACCATCGCCGCCGGGAACCCGCCGGAAACCGCCGCCGCCGACGCCAGCGCCGCGACGGCGATCAACAACCCCGCCGCAGCCGCCGCCGCCGCCATGACAGTCGCCTCCCCTCTCCCTTTCTCGACGAACCCAACAACGCAAACCAATCAACCAATCTCGAGAACCCACGTTCCGGGTCGTCCAGGCGGCGAGAATTCGGATTGGGGAGCAAGAAATAAAGGCCACGGCGGCGTGGGATCTGTCAAAAACAAAGCCCAGAAAACGTCGAAGAGAGAGAGAGAGAGAGAGAGAATGTGACAGGGAAACAGAAGCTTCGGCAATGTAAGATGGCGTCGCCGCTCTGACTCGGGCCAGATTTATTTATACAATTCCATTCATCGATGTTTGTCACGCAAGCTCTCGCTCTCTCTCTCTCTCTCTCTATCTCTATATCTCTTTCTGATTTTCCTTGAAGTCTTCTCCCCTCCCTTCCACGTTTCCCCTTGGTCAGCCGCACACGCGCTCGCAATCCCAGTTAAACTCCTGTAAATGAGGCTAACTGGGTACCCCCCCCACGCGCTCTGCTTCGCCAACTCTGACACGCCTTGGAACCTTAAAAAAATAAAAATAAAAAAACAACGGAGAAACCTCGGTTGGTGTTGTCCGATAGGGTAATCGGCGATTACATAAATAATTTGTACGGATAATTCCATATATAGTCCATGAGTTTTCATCGTATGGGTAGAAGTGATTCCTCGTCTTTATTTTAACGTGTGATGTGCTACTTAAATTTTTAATTAGTCCAAAGTATATGCATGAACTTTTGGTATATGTCCATTGACTAAATTGAATATTTACTAAAATTTAAAAATCATATTGAATAATTTAAAAATTTAAGAATGATATTGTATATTTGATTAAAATTCAATAATTATATTAAAATAATTAAAATTTTAGGGATTATATTATACATTAAGTTAAAGTGCATTGATCATTTGTGTCGTTTTCTTTATTTTGTATTATTTATGCGGTGTACTATTTTAAGATTAAAAAAAATAGGATTTAACTGTTAACGTAGTTACTTGGTCATGCATTTAAAATTCACAGGTGACAAGAATAAATTATTAATTAAGAATATGCGAGAAATTACTTTCCCTTTGTGGATGATATTAATCAAATGAAGCTTTTTTAAAGTTGTTCGTGGATAAATATTTGTTTTTGATTTCCACGTAGAATTCAACAAACTTAGGAGGATAGAAGGAGAGATCTATCTTTAGGAAAAATATAATATATTTTGGGGAGCACCTAATAAATCTTTTTCTCAACAAATTGGCATAAGAAAGACGTTGCCTTTAAGTCAAATTGTGCCAACCTAATGTTCTCTTAGTCAATTCCTATCATTCTAACTTTGCACTGAGAACAGAAGTAATGCTCGATCATGTAATTACTTAAGAAAATGGTAATGCTTAATTAAGAAGGCAACTTTAGCAGAAAAGGTGGGGGTGTACCCACTTACCACCCTTTACAAAGTTGAATCAAATCAGTCATTTCTTGAATTTATAACGTGCGTATAGAAGATTAATGTGACCTAATTTGCCTAATAAAAAAGAGATTTTGTCTTTCATTGGGCTAATCCCCTAAGAACTCCAACTTCAAGTATCATTCCAATTTTGTCCCAATCTTTTATTTAAAACAGAATTCTAAACTTTTTCTTTTATTGTAGTCCCAAATCCACTCCATGCATCCAAAAGTCGTCATTGATTTTTCTCAAAATTAAGAGGATGCCATTATTCCATACAACGTGAGGGTGTTGATGAAGATGGGAGTTATAAAATAAATCCCTAATTGGCTCTGATGTCGATAATATTGAAGAAATTAACGGTGATTTTTGGATGCGTGAACAAATTTGAGGATAGAGCAAAAGTTAAGAGTTTTTTTTTTTTAGATAAAAAGAATTTAGATAGAGTAAAAATTGAACTCAAAGTTACCATATCTTTTAAGGGAATTAGGCCGTTTTTCTATGGTAACCCACGTTTTTCCTTGTTGGGTTGGATTTTGGGTGGCCCTACCAAATCCCTTTCTGTCAAATTATTGAGTAAAAATTCGATTTTTTTATTTTCAAATTCGTGGCAGGAGAGGGAGGATGGAGTGGCCCCTTTGAACACTAACTCCCACATCTTCTCACCAAAAAGCCACATGTTCCTAGTTTCCTTTGGCTTTGCCCCCATCTTACATGTGCTTTCGCTCACTTTAACGAAGCCCAATGCAATTATTCACTCTTTGGTCGGCTTTTAAAAGATGGATGGAGGGAGAGAGAATCTCGCCCCAATTTGATTTTATTTTTGTTTTATTTAGTGCCCAATTATTGTCCTTAGCAACTACGGAAGCTGGCCGGACCTGCTCCCAAGTCCCACGCGTATAATTTATTATTTTTTCCTAAAGATTAATAAAAAAGTACAAAAGCAAAAAAAAAAAAAGGAAAAAAAAAGGGAAAACAAGAATAGGAGTTTGTAGTTGCTCCCTAGGAGAGCCTTCACCACGTTTAGAATGGTGCAGAAGTTGGTTCAAGGCGCAGGCGAATGATTCCACAAGATAGCGTCGTTGACCACTGGCCGCGAGACAAATTTGATCTTAAAATGTCAAATTTGACACATTACGGTCCTTATTTTCCCCAGATAATCATTCCGTATTTGCATTACGAAATTCATGCATAATCCATTAAATGGAATACAAACAATATCGCTAAAATATACTATTTTATATAAAAATGTTAATACCACAAAAAACATTAAACTAGTACATCTTGTGATAAATTAATCATAAATTAATTTTTTTATCACAAAGAATTCCAAACTGATATATATTTGTGAAAAATTTATCGGTTATAATTTTTCGTTAAATTTTGCTATTGAATTACTGAATTGGATGACATCTATCAATTAATTTAGGGTCTTACTCCTTATTTGTCATAAATATACATGTTTATGGTTATTCGTGATATTAATCTAATTTCATAGAAACTTTGAAGTTTTTTGTGCATGTGTATTGGTTTAATATTTTTTATGGTTAAAAAATTAGTTTGAAGTAACAAAATTAGTTTGGAGTAAATTTATCATAAATATATTGATTTGGGGTTGTTGATAATATTAATCCTAAAAATATTAGTGAATCGAAGTTATCAAACTTTCACCTTCAAGAAGTCACCTAATTATAGTGATTTTCCGAGCTGACGAGATGTGCCTAGTTCTGGTCGTCCTTAGATGTTATCTCCCTCGTTATAATCTGCAAAGGTTGTTTCATTGGGCGGTTGAAAAACTATGTAAGCATCACCATTCTCGACCTATGGTATCATGATTCGCGACGATCTCTTCAATGCTTGTGGCAGCATCAAATAATTATTTAGTTAATTATTTATTTGGTTATTTTCCTCTGCACCTCGTTCACCTAACCACGGCCTGTTCTCCCCTTATCGAAGTCAACGAGCCACAGCGATGACGCCACGTCGCACGGAACGACATTCACATCGCATCCTCCGTAAGTCGCCGCGGCCGCGTGCGTCATTGCTTGTGTAATTCGGTCGAAATTTTCGTCAGCCATGTTTTCATTTCACACATTATTCAAAGTAAATACGACGCTCAAGGGACATAAAATTTATTTTAGGGAAATTATTCAACTAATCTAATTTTATTATATGGATATTAATTTAGTTTTAAAATTTTTAACTTTTACTAATATTTTTGTCAAACTTTTACTAAATTAAATCATAAATTTTTGTACGAAATTCTAATGCTATCATTTTGGTAAATTTTTGTTAAAAATCATTTACATGGTAGTTTAGTTATTGCCAGTTGTCCTAAATTGACATCCGTATATCGCGTGAATAATTTTTAGCAAAAATTGGCTAGAATTGAAAGGAGGGGAGCCGAATCATTGGAGTGTACATTAACTTTGAACTAAACCGCGTCCTAAATCAAAATTAAAAGAAAGAAGGTTATTTTTTCACTGTTCGAATCAAAAACTTGAATTGAACCGGAAATGCACAAAAATTTGGGTTGGTTTGAATCGGTTATATTTTCGATTAGGTTTTTTAGCTCGGTTCCAACACCCTAGCTGGAAGGACACCCTTGGAGTTATGTGCAAACGTGTAAAATTAAAATAGTAAAATTAGAACATTTATCCGTATAATAAATTTAAGATTGATTAGATAATTTTTCTTAAACTTTTAGCTGTTTCACGTCATTTCAGTTATTTAGGATTTGCAATTACAAGAACCCACAATAATAGAATTTTCTAGCTGTTCGAGATTTCAGCACGCAACCATCCGCCGCGGAAAGAGTCAACGATACATTATCTTGGTATTATCTCGGCCTGTCAAGGGACGCGTTCACGTTTTGACTTCCATTCCAGGACAGACGTTCGTAAGAACAGGTGAGTCGTGAAAAAGACATCTTCAATCTCCAATCACATTACCCAAAAAAAGAAAAAAAGAAAAACACAAAGAAGAAATATTTTCTGTTTCTTTTTTTTCCCCTCTTTTTCCTCCTTTACAAGATAATTGATAATATCGACGTATCATCACAAGAACGGACAAAACTCGCAGATAATTAATTACCATCTTTATTATTAGTTATTTCTTTTTGATAATTTCGAGATGTTGGAGAACATTCCACGAAATGTCCTTTGCGACATTATTAATCATTGAGTTGTAGCAGGAGCGGAACACGTGGATTTACGGGATAATTGAAAGCAGACAATGTGGGTCCATGGACTACGGGGGGGAGTTGGCGATTTAGCCGGTTAGGAAGAAATAGACCAATTTGTCCTGGACCATCCTTCGTTTATTGTTGCACCAAGAATTGATAGGAAGACTATTTTCGAAAAATTATTTTTCTGACTTTTCGATATTTAGCTAATATAGAATTAATTCATTTACTGAAAATATTTTTCACGAATTAAAAATAATAAATTGAGATCGAAGGAAAATGAATTTTCTTATTGAAAAGAAAAGATTCACTTTTCCTGAAATATTGAACAAATGAAAACTAACTACTTTAAAAAAAAATTGATTTACATAGAATATTTTTTCCTTTGTCATGAGATTTTTGTGCGAAGCCAACGTATCCTTGATCACGAGGACTTATATGGAGCATAATAAATAGTGAGTAAATTGGTTAAGCAAATCAAAATCTCATAGAGTAGGTTTAGTGCTTAGGGGGCGAAGATATCTTGTGTATACGTAGATTAGAAGAAAACACTAGTCTGATCTTCCACATCATCACGCACATATTAATCCATTTTTGCGCCACCAATTTGGCTTTAATTCGCATCTTACATGGCTCATTAGGTCATCAATAGGTACTAATGAAATATTTTATATGCTCGAGGATTCATCTGCTTAGTTTGAAGCCTTCTTTTAATAAAAAAATGTGTACCGAAATAATTATTTTCGTGTTCAGACAAACGAGGGCCCAGATAGCACTACTTCATTTCGAGCTTTTTCTCCATTTGTCTTGTTCAAAGTTTCCCATCTGATTTATTTCTCAAAAGCGGGCGTGGTCGAGATGGAATTGCACTAGATAGCTGCTGGCCATGCTTCGTATTGCTTTGAATACTTGAAGCTTTCGTCAGGGTTGGAATTGATCGAGTAAACGGTCTTTTTAACGATTTGAAACTTTGACTGAGGCGATGTAGTAAAAGGTCGTTCAACAATTTGAGCCCTTGACTGAGCATGCTAATGCCACCTTGCACCAAGAAGATACGAGTCAAGCCGCTAGCATATAGTTCGGATTTGGTGAGATCAATCTGTCTTATTTGAGTTAGTTTTGAGTAGATCTGTCAAATAGGTGGGTGCGGGTGAGGCGAGTTGAAAATGGATCAGTCCAAATAGACTCATTTTCATATAATACAAATCTACTGATCAATACTTGACCTAACACATATTGTTCAAATAATTTGTATTTAACTCAATTTATGAAAAATCATATCCAAATTGAGTGACGAATATGAAATCAAGTGAGGGCAATAAAGAATGGAGAGAGAGAGAGAGAGAGAGAGAGAGAGAGAGAGAGAGAGAGTCATATCTGTGGGTTGTAAAGGTTATGACCCATTCAACACTCATATTATGTTTAAGCTCATATATGATCCATTTACTTAATATTACTAATCCATTTAACACTTATATGAGTTAAGAAATGGAGTAATGACAAATTTTGACGAGTCTAAATTTAAGCTCTAGCAATTTCAATATCTTGTCAAGTGAAATCGAGCTTGCCAATTCTTAGCTCAACTGGCTTGCGAGTCTAATTAAGCCCAATTGAGTTTTTTATTTTTTTATTTTCTTGAAAAAGTTATCAGTTAAAAATTTCATAGATATCCTCCAAATTATATAATATACCCACACTATTAGAGTTTTTTTTTTTTTTTTTTTTTTTTTTTTAAGATCAGCTCGATCTCATTTGTAAATTGATTGTAATCGAATCAAGATCAAGTATCTTGATTTTCCAATTGAAACGAGTTTGAGCAGAAATTTTAATACCCGGTCGAGCTCGAGTTGAGTTTTGAGCACCAAACGTTCAACTTTTGATCGTTGAACTTGGAGATGATTTTCTTAACTTTTATCTATTATCTTGCTTAGTGAATTGACTAATTGATAACATCTTTGTAATAATGACATATGTTTGATGACGGGGATATTTCTTATTAACTCATTTTGTAAAGTGACATTAAAGATCAAAGTTAGAATTTTTTCTCTAAATTATCGATTTTTTGCGAAATACTCTTGAATGTGGTATTTTACAGATTTGGAGCGTAATTGGCAATTTGACATAAGATTAAGAACAAGTATGGAAAGGGAGAGAGACTGGAGAAGTCCCGGGCGAGACCTCGGACAGCATCCTGCCACTCTATTGGGCCACATGGTTTGTTCCTCATAGGCCCAAGCCCAACAAAAGAGCAGGCTTATCTCCTTTCTCATGTGTCAATAATTGTTTTTGATAAACTATTTCGAACTTTTTTTTTTCTGGAAATACGTCATATTTTGTGAATAATAAAATCATAAACGTAATTTCTATTGATTGTACAGACTAAATAGGTAGATAATTTAGGTAATCATAGGCGATGAGGTAATGCATCGAATAAAACAATAATTTCCAAGCTTGTTATGAACTACATTAGATATTAAAATTGGGCGAAGTCATTTTTCTTTCCTGGATTAAAAGCTTGTTCAAATGGAGCAAAGAAATACAAGGACAACTTTATTGTAAGGAACATAGGCCTTAGTCTTTTATTCTCATTTTATTGAAATGGCCTTCCTGAATTAGTTCATCAGATCATTATTTGAAAGCATGGAGGTCATAATAATATTGGGATATCCACCCTTTTATAATCTCAACTTTGGTTTTTCGCTTAATAATCTCAATCTGGATCATTTTGATTTGCTGCAAGTATGTCCAAACAGTGAGAACCTGTAAAGCATATACTCACAAATTAAAGAATTCAAGATCCCTTTTCTGTGACATGCATCGATGTTGTTCTGTTCTTCTCTTGTATGATTCATGAGTATGTGAGACAAGACGCAAATAACAAACGCATTGCCTAATTATGTACCTTTCTTTGTATAGACATCAATGATACTGTCTGAAATGTTCTTCAAGACCCTAAGATTGAAAACAGATCCAATTCTTTAGCGTGATCGAGTGATGTAAAATTTAAATTCTTCGGATTTATGGAGACAAGCATATAATTTTTGATACCCTCCGCTACTCCAAGGATCTCGAAGTCCATTTGAGAAGATAATGTTGCTGGCAAATTTATGAAGAATAAGCTCTATATCCTGCAAATAAAAGAGAGAGAGAGAGAAAGAAGAGAAAACAGAATGTTGGAGGACGACGATGTTATGGTTTGCTTTGGATTTTATGCATAGAAACTAATTTAATTTACTAATAGAAAACATTTTATAAGGGTCATCAGAAATCATACATGACCACCATCATAGGTAGTAGTGACCCAATATGGTCGAGGCACAACATCACATGAGGAGTTCCATTCATCAATGAAGTCACTCAAGATGAAAGGGCCTGGTTGGAACATAGAATTGTTTGTGATGCCTATGGGCATTACCATTTCTTTGCATGTCTGCAAGCAGATGTCCCTTTTTAGTTCAATAGAAGCGTAACTTTTCTGAAACGTTACACAATTTTTACGAGGAAGATTCAAGAATGGGCCTCCCTTGATGCTTAAAGATGGTGTAGGGTATCATACCTGCCACCTCCAACCCAATGCAGTTTGAGTTTGAGATACAATAGCGGGAGTATTGAGGTAGCATGTGGAGCTCCCGTAATAGGCAACAGCAACGCCTGCAGCTATTTTCCCAAGAATGCCATTTTTAGTAGTATTTGCTCCATCTATGTCGTTGCATATCATTGTCAATTTGTCACTGGATATCTTGGTGGACGATTATATTGAGCTGCTGTCGCATACAAAGATATCAAGTAGTACTTCAGCTCATCCCCACTCGCTAAGGGCCTAACACATCCACACCAAAAAAGTAACAGTATTTAATCTATGATTGATTCAATCTCCTTTGTAATTTTATAGTCACACACATTCTAAAAGACTCGATTTAGCCTCGAAGATCATGAAACATCTTATTGAACAAAAGAGTGTGCGTGGGTTAGGGTTCATGACCTCAAAAGGTATTATGAATAAATTTAATGTCCTTAAATTGAGAAATTGGATGTGATGGTCTATGGCATTCTGCTCATTTGTGGATTAAGACACATAATAGATGATGCAATAGATCACATACTGGCAAGTTTGGAACATCTTGCTTAGGTCTGAAATGCCATTAGGCTCCCGAGCAACTCTATCAATTTCCGACCATGAGTTTGCTACAGTTTGATAGCAAGTCTCACTAACTTCTTATGCAAAATGACCTTGATTGAACACAGATTATGGAAAAGGAAAAAAGTCATATTAAGATTTCAAGAATTACTTATGGGATAGCTTTGTGTGTCTTTCTCACTCATGGCATGGTTTTGAATAACCACACCCTTGAATCCTCTTGAAGTTATGCCCTATAAACAAGAATATAGGGACATCGTGACAACTAATGATATATTTTAGACACTCAAAAAGCTGCCGCACAACCCGTCATTAAAATGAGAAAGATAGATTGTGAGTATAATTACCTTAAAATCCCCTGTGACCATTGAATAGTATGCACCTTGTGGGATAATATCATCAAAGTACAGTATGGGAGCTGATGAGGCTAGAGCTCCTACGGCCACATGTAGATATTTTAGCCGGAACCATGAAACAAGCTCTAAAATTCACTTTAGCTATTAGAATGTAAAAACTTTAGATAATAAGATGATATATCTTTTTAACGCAAATAAGAGACTGTTATTTCGTGGAAAATGAAGGGTAGTAACAACTGAATATTTTACATAATGTTTATACTATCGGGAATTTTACATACTCGTCTCCGAATAGGTATATATAGTTTTCAGGATCCTTTTTTCTGTTTCTAACATATGCACATATGCACATGCACAACAAGTTTGGAATGAGATTGAATCTAATTAGAAGGCAGCACAAACTGGGAGAAAAAATAAAACATTCCGCTGTTGATGCTCACAAATATTAACGGGATATTATACCCAATGCACTTACTTCCTCCATATGATCCTCCCACCACGATAACTGGAAATTTATTGGCTTTTGGTTCCTCCTTAACGTGCATGATAATGGCTGCATAATCGGCCAAAGCTTGGGCCGAGCTAAAATACCCACGAATATCTTGATCTTTGAGAGCTTCTTAGAAGCTCATCCCAAGTGGAATCGACTCACCATAATACCGGTGCTGACAAGAAAAAATCCACGAGAAGAGAAGAATTTAACTACATGGTTAGAAGCTTTGCTTAGACAAAAGGAACATTTATGCATGGACTCAGAAGGAAATAGTAGAACCATATGTACTACCTCAATATAAACTAATAAAGCTTGGAATTGGGCAGCGTTATGGGTCAGAGACCCAACCACGGCTGGGGCTTCGTCGAGTGGTGATTCGGCACCAAGGAGAACAAAGATCGGCGCACTAGAATGCGCGCCGCCTCAGTAGTTGGAGTTGATCAATTGTCTCTGTTGGAATGTGGTGTAACTCTCTGGTTTGTAGTTGAAATGATCGAGTGTTTGGTTGAAGAAGAAGGTTTTAAAGTTGTTTTTTACGGGATCCCTAATTGCCTGTTCAGTATCTCGAAGGACGTCTTCACGGTGTAGACTGAGTGTTGGAGTGTAAAGTCTCTGTCCAGAAATTGAAGCTGCGGACAAAATGAAGGAGACGATCGAAGAGAGCCAAGAAAGAGTCATAGTGTGCAGTGGGTACAAGAAGGATGTTTACGAAGAATTCCAAACTAAGGAGGACATGGAAGGAGACACCTTCATAAGCATATATAGGCATTTGCCGTCCTGGTCGATGGTTTTACGGGAATTGAGCGCTTGTTCTCTAAATATCCTTACGTACATCATATACATGCGAAGGGGAAAATTGTCCAAAAAGTCCTAAACCTATTGCACTTTTACCAATTCAGTCCTAAACCTTTTAATTTTTCGATTAGTCAATCGAGCCCTAAACCTTTTCACTTCGCCGATTCACCCATCCAGGTCGATTTTTAGGAAAACGCCGACGCGTGGGACGCCATGGCGGTGCCACGTAGGGACTACCGGTCGACGCGACAATTTTTAATAATATTTTAATATTTTTGAATATATTTTTTTTTTTTCTGTTTTTTCCCTTTTTCCTTTTTTTTTTTCTTGGCCTTTTCCGGTGGCTGGCCAGCGGCCACCGGCCGCCCCATCTCAACCGACACTGCACATCTAAACCGGAGCCACCCCCACCGTCGTCTCCACCGGAAATGGTCCCCCATCTTCATCGTCTTTGTGGTTATCTTTACCCGTCATTGGCCTTGAGCAAATGGCCAAAAATCTGGGGAAAATCAGGAAAAAGTAGAAATCTCTCGAGAAAAAACAGAACTTGCAGGAAAAATCTGTGAGACAAAGAAGGGGGCAGTGGGTCTCTGGTACAGAGCAACATGGGTAAAAAGATCAGTGGGTCTCTTGGCCGAAAGGTAGAACACATGACCGCAAACGACTTGAATTTTGGGAAATCTGTGGAAGCTGGGGAAGAAAGAAAGAAGAAACCTGAATGCCGAAGCTCTCCTATTTTTCATCGCAGCTCGTTGGGAGAACAAGGGAAAAAATTGAACCCAGAAATCCAAAATCTGCCCGCGACTTCCTCTGTTCGTCTTCCGCTTCGTCTTTCCGGCGGCCCAGCTCCAGATCTGGAGCAGAGCCTCGTCCATGGCGGCGACAAGCGAGGTCGAGATCCCGGCTGTGATTAGGCTCCGGCGGTGTTGGGGATGGGGGCGGAACTCAGCTCTCCGCCGGCGTGACTACCGCGGCGGGGGGTAAGGGCTCGTGGAAGGAGGATTGCGAGGGGGATCTGGCGAGGGGAGCCCTCGCCAAGGCCAGGGCGGCCTCGCCCGGCGTCGCCGATGCCCGGCGAGGCCGCCCTGGCGTGGGGGAGGGTCGGCCTCACCCGGGCGACCCTGGCCAGGCCGCGCTTGGGCGAGGGCTCCCCTTGCTGGGGCTCCTCCTCGCCCAGCCGGGCCTCGCCTGTGGCGGGCGAGGCCAGCCGGCTGGCTGTGGCCACCGGCCACCGGAAAAGGCCAAGAAAAAAGCCAAAAAGAAAAAAAAAAAAAAAAGGAAAAAAACAGAAAAAAACAATAAAAATTCAAAAAAACTCAAAAAACATTAAAATATTATTAAAAATTGCCCGTCGCCAAATAGGTAGTCTACGCGCAAGATCGCGGCGTCCATATCAGCATTTTCCGACCAAAATTAGTAGGATAGATTTGAATCAAGAAAAAGTGAAAAGGTTTAGGATTGATTCAAGCAAGAAATTAAAAGGTTTAGGGATGAATTAAGCGAAAAATGCGATAGGTTTAGAACTTTTTGGACAATTCTCCCACATGCGAAGCCACTCGATCTTGAGATCATTTGAGTTTCATAAGGAACCTACTAAATGTAATATAGTTTGATAGGAGTATGTTTGATTGCAATATCGAGTCTATTATATTTCGCTTCAGCCAAACGAAATCTCTATTCTATGTAGAAAATAAAAGTTGTTAATTTTATTGTAAGTAAATTATCCGTACACATGTTTTGGCTAAAGCGTATAATATATAACTGTGAGTAACTAGCACGACTCCGGAGGTCATGAGTCATTCAAGAGCCTCTTGGATTTGGTCAAATGCATCCCTATTTTTAAAATTCTTTTGGTGATATCATGACAGCTAATTGAGGGTCTCTTTTAACTGATCTCTTCGATCTTTACGTCTTGATCACCTTTAATTTTGTCGATTGCACATTGTGGGCCTCAGCGGGGACAAGGACAATTAACCTTTTGTAAAACACGAGGAACGTATCATGTTTTATGTCAATACATCGGTTTCGTTTTGCCGAATGCTGACTAGACGCCGGTCGGCTGACGTGGCCTGGTGGTGTTGGCGTGGGCGCTTTTTAATAATATTTTAATATTTTTAAATTTTTCTTTTCTTTTTTAAATTTTAAATTATTTTATTTTTCTTTTTTTCTTCTCCTCTTCTTTCTCCAGCCGGTCGCCGGACCTCAGCAACCTGCCAGAGGCAACGGCGTGCGAGGGTCAAGCCTCGCGTTGGGCGGCGAGGCTGCCCTGAAGGCCTGGGGGGCGAGGGCGAGCCCCGCCAGCTTGGCGCGAGGCCAACCGGCCTGAGCTGGACACTGAGAAAACAAGAAGAGGAGTTGGCGGTCGTTACCGAGTCTTGGAGGTCTTGGAGGTCTTGCTCTAAGCGGGTGGGGCTTGCCCTCGCCGCCGGGCCTCGAGGGCGGCCTTGTGCACAGTGGGCAAGGCTCGCCCGCCGGATCCGGCAAGGTCGAGCCTCGTCGGCCATGGGCGAGGCTCCACCCTCACCAGATCCGGCGAGGGCGAGCCTCGCCAGCCATGGGTGAGGGCCGAGCCCTCGCCAGATCCGGCGAGGGCGAGCCTCGCCGCCCAGCGTGAGGCTCGACCCTCGCTGGCCGTCGCCTCCGGCCGATCGTCAAGGTCCTGGCGATCGGCTGGAGGAAGAAGAGGAGAAAAATAAAAGAAAAATAAAATAATAAAGTAAAATAATTTAAAATTTTTAAAAATAAAAAAAACTCAAAAATATTAAAATATTATTAAAAGTTGCCCACGTCAACGCCGATCGACCACGTCGTCGGCCGGTGTCCAGTGTCAGCAAAATCCCGCCAAAATTGGTCGGAAATGACCTGAATTGGCATAACGTAAAAATGTTTAGGATTAAATCGGCACAAAAAAAAAAAAAGGTTTAGGACTAAATCTAAGCACAAAAACAAAATGTTGAGGACTTTTTTGGCACTTTTCCCTTTAATATTTATCAAGATTCTAGATATAATTTCTACCAAAAAAAAAAAAAAAAGATTCTAGATATAATTATTATCGTTTCACCGGCAGAAAAGGGGGATGAGGATTTTTTCCAAAAAAAAATTGATTGATTGTCCACTTTCTAAGGGAAATGACAATCTGCATCCCCCTTACCACCACAAAAAAAAAAAAAAAACACGATTACTCATGTCAAATAAGCTGATGCGTGATACGTAATAATTATCATTAATAAATTTATTCATCTTTTCCTCTTTTTTTATTTTATTTTTATTTTATTGAAATATGTCATATTTTTATTGATAAGATAGTTACGGAATGGTTTTTGTTGTTGTTGATCTTGATTGGATAAACTAAATAGGTAGATTATCCAGGCAAGCATAAGTGATGAGGGAGTGCATCCGAGAAAAACCCATGAGATTTATTGCGGCGGACAATGTAAATCTTCGAGATCAAATTGCCCGAGATGGTACAAAACTTACGTAATAGCTTTATTCCTAGTCTGTATTCTCTCACCATGTTACCATTATATATTCGTAACTTTTACATGTGACATCAATTTCTGAAAGCGCGTAGATCTGCATAGTACTTGGCAAGCCATTTTTTCATAATCTTGACCTCGGTTTTGCGCTGCTCGACCAACCAATCCGGATCGCTCTTGTCAGCTCCGAGTATGTCCAAAGTATGAGAACCTACGTAGAAAATATTTTGCAAATCAAATTGAGAATTAATTTCTAAGTTCAAAAACAATATATAACTTTGGTACGAGACAAATTAGGTCGAGCATATACCTTTGGCTGTGTAGATCGCGACAACAGTGCTAGAAATATTCTTCAGGACCCTATGATATAATTGATGAATGTGAATCGTCATTAAACTTGATAAAGAAAGTGATGTTTCATAGAAAATCTATAAGCTTCGATGCTACACATACCCGCCGCTGCTATAAGGATCTTGAAGTCCATTGGAGAATATTATATTGCTAGCGAACCTATGTAAAATTAGTTTTATGTCCTGCAATTTTTCATCGTCAATGAGGAAATTAGCGAAAATTTAATGAACATCTGGGATTGCTGAGGTCTGAAGCCATTTCTTCTGGTTTTGCACAGAAATTAATCAACAAGAGGGAGGAAAAAAAAAACAGCCAAATTTATTTGATTTGCACAGTGACCTACATGACCGCCGAAATAGGTAGTGACCCAATGCGGCCGAGGTGGGACGCCGAACACACTTTTGCAGGCATTGCTGAAGCTGTTTAGATTGAAAGGTTTTGGTGGAAACATAGTGTTTCTGGTAATGCCCATAGGGATCACCATCTCACTGCATGTCTGCAAAAAGCCAGACGATCTCTCTTCAGTCCAACAAAAGGAACAGAAATATTAACACCGAGTGTACAGTTTTATTTGATTATCTCTTTGAAAAAAGTAGACTCAAGAAAAGGAAAATTGCACAGATCCCTCTTAGCATATGGTGTAAAAAGTCAAGCCACTAAGCATGGCGTGTTCGAGCTCAAATATATTATGGACTGCCTAATCAAACTCAGCTTGATTCTTTTCGAGTCCAACTGCAGCCTGAATAGTTTGAGAACAGGATTAATTTCTAAGTACTTTAGCCATCTTTAGCCATTTAGGACATTAGAGAATCAGATCATTCCAAAAGAGGGGAGAAAAACATTAGAAGCACACATATGATCGTTTCTTTCCAGCCTCGAGCTCAGTTTTTATAACTCTTAAACTGCCTTTCAAGAACAGATGAGATAGGGCTCGCCTTGAGCCTAAAAACACTCTATGTAGGTGCACCCGAGCCTCAAAATTCAAGCCCACCACTAGCAGGTAGTAGAGGTGTTAGCATATAATTGAGAAGAGCTAAACTTGAGTAGTGAATAACCATATTGATTTGACTCGATGGGACAACTGTCTTATCAATTTTTCTAACAAAGCGATAAAAAGTAATGTGATGAAAATGCAAGTCGCATATATAGGTGATAGGTACATGTTACCCACCTGCCAAGACCATCCCAGAAGAGTTTGAGCAAATGTACCAGAAGGGGGTGCATTGACATAGCATGTTAAGTTGCCATTGATGGCAACGAGGCCTGCGAAGATTTTCTGCAGTAGGCCTTTTCTTGGGGGAACTCCATTAACGGCGTCGCACATAAGTTTCAAGGGTTGTGTGGATGGATCGTTGTATTGAACCACTTGTGCGTACAGGAATCTCAGGTATTTCTTGAGCTCTAATGAACTTTGCAGGGGACTAAACAGAGGGAAAATAACAGAGTCAGAGCTTTTATAATTACATTCAGAATCAGTTAAAAAAGAAGAAGCCATTTCCACCTGCAAGTTTTGAAGGTGTTGCTCAACTTCGTGAGACCACGAGGCTCAGAAGCAACTCTATCGATTTCTTCCCAGGATCGTCTTATCGTTTGGTGGCAAGAAGAACTACTTTCCTACGAAATCTCGTAGAACAAATTTGTTAGGCAATCGATTTAACATAGAAACGCATGGCAATGGAAACAGAAGGGGAAAAATACAGAGCAAATAGATCTTACTAAAAAGCTTTTTGCGACTACTGAATAGTATGCATCCTGAGGAATGATGTCGTCAAAGTAAAGAATCGGGGCGGATGAAGCTAAAGCTCCGAGTGCCACGTGAGGATACTTCAGCCGGAACCACGAAGCTAACACTAAAGATTGATATTCATTGAAATTCATAATGAAGTAAGTACTCGGAGTTTTCGACCCATTTTGTAAGTGGGTTTTATAAATGGAAATTAACCACCATGTAAGCTATATGTATGTATGTGGGGTGTGTAAGATGTTAGTGAGAATATAGTCACTTACTTCCCCCATACGATCCTCCCAAAACAATTATCGGAGAATGTTCGGCTTTCAATTTCTGCTTCAAGTATAAGAGGATTTCTGCGTAATCGGCGAGCGCTTGGGCAGAGCTGAAATATCCACGGATGTTGGGGTCGCCAAGGGCTTTTCTTATTGTCATTCCATAGGGGATTGATTCTCCATAGAACCGATGCTACAAGGATAATAAATTTTACAACATAAATGGACTTTAGTGAGAGCATCAAGTAAGAGTAGTGACGCGATTTAGACTTTTCTTTTGTAAATTACCTCTATGTATACCAGGAGTGCTCTAAATTGAGCAGCATTATCTGTGAGGAACCCGACATTAGCTATATCGCCATCAATTGGTGCTTCTGCACCAAAAAAGGCGAAGATCGGCGCGCCAGAATCCGCGCCACCCCAGTACTTGGAATTGACCACGTATCTTTGATTGAAGGCAGTGTAACTTTCTGGTCCATAGTTGAAATGATCGAGGGTTTGGTTGTAGGAGAAAGTCACAAAGTCCTCTGCGACCGAAGCTTGAACTGCGCGTGCCGGGTCTAGCAAGAACTCTGGACGGGACATCCCCAGCTTCGGAATATCGACATCGTCTAAGACATGTGCAGTAGCAACAGACGCCGAGAGCAATAGCAGAGCGATCCAAAGGCGACGGTGTGAAGACATTCCGGGGTTTGTAATCATAATTTGCGCAAGGTGAAGCATGTGCGGGAGGAGAAAAAAGAGACTTAAAAAGAATAGATAGGCTCGAAGTCAATTCGGATTTCAGGCGGCTTGCCTAAAAAGTTGAGTGTTTAGACATCATGGTGCGATGTATATATACCTTGTAATGCGAACTTAACTTCCCTTCCTCGTCAAATTATCCGAACGTAGAATGTTTTTCGAGTGGGAAAAAGAGTTTTGTTGAATAATCCTACCACGAAGCCGCCTTAGAAAATTCATTCTAATATGGACAAGAGAACCAGAAAGTTTCGTTGAATAAGCCTACCACGAAGCTTCAAGTGATTTCTAACGATTCAAACACGTCTCCGAGTTGATGAAACGTCCAAATCTACATTTTTCCAAAATCTACATCTTTTTCTGCATTTTTCGGTGTATCAACGATCATTACATGCAGATATATGGTCAGGATCAAAGACGAACAAAAGCACGAACCCAGTGATTCACATCATGGGATAATGCCTTCTTTGTCAGAGTCAACGACGGTGAATTCGCGTGCGATCATCAAGTGACTGAAAGACTCCAAGCTGTATGCGTCGGCGGATGGACCCGTTGACTATGACTAATCCAACAGAGACATCGATTTAGACCGCGAACGCATCTCGCCCTTCGATCAATTCCCAGACTCCCTCGTGCTTCATGATTGCGCGCTGATCACATCACCCATGCACGCGAGGCACGTGCATGTACATTTATCTAATATTTTCTTCCCTAGATTGGGTCAACTACGAAAGATGAAGTACTCATACCTGATGGCGCAGAGGATTAAAAGCAGAACGGATCTGGACTTAAAAGTCTTAGGGCTTCCAAGAAACTATATTGGACTCATGAAATAAATTGAATGGGGGCAAGATAGCTAATTCGGGTAACTAATTCCGAATAATAGCTAATTTATACGAGAAATGATTGCGTGATAGTCTTTAATCAATTGTGAAATTAATAGTGTATTTAGGACGACGAAAAATAAAATCATAAATAATTATGAATTGTTGTGAGACTCACTTTTTCAAGAATTTATAACTCACAATAAACTGTTTTTTTGACAGTATTTCAGAGACTATTATGCTAGCAAAGCCCTTTTTATATTAGTGCTCTAGATCTATTAAAATGGATCTTGAACTCATTTATTAACTCAAAATTGCTTAAACGGTTTCGTATGGGGCACCTCAAATTTGAAGGGCCCAATCTAAAATGGGTCGTAAAATAACAAGCCTAAAGTAAATGGGTTCTAAGATCAACCCATTTGCACAGACTCTCTTTACTCTCTCTCTCCCCTCCATCTCTAAGCCAGGCAATCGTCCCCGACCTCGGTCACTCCCAAAGGCCACGAGAGTTATGACGAAGGGTCGGAGCAAGAACCGAAAGCCGCTCTAGAGCGGGAGGACCCTAAGCATTGAGCCATCCAAGTCGTGCAGGCGCTAAAGCAGCTGAGCAACAAGGACCTGCGGTCACTCGACTGGGTCTGCCGCTCCACCTTCGAGCGCCTCCTGAAGCACAACATGATCGCGATGCTTTGCGAGCTGCTTCGGCAGAGCCGGTGCGATTTGGCCCTCGAGGTGCTTGTTCTATTGCTTTATTTGTTATGGGGGTCTCGCGGCCACTGCAGGTTCTCGCAGTCCTGAATGAGTTTGTGATCGGATGTCTTTGTCATGCTTCTCGCTCGTAGTTGTAGCTTTAATTTCGTTCGTTCTCTGTTTGAGAGTTGGATTGTGTCTCTAGGCCTCTGCGGAGGAAAATGCAATTGCCCCCGTTTGCCTGTTCCTAGCTCTTCAATCACATCTTCTCCCTCGTGCGATGGACGGCGGTGAGGGTGATACGTGATGGGGAGGCCGGAGGATATCTGGGGAAAGGACTGGCTGGAGCGTTAGCTGAGGGCTAAAATTTTAAATATTTCATTCTTTTCATGATAACTAAATAAAAGTCAAATTTCAAATTTTACCCAGGTATATATATAAAGCAAAACCTCCATATAATCAGCTTAAAACCACAAGGTATTTCGCGTAATCATGCCATAGGATTAAAAGTTAACTGCTTGGACCGGGTATTTAAATATGTTATTTTAAACTTAGCCATTAAACTATTGAAAAGACTAGGCACGCTGCAATTACTATAAGCAAAGATTAAATTTTGTTTTGAATTCATGCATACACCGATTTGTGCACACTACGGACAAGTCAAATACACTGATCTAGGGAGAATTTACAATCAATAGTTGCGAATGAAATGGTCTTTGGTGAAGATGAAAACAATCGGGAATCACTTGGACAACTAAATCGATCATGTGGATTTAGTTTGATATTAGAATCAACTTGAGATTTTTTGTTCTTCTTTTAACAACGAAAAAGCACACCTAAATAGGTACATTCTAAGCCCAATCATCTTTCCATAAAGCTAGATGACACTGGAACATGCTATATTATCTTGAAGTTTAGAAGGGATGGGCGATCGAGAACATTCGACAGTTCTCCGTTTCACACGAGATATGATATCAATGGATATGCCAGGACGGATTGCAATGGGAAGGAGAAATGAACTAATCCTACGCTACACGAATATGAGAATTGAAATAGACTGAAAAGCAATGCTTAATCAATAAAAAAGACCAGCAGTTTCAAAATTATTGTGAACTACATGACTTGAACATAAAATTGGGTGAAGTCATTTTGCTTTCCTCGATTAAGAGCTCGTTCTAAAGGAGCAAAGAAATACATGGATAACTTTACGGTGAGAAACGAAGGCTTTGTCTGTTCTTCTCATTTGTTATAGGAATGACCTTCCTAAATTAATTTCATCATCCATATCTTTGGCCATAGCAATTATCACATCATTGTTTGAAAGCAAGAAGATCGGCATAATATTCAGCTATCCACCCTTTTATAATCTTAACTTCGGTTTTTCGTTGCATGACCAACCAGTTTGGATCGGTTTGCATCTCTGAATATAAATCCAAACAATGAGAACCTGCAAAGTATATAATCAAATTTGAGAATATATCTTGAGTCTGAGCCCGTGAAATAAAACCCGGTCCATGTAAAAAAATCCAAATCTAAATAAGACATATGGTTTGACACTTGAATAAGCAAGAAATCGTTAAATTACTTTTTACATTAGAGTTAGATTCCTAGTTTGAGTAGGTTTTCTTCTTTTGAATGATTCACGGGTAAATGAGACAAGTCATAAACAACAAATACATTGCTTGGCTGTACCTTTCTCTGTATAGACAGCAATAATACTATTTGAGAGGTTCTTCAGGACCCTAATATTGAAAAAAGAGATCAAATTGTTAAGAGTGATTAAGTACTGTAAAATTCTAATTCTTCAAATATGTAGAGATAATCAAGTAATTTTAGATACCCTGCGCTACTCCAAGGATCTCGAAGTCCATTTGAGAAAATAATGTTGCTACCGAACCTACGAAGAATTAGCTCTATATCCTGCAAAAAAAAAGAAAGAGAGAGAGAGAGAGAGTAGAGGATGACGATGGTAAATTGGGTTTCAATTTCACACATGGAAACTAGTTTCGTTTCCTGATAGAAATAAGATTTCCTGATAGAAATAAGAGCTAAACATATAATTTCTAAGGATCATTGCAAATCATACATGACCACCGTAGTAAGTAGTGACCCAATGCTGTTGAGGCATGACACCGTATGAGGAGTTGCATTCATCAATGAAGTCGCTCAAGATGAAAGGATCTGGTTGGAACATAGAATTGTTTGTGATGCCTATGGGCATTACCATCTCACTGCATTTCTGCAAGCAAATCTCCCCTTCAGTTCAATAGAAGTCTAAATTTTCTTAGACGCTGCACAATTTTACGAGGAAGTTTTCAAGAATGAGATATTGAAATTAAAATAGACCCGATTAACGGCGTGCTTGGAGTAGCATGAACATAGACCTGATGATTCCCGTATTGGGACAAAAGGCAATTGCCTAAATCCATCTTAATTGGAAAATCATTCGAAACCGAAAAAGGGAACTGTTTTTCTAACTCTGTCCAATTTGAAGTAAATTCAATTCAGCGTGTTCTGCATGCACCCATGAGACCGAAATATATTATCCGAATTCGCCTAAGTAATCGAGAACCATCGTGCCTCCTTTGATGGTTAAAGATGATAATGCAGAGGATTTTACCTGCCAGCTCCAACCCAAACCAGTTTGAGAGACATCAGCGGGAGGATTGACAAGATTTACGTAGCATGTGGAGTTCCCGTCATAGGCAACAAGGCCTGCAAATATTTTTCCAAGAATGCCATTCTCAATAGTATTTGCTCCATCAATGCCATTGCATATCGTTGTCACTGGATATATTGGAGGATCATCATATTGAGCTGCAGTCCAATACAACGATTTCAAGTAGCTCTTCAGCTCATCCACACTCTCTAAAGGCCTAACAAGTCCACACACAAGAATGCACTAATTAATCCATGATTGAGTGAATCTCTTTAGTAAATTAACATCCACACAAATTCTCGAAAGACTCAATTTAGCCTCGATGATCATGAAACATACACCAAAAGAAGAGTGTGCGTGGATTAGGTTCATGATCTCAAAAGGTAAATTGAATTCATTCAACTCCCTTAAATTGAGAAATTGGATGGGGATACCCTATAGCATTCCACTCATTTGGTGACTAAGAAACATAATAGATGAAGCATAAGATCACATACTTGCAAGTCTTGAACATCTTGTTTAGGTTTGAAAGACCGTTAGGCTTGTGAGCAACTCTATCGATCTCTGACCACGAATCTCTTATAGTTTGGTAGCAAGTCTCACTAGCTTCCTGTGCAAAGCCACCAAGATTCAGCACAAACAATGAAAATGAATGAATATATATTAATATTCGAGATTGAACACAAACAATGAAAATGAATGAATAGATATTAATATTTCAAATCAGCCAGGTGGTAAGTTTGTATGTCTTTCTCATCTAATGAATGATTTCAAATAACCACCCCATAAAATCTCTTGAGGCCATGCTCTAGAGCATGAATATTGTACTCATGTACTTACCTTGTGTGGAGATGGGAAGATAGGGACATTGCGTCAACCAATGGATATTATTTGGATGATCAAAAAGTGCTACAGGCTTCATCATTAGAACAAAAAAGAAGAAGAGAATTTACGAGGGTAATTACCTTAAAGTCCTTGGTGATAACCCAAAAATATGCATCTTGCGGGGTAATATGGTCAAAGTACAGTATCGGAGCTGAAGATGCTAGAGCTCCGAGGGCCACATGTGGATATTTTAGGCGGAACCATGAAGCAAGCACTGAAATTCGCACTAGCTATTAGAATTTAATAACTTAAAATAACAAGGTGATATATTGTTTTCGTGTAAAAAAAGAATTATTATTTTCGTTGAAAGTATAGAGTAGTAACAGCTTATTCTGAATTACCATTGATTTTTCACATACGCAACTTAGAACAGGTATCAAAACCTGTCAAAATTCTCACATACATACACACATGTTTCGGTGGTATCTTCTTTATTTTTTCTTCCTCCCATACACACAGAACGATAGGTTTGGAATGAGATTGACCTCTTTCATATTCGAATGAAAAGGGGGCAGACCGGTAAAAAAATTCAAATATTCCACGGTTTATGCTCACAAAATATTGAAAGAATGTGATACCCACTGCACTCACTTCCTCCATAAGATGCTCCCACCACTATAACTGGAGAATATCTGGCTTTCAGTTTCTGCTTCACGTGCATGATAATGGCTGCATAATCGGCCAAAGCTTGGGCCGAGCTAAAATACCCACGGATATTTGCATCTTCGAGAGCTCCTTCGAAGGTCATCCCAAGTGGAATTGACTCTCCATAATACCGATGCTGACAAGAAACATTCCGCAAGAAAAGAAGAGTTCAATTACGTAGTTAGAAGCTTAAACTTAGAGAGAAAGAACATTCATGCATGGACCCAAAAAAGAAGAAGGTAGAATTCAGATGTACTACCTCAATATAAACTAATAAAGCTTTGAATTGAGCCGCGTTATCAGTTAGAAACCCCATTGTAGTTGGCTCTCTGTCGATTGGCGATTCGGCACCGAGGTAAACGAAGATGGGCGCACTAGAATTGGCACCGCCCCAGTAGTTGGAGTTGATCAAGTATCTTTGTTTAAAGGCAGTGTAGCTCTCTGGTCTATAGTTGAAATGGTCGAGCGTTTGGTTGAAAAAGAAGGTTTCGTAATCGTTTGCTATGGATGCCGAAACTGCATGTTTGGAACCTCGGAGATTGTGTTCGCGGTGTAGACTCAGGGTCGGAGTGTCGAGTTTCCGTCCAGAAATTGAAGCTGCAGATAAAATGAAGGAGATGATCAAAGAGAGCCGAGAAAGAGTCATGGTGTGTAGTGTGTACACGAAGTATGTTTATGAAGAATTCCAAACTTCGTAGGACAGTGAAATAGACACCTTCAAAGCATATGTATAAATAGAGGCATCTGCCGTCTGTGGGCCACGGTGTGAAGTGAATTGAGCACTTATTGTAGGTCTATGCTGTTTAGACATCTTTTGGCTATAGTGTATAATGTATTAGTGTAGGTAATTAACAACTCTCGAGGTCGTGAAATATTCAAGAACCTTTTGATATAAAGAAGTCGCTCAAGACAAGTAAAGCACAACCCGGCATATGATTTAATTACTATAGTTCATATGCATTCCTATTTCTATTTCAAGATTATGAATTCGTATAAGAAAATGCATCCCTTATTGAGGGTCTCTTTCACTGATTTCTTCGAACTGAATGTGTTAATAACCTATTATTTTGTCGATTTCGCATTGTCGGCTTCAATGAGGAGAAGGACAATTGACTTGTGCAATTTTCATGAATTGAGCTTAGGGAAAACACGAGGGATGTGTCATGTTTTATTGCCAACATACGCCTTGTCATTGGTGATGAACTTTGTTTTCCCTTGTTCTTACGAAGAATATTTTTGCTTTAACTTGTTCCATGATTGCTTTTACTCGTTCCGCCTTGTAAACCTAGAAATTAAAAAAATAAAAATAAAACTCACGCGTTAAGGCAGACATTTGTATTTTACCCCAACCTTGTCAACCTTTCTAGGTTTACAATGTGAGTATCTACAAATCGTTTTCAGTCCAAAAATAATTACGAAAAGAATCCTCATCTATGTATATATTCTAGTAAATAATTGGCCTTTGAAACTTTAAAGGGCCTTCAGATTATTGGAAGGTTGTCCGCGCGTGATTGTGAGGGCCTAATTGCAAAAGTATAAAGTATATATATTCTAGCAAATAATTGACCTTCGAAACTTTAAAGGGCCTTCAGATTATTGGAAGGTTGTCCGCGCGTGATTGTGAGGGCCTAATTGCAAAAGTATAAAGTATATATATTCTAGCAAATAATTGACCTTCGAAACTTTAAAGGGCCTTCAGATTATTGGCAAGTTGTCCACGCGTGATTGTGAGGGCCTAATTGCAAAAGTATAAAGGGGCTTGCACTTGCAGAAGTCAGTATTTGGTTCGTTGATGATATTCAATATG
Source organism: Eucalyptus virginea (assembly GCA_014182375.1). Taxonomy (NCBI): domain Eukaryota; kingdom Viridiplantae; phylum Streptophyta; class Magnoliopsida; order Myrtales; family Myrtaceae; genus Eucalyptus; species Eucalyptus virginea. Next base: position 10,182,340 of record CM024523.1, on the reverse strand, counting down.
TTTAAAATGATTTATAAAATCTGATTTGATCAACGGAATCATTGCGAAGCACTGAACCGATGGACTTGATTGAAATGACCATTATTTCCTTATTAAATTATTTTAAATTTTTTAAGCCTTGTATTATGGATTTATTTTAAGAACCCGGTTGACGTTGTGGGTGTTTCGTTACTCAAGCAATTTCAAAATCAAGACCCTTTCTATACTTGACACTTTCATGAATTACATGTACACACATAATACATTTGATTCATCATAGGTGGATCTTATGTGGAATTCATTGGATCCAACGATGCCATTGCAAGGAAATGCAATAAATTCAAATTAGACCACATCTTTGGGCTCTAACGCGCGGATAAGTAATGTAATTGATGCATAGCTCTGCTTTCATGGCTTGGACAATCACTTAGTCTTTTGATGCTCGCACGCTGAATCCTATGGCTGGGGAAGGTTATCCAATGAAAGAATCCACTTTCCTTTTTTCTTTAACCAGAATTTACGGTCGGTGTTGATCTTCTGAAGATAATTGTGTGTATTTTAGTTCCATTTCTAAATTATGCAGAAGGACCACCCTTTTCTAGATGAATCCTCATCATTTTGTTATTAACCCACCCAACTACCTTTTTTAGCCTAAAAGTAAGAAAATGCATACTTCCTAGAAAAGAATCACACTATCTTTTTGTATTATTTACTAAAAATCATGCTTCAACTTTAGAAACAATTTTTATATCAAAAGCATAATTCCTTGAAAAGAAGCTTTGACATTTTAAATGCATCGCGAGCACATTACAAAATCATTACCATCTAGAATAGGGCAAGAAACACACGGAGTTGAATGGTCAAGCGACGTGCAATCATGGCAATTTATTGTCATCACTATATTCATCAACGGGACAGAAATAATCCCAATCTCTACTGTTTACCCTAAAAATTGAAAAACTCTTGATTATTATCGACAAATGATAGATTTAGTTGATAATAGTAGAGTTTGGTCATTTATGAAGAGAATTATTGATAAATTGAAGAGAATCGACAACTTGCCAATGAAGTCATCGACGACACATAAGATGAAATTATCGATGAGAACCTTGAACTGATGAAGTTATTGATATCGACGTCGAGCAATCGAGGATAATCACTGGCTGGTTATTTTTATTGCTACTATTTTAGGATTGTTGTAATTTCTTATAAAAAGTATGATATGGTTATTTAAAGTCTACAATTGATGTTACAAATAGTAATCTAACAAAGAAACAAAACATAATTTTTCAATAACCAAGCTAATCCAGTTCATGTTAATCCTGTCGACAATTATATGGCTAATCAAAATATTTCACAGAATGGACCTCTTGTTGGGTCAATTCCAAATGGGGATACTGTGACACCTTATGATGCAATCTTACCTCCAAATGTAAATTTTTTTCCCATATAGGCCAAATGTGCCAATTAGCCCAATGTCGACAATCCGAATCAAGAGCGATCTTTGAGTTCTAATCCTAGGGGGCAAGAAGGTCAAGCCTATCGGCCTATTTATCTTGAATCTAAGGGACAGAAAGATCAAGTTTATCGATTCATGAATCGAGACCAAATGGCTGAAATAGTGATACAACAAATAGGTGCTAAGAGAGGGGTTACTAGGCCTCTTTATAGACTTGCTCAAATGGGCGGATAGGATCGGGATGGGATTGCGGCGTCGAGCCTAAATCCACATCAAAGCATCTAACCATAAAAAAAATTGCTTGCTTACTTTTTGGTCCGAGCGAGCTGTGCTGAGGCCAAATTAGGCCTGTTGAGTTGCCGCCCCATTGTCATATCTCAGACCAACTACCAGAGGTTCGATACCTTAAGAAAGAGATTAATGAATAATTAGGTTTAACTCTAAGTATAAATTCCTTTGTCTTCATTCAAAATGATGATATTTTTCATGTAGGGATCTGCTTGCATTGATGATAATGTTGTGCGCCTAAAGTAACTGATTTGTGTCTTTCAATCCAAAATACGGGAACTTGCAAAACATACAATTAGTGATGAGAATATATTTTGAATTTGAGCCCTCGAAGGAAACTCGATTCAAATAGAAAATTAAAATCCAAATAGGGCTTATTATTTGATGACCAAACAAGCAAGAAAATATGTGAGACGAGCCGCGAAGCAACAAATAAAGTGCCCTAATTATGTACCTTTCCTTGTGTCGACAATGGCTATACCATCTAGATTGTTCTTCAGGACCCTAAGATTGAAAAAGAGATCCAATTGTTAAGCGTGATTAAGTAATGTAAAATTTTACTCTTCGGATGGATGGACAGTGATGAACATTCAATATTTTAATACCCTACGCTGCTATAAGGATCTCGATGTCCATTTGAGAAATAACGTTGCTACCAAACATACGATGAATTAGTTCTATATCATGCAACCAAGAACAAAAAAAGAGGTAGAGGAAGACAATGTTAAGGTTTACTTTGAATTTGAGCCTGTATACAAGAGCCGGTCCGATTGGAGGATATTGATCGATTTGTTAAAACAAGTATATTGGGAAAGAAACAAAATACCAATAGGTTACTTTCCCATTTGGATTGAACTTTCTTTTCTTGACGGCCGCACTAATTCCGTAACAATGTCTTTCCTGTTGCCGAACGGGGGAGTAGAGTCTCGAAGTCGCTCGATAAAGGATCGCATCGAAGACTTCTTTCTCCAACCGCATGAAGGAATTCTCGAAACACGGGTTGATTTGTGCAATGTTTGGAATGAATATGATGGTGGTTCGTTCAAATTCATTTTCGCAAAAAGTATAAAGTGCTAGGAAGGACCAATAACGCATATACGACGTATTACTTAACGCCACCTCTAGCGCGCGAGCCGGTTCCTTACGCGTGCAAAACAGTATGTGAAAGTAACTCGGGATGATCGCTGTGGATTAGGAAAACCGATAGGATATCAGGAATACTATGTCGAAGAAAATTGAGAGGGAGTGTCAGGATTCGAATCATTAATTCATGCTCCGGTACTATACTAAACAAACGGTTATTTCCCGAAATTAGTTTAAATTATTAGGAGGGAAAATAGAACTGATCCCAAGCCTGTGAGTGAGTGTGGATCCATAAACTTGTGCCACAGAATATGAAAATAAAAATAAAATGAAAATCTATGCTTGATCAATTAAAAAGACCAGCAGTTTCAGAGGTTCTACCGGAGTCCAAAATTAATTGGGAGTTTGTTGTCAAGTACATGACTCAAATATAAAATCGGGTGAAGTCATTTGGCTCGTTCTATTTGAATAAAGAAAAACAACGATAATCTTTTAGTGGGGTAAGTACACTATCAGTGCCAAAAGTTGTGTACGGCGCTGACTTTGGTGCCAAAAATTTCTGTCGGATCATTTAAGTGCAAAAAAGTTTGAAAAAAGATTATTTTAGTGCCAACTCTGATTTGGTTGGCCGGAAATCCGACATAGCACTTTTTTATTAATTTTTGAAGCTGATGTGGCTTGTCGGAGAATACAATTAGCATTTAAACAACAAAATGACGCTATTTGGTGTGTCTCCCCCAATTCAAAATCCTAAATCTCTAACCGGTCATTGTCCTCGACGGCCCCCGCGCTCGGCGGCCGCGGCTCCGGCCCTGACCTCGACCCTAACAACGGCCACTTGGTGGCCAAGTAGAAGGCCGTGATCTGGCCGGTGCTCAGGGAGGTTGCCGATGAGTGCACCGCCCCCGATCTCTCCCTCTCCATCTCCGATCTCCTCGACGAGTGCCTGGCCTGCGTCTTCTAGTATCTAGGTTCCGACAACTGGGGCTGGTGTTCCCTCGTGTGCCGTCGCTGGCTCGCAATTGAAGGCTAGAGCCGCCAGAGGCTCGCCCTCCATGCCCACTTGGAGCTGCTGGACGTGGTCCTGGTGCTGTTCACGTGAGTTCGACTCGGTCACGAAGCTCACATAGAAATCGCGAGTTCGACTTGGCGCAAGTCGTTGAGCATTGGCGACGATGCGCTCGTGCTGATCTCGCTCAAGTGCAGGAACCTCATGCGCCTCAAGCTGCAGCCGAGCGACGGCGGCCGAGCGAGCTAGGTCGACGGCCAAGTGACGGCGGCCGAGTGAGCTAGGTTGGCGGCCGACGAGGATCGGAACCCTAATTTCAATCTCCAAATAAAAAAAAAAATCCCCAAATGAGTTGTGCGGTGTCGTTTTTGTGAGGCCATCCACTTATGACAGCAAAACGACGTTGTTTAAAAGCTATGTCAACTTTTTTTTTAAAATATAAAAGCCACGTAATCATTTTGGCCGGAATCTTTTGCTGGTGGCTCCAAAGTGATCGTTTTTCCTCCAATTTGGCACTTAAATGATCCGACAGAAACTTTTGGCACCAAAGTAAGTGCCGTACATAACTTTTGGCACTGATAGTGTACTTACCGTTTTTTTGTAAGATATAAAGGAGTCTTTGTTCTTATTTATTAAAATGGCCTTCCCGAATCAATTTGTCATCCATATTTTCTGTATTAGCAATTCAACGAATCAATTCATTATCCATATTTGTAATAGAAATTCAGCACATCATCGTTTCAAAGCAAGAAGATCGGCATATATTCGGCTACCCACACTTTGGAATTTCGCGCTCGACCAACTAATCCAGATCGGTTTAGATCTTTGGTATTAAATCCAAACAACCTGAACTTGCAAAACATTAACCATTGATGAGAATATATCTCGATTTCGCCTGTGAAGGAAAGCTAATCCAAGTAGATATTTCAAATCAAAATAGGCTTATGGTTTGACCCCTAAACATGTAAGAAATTATGTATATACTTTCTTCTTTGGACTTATATTTCTAATTTGAGTAGGTTTCCTTCTCTCGAGGGATTCACAGGTACTTGAGATAAGTCGCAAGCAACAAATAAAATGGCCTGGTTTTGTACCTTTCTTTATATAGATAGCGACAATACCATCAAAATTGGCCTTCTTGATCTAAGATTGAAAACGACATCAAATTGTTAAGCATGATTAGGTAATGTGAAAATTTATTCTTCCAATGGGCGTATGGAGATAAACATATAAGTTTAAATAGCCTCGGTAGTGTAAGGATCTAGATCTCCATTTGAGACAATTAACGTTGCTACCAAATCTACATAGAATTAGCTATATATCCTGCTAAAAAAAGAAGAGGTGGACGACAACGATGGAAAGGTTTACTTTAAAGTTTATATAAAGAAACTAGTTTAATCTAGTCATAGAAATAAGAGACAAACATATATTTTCCAAGTTACCGGAAGTCATACGTGACCACCGTAGTAGAGGCCCGACTGCCATATTAGTAGTTGCGCTCATCAATGAATGTTGTCAAGATGGGGCATGCCATTTCGCTGCAGCTTTGAAGCAAATCGCCCTTTTAGTTCAATAGAAGTGTGAGTTTGTTAGACGCTACCAAATTTTACAAGGAATTTTTCAAGAAGGGGGTGTGGCAATTAAAATAGAATTGATTGATAGGTGTTCTTGGATCGGCCTGAGCATAGACCTAATGATCCCTGTAATGGAACAAAAATGCCATTGTCCAAGTCCATCGTAATCGTATTATCACTCGGACGCAGAGAGGGAACAGTTTTCCTAACGCTGTCCGCTTGGAAGTAATCAAAACTCAACCAGGTTCGAATCCACCCATGACATCGAAATGCATTATCCAAACCCTCCCAAACGGTCAAGGCCCATTGGCCTCCTTTAATACTTAAAGATTAAGATATAGAGTACCATACCTGCCACCTCAAACCCAAAGTACTTTGGATATACATGAGTGGGAGGATTGAGGTAGCATGTGTTGGAAAAATATGGCTTTGAATTAATAGAGCAATCAAGTTAGACTTTGATACGTGATATCACTTTTTTTTTTTTTTTAAGGATTTATTTACCCCACAAAGTTGCCAATGATCACTAGTAAATATCCTCTAAGATATAACAAAGTCTCAAATGAGATTACTAAATAGCAATTTTAGTATTTTTTTCAGGATCTCTCTAGGAAAAAATTGAAGATATGGTTGTAGTATTGGAAAAAAGACTTGAAAATGATCTCATATATATATAAATTGATCTTAAAGAACATAGATAACTTTTCGCCAAAGGTTGCAAATTGAACAAAGATATCCCTTCGTTCGGAAGGAGTTGCAAAATGAACAAACACAACCCTTCTAGAATTGTTGCAAACTAAACAAGTGTAATTTTCAAAGGTTGTCTTGAAAAGACATACATAAAAAATTCGAAATAATAAAAATAATACCTTTTAAATAAATAAAATTCCGAATTTTCATAATTTATAAATATACTTAATAAACAATTTTACGAGGAAGATTCAAGAATGGGCCTCCCCTGATGCTTAAAGATGGTGTAGGGTATCGTACCTGCCACCTCCAACCCAACACAGTTTGAGTTTGAGATACAATAGCGGGAGGATTGAGGTAGCATGTGGAGCTCCCGTAATAGGCAATAGCAACGCTTGCAGCTATTTTATGAAGAATGCCATTTTTAGTAGTATTTGCTCCCTCTATGCCGTTGCATATCATTGTCACTGGATATCTTGGTGGACAATTATATTGAGCTGCTGCCGCCTACTAGGTTGCACTGACACGTTCTAAAAGCTTCCGTGTCGTGTCGGACACCCCGACACGTGTTCGACACACTTGGACATGCTTCGACATCAGTCAACGCGCGTCAGATTTTCGGATACATGGTAAACTCTTTTGGACACGTTCGGACACGCGTGTCCTGAATTGCAAGAGGCGTCGGTTTCTAGGGTAGGTCTACAAGTGCAAAGGTCGTTGAAGAAGGCCGTGAGTGACAGCATGGCTGCGACTGGAAGGGAGGGCCAGAGGAAGAGCGACCTAGAGAGCCGCCACTGTGATACTGCCATGGAGGGCTGGAGGCTACAGCTGTTGTTGCAGTTGTGAAGGAGGGAGGGCTCGAGGCGAGCGGTCCCAAGAGAGAGCAAAGATCACGAAGAAGAGGTTGTGGGAGGAGTGAGGAGGCGTTGGTTGCTAGGGTTTTCAAGTTTGCTTTTGTTTTAGTTTTAGGCTTTTAACAAAAAAAGGTAGAAAAAAGAAATTAAAAGTAAGGGTTTTGATGGGACTTGGCGTGAAAGGGGTGGGTGGAGGAGTGTGATTTCAATTTTCATGGAAGGAGCTGACAAATTATGGGGGGAAAGGAACACAGGACGGAGACCGTGAAATAAATGGGAGGGGGGTACTTTTTGGGTCAGAAAATAAAAGCATTGAAATTTTTTTTTTGGGAGGATAGGGGTTGGTCTAAAAATAAAATAAATGAGATTAAAAAATGATTTCGAAAAATAAAAATATTGAATGTTAAATAATAATAATAAATTTTAATTATTATAGAATATCATAAAATTATTTAAATAAGTTCATTCTAATCTCTTGTTAATTATTAGTTTCATCAATAATTTTTGTTAAAGTTAGCGTTTTATTTATTTATTTATAAATTTGAATCAAATTAATTAAAAATAAAAATATTCATTTAATATACAACGTATCCCAGCATGTCGGAATTTTCTATTTTTGAAAAATGACGTGTCGATGTATTATGTCGCGTTGTGTCATGTGTCCGTGTTGCGTGTCGGTGCAACCTAGGTCGCATACAAAGATATCAAGTAGTACTTTAGCTCATCCCCACTCGCTAAGGACCTAAAACATCCACACAAAAAAGGCAATAGTACTTAATCTATGATTGATTCAATCTCGTTCATAAGTTAACAGTCACACACATTCTAAAAAACTCGATTTAGCCTCGAAAATCATGAAACATCTTATTGAACAAAAGAGTGCGCGTGGGTTAGGGTTCATGACCTCAAAAGGTAAAATGAATAAATTTAATGTCCTTAAATTGAGAAATTGGATGTGACAGTCTATGGCATTCCGCTTATTTGGGGATTAAGACACACGATAGATGATGCAATAGATCACATATTGGCAAGTCTGGAACATCTTGCTTAAGTCTGAAATGCCATCAGGCTCCCGAGAAACTCTATCAATTTCCGACCATGTGTTTGCTATAGTTTGATAGCAAGTCTCACTAGCTTCCTGTGCAAAATGACCTCGATTGAACACAAATTATGGAAAAGGAAGAAGTCATATTAAGATTTTAAGAATTACTCGTGGGATAGCTTCGTGTGTCTTTCTCACTTATGGCATGGTTTTGAATAAGCACACCCTTGAATTCTCTTGAAGCTATGACCTATAAGCAAGAATATAGGGACATCGTGTCAACTAATGACATATTTTAGATGCTCAAAAAGGTTCCGCACAACCCATCATTAAAATGAGAAAGATAGATTGTGAGTGTAATTACCTTAAAATCCTTTGTGACCATTGAATAGTATGTATCTTGTGGGATAATATCATCAAAGTACAGTACCGGAGCTGATGAGACTAGAGCTCCGAGGGCCACATGTGGATATTTTAGCCGGAACCATGAAGCAAGCACTAAAATTTGCTTTAGCTATTAGAATGTAAAAACTTAATATAATAAGATGATATATCTTTTTAACATAAATAAGAGACTGTTATTTTCATGGATAATGAAGGGTAGTAACAACTGAATATTTTACATAATATTTATACTATCGGTAATTTTACATACTCGTCTCCGAATAGGTATATATAGTTTTCAGGATCCTTTTTTCTGTTTCTAACATATGCACACGCACAATAAGTTTGGAATGAGACTGAATCTAATTGGAAGGTAGCACAAACTGGGAAAAAAAAATATTCCGCGGTTGATGCTCACAAATATTAACGGGATATTATACCCAATGCACTTACTTCCTCCATATGATCTTCCCACCACGATAACTGGAGATTTATGGGCGTTGCGTTCCTCCTTAACGTGCATGATAATGGCTGCATAATCGGCCAAAGCTTGGGCCGAGCCAAAATACCCACGATTATCTTGATCTTTGAGAGCTTCTTAGAAGCTCATCCCAAGTGGAATTGACTCGCCATAATACCGGTGCTGACAAGAAAAAATCCACGAGAAGAGAAGAATTTAACTACATGGTTAGAAGCATTGGTTAGACAAAAGGAACATCCATGCATGGACTCAGAAGGAAATAGTACAACTCATATGTACTACCTCAATATAAACTAATAAAGCTTGGAATTGGGCAGCGTTATGGGTCAGAAACCCAACCGCAGCTGGGGCTTCGTCGAGTGGTGATTCGGCACCGAGGAGAACAAAGATCGGCGCACTAGAATGCGCGCGGCCCCAGTAGTTGGAGTTGATAAAATATCTCTGTTTGAATGTGGTGTAACTCTCTGGTTTGTAGTTGAAATGATTGAGTGTTTGGTTAAAGAAGGAGGTTTTTAAGTCGTTTTATACGGGATCCCTAATTGCCTGTTCAGTATCTCGAAGGACGTCTTCACGGTGTAGACTTAGTGTTGGAGTGTAAAGTCTCTGTCCAGAAATTGAAGCTGCGGACAAAATGAAGGAGACGATCGAAGAGAGCCAAGAAAGAGTCATAGTGTGCAGTGGGTACAAGAAGGATGTTTACGAAGAATTCCAAACTAAGGAGGACATGGAAGGAGACACCTTCATAAGCATATATAGGCATTTGCCGTCCTGGTCGATGGTTTTACGGGAATTGAGCGCTTGTTCTCTAAATATTCTTACGTACATCATATACATGCGAAGCCACTTGATCTCAATCTAATATAGTTTGCTAGGAGCACTAAATGTAATATAGTTTGCTAGGAGTATGTTTGATTGCAATATCGAGTCTATTATTTATTGCTTCGGCCAAACGAAATCTCTATTCTATGTGGAAAATAAATAGTTGTTAATTTTATTGTAAGTAAATGCTCCATACACATGTTTTGGCGAAAGTGTATAATGTACAACTGTGAGTAACTAGCATGACTCCGGAGGTCATGAGTCATTCAAGAGCCTCTTGGATTCGGTCAAATGCATCCCTATTTTTCAAATTCTTTTGGTGATATCGTGACAGCTAATTGAGGGTGTCTTTTAACTGATTTCTTCGATCCATACGTCTTGATCACCTTTAATTTTGTCGATTGCACATTGTAGGCCTCAGCGGGGATAAGGAGGATTAACCTTTTGTAAAACATGAGGAACGTATCATGTTTTATGTCAATACATCAGTTTCGTTTTGCCGAATGTTTGGCTTTGGGTGAGATGGAAAGAAGTCATTCTTATGTAAATAATTAAGTCGTTGTCTCAGTCAAAAAGAAATATACATTAAATTTGGCTACAAAAACACTGATTAGTTAACTTTGTATGACTCGAAGTATTCATCCTCGGTGCATTTTAAACATTTCTCTCCCTAAAATTAGACCTAGGAAGTTTCCCCTCTTGATTAAGATTTTACATGTAATCGATCCAACAGAATCCACATACATACGTGTCCTCTTTAATATTTATCAAGATTCTAGATATAATTATTATCGTTTCACCGGCAGAAAAGGGGGATGAGGATTTTTCCCAAAAAAGAATTGATTGATTGTCCACTTTCTAAGGGAAATGACAATCTGCATCCCCCCCCCAACCAAAAAAAAGAAACGATTACTCATGTCAAATAAGCTGATGCGTGATACGTAATAATTATCATTAAGAAATTTATTCGTCTTTTCTTTTTATTTTTTTTGAAATCATATTTTTATTAATAAGATAGTTACGGAATGCTTTTTTGTTGTTGTTGTTGTTGTTGTTGTTGTTGTTGTTGTTGATCTTGATTAAATAAACTAAATAGGTAAATTATCCAGGCAAGCATAAGTGATGAGGTAGTGCATCCGAGAAAAACCCATGAGGTTTATTGCGGCGAACGATGTAAATCTTTGAGATCAAATTGCCCGAGATGGTACAAAACAGCTTTATTCCTAGTCTGTATTCTCTCACCATATTACCACTATATATTCATAACTTTTACATGTGATATCAATTTCCGAAAGCGCGTAGATCCGCATAGTACTGGACGAGCCATTTTTTCATAATCTTGACCTCGGTTTTGCGCTGCTCGACCAACCAATCCGGATCGCTCTTGTCAGCTCCGAGTATGTCCAAACAGTGAGAACCTACGTAGAAAATATTTTGCAAATCAAAGTGAGAATTAATTTCTAAGTTAAAAAACAATATATAACTTTGGTACGAGACAAATTAGGTCGAGCATATACCTTTGGCTGTGTAGATCGCGACAACGGTGCTAGAAATATTCTCCAGGACCCTATGATATAATTGATGAATGTGAATCATCATTAAACTTGATAAAGAATGTGATGTTTCATAGAAAATCTATAAGCTTCGATGCTACACATACCCGCCGCTGCTATAAGGATCTCGAAGTCCATTGGAGAATATTATATTGCTAGCGAACCTATGTAGTATTAGTTTTATGTCCTGCAATTTTTCATCGTCAATGAGGAAATTAGCGAAAATTTAATTAAATCTGGGATTGCTGAGGTCTGAAGCCATTTCTTCTGGTTTTGCACAGAAATTGATCAACAAGAGGGAGGAAAAAAAAGACAGCCAAATTTATTTGATTTGCAGAGTGACCTACATGACCGCCCAAATAGGTAGTGACCCAATGCGGTCGAGGTGGGACGCCGAACACACTTTTGCAGGCATTGCTGAAGCTGTTTAGATTGAAAGGTTCTGGTGGAAACATAGTGTTTCTGGTAATGCCGATAGGGAACGCCATCTCACTGCATGTCTGCAAATAGCCAGACGATCTCTCTTCAGTCCAACAAAAGGAACAGAAATATTAACACCGAGTGTACAGTTTTATTTGATTATCTCTTTGAAAAAAGTAGACTCAAGAAAAGGAAAATTGCACAGATCTCTCTTAGCATATGTTGTAAAAAAGTCAAGCCACTACGCATGGCGTGTTCGAGCTCAAATATATTATGGACTGCCTAATCAAACTCAGCTTGATTCTTTTCGAGTCCAACTGCAGCCTGAATAGTTTGAGAACGGGATCGATTTCTAAGTACTTTAGCTATCTTTAGCCATTTAGGACATTAGAGAATCAAATCATTCCAAAAAGAGGGGAGAAAAACATTAGAAGCACACATCTGATCCTTTCTTTCCAGCCTCGAGCTCAGTTTTTATGACTCTTGAACTAAGACCTTCTTCTCAAGAACTTCAAGAACAGATGATATTAGGTTTGCCTTGAGCCTAAAAGCACTTCATGCAGGTGAACTCGAGCCTCAAAATTCAAGCCCACCACTAGCAGGTATTAGAGGTGTTAGCAGATAATTGAGAAGAGCTAAACTTGAGTAGTGAATAATCATATTGATTTGACTCTGTTGGAGAAAACTTCCTTATTTGATTTGAAGTTGACAAAACCTTTCCATCAGTCTAGTCTGAAGACTTGCAGACTCTATCGTCAAAGTTTGAAGACCTCCAGAAGACCTCCAGACTCAAGATTTAAAGTCTACCCTCACTAATAGCTTCCAGACCGACAAAGAAAAGATTTATCTGATGAAGAAGACTTATCCAAATGCGAGTATATCTTTAAGGATTTGGTTCGTGGTTGAAGAAGATTTCATGGCTGGAGATAGCATCTCGTGATCAATTATTCTTATTGAAATCAATTCGGATAATTAGATCTGTTAATTGGCGAAGTATACTTGAAATGTTATATTTATGGAAACATAGATCCTGATTGTATGGGCGAGCGGGATTGGTGGGCTATCATCACATTCCTTAAATAACTCGAGTTTTCCCTAATTGATTCTGTCCAACGGGTAGATTTAAAGAACTCCTTTGGAAGGTGCCAACGGTTATAATGGCATGGAGGAGTATATAAGGAAGACGCTCAAGTTATTCAAATGTGTGCGTGAAAGAAAAATTCCAAAGTCTGAAGCTCCTAGTTCTTTGCTGATTCAATCGCTGAGCTTAAGTTGTACTCAAAAGAGAGATTAAATACTTGTGAGACCTTGAGGAAGTGTAGTTGAGTCTCTACACTGTGGAATCAATGATGTGAGACTGTAAAATCACTTTTGGTTCTTAGTGGAATCCAGCCAGTGGGCTGTCAGTACAGAAGAGTGGACGTAGGCTCGGTCTAAGCCGAACCACTACAAACTTTGTGTTTCAATTCTTTTTCCCTAAACTCTTTACTTTAATTCGTAGTCTTATATAACTGCTTTCAGTCTTTTACATCTTCAATCTATTATTCTCAAAAGACGGATTAAGTTGTTAAGTCTTGCAAAAACTTCTTTAACACCTATTCATCCCCTCTAGGTGTTTTTACTAGCCCTATCAGACTTGACTTGACTTGATGGGACAACCATCTTATTAATTTTTGCTAACAAAGCGATAAAAAGTAATGTGATGAAAATGCAAGTCGCATATATCGGTGATAGGTACATATTACCCACCTGCCAAAACCATCCCGAAGGAGTTTGAGCATCCGAACCGGAAGGATTGACATAGCATGTTAAGTTGCCATTGATGGCAACGAGGCCTGCGAAGATTTTCTGCAGTAGGCCTTTTCTTGGAGGAGCTCCATTAATGGCATCGCACATAAGTTTCAAGGGTTGTGCGGATGGATTGTTGTATTGAACCACTTGTGCGTACAGCAATTTCAGGTAGTTCTTGAGCTCTGATGAACTTTGCAGGGGACTAAACAGAAGGAAAATAACAGAGTTAGAGCTTTTATAATTACATTCAGAATCAGTTAAAAAAGAAGAAGCCATTTCCACCTGCAAGTTTTGAAGGTGTTGCTCAACTTCGTGAGACCACGAGGCTCAGAAGCAACTCTATCGATTTCTTCCCAGGATCGTCTTATCGTTTGGTGGCAAGAAGAACTACTTTCCTACAAAATCTCGTAGAACAAAATTTGTTAGGCAATCGATTTAACATAGAAACGCGTGGCGATGGAAACAGAAGGGGAAGAATACAGAGCAAATAGATCTTACCAAAAAGCTTTTTGCGACTATTGAATAGTATGCATCCTGAGGAACGATGTCGTCGAAGTAAAGAATCGGGGCGGATGAAGCTAAAGCTCCAAGTGCCACGTGAGGATACTTCAGCCGGAACCACGAAGCTAACACTAAAAATTGATATTCATTGAAATTCATAATGAAGTAAGTACTCGGAGTTTTCGACCCGTTTTGTAAGTGGGTTTTATAAATGGAAATTAACCACCATGTAAGCTATATGTATGTATGTGGGGTGTGTAAGATGTTAGTGAGAATATAGTCACTTACTTCCCCCATACGATCCTCCAAAAACAATTATCGGAGAATGTTCGGCTTTCCATTTCTGCTTCAAGTATATGAGGATTTCTGCGAAATCGGCAAGCGCTTGGGCAGAGCTGAAATATCCGAGGGTGTCGGCATCACCAAGGGCTTTTTCAAATGTCATTCCATATGGGATTGATTCTCCATAGAACCGATGCTACAGGGTTAATAAATTTTAGTACATAAATAGACTTTGGTGAGAGCATCAAGTAGAAGAGTAGTGACGCGATTTCAGACATTTCTGTTGTAAATTACCTCTATGTATACCAGGAGTGCTCTAAATTGAGCAGCATTATCTGTGAGGAACCCGGCAGTAGCTATGTCGCCATCAATTGGTGCTTCTGCGCCAAGAAAGGCGAAGATCGGCGCGCCATAATCCGCGCCACCCCAGTGCTTGGAATTGACCACATATCTTTGTTTGAAGGTATTGTAACTTTCTGGTCTATAGTTGAAATGATCGAGGGTTTGGTCGTAGAAGGAAGTCACAAAGTCCTCTGCGACCGAAGCTTGAACTTCGCGTGCCGGGTCTAGCAAGAACTCTGGACGGGACATCCCCAGCTTTGGAATATCGACATCGTCTAAGTCATGTGCAGTAGCAACACACGCCGAGAGCAATAGCAGAGCGATCCAAAGGCGACGGTGTGAAGACATTCCAGGGTTTGTAGTCATAATTTGCGCAAGATGAAGCAGGTACGTGACAAAAGGGAGGAGAAAAAAGAGACTTAAAAAGCATAGACAGGCTCGAAGCCAATTGGGATTTCAGGCGGCTTGCCCAAAATTTAAGTGTTTAGACATGATGGTGCGATGTATATATACCTTGTAATGTGAACTCAACTTCCCTGCCCTGTCAAATTATCCGGACGTAGAATGCTTTTCGAGTGGGAAAAAGAGTTTTGTTGAATAGTCCCACCACGAAGCCGCCTTAGAAAGTTCATTCTAATATGGATAAAAGAACCAAAAGCTTTTGTCGAATGATCCTACCACAAAGCTTCAAGTGATTTCTAATCATTCAAGCACGTGTCCACGTTGATGAGACGTCCGAATCGAAATCTTTCCAAAATCTACATCTTTTTTTCTGTATTTCTTCGGTATATCAACGATCATCACATGCAGAATAACGGTCAGGATCGATGAAGAACAAAAGCACGAACCCAGTGGTTCACATGATGGGACAATGCCTTCTTTGTCAATAAAGCTAATCTACCACTCACTTAAAGGTCAGAGGTCGACGACAGTGAATTATTGTGCGACTATCAGGTGGCTATAAGACTCTAAGCTTTATGCTTCGGCGGATGGACCCGATGACTAGAAAATTAGTCCAACAGAAACATCGATTTGGACCGCAAACGCTTCTCGCCCTTCGATCAATTTCCAGATTCCCTCGTGCTTCATGTTGGCGTGCTAATCATATCACCCATGCACGCGAGGCACGTGCATGTACATGTATCCAGTATTTTCTTCCCTTGATTGGGTCAACTACGGAAGATGAAGTTTTTATGCTTGATGGCGCGGAGAATTAAAAGCAGGACGGATCTGGACTTGAAAGTCTTAGGGGCTTCCAAGAAACTACATTTAAAAATGAAATAAATTGAAAGGGGGGCAAAACAGTTAATTCGGGTAACTGATTCCGACTTATAGCTTATATATATTTAGTGCTGTAGATCTATTAAAATGGGTTTTGAACTCATTTATTAACTCGTTAATTTATATTTTGTGCTGTAGATCTATTAAAATGGGTTTTGAACTCATTTATTAACTCAAAATTGCCTAAACAGGTTATATATGGAGCACCTCAAATTTGAAGGCCCAATCTAAAATGGATTGTAAAATAAAAAAAAGCCTAAAGTCACTCTAGAGGGGAGGACCCTCAGCATCAAGCCATCCCAGTCGTGCGGGCGCTAAAGCAGTCCAGCAGCAAGGACCTGCGGTTGCTTGTGCTGGGCCGCTGCTCCCCCTTCGGGCACCTCCTGAAGAAAAACATGATCGCAATGCTTCGCGAGCTGCTTCGGCAGAGCCGGTGCGATTTGGCACTCGAGTTGCTTCTTCTATTGCTTTATTTGTTATGGGATCTTGGGGCCACAGCAGGTTCTCGCACTCGTGAATGAGTTGCGATTGGATGTCTTCGTTATGCTTCTCGCTTGCAGCTTTAATTTCGTTCGTTTTCTGTCCGGGAGTTGGATTGACTCTAGGCCTCTTCGGAGGAAAATGCAATTGCCCTGTTTGCCCGTTCCGAGCTCTCCAATCACATTATCTCCCACGACGCGATGGACGATGGTGAGGGTGATACGTGATGGGAAGGCTGGTGAATATGTGGGGAAAGGGCTCGTCGGAGCTGAGGGCTAAGATTTTAAATATTTCATTTTTTTCATGATAAATAAATAGAAGTCAAATTTCAAATGTTACAGAAAAAAAAAAAAAAGAGACAGTAAAAAGCAAAACCTTCCTTATACTCAGCTTAAAACCATCACGTATTTCACGTAATCATGCGATGAGATTAAAAATTAACTGCTTAGACGGGGTATTTAACTATGTTATCCGGCCTTTGAAACTTTAAAGGGCCTTCAGATTATTGGCCGGTTGTCCACGCGTGATTGTGAGGGCCTAATAGCAAAAGTATAAAGTACATATTCTAGCAAATAATTGACCTTTGAAACTTTAAAGGCCTTCAGATTATTGGCAAGTTGTCCACGCGTGATTGTCAAGCCTAATTGCAAAGCATAAAGGGGCTTGCACTGGCAGAACAAGGTTAGTTGATGATATTCACTAGAGAAATGATTGCGTAATTGTCATTAATGTATTATAAAAATAACAATCTATTATGAAACATATAAAATTAAATTATAAATAACTATAAATTGTTGCGAGAACTATTTTTCAAGAATTTGTGACTTATTCTTATAATATTCTAAAAACTATTATGCAATTATTTCGAAGCACTGAAGCGATGGACTTGATTGAAATGGCCATTATTTCCTTAGTAAATTATTTTAAATTTTTTAAACCTTGCATTATGGATTTATTTTAAGAACCCGGTTGATGTTGTGGGTGTTTCATTACTCAAGCAATTTCAAAGTCAAGACACTTGTTATACTTGACTTTTTCATGAATTTATCTGGTACATGTACACACAGAATACATTTGATTCATCATAGGTGGATTTTACGTGGAATTCACTGGATCCCATGATGCAATTGCAAGGAAATGTGCTAAATTCAAATTAGACCACATCTTCGCATTCTAACCGGCGCATAAGTAGTGTAATTGATGCATAGCTCTGCTTTCATGGCTTGGACAATCACTTAGTCTTTTGATGGTCGCACGTTGAATCCTCTAGTGGGGAAGGTTTACTTCCTATCCAATGAGAGAATCAACTTTTCCTTTTGCTTTGGCCAGAATTTACGGTCAGTGTTGATCTTCTGAAGATATCATGTGTACTTTAGTTCCATTTCTAAATTAAATCACGCAGAAGGACCACCCTTTTCTAGATGAATCCTCATTGTTTTGTTATAATCCAACCCAACTACCTCTTTTTAGCCTAAAAAGTTGAAAAAAAAATGCATGCTTCCCAGAAAAGAATCACACTACTTTTTTTTATTTTTTATTATTTTTATTTACCAAGAATCATGCTTCAACTTTAGAAACTATTTTTATATCAAAAGCATACTTCCTCGAAAAGAAGCTTTGGCATTTTTTATGTGTCGCGAGCATGTTACAAAATCATTACAATCTGGAAGAGGGCAAGAAATACACGGAGTTGAATGGTCAAGCCACGTGCAATTATGGCAATTTAGGGGCTGTTTGTTTATTTGTGTTTCTATTTCTCGGAACAAAAATTTCTGTTCTTTTGTTCCGGGGAACAAAAAAAGAACAAAAATGCGTTTATTTACACTTTGTTCTCGAGAACAGATTTGGAACAGAAACAAGAGGTAGAAAAAACTTGTTTCTTGTTCTTAGGAACACTTACGAGAAACACTTCATTTTTTTTTGGCCAGTCGCCGGTGACTTTGCTAGAGCATTGCCGGCCCCCGGTGAGGCTTGGCCTCACCAGGCCATTGCTAGGTCAGCGTTGCCCAGCGGTGGCCCAGTGAGGCCAAGCCTCGCCCAGCCATGGCGAGGCTCGACCTGCCGTGGCTGGGCAAGGCAACCGGCCCTAGTCGGCCGGCTGTCGGCCATGGCCAAGGCCGGCGACCGGCCAAAAGGAAGAAAAAAAAAAAAAGAAAAAAGAAAGAAGAAAGAAGAAAAAAGGAAAAATAAAATAAAAATATTAAAAAATCAAAAGAAACAAAAAAATTATACAAGTTTACCAAATGCATTTTGTTCTGGAGTAGACATTTTTTGCAGTTACCAAACGTGTTCTTATACTCAGGAATTGTTCCCTGAAACATAAACAAAAAAAAAAAAACTATTTTTGTTCAAAAATTGTTCCCCGGAATAGAAACGTTACCAAACACGCCCTTAGTGTCATCGCTATATTCATCAAGAGAACAAATATGATCCCAAATCTCTATTGTTTACCCTAAAAAATTATAAAACTTTTGATTATTATTGACAAGTGATAGATTTAGAAGATGAGAGTAGAGTTTGGTCATTTATGAAGAGAATTATGGATAATTTGAAGAGAATCGGCAACTCACCAATGAAGTGATCGGCGACGCATAACATGAAGTTATTGACGAGAACCTTGAATTAATGAAGTCATTGGTATCGACATCGAGCAATTGAGGATAATCGCTGGGTGGTATTTTTATTGCTACTATTTTAGGATTGTTGTAACTTCTTATTAATAAGTATTGCTATAATAGGAGACTATGGAGTAACTTCTCGTCGATAATGTAAACTTTAAGTAACCATGTCTTTCTTCCCCACAGCAGTGGTGAAAATCAATATTGATGCTTCCTTCCCCACAGCAGTCAACGAAGGTACTGTTGCTTGTGTTTGCCGTGATTCCTCAAGTAAACTGATTGCTGGCTTTGCCCGATGCACCACCTCTGTTTCACCCCTGCAAGCAGAAACACAAGCCCTTACTTTTACTCTCCAATATCTCATCAACAAAGGCATGAATCAACATAATCTCCTTCTTGAATCCGAATGTCTGGCTGTGGTAGAGGCGATTCATGATCAAGGTCGCATCATGTGGGAGAACAGAGCTCTCTTTGCTGAGGCTGCGGCGTTGCTCACTCGCTTCCAAACCCTACGAATTCAACACTGCAGAAGAGAATCTAATTTTGCTGCTGACTGGGCCGCAAAAGCCCATGGCCATCATCTTCTCCCCTCTAACTGGGCCGAGTTCCCTCCTCCCGCGCTTTTCGATATTTTAAGTACTGAGGCATTAAACTCTTGTAACTTTGCTGTTCCATGAACAAAGTTTATTATCTTTCCGACCAAAAAAAAAAAAGGAACCATGTCATACTCTTTGTAAACCATTGAGCCCCCTCCCTAACAAATAAACCAAACTCGTAATCTTTCAATAACCAAGTTAATCCAGTTCATATTAATCTTGTCGACAATTTTGTGGCTAATCAAAATGGACCTCTTGTTTGCCCAATTCCAAATGGGGATACGTTGACACCTTATGATGCAATATTGCCTCCAAATGTAGGAAAATTTTCCATATAGGCCAAATGTGCCACTTACCCCTAACGTCAACAATCCGAATCAAGATCGACCTTTGAGTTCTAATCCTAGGGGGAAAGAAGGTGAAGCCGATCGACCTATCTATCCTGAATCTAAGGGGCAGGAAGATCACGTTTATCGATTCATGAATCGAGGCCAAGTGGCTGAAAAAGTGACACAACACAGGTGCTGGCAGGGGCATTTAGGCCTCCTTATGTACTTGCTCCATTGGGCAAACAGGATTGGGTCGAGCTCGCGGCATCAAGCCTAACTCCACATCAAAGCATCTAATTGTAAATAAAATTTGCTTACTTATTTTTCGGTCCGAGCGAGCTATGCTGAGGCCAAATTAGGCCTGTCGAGTTGCCGCCCCATTGTCATATCTCAGACCAACCACCAGAGGTTCGATATATTACGGAACTGCTAAAGATCACATTTTCTTTTTCTAATTTTGGTGTATCTCTTATTATCGATTAGGATTTCCTTTTTGTTTTTTCGGCGTATCTCTTAGAATTAGCTAGAGATATTGCATAAATTATTTCCTTCTCTTTTTGTTAAGCAATATGTTGTGTAAATATTTGTATTGTATGTTAAGCAATGAAAATGAATGATGATTCATTTCATGATACCTTAAGATGGAGATTAATAAATCATTAGGTTTAACTCTAAGTATAAATCATTAGGGATCTGCTTGCATGGATAACAATGTTGTGCGCCTAAAGGTAACTGAATATGTCTTTGTTAGTAGAAACAAGACAGATTTAGCCAAGCGATAGATATTGAGATGATAAAGCGCTGGGACGTGCCCTTCTCCTTAGAACCCTCCGAGTAATACCAAGTATATTGGAAAATAAAAGGTATCCCAACGGATCACTACCTTATTTGGATTAAATTTTATTTTCTTGAAGGCCACGCTAATTCACGTAATGATTTCTTTCCTGTTGGACAAAACTGTCCTAGGTTGCCGTACCAAATAATTAACTTCTTGGCTGGATGGTGAATATCTTTCTTTATTTATGAGTTCGGTCAATAAGAGTTAAATTTGGAACAAACTAAAACAAGGATAACTTTTTGGTAAGATACAGAGGACTTAGTATTCTATTCTTACCTATTATTGAAATGGCCTTCTTGAATCAAGTTAGCATCCATAATTTTTGTAATAGCAATTCGACATATCAGTGTTTCAAAGAGAGAAGATTGGCATATATTCAGCTATCCCCACTTTGGTATTTCCTTGCATGAGCAACCAATTTGGATCGATTTGTATCTTTAAATCCAAACAACAGGAACTTACAACACATATAATTAGTGATGAGTTTGAGCCCACGAAGGAACTCGATTCAAATAGAAAATTAAAATCTAAATAGGGCTTATTGTTTGATGACCAAACAAGCAAGAAAATGCGTGAGGCAAGTCGCAAAGCAACAAATAAGGTGCCCCGGTTATGTACCTTTCCTTATGTAGACAATGGCTATATTGTCTAGATTGTTCTTCCATGTTAAGTGTGATTAAGTAATGTAAAATTTTACTCTTTGGATGAATGTACTGTGATGAACATTCAATTTTTTTATACCCTTCACTGCTATAAGGATCTTGATGTCCATTTGAGAAGATACCGTTGCTACCAAACCTACGATGAATTAGCTCTATATCCTGCAACCAAAAACAGAAAAAAGAAAAATGAAAAAGAGGAAGAGGAAGATGAGGGTAAGGTTTACTTTGACTTTGAGCCTGTATACAAGAGCCGACCCGATTGGAGAATATTGATCGATTTGTTAAGACAATTATAGTGGGAAAGAAAAGAAAATCCCAACGGGTTACTATGACGACCTAGATCCGGGGTAGTACGGAGGGATGGACTGAAATCGCCTTGGCAGTACGTGGGTGAGTCCAAGGACATGTCTCCCGTCCCACATCGTTTAGGGGGGGAGTTCTGGAGCTAGTTTATAAAAGCTTGGGTTCCTTTAATCTGTATAACACATTTTAAAGCCGTGATGACTCAGTATCAATAGCGGATAATATTATACAGTGGGGCTCGGGTCGTTACAAATGGTATCAGAGCCAGGTTCCCGACTGCGTGTGGGGGCCACAACGAGGATGCTGTGCCTTTAATGGGGGGAGAATGTGACGACCCAGACCCGGGGCAGTACGAAGGGATGGATTGAGATCGCCTTGGCAGTACGCGGGTGAGTCCAAGGACATGTCTCCCATCCCACATCGCTTAGGGGGAGAGTCCTGGGCTAGTTTATAAAGGTTTGGGTCCTTTAATCTGTATAATGCGTTTTAAGTCCATGAGGACTCAGTGTCCAAAGCGGACAATATTATACAGTGGGGCCTGGATCGTTACAGTTACTTTCCTATTTGGATTAAACTCTCTTTTCCTGTCGGCCGCACTAATTCCGTAACGATTCCTTTCTTGTTGCCGAACCGGGGGAGTAAATTCTTAAAGCCGCTCGAGAAAGGATCGCATGGAGACTTCTTCTTCGACCGCATGAAGGAATTCTCGAAACACGGGTTGATTGGTGCAATGTTTAGAATGAATATGATGGTGGTTAGTTCAAATTGTTCTTTTGCAAAAAGTATAAGGTGCTAGGAAGGTCCAATAATGCATATACGACTTATTACTTAACGCCGCCTCTGGCGCGTGAGCCGGTTCCTTACACGTGCAAGACAGTATGTGAAAGTAACTCAATATGATCACCGTGGAACAGGAAAACCGATAGGATATCAGGAATACTATGTTGAAGAAAATTGAGAGGGAGTGTCTGGATTCGAATTATTAATTTGTGCTCCCGTACCATACTAAACAAACGGTTATTTCCCGAAATTAGTTTAAATTATTAGGAGGGAAAATAGAACTGATCCTAAGCCTGTGAGTGAGTGTGGATCCATAAACTTGTGCCACAGAATATGAAAATCAAAATAAAATGAAAATTTATGTTTAATCAATTAAAAAAGACCAGAAGTTTCCGCCGGCTGCCGGCTGTATGGGGTTTCCTGGGTATCAAAAAAAAAAAAAAAAAAAAAGACTAGAAGTTTCAGAGGTTTTACCGGAGTCCAAAATTAATTGGGAGTTTGTTGCAAGTATATAAAATTGGGTGAAGTCATTTGGCTCGTTCTATTTGAATAAAGAAAAACAAGGATAACTTTTTGGTAAGATAGAGAGGAGTCTTTGTTCTTATTTATTATTGAAATGGCCTTCCCCAATCAATTCGTCATCCATATTTTCTATAATAGCAATTCAACAAATCAATTTATCATCCGTATTTTCTATAATAGCAATTCAACACATCATCGTTTCAAAGCAAGAAGATCGGCATATATTTGGCTATCCGCACTTTGGAATTTCACCACTTGACCAACTAATCCAGATAAGTTTGCATCTTTGGTATTTAATCCAAACAACATGAACTTGGAAAACATATAACCATTGATGAGAATATATCTTGACTTTGAGCTTGTGAAGGAAATTTAATCCAAGTAGATATATTTCAAATCAAAATGGGGCTTATGGTTTGGCCCGTAAACAAGCAAGAAATTATAAACATACTTTCTTCTTTGTAGTTATATTCCTAATTTAAGTAGGTTTCCTTCTCTTGAGGGATTCATGAGCACTTGAGACAAGTTACAAGCAACAGATAAAATGGCCTGGTTTTGTACCTTTTTTTCGTATAGATAGTGACTATACCGTCAGAATTGTTCTTCAGGATCTAAGATTGAAAAGGATGTCAAATTGTTGAGTGTGAATAAGTAATGTAAATTTATTCTTCCAATGGCCGTATGGAGATAAGCATACAAGTTTTTATACCCCCAGTACTGTAAGGATCTAGATCTCCATTTGAGGAAATTAATGTTGTTACCAAATCTAAAAAGAATTAGCTCTATATCCTGCTAAAAAAAGAAGAGGTGGACGACTCGATAGTAAGGTTTACTTTATACTTTATGCAAAGAAACTAGTTTAATCTAGTCATAGAAATAACCACCACAGTAGAGGCCCGACTGCCGTATTAGTAGTTGCACTCATCAATGAATCTTGTTAAGATGAAGGGCGATTATTTGTGATGCCCACGGGGCATACCATTTCGCTGCAGCTTTGTAAGCAAATTCCCTATTAGTTCAATAGAAGTGTGAGCTTTGTTAGACGCTGCCAAATATCATCAGTTTTCAAGAGGGGGATGGTGCAATTAAAATAGGGGAGTATCACCAAAAAAGTCTTAAATCTATTACAATTGTGCCAATTCAGTCATAAACTTTTTCTTTCAGGTCAATTTAGTCTTAAATCTTTTACAATTGTACTGGTTTAATCCATCCGGCCAAAATTAACTTACCGGCATTGACGTGGACACCGGCCGTTTGGCGAAAGTTGACATGGTAATTTTTTAATTTTTAATTTTCATTATTTTCGAATTTTTAAATATTTTTTGAATTTTTGAATTTTTTTTTTTCACCTTCTTCTTCCTTTAGCCGGCCGACTAGAGGCAAGGCCCGGCGAGCCTCGCCAGATCTAGCGAGGCTTGGCCTCTCCTAGCCATGGCGAGGGCCAAGCTCGCCGACACTAGCGAGGTTGACCCTTGCCATGGTTGGGCAGGGCCGAGCCTCGCCAGATCCAAGGCAATGGTTGATCTTGCCGGTGGCCGGCGAGGACGAGCCTCGCCACTGGGCGGGGAGGCTGACCTCGTTGGCTAGAGGAAGGAGAATGTGGAAAAAAAAAAGAATTCAAAAAATTCAAAAAATAAAAAAATGTCATGTCAATGTTGGCTGGCCAATTTTGGTCGGATGGACTAAACTGGCACAATTGTAAAAAGTTTAGGATTAAATTGGCTAAAAAAGAAAAATTAAGATTGAATTGACATAATTACAATAGGTTTATGACTTTTTTGGTAATTTTCCCATTAAAATAGAATTGATTAATAGCTGCTCTTGGATTGGCCTGAACATAGATCTAATGATCCCTGTAATGGGACACAAAGGCCATTGTCCAAGTCCATCGTAATTGTAAAATCACTCGGACACAAAAACGGAACCGTTTTCCAAACCCTGTCCACTTAGAAGTGGTTGGAGAAAACTTCCTTAAGTGTTTTGAAGTTGACAAAACATTTCCATCAGTCTAGTATAAAGACTTGCAGACTCTTCCATCAAAGTCTAAAGACCTCCGGACTGCCAGACTCAAGACTCAAATTCTATTCTCATTGACAGTTTCTAGACCGTCGAAGAAGGCTTATCCGAAATAGAGTATTTCGTTAAGGATTTGATTCTGTTAACTGAAGAAAATATCTTGGTTGGATATAACATGTCGGAATCCATTATTCAAATCAAGATTGATTCAAGGATCTTAGATCCGTTGATTGGCGAAGTATACTTGGAAGGTTATACTTATGGAATCCTGATTGTATGGGTGAACATGATTGGTGGGCTATCGTCATGTTCCTTAAATAGCTCGAAATCTTCCTAATTGATTCTGTCCAACGGGTAGATTGGAAGAATTCTTTTGGTAAGTGCCAATGGGTGTGGTGGCATGAAGGAGTATATAAAGAAGACGTTCCAGTTGTTCGAGTCTATGCGTGATAGAAGAATTCCAAAGTCTGAAGCTCCTTGTTCTTAGTCAATTAAATTGTTGAGCGAAATCTTGTACGTAAAACAGAGTCTATATCTTTGAGAGACCTTGAGGAAGTGTAGCAGAGTCTCTACACTGTGGAATCAAGGAAGAGCTTTACCGTAACGACTCTTTTGTTTCATAGTGAAATCCAGCCGGTGGGTTGTTAGTGCGGAAGAGTGGACGTAGGTTTGGATTAAGCCGAACCACTATAAACCTTGTGTTCTTATTCTCTTCCCTACGCTCTCTTACTTTGATCGTAACTCGATTTATTTACAAGAGTCTAATTTCCTTTTCATAATCAATTGCTGATTTGAGTTACACGCTTCACTCGAAAATTTGTTTTTACATCTATTCACCCCATTCTAGGTGCTCGTACTAGCTTTCACAATTGGTATCAGAGCCTGTGTACTCATTTAAGTTGAAGTGTTTTACTTTAGAGTTAAAGATCCATGGCTAGTATGTTGGCTCCAGGACTGGTTGAAAGGCAAAGCAACACCAGACCGCCTTATTTTGATGGAAAGGAATACAACATATGGAAAAACAAGATGAAGGCATTCTTAAGATCAAAGGATCCTCTGGAATGGGATGTGGTAGGAATCATTCCTAAAGCTACACCAGTCTCAGAAAGAGAAAAGAAGCCGTTGATGCAAAAGCAATTTATTCTTTATATTGTGCATTATCTCCTACTGAATATAACATAATATCTTCTTGTGAAACAGCTAAAGAAGTCTGGGATAGATTACACATCACCTATGAAGGAACTGATCGAGTGAAAGAAACTAGAATCAACATTCTGCTCGGTCAATACGAAGCATTCAAAATGAAATCAGGAGAATTTATCACTGACATGTTTAGTCGTTTTACAGAAATCGTGAATGGTCTTGAATATCAAGGTCAACCAATTTTTGGACCCATGAAGGTAAACAAGTTACTGCGTGGACTGTCCAAGGATTGGAATCACATAAAGACCTCAATAAGGGAGACACAAAGAATCATGCCACTCTTTGTTGACGAATTGGTTGGGACTCTTCAGTCTTATGAAGTGGAGCAAATCAATGAAGATGAAGATCCTAAAGGTAAGAAATCCATTGCATTAAAATCTAATGATGATTCTAATGTCACAGATTCTGAAGACGATATGGATGATGAAGAGCTTACTCTCATGATAAGAAGATTCAGAAAACTAAACAAAAATGAGAGAAAATTTAATCCAAAGAAAAAAAGTTTTCAAAAGCAACAGACTAAGTCAGTTGAGGATGATGAATCCAATAAAGATGTAGTTTGCTTTGAATGTAAGAGAAATGGACACATTATACCCAATTGTCCCCTTCTGAAGAAAAAGAAAGGAAAAGCTGAGTAATATCGAAAGGCACTTAAAGCAAAAACTTGGAGTGACACAAAATGTGAGGAAAGTGATGATGATTATGCCAATATTTGTCTCATGGCACAATCAGACTCAGATTCAGACTCCGAGACAGACTCAGATTCAGACAGTGAAATCGAGGTAAGTAATTTGAAAATCCCTACTAAAGTCTCTAGATATATTGATGAATTGTGTCTTAGTCTCAAAACTTCTCTTAAAAGGATTTCCGAATTTAAAAGAGAAAATTCTGCACTGAAACAACAGGAAAATGTTTAGAAAGAAAATGTCAAAAGTTTAGACAAAAGTATTACTACTTTGAAAGAAAATGCAGACAATCTTTTAAAAGAAAATGCATTCTTGAAAAATGATATCTCAAGTATTTCTAAAAGATTTACTATAGGATCTGAGAAACTTGAAAAAATTCTTTCACTACAAAGATCTTACTTGAACAAATCAAGTTTATGAATGACTGCTGAAACCATTCCTCTAATTGATTTTCCTAAAGTAAAGGAAAGAATTAAGCAAAGACCTACAAGAAGATGCTTACAAAAATCATTTCCAAAAAGTTTTGTAAAACCAGTAGGTCATAGTGCTCTTAAATGTTCTAAGTGCAATAGCTCAGATCATTTTGAGAAAGAATGTCCTATGGTTTGGAAACTTGTTAAGAAGGTTTGGGCAAAGACCGTATATCACACTAACACCAATGGACTCAAGAAAATATGGGTATCAAAGAAAACTTGAGTCTCTTTTCTAAATGCAGGTCACTATCAAGAAAAATGTTAAATGGTATATGGATAGTGGATGCTCAAGACATATGACAGGAGATTGAAATTGCTTCATAAAGCTTGTACAAGTTAATGGTGGAAAAGTTTCTTTTGAAGGAAACAGTAAAGGAAGAATTGTGGGATACAGAATTGTAAAGATTGGAAGCCTCACGATCAGTAATGTTTCTTTAGTGGAAGGACTCAACTACAATTTGCTGAGTATCAGTCAGCTATGCGACACCGGTTTCAAAATCAACTTTCAAGAAGGAATATGTTCAGGAACCAGTAAAGACTCCTCTCAGTCTTTCACAGGTCGAAGACATGGGAATATCTACCTCTTGGCAAGCCAGATGAAACCCGATGTCTAATCTCAATTCAAGAAGCAAACTTATGGCATAAAAAATTTGGGCACATCAACATGAAGCAAATAGCCAAAATCTTAGCAAAAAAGCTTGTTCGTGGACTACCCAATCTGACATACCAAAAGTCTGATCTATGCACACCATGCATGTTGGGAAAACAGGTAAGAAACTCATTCAAACCAATAAATAAAGTATCCACTAATCGTGTACTACAACTCTTGCATATGGATCTCTTTGGACCAACAAGAACTCAGAGCATTGGAGGTAAGGAATACTCTTTAGTAATTGTGGATGATTATTCACGATTCACTTGGGTATATTTCCTGGCAAGTAAGTCTGAAACATTTTCTTACTTTATAAAGTTTGCTAAAAAGATCCAAAATGAGAAAGTGTATGTTATTTCAAGTATACGGACAGACCATGGGGGTGAATTTGAAAATCAAGACTTTACAAAATTCTGTGATGAATTTGGTTTTCAGCATGTGTTCTCTTCACCATATACTCCAGAGCAAAATGGAGTCGTGGAAAGAAAGAATAGGTCACTTTAGGAAATGGCTAGAACTCTTTTAATTGAAAGTAACATCTCTTCTCGTTTTTGGGCTGAAGCAATTTCTACAGCATATTATATTATTAATAGAGTCTTTTTAAGGCCTATTCTGGAGAATACTCCATATGAGTTATTCAAAGGAAAGAAACCCATTGTTTCATATTTTCATGTGTTTGGATGTAAATGTTTTATATTAAAAAATGCAAATGATCGAGTTGGTAAGTTTGAAGAAAAATCAGATGAAGGTATTTTCCTTTGATATTCTATCATAAGCAAAGCTTACAAAGTTTACAACAAGAAGACTCAATCTGTGGAGGAATCGATGAATGTCAAATTCCAAGACTTTATGCAAAATCAATCGATTCACAATCATCATGAAGAATCTGAACCTGCTCCAAACTCTATGAAGTCTAAATCTCCAGAAGTAGCCCAAACTTTAGAAGACAAGCAACAAATGATCAACAAAGATTCAAATGAGGAAAAAGATCAACAGTCTGACAAATCAACTAGCAACTAGAAGCATAAGTCCAGTCATCCCAAATATCTCATTATTGGTGATATTAATAAAGGAGTTTGCACAAGATCCAAAATGCGTGAAGAGTCTAGTGCTGTGGCTCTTATTTTTGAAATAGAACCCAAAAGCATAGAAGAAGCTTTAACTGATGAAAGCTGGATTGAAGCTATGCAAGAAGAACTTAGGCAATTCAGCATCAATGATGTCTGGGAATTAACTCATAAACCGAAAGGTAAATCCATCGTTGGAGCTAAATGGGTTTTCAGGAATAAGATGAACGAGAAAGGAAAAGTTGTAAGAAACAAAGTAAGACTCGTGGCCAAGGGATATATGTAAGAAGAAGGGATAGACTATGATGAGGCTTACGCATCAGTAGCAAGGTTAGAAGCAATTAAGACTATTACTTGCTTTTGCTTGTCATAAGAATTTCAGGTTATTCCAAATGGACGTCAAAAGTGCTTTCCTAAATGGATTTATCCAAGAGGAAGTCTATGTGGAACAACCACTCGGTTTTGAAGACCCAAGGAAACCAGACTCTGTATTCATATTGAAAAAAGGCTATATATGGTTTAAAACAAGTACCTCGAGCTTGGTACGACAGAGTAAGTAAGTTTTTAATTCAAAATGATTTTGTCAAAGGTAAAGTAGATACTACATTGTTTATCAAGAAATAAAGCAAAAATTTTTTACTTGTTCAAATTTATGTTGATGATATTATTTTTGGATCTTCTAATGAAAGTCTGTGCAAGAAATTCTCTAAGTCTATGCAAGATGAGTTTGAAATGAGCATGATGGGTGAACTAACCTTCTTTCTCGGGCTTCAAGTGAAACAACTGAAGGAGGGAACCTTTATTCATCAAGAAAAATATGCTAAAGAACTTGTCAAAAAATTTGGACTGGAAAATTACAAAAAGAGACCGATATACCAATGTCAAGTTCTTTGAAGTTTGGACAAAGATGAAGAAGGAAAGAAAGTTGATCAGAAGCTATACAGGAGTATCATTGGTTCACTTCTTTATCTAACTGCTTCTAGACCTGACATTTTGTTTAGTGTTTGTATTTGTGCCAGATTTCAATCAGACCCTAAAGAATCTCATTTAAGTGCTGCAAAGCGTGTTATCAAATACATTGCCTCAACTTCAAATTTGGGTCTCTGGTATCCTAAAGAAGGAGACTTTAGTCTTCTTGGATACTTAGACGCAGACCTAGCCGGATGTAAAGTTGATAGAAAGAGTACCTCGGGCACCTGTCAACTACTTGGAAGCAGGACAATATCTTGGTTTTCAAGGAAGCATAGTACATTAGCTCTCTCTACGGCAAAAGCAGAGTATGTAGCTCTTGGAAGTTGTTGTTCACAAATTTTGTAGATAAAACAATAGCTAAGAGACTTTGGAATTGAAGATTTATGCACTGAGATCAAATGTGACAACATTAGCGCAATCAATCTCACCAAGAATCTGATTCTTCACTTAAGAGCAAAACATATAGAGATTCGACATCATTTTATTAGAGATCATGTTCAAAGTGGAGATGTTTCGATTCAATTTATTGATTCAAAGAATCAATTGGCGGATATATTTACAAAGCCTTTGGAGAAAAATCAATTTGAAGTTTTTCATTCCAGACTCAATATCTTAAAGTCTGAGGAAGTTCAGACTCAGAACTGAAAGTCTAAAAACACTTAGACTCAGACAATCAAGATTTACAATTGTAAGTTATTTCTATTTTAGAAACTTATCTCTCGGATCAAATCTTGAAAAGGTACGATCATCTATCCGAAATTGATTGGTGTTATTTCCCAGTTTTCGTGATTATTGCAATCCTTCCTTTTCGAAAAAGAAGTTATTTTTGAAAATGATAGTTATCTAATTTTTGAAAAGGCAGTTATTTTTTAAAAAGGCATTTTTATATTTCCTTTTTACGGCGTTCCGTATGCCTCGTTTCGACTGCCTTATATACTGTTGGTTCTTCTTTGTTTCACTCACAAAAACCCTAAGAGAGCACATATCTTCCACTTCTGTATTCTTCTCTTGTTTAATTCTTGAAAAGTTTTCATTTTTCTTGGAAAACAAGCTTGGAATCTCTCAAAGACTGTGAAAAATATCGTCTCAAAGAAAGTCTTCGAGGATCGCGAACATGGGACCACAGCAAATGCGTGAGGGGCCTACGCACTTTGATTTCACCG
Source organism: Eucalyptus virginea (assembly GCA_014182375.1). Lineage (NCBI taxonomy): Eukaryota > Viridiplantae > Streptophyta > Magnoliopsida > Myrtales > Myrtaceae > Eucalyptus > Eucalyptus virginea. The sequence continues at coordinate 10,151,148 of CM024523.1, read as the reverse complement.
AGGAAGAAGAATCTCCTAGATAACAGCAGAGTCCACAACATTCTCAGCAGCGTCCATTTCCTCAATCTAGACCTCAGGATGTTGCACATTGGGAAGAGGAAGAAATTATTAAAGATGCAGAACCCGTAAGAACTCATAAGCCCACTTTTACTTATAAGCTTTATCGTGCTTTGAAAAGGAGTGGTACTCCGTTGAACTACATTGATGAATTTCTAAAAGACAAAGGGTATAAAAATGAAATTTTTTTTTTTATGCACAATGGAACGATTGGGAATTGCTCTTGCAGGGTCGGCGGAAGAAGCACTGGCAAATATCCCAAGCGATCCATGTGTTGGAGGGCTGAGTCAACCTGATGGGTATGATGATGATAAGATGTACAGTCAGTTTAAATCTAGAATGGGTGTTGCGGCAAAAATCCGAAGCAAAAGGACAGACTTGTTTCGCTCGGAGGAAAACAAGCAACTGTACTCTAAGTTGCTAAATCGTGGTGTGATAAACCCTAGAAGTGTGGACTTTGATTTTCTTGACTCTCTGAATGTCAATCTGCGAGAAAAAATCAATCTTCTTCAACTCGAACAGTTTTGTTTTGAAACGACAGAGGCTCATGCTGAACTTACTGCTTACTTCTATTCGAATCTCAGTTTCTTGGATGCGAATAGATTTTCTTTTAGTGTTCGAGATCAGGACTATGTGGTTGACATGAATACATTGGCTGATGTGATTAGGGTTGAAAGAGGAAGATATCAACCTATCAGTGTGTCTATTGCTCGTGCAACGATAGAGCTTGTTCAAGATAGAACAACGGAAGGAAAGATTTCCTATTTGAGGATGAATGCGTCCAACATTTTGCTTCACAAGATAGTGATTAACTGCCTTAAACCAAAATCAACTTCAAAGACCGACGTTTCAAACTCGAAGGCAAAGCTGATGTATGCCATCAATGCTGGCAAAAAGTTCTCTCTTCCGCACACTATTATGTTTCACATGTAAAGAACAATGGTGAAGGATAAGGGTCAACTTCCTTACTCAGCACTTATGACCAAGTTATTTAGACATTTGAACGTTCAGCCTCCCCGGATTCTTTGTGTTTGAACATGCGATCAAATGGTGGTGGGATTGAGAATGGTCTCTAAAATGCGTCTGAAGGAACTTAACAAGGCTTTGGAGCAATTCAAGGTGAAAACCCCTGTCAAAAGTCATCTAGTCTCTTCGGCTGCAAAGAGGAAAGGGAAGGAGCCCATGGTTGCTCCATCCAAGAAAAAAGAGCACTCATCATTGATGATGAAGAGGATGAGGATGATATTACCATTTCTGCGACGGCATTGAAGAACTTGAGTCTTTCTGTTCCAGAGACAACGGAGAGATAGGAACAAGACAAGGATGAGACAGAACAGAGGACTGGAGAGAGAGAAGAATTGGAGAAAGAAGCAGAGGAGGAAAGGATTGAGGAGGAAGAAGAAGAGGGCAGAGGAGAACAAGCAGAAGCAGAGCATGAGGAATATTTTTCTCCACCTGAAGGCATTGAAACAGGGGGAGATCCTGAGAAAAGGGGTATGTTCTCATTTCCTGTCACCAGTGAAGGAGTAAGTCGTTCTTCAGCAGATCCAGAGGACATCTATGCCTCTCAATTTTCTAAGGAGGGACATGATGTTTCATCGCCCAATCTGCGTGACCATGCTGATTTGTCATCAACTGCCAATACACCGTCTGATCGTGCAGAAGCCAGTACTCGGACAGATAATTCAGCAGACTTTCGTAGAGTGCTTGATGTTCTTTTGGAGATGCGAGGCCAAATTTATGCTTTGGGATACAAAATTCAGAACTTGTAGAATGCAGGACAAGCCTCTTCAGTTTCTTTGCATGATCAAATCAATACCCTTACTCTTCAAGTTCAAGCAAATGTTAAGGGTGAAGATGTGGCGTAACTGAAGGAGGATTTGAAAAAGCTGGAAGGGATTGTCCAGTCAATGGTAGATTTCCAGCTTGTTCGTGTTCCTAAGCAATTTTAGTTCCATTCTCTTTTCATCTCTACCTTTTTAATGATGACAAAAAGGGGGAGAGATGTGGTGCAGATTTGACTTTGAACTTTGAACTCTTGACTTTTGTTTTGTGACGATTATGTTTGATTGACTTGACTTTTGTGTTTGGCTGTTTAGATTTGGACTGGATTTGGATTTGACTGTTTAAACGTTTGATTATCTTAAGCACTATTGATATCTCATGGCTTTGCTCATTTACAGAACTAACCTACTTTCTGTGGATGCAGATTCTAATGTTATCTTTACTAAGCCATTTGTCTTTTGTGAGATATCTATGTTTGCTTGAGTAATGTTTTGCAAGTCAAAGTTATCCAAATTTGCAAGAAAGTTTTGTCACCATAAAAAATGGGGAGATTGTTGGAGAAAACTTCCTTAAGTGTTTTGAAGTTGATAAAATGTTTCCATCGGTCTAGGTTGAAGACTTGTAGACTCTTCCATCAAAGTCTGAAGACCTCCAAACTGCCAGACTCAAGACTCAAAGTCTATCCTCATTGACAGTTTCTAGACCGTCAAAGAAGGCTTATCTGAAATGGAGTATTTCGTTAAGGATTTGATTCTGTCGACTGAAGAAGATCTCTTAGCTGGATATAGCATGTCGGAATTCATTATTCAAATCAAGATTGATTCAGGGATCTTGGATCCGTTGATTGTCGAAGTATACTTGGAAGGTTCTACTTATGGAAATCTAGATCCTGATTGTATGGGCGAGCAGGATTGGTGGGCTATCGTCATGTTCCTTAAATAGCTCGAAATCTTCCTAATTGATTCTGTTTAACGGGTAGATTGGAAGAATTCATTTGGTAAGTGTCAACGGGTGTGGTGGCATGAAGGAGTATATAAGGAAGACGTTCCAGTTGTTCGAGTGTGTGCACGATAGAAGAATTCCAAAGTCTGAAGCTCCTTGTTCTTAGTCAATTAAATTGTTGAACGAAATCTTGTACGCAAAAGAGAGTCTATATCTTTGAGAGATCTTGAGGAAGTGTAGCAGAGTCTCTACACTGTGGAATCAAGGAAGAGCTTTACTATAATAACTCTTTTGTTTCATAGTGAAATCCAGTCGGTGGGTTGTCAGTGCGAAAGAGTGGACGTAGTAGGCTTGGATTAAGCCAAACTACTATAAACCCTGTGTTCTTATTCTCTTCCCTACGCTCTTTTACTTTGATCGCAACTCGATTTATTTACAAGAGTCTAATTTCCTTTTCAGAATCAATTGTTGATTTGAGTTGCACGCTTCACTCGGAAATTTGTTTTTACACCTATTCACCTCCCTCTAGGTGCTCGTACTAGCTTTCATAGAAGTAAATGAAGTTTAACCAAGTTTGAATCCACCCTTGACATCGAAGTGCAATATCCAAATCCTCCCAAACGATCGAGACCTATTGGCCTCCTTTAATTCTTAAAGATGGTGATGTAGAGTACCATACCTGCCACCCCAAACCCAAAGTACCTTGGATATACATGTTGGAGGTTTGTTTGTTAAAACAAGTTAAGTGCGTTTTCCTTGTTCCACATAAGAAAAGTGGGAGGAAGTGGGCCAATTTAAAAGTGTGGAGTTTCCTTGTGTACCTCAATGAATGATTGGGTGGGGCTAGACCCCACTATATCTGCGTGCGTGTGCGTGATTATTTGGTACACTTAGCGCTTAGCACGCCTGCGGTTTAATTAGCACTAATCCTTTAGTTATTTTTTAATGTTATTAATTTTTTAATCAATTCAAAGGTTGGCTTTTTGTTTTTGAGAATTTTTGGAAAAAAAGATATATTCGAAATTTTATTTATTTAAAAAAAATTATTATTGCGAATTTTTTTTTGTTTTCAAGACAACTTTTGGAAAAATTACTTATTCGGTTTGCAACTTTTCCCAAAGGATTGCAATTGTTCGGTTTTCGACATCTTCCGAAGGAACGCATTGTTAATCCGAACAATTTTCAAAAGGACATGTTTGTTCAATTTTTTGGAATTTTTTTTTACGAAGAGTTGCATGTAAGATTGTTTTATATATGTACTTGTCGTTTTCAGAAGAAACAGTGTGTGTGTGATCATTTTCCGAACCTTCGTTCCGAAAAACTACAGCCAATTTTTCGGTTGTTTCCTAGAGAGACCCTGGAGAAATACTAGAACTGCTATCTAGTATTCTCATTTGAGATTTTATTGTATCCTAGATGATTTTTGTCGGTGACTATTAGCAACTTAGTGGGGCAAATAAATCCTTAAAGAAAGTGATATCACGCCTCAAAGTCCGACCTGAGTACTCTGAATATCCGTCTTCATTGTTCTACCCAATTCGAAGCTATATTTTCACAACAATTTTAAGGTTTTATTTTGCTGCAATGGAGTCGGAGAGAATCAAAGTTATGAATCAAGATATGGTCAAACTGGACCGGTTCGATGGGAATAACTTTGCTCGCTGGAGGGACAAAATGATGTTCTTACTCACTGCTCTGAAGATTTCCTACATACTGGATCCCAACTTGGCGCCTATAGAAGATCCTAAGCCTACTCTCGATGGAGGACAGCCAAGTGTGGAAGCCATTGAGAGGGTTAATAAGGAGAAGAAGAAACGTGCGAAGGATGAATTACTTTGTTGAGGACACATTCTGAATACACTCTCCGATTGTCTATATGACTTATTCACTAAAATGAAGTCGGCCAGAGAAATTTGGAATGCATTGGAATTCAAGTACAAAGCGGAGGAGCAAGGTACCAACAAATATCTAATCGCAAAGTATTTTGATTTCAAGTTTATTGATACTAAACCCTTGCTGGAACAAGTCCATGAATTGCAAGTGATTGTGAATAAAATTCGTGCCCTCAAGATTGATATTCCAGAAGCTTTTCAAGTTGGAGTAATTATTGTGAAATTGCCTCCAAGTTGGAAAGACTATGGGAAAATGCTGATTCACAAGTCGGAGGACTTTATTTTGGAGCAAATACAAAAATATCTTCGCATTGAGGAAGAGTCACGTTTACGTGATAATACTGTTTTGTATAATTCCAAGGTGAATGCTTTGGATAAAAAATGGAAAATCGGCCAAAACTTCAAAGTAAAAAGCGAGCATAAATTTAAGAGAACACAAAAGAAGAAAAAATGGTTGCTGTTTTGTTTGTGGCAAACAGGGACACTACGCCGAGGATTGCATTCACCACATGAGCATTCAAAGGACAAGAACATTCCGACGGTGAAGGCAGATGCAAATCTGGTTGAAGAAAATTATGTAGCCATGATTTCAAACATGTTTTTGAACATGAAAATTTCTGAAATCAATGATGCGATGGCTATGATTTTTGAAATCAATTCTACCACTGTCCAATCCGGTTGGTGGTTAGATTCTGAAGCAACAGTCCATGTGTGCAAGGACAAGTACATGTTCAAGCAATTTGAAGAGATTGTTGACTCAAATGTTCAAGAGGTCCTGATGGCGAATAATGCTCTTACAAAGGTTGCTAGAAAAGGCACGGTGGAGATAGACTTCACTTTTGGAAAGAAGATAACTCTTCTTAATGTGTTATTTATACCCAAAATGAGTTTTTGTTGATTTACTTTGTAAGATGGGGTTTCGGGTTTTGTTTGAATCCGACAAGGTTATCCTGTCGAAAAATGGGCTGTTTGTTGGGAAGGGTTATGCCAATGATAGCATGTATCAACTGAGTATCAATAATAATATTTCTAGTTCTGCTTATATTGTCGAGTCTTCAATTTTATGGCATAGTAGGTTGACACAAATAAATATTCGTCATTTGAAGAATATGAGAAAATTAGACTTGATAAATTTCAATGGTGAATTTGATAAATGTGAAGTATGTGCTAAGTCAAAACTTACTAAGAAACCATTTTCTAGTGCTAAAAGAAATTCGAATTTATTGGATTTGGTTCATAGTGATATATGTGAATTTAATGGTATGCTAACACGTGGAGGTAAAAGGTATTTTATTACCTTTCTGGATGATTGTAGTAGGTTCTTATATGTTTATCTCATGAGATCAAAAGATGAAGCATTTACCATGTTTAAGAAATATAATGTTAAAGTAGAGAATCAATTGGAAAAGAAAATTAAAGTACTACGATTAGATAGAGGTGGAGAATATTTCTTAAATGGATTCTCTTCATTTTGTGAAGAACATGGTATTATTAATCAAGTTTCAGCACCATATACTTCACAACAAAATGGTTTAGCTGAAAGGAAAAATCGATCTCTTGGAGAAATGGTTAATTTTATGCTTTCAAATTCAAAGCTATCAATCAATCTTTGGGGAGAAGTATTACTTACTGCATGCTATATTCATAACATAATACTTTCTAAGAAAAGTGACATAACCCCTTATGAAATATGGAAATGTAGAAAGCTAAATTTGTCATATCTTAATGTGTGGGGGTGTTTGGCATACTACCAAGCTCCAGATCCTAAGAGAACAAAGCTCGGTCCAAGAGCTATCAAAAGTGTTTTTGTTGGATATGTTGAAAATAGTAAAGCTTATAGGCTTCTTGATTTAGAGTCCAATATTATTGTAGAATGGATAGATATTGAATTCTTTGAGAATAAATGTTTTACAAGTTCTGAAATTATTGAAAATAATTCAAGATCTATGGAAACTCAAAGTGATTCTCAAGAGAAAGAAACGAATGATTCTATAGACATGATTGAACCAGGGAGAAGTACTAGAGCTAGGAAAATAAAAGACTTAGATTCTTATTTTATTACTCATGTTTTTCTTGTGGAAGGAGATGGAGATAATAATGTGATAAATAAATTCCCTTTAGTATTAAATTTAGAAGATGATCCTAGAAGCTTTGATGAGGCTATGTTTTCTAAAGATGCTTCCTTTTGGAAAGAAGCAATAAATGATGAAATAGACTCAATTATGTCCAATAATACTTGGGTATTAGTAAATTTACCGAAAGGATCAAAACCTATTTGGGTGTAAATGGATTTTTAGAAGAAAATATCATTCTGATGGTTCTATTCAAGTTTTTAAAGTTAGGTTTGTAACCAGGGGATATAGACAAAAAGAAGGAATAGATTATTTTGATACATATGCTCTTGTTGCACGTATAACTTCTATTTGAGTTCTTTTTGCTCTAGCTTTCATTTATGATCTTTGTGTTCATCAAATGGATGTTAAGATTGCTTTCTTAAATGGAGACTTAAATGAGAAGATTTACATGGAACAACTAGAGGGTTTTGTTCTTCCTGGAAATGAAAGAAAAGTATATTAATTGATTAAGTCTCTTTATGGACTCAAGCAAGCTAGTAAGCAGTGGCATGAAAAGTTTAATTCGGTCATATTGTCAAATGGTTTCATCAATAGTAGTGCCAATAGGTGTATATACTCTAAATTCACTAAAGACTATAGTGTCTTAGTGTGCTTGTATGTTGATGATATGCTTATCTTTGGAACAAATATGACTAGAATTAATGAGACTAAGAAGTATCTAACTTCCATGTTTAAAATGAAGAATTTGGGTGAAGTAGATACTATCTTAGGTATTAAAGTTAAGAAACATAGTTGGGGTTATTTTTTAAGCCAATGTAGCTATGTTGAAAGATTATTAAATAAATTTCAACATTTTGGTTTTAAAGAAATAAGTACTCCATTTTATTCTAGTATTAAATTAAATTATAATATTGATAGAGTGGTGGCATAACTAGAATATGCAAGTGCTATAGGGTCTTTAATGTATGCGATGCATTGTACTAGACCCGATATTGCTTATGCAGTATGCAAGTTGAGTAGGTATAGTAGTAATCTAAATACAGAACATTTGAGAGCTATTACTAGAATTTTTGATTATCCTAAGAGAACTAAAAATTTAGGATTGTTCTACAATAATTATCCGGCTGTATTAAAAGGATATACTGATACTAGTTGGATTATAAGTGTGGGAGATGAGCATTCCACTTCTAGGTGGATCTTCACACTAGCTGGAGGTGCTGTATCTTGGGCAAGCAAGAAACAGACATATATAACTCACTCAACAATGGAATATGAATTTATTGCTTTGGCGGCAGCTGGGAAAGAGGCTGAATGGATTAGGAATTTGTTATTGGATATCAAATTATGGCCTAGTCCTATGCCTCCTATTTCAATCCACTGTGATAGTTAGGCCACTTTGGCAAGAGCCTATAGTAGCACCTATAATGGTAAGTCTAGATATATTAGTTTAAGACATGAATATGTGAGACAATTGATTAAAGATGGTACCATAACAGTTGTTTATGTGAGGTCAAGTAATAATCTTGCCGATCCTTTGATGAAGGCTTTACCAAGAGATATGGTAATAATGACCTCACAAGAAATGGGGCTGAAACCCTTTAATTGAAATCACCAATAATGATAACTCGACATTTTTCTAGAACATCACTAGTTACAAGGTTTAATGGGTGGGTAAGAACAAGTTATTGAATGTGATTGTTTGATATTGACGTAGCCCTGATATGAGAAGTTAGTATTGTCTGTTATGTTTTGTATGTTGAATTGAATTCTTAATGAAGTATGATACAAATTTGTAGTGTGTTGATAGTAACAGAAACACATGGTAGATACTTTCACCTATATGAGCTTAGAAGTGGTGCTGCTTCTTATGAAAGTTAGGGTTGCTTTCTAGATAGCTCATGAAACAGGATCAAGCACAAGGCCATAATAGTGCGGAGTAATATAGAACTTCTCGCTAAAACAAGAGGTTAGTGTATGCGCAGTATGTTCGATTATATCACATAAAAGTACAAGTTTTTTTTTGTCGGTCTTACTCTAATCCTACCCTAACAGTCACTCTCAGACTTTTGCCCTTGCCTCCTTGCAAGGCGTAGGAGTCAAAACCCACTCCTGAAATGAAATCGTCCCCACCCCAATCCCCCCTGAGAAGGTGGGAATTTGAATTCCCAACCTCTCCCTTCCAAGTTGGAAGGGTGGCCACTGGGGCGAACCCCCAGTGGTTAAAAAAAAGGAGACCTTTATGTATGTATATTAATCTTACAAGTTTAAAGCCGAGCTACTTGTCACTTTGATAGAGCTTTGATATACTTGCATTAAGTAAATGTTTAACTCGAAAGAGACCTTTATGTATGTATATTAATCTTATTGAAATTTTGGCTGTACGGTTTTTAAAATTTTAATTTTGAAATCTTTGTTTTACAAATAAAGTGGGGGATTGTTGGAGGTTTGTTTGTCAAAACAAGTTAAGTGCGTTTTCCTTGTCCCACATAGGAAAAGTGGGAGGAAGTGGGCTAATTTAAAAGTGTGGAGTTTCCTTGTGTACCTCAAGAAATGATTGGGTGGGGCTAGAACCCACCATACCCGCGTGTGGGTGCGCGCTTGCGGTTTAATTAGAACTAATTCCTTAGTTTTTTTTTTTTTTTTTTTTTATGTTATTAATTTTTTAATCAATTCAAAGGTTGGCTTTTTGTTTTTGAGAATTTTCGGAAATAAATATAAATTCGAAATTTTATTTATTTAAAAAAATTATTATTATTTCGAATTTTGTTTGTGTCTTTTCAAGACAACTTTTGGAAAAATTACTTATTCAGTTTGCAACTTTTCCCGAAGGATTGTAATTGTTCGGTTTTCGACTTCTTCTAAAGGGACGCATTTGTTAATTCAAATAATTTTGAAAGGATGTGTTTGTTCAATTTTTTGGAAATTTTTTTTTACGAAGAGTTGCATGTAAGACTGTTTTATATATGTACTTGTCATTTTCGGAAGAAATAGTGTGCGTGATCATTTTTTGAACCTTCGTTTAGAAAAACTGCAGTCAATTTTTCGATTGTTTCCTAGAGAGATCTTGAAAAAATACTAGAATTGCTATCTAGTATTTTCATTTGAGACTTTGTTGTATCTTGGAGGATTTTTGCCGGTGACCATTAGTAATTTAGTGGGGCAAATAAATCCTTAAAGAAAGTGATATCACGCCTCAAAGTCCAACTTGAGTACTCTAAATATCCGTCTTCATTGTTCTATCCAATTGGAAACTATATTTTTACAACAATACATAAGTGGGAGGACTGAGATCGCATGTGGAGTTCTCGTTATAGAAAACAACGCCTGCAAATATTTCACCAAGAATGCCATTTTCGGTAGGATAAGTTCTTCAGGTGATTCCCACTCTCGAAAGGCCTAACACACCACACACACACACAAATCGCTTACGCTTCTCACCATAACATAAACGACACACACAGCTGGTCCTTATTTACTATACTATTAGCATTATAGCATTTGATGACTTTCCCATGTGACATATATCGATTATTTTCCAAAAGCACGAAGATTGACATGGTATGTAGCAATCCACTTTCTATAATCTCAATCTCGGTTTTTCGCTGCTTGACCAACCAGTCAGGATCAGCTTCCATAGCTGAAAATATGTCCAAACAATGCGAACCAACATATAAAAAATTATGTTTGCAAAATTAATTTCAGCGATTCAATTGGCTTTCATAATTCTGAAGATGGAAACATAATCAAATTTTATTTGACTTTGGTTTGACACGAATCAAGTTGGCACGTACCTTTAGCTATGTAGATTGCAATGACAGTATAAGAAATATTCTTCAAGAACCTGTGACTGACAATATATATGAATTATTTTGAAATCTGATTTAACTCAATGATGTTTTCATAGGAATCCCTATAGGTTTCGATGCTACGCGTACCCGCCGCTGCTATAAGGATCTAGAAGCCCATTGGAGAAAATAATGTTGATAGCGACCCTGTGCAAAACAAGTTCCATGTCCTGCAATTTCCCAAAGTCAATGAAGAAACTAAAGAGAGTCATATGTTGTTCGATCATAAAAAAAGTTATATATAAGCATATGAAAATTAAAGGAGTATCCTATATATATAATTTTATTTTTGTGACCGTACATGACCACCGTGGTAAGTAGTGGCCCAATGTGGCTGAGGTGCGATGCCATAGCTACTCTTGCAGTCGTTCACGAACTTATTTAGGTCGAAGGGTTGGGGTTGAAACATAGTATTCTGGCCGATGCCCACGGGAATCACCATGTCGCTACATGTCTGCAAAGCCAAACGACCTCCATTTTGTTAGTCAAAGATTAACTAATTATTACAAAAGAGTTCGAAATTGTCTTCATTAACTCTCAATCTGCCTAGCACATCGCTATCAGGTAGAGCCAATTAGGATGTAAATGAGTCACAAGTATTCACGAGTTACTCCGCTCAATCATTAGACTACACCAAACTCCGCTCAGAAACATTAGACGCATATTATGCCGAATCTTGGAGTTGTTCGTTCATCACTCGAGTTTGAAATTAGCTTTGTTTTTTCATAATCAATCCAAGTCGGTTTCAACTGATCGTAGTAAACTAAGATCCGTTCATGACATCGGCACAGTGTGTACCTGCCAAGGCCAACCCAAATTAGTTTGAGATGGACGTGTAGAAGGTGGATTGACGTAGCATGTCAGATTTCCCTCGGAAGTGACGACGCCTGCGAAGATCTTCCTGAGAATGTCATTTCTTGGAGAAGCTCCATCAATGGCATTGCATATCGCTTCCACTGGACGTCTGAATGGATTTTGCAATGGTCTGAAAAAAGACAAAGATATGCATAGTTAAATGTAAATTCGTCAATAAAGCATACCTTTTCTATTTTTAAACTAATATTGGAACATTATATCATGTTAGACGCTTTCATTTCACAAGCGGTCTTATCCGTTCTAAATTTGTTGGTAAGCTAGGGAGTTGATAGTTGAAACTCTCGAATCAAGAGTGGATAAACTTCTCGTGTAAAGGTTTTATTACCATTAGCGCATGCTATAATATGATGCATGATTCTCAATTCCATCATCCACGCACCAGCAAGTTTTGAAAATTTTGCTCAATTTCGTGAGACCATGAGGCTCAGAAGCAACTCTATCAATTTCCTCCCAAGAAAGCCTTATGGTTCGGTGGCAGGAAGAACTAGTTTCATGAAAAATCAAACAAACAATTATAGTGATCGCTTTGATGACAGGATATGCATGCGAAAGAATAAGGTATAAATCGAGCAAATTAAGATTACCAAAAAATCTTTGGTGACTACTGAAAAGTATGCGCCCTGAGGTGTGAGGTCGGGAAAGGAGAGAATTGGAGCGGATGATGCCAAAACTCCGAGTGCCACATGAGAGTACTTCAATCGGAACCATGAAGCTAGCACTGAAAGTTAAATATATGAAGATTGAAAGACATATTTAAAAGCTATATGTAGAATATATGCTGTTGATGTTTTCCCCTTAAAGGTAGGAACTTTCTTCAATGCCATTGAGGGAAAAGCTATCAAACTTTCCATGGAGTGTCAATATGACTATTGCTCTCCAGGAAAAGCTCTTTCCATGAAAAAAGAACAATGACCTTCGGCATATTAAAATTCTTCTCTATAATGTTACTAGTGGGCTATTTTTTTTTTTTAATTTCGATTTATAGTGGTAGTCATATTGCTGCTATGTAAAAATATATTCACTCACTTCCCTCGTATGGTCCGCCAACAACAATTATCGGAGAATATTTGGCATTCAATTCCTGTTTTAAGTATACAAGGATTTCCGCGTAATCGGCAAGAGCTTGCGTTGAGCTAAAATATCCACGAATGTTTGGGTCACTTAGTGCTTTGTCAAGTGTCGACCCGTACAGAATTGATTCACCATAAAACCGATGCTGCAAGATTTCAACTTTATGTTCGTAAATTGCATGGATACATACATATGTGCACCGAACATACGGGAAAAAGAACGTACGCCAGGCAAATAATATGGGGCATTTTTATTACCTCTATTTAGACCAAAAGCGCTCTAAACTGAGCCGCATTATCCGTGAGGAACCCAAGAATGTCGTTGCCGATGGGTCCTTCTGCACCGAGATAAACAAAGATCGGGGCGCTTGCATGTGCGCCACCACAGTATTTGGAGGCGGTCACGTATTTTTGTTTGAAAGCAATGTAACTTTTGGGCCTATAAATGAAATGATCGAGGGTTTGGTTGTAAAAGAAAGTGTGGAAGTCTTTTGATGAGACGGAAGCTCGAACCGCCCGTGAAGGATCTTGAATAAATGTTCAGCCGAATACACTCAGCTTCGGAATATGGTAACCATCTAAGTTCTTCCCGGTGGCAACACAAGCTGAGAAAAGTATCAGAATAATCAAAAGGCTATAGAGTAATGAAGACATGTTAGGGTGTTTGGTTAGTGCTTAGGCAAAAGCAGGCATGCGAAGAGGAGGATCCTTGAGATGTTTTTTGGTTTCAACTAGTACACATTTATATAGAGTAAGCCACAGTCTCAATTTATACTATTATTTTTTATGTGAAATTACATAAAAATTGTTAAATTATGTCAGAACGTGAAGTTTTTTAAACCAAGTAAATCGATCGAGGCAGGACGCCAACTGAGGAGTTGCATTCATCAATGAAGTTGCTCAAGATGAAAGGGCCTGATTGGAACATAGAATTGTTTTTGATGCCTATGGGCATTACCATTTCGCTGCAGGTCTGCAAGCAGATCTCCCTTTTTAGTTCAATAGAAGTGTAACTTTTCTTAAACGCTACATAATTTTTACGAGGAAGATTCAAGAATGGGCCTCCCCTTATGCTTAAAGATAGTGTAGGGTATCGTACCTGCCACCTCCAACCCAACGCGGTTTGAGTTTGAGTTTGAGATACAATAGCAGGAGGATTGAGGTAGCATGTGGAGCTCCCGTAATAGGCAACAGCAACACCTGTAGCTATTTTACCAAGAATGCCATTTTTAGTAGTATTTGCTCCCTCTATGCCGTTGCATATAATTGTCATTGGATATCTTGGTGGACAATTATATTGAGCTACTGTCGCATACAAAGATATCAAGTGGTAGTTTAGCTCATCCCCACTCGCTAAGGGCCTAACACATCCACGCAAAAAATGATTGATTCAATCTCCTTCGTAATTTAACAGTCACACACATTCTAGAAGACTCGATTTAGCCTTGAAAATCATGAAACATCTTATCGAACAAAAGAGTGTGTCTGGGTTAGGGTTCATGACCTCAAAAGGTAAAATGAATAAATTTAATGTCCTTAAATTGAGAAATTGGATGTGATGTCTATGGCATTCCACTTATTTTGGGATTAAGACACATAATAGATGATGCAATAGATCACATATTGGCAAGTCTGGAACATCTTACTTAAGTCTGAAATGCCATTAGGCTCCTGAGCAACTCTATCAATTTCTGACCATGAAAAGGAAGAAGTCATATTAAGATTTCAAGAATTACTCACGGGATAGCTTTGTGTGTCTTTCTCACTTATGGCATGGTTTTGAATAACCACAACCTTGAATTCTCTTGAAGCTATGCCCTATAAGCAAGAATATAGGGACATCGTGCCAACTAATGATATATTTTAGATGCTCAAAAAGGTGCCGCACAAGCTATGTACAGTGGTTGTTCAAACGTGAGTTAATATATAAAACCGCTGTTTTGACCCAAAAAAAAAAAAAAACCCATCATTAAAATGAGAAAGATAAATTGTGAGTGTAATTACCTTAAAATCCTTTGCGACCATTGAATAGTATGCATCTTGTGGGATAATATCATTAAAGTATAGTATCGGAGCTGATGAGGCTAGAGCTCTGAGGGCCACATGTGGATATTTTAGCCGGAACCATGAAGCAAGCACTAAAATTTGCTTTAGCTATTAGAATGTAAAAACTTTAGATAATAAGATGAAATATCTTTTTAACGTAAATAAGAGACTGTTATTTTCATGGATAATGAAGGGTAGTAACAACTGAATATTTTACATAATATTTATACTATCGGTAATTTTACATACTCGTCTCCGAATAGTTATATATAGTTTTCAGGATCCTTTTTTCTGTTTCTAACATATGCACACGCACAATAAGTGTGGAATGAGATTGAATCTAATTAGAAGGCAGAACAAACTAGGAAAAAGAATAAAATATTCCGCGGTTGATGCTCACAAATATTAACGGGTTATTATACCCAATGCACTTACTTCCTCCATATGATCCTCCCACCACGATAACTGGAGATTTATTGGCGTTTCGTTCCTCCTTAACGTGCATGATAATGGCTGCATAATCGGCCAAAGCTTGGGCCGAGCTAAAATACCCACGAATATCTTGATCTTTAAGAGCTTCTTAGAAGCTCATCCCAAGTGGAATTGACTCACCATAATACCGGTGCTGACAAGAAAAAATCCACAAGAAGAGAAGAATTTAACTACACGGTTAGAAGCTTTGGTTAGACAAAAGGAACATTCATGCATGGACTCAGAAGGAAATAGTAGAACTCATATGTACTACCTCACTATAAACTAATAAAGCTTGGAATTGGGCAGCGTTATGGGTCAGAAACCCAACCACAACTGGGGCTTCGTCGAGTGTTGATTCGGCACCGAGGAGAACAAAGATCGGCGCACTAGAATGCACGCGGCCCCAGTAGTTGGAGTTGATAAAATATCGCTGTTTGAATGTGGTGTAACTCTGGTTTGTAGTTGAAATGATCGAGTGTTTGGTTAAAGAAGAAGGTTTTAAAGTCATTTTTTACGGGATCCCTAATTGCCTGTTCAGTATCTCGAAGGACGTCTTCACGGTGTAGACTTAGTGTTGGAGTGTAAGGTCTCTGTCCAGAAATTGAACCTGAGGACAAAATGAAGGAGACGATCAAAGAGAGCCAAAAAAGAGTCATAGTGTGTAGTGGATACAAGAAGGATGTTTACGAAGAATTCCAAACTAAGGAGGATATGGAACGAGACACCTTCATAAGCACATATAGGCATTTCCCGTCCTGGGCGATGGTTTTAAGGGAATTGAGTGCTTATTCTCGAAATTTTTGTTACGTACATCATATACGTGCGAAGCCACTCGGTCTCGATCTTGAGATCATTTGAGTTCCATAAGGAACCTACTAAATGTAATATAGTTTGCTAGGAGTATGTTTGATTACATTATCGAGTCTATTATATCTTGCTTCGGCCAAAAGAAATCTCTATTCTATGTAGAAAATTTATAGTTATTAATATTATTATAAGTAAATGCTCAGTACACATGTTTTGGCTAATGTATAATGTATAACTGTAAGTAACAAGCATGACTCCGGAGGTCATGAGTCATTGAAGAGCCTCTTGAGTTCGGTCAAATGCATCCCTATTTTTCAAATTATTTTGGTGATATCGGGACAGCTAATTGAGGGTCTCTTTAAGTGATTTCTTCGATCTATACGTCTTGATCACCTATAATTTTGCCGATTGCACGTTGTGGGCCTCAGCGGGGACAAGGACGATTAACCTTTTGTAAAACACGAGGAACGTATCATGTTTTATGTCAATACATCAGTTTCGTTTTGCCGAATCTTTGGCTGTGGGTGAGATGGAAAGAAGTCATTCTTATGAAAATAATTATGTCGTTGTCTTAGTCAAAAAGAAATATACATTAAATTTGGCTACAAAACACTGATCAGTTAAGTTTGTATGACTCGAAGTATTCATCCTCGGTGCATTTTAAACATTTGTCTCCCTAAAATTAGAACTAGGAAGTTTCCCCTCTTTCTTAATTAAAATTTTACATGTAATTGATCCAAGGGAAAATTCCAAATAAGGACCCGAAGTGGGGCCAATTTTCTCAAATAAGGACTCAAAATGAATTTTGTGTCAGATAAAGACCTAAAGTGGATCCATTGTCTCAAATAAGGACTTGAAGTGGTTGAATCAATTCTAAATAAGGACCTAAGCTTGCTAGTCAACCAAATATTCGTCGGCTATCAAGCATGTGACATTTCCGACGACCGGAGTTTGGGCAATTTTGTCCCAAATAAATCGAGGGAAAATTAACAAATCCTAAAACAGAAAAAAAAAAAACCTAGGTTTTCTACGGTCTCCCCGTTCCTTGTACCCATTCTCTGCAAAGTCAAAGTATCCACCCAAATTCTCCGGTTGAGGCAGGAATACAAAAACAAGAAGAAAACCAAACGCTTCTTTGTTTGTTTGCGGAGACCCAAATTCTCCGTCGGTCAAGCAAGGCGAGGACCGACGAGAATCAAGTCGCGGCGATGACCGGGCAGTGATTTGGTTGAGGAGCAGCGGGGGAGAAGAAAGAAGAAAACGTAAACATCTAAATGAAAAATCTAAACTTAATTAATTTAGAATTTTCCCTTTTTTTTTTCCAATCACAAATTTCTGACAAAATTGTCCCTATTTTAATCGTTGGAAAATGTCTGCTGACGAGCTAAGGTTCTTAATAGAGATTAACTTGATCATTTCAGGTCATTATTTGATACAAAATTCACTTCAGGTTCTTATTTGAAATAATGGATTCATTTTGGGTCTTTATTTGACATAAAATTCACTTTGGGTCATTATTTGAGAATATAGATTCACTCCGGGTCCTTATTTGAAAATTTCTCTTGATCCAACAGAATCCACATACATATGTGTCCTCTTTAATATTTATCAAGATTCTAGATATCATAGAAAAAGGGAGATGAGGATTTTTTCCCAAAAAAAAAAAGATTGGCTGTCCACTTTCTGAGGGAGATGACAATCTGGCCCCCACCCCAAAAAAAAAAAAAAAAAACAGGATTACTCATGTCAAATAAGCTGATGACGTGATACGTAATAATTATCATTAATAAATTTATTGGTCTTTTCCCTTTTTTTTTTTCGAAATGTCATATTTTTATTAATAAAATAGTTTTTTTTTTGGTCGGCCGTACATTCTATTCCTATTCTACACTTTTTTTTTTCGAAACCCACTCTCGAAACTTACGCGTCCCCACCCCATAGGTTTTATTCCATGTTGGAAGGGTGGCCCTTGGGGTTAATAAAATAGTTATGGAATGCCTTTTTTTTTTTTTGATATTAATTGGATAAACTAAATAGGTAAATTATCTAGGCAAGCATAAGTGATGAGGTAGTGCATCTGAGAAAAACCCTTGAGATTTACTGCGGCGAACAATGTAAATCTTCGAGACCATATTGCCCGAGATGGTACAAAACTTATGTAATATCTTTATACCTAGTCTGTATTCTCCCACCATATTACCATTATATATTCATTACTTATACATGTGATATCAATTTCTGAAAGCACGTAGATCCGCATAGTACTTGGCGAGCCATTTTTTCATAATCTTGACTTCGGTTTTGCGCTGCTCGACCAACCAATCCGGATCGCTCTTTTTAGCTCCAAGTATGTCCAAACAGTGAGAACCTATGTAGAAAATATTTTGCAAATCAAATTGAGAATTAATTTCTAAGTTCAAAAACAATATATAACTTTGGTACGAGACAAATTAGGTTGAGCATATACCTTTGGTTGTGTAGATCGCAACAACGGTGCTAGAAATATTCTTCAGGACCCTATGATATAATTGATGAATGTGAATCATCATTAAACTTGATAAAGAAAGTGATGTTTCATAAAAAATCTACAAGCTTCGATGCTAGGCATACCCGCCACTGCTATAAGGATCTTGAAGTCCATTGGAGAATATTATATTGCTAGCGAACCTATGTAGAATTAGTTGTATGTCCTGCAATTTCATCGTCAACAAGGAAATTAGTGAAAATTTAATTAACATCTGGGATTGCTGAGGCCTGAAGCCGTTTCTTCTGTTTTTGCACAAAAATTAATAAACAAGAGGTAGGAAAAAAAAGCAGCCAAATTTAGTTGATTTGTAGAGTGACCTACATGACCGCCGAAATAGGTAGTGACCCAATGCGGACGAGGTGGGACGCCGAACTCACTTTTGCAGGCATTGCTGAAGCTGTTTAGATTGAAAGGATCTGGTGGAAACATAGTGTTTCTGGTAATGCCCATAGGGATCGCCAGGTCACTGCATGTCTGCAAAAAGCCAGATGAGCTCTCTTCAGTCCAACAAAAGGAACAGGAATATTAACACCAAGTGTACAGTTTTATTTGATTATTTCTTTGAAAAAGGTAGACTCAAGAAAAGGAAAATTGCACAGATCTCTCTTAGGATATGGTGTAAAAGAGTCCAACCACTACGCATGGCGTGTTCAAACTCATATATATTATGGACTGCCTAATCAAACTCAGCTCGATTCTTTTTGAGTCCAACTGCAGCCTGAATAGTTTGAGAACATGATTGAATTTAAGAACTTTAGCCATCTTTAGCCATTTAGGACATTAGAGAATTAGATCATTCCAAAAGAGGGGAGAAAAACATTAGAAGCGCACATCTGATCCTTTCTTTCCAGCATCGAGCTCAGTTTTTATAACTCTTAAACTTGCTTTTCAAGAACAGATGATATCCGGTTTGCCTTAATCCTAAAAACACTTCTTGTAGGTGAACTCGAGCCTCAAAATTCAAGCCCACCACCAGTGGGAATTAGAGGTGTTAGCATATAATTGAGAAGAGCTAAACTTGAGTAGTAAATAATCACATCGATTTGACTCGACTCGATGGGACAACTGTCTTATCAATTTTTGCTAACAAAGCGATAAAAAGTAATGTGATGAAAATGCAAGTCGTATATAATAGGTGATAGGTACATATTACCCACCTGCCAAATCCATCCCAGAAGAGTTTGAGCATCTGAACCAGAAGGGGGTCCATTGACATAGCATGTTAAGTTGCCATTGATGGCAACAAGGCCTGCGAAGATTTTATGCAGAAGGCCTTTTCTTGGAGGAGCTCCATTAACGGCGTCGCACATAAGTTTCAAGGGTTGTGTGGATGGATCGTTGTACTGAACCACTTTTGCGTACAGCGATTTCAGGTAGTTCTTGAGCTCTGATGAACTTTGCAGGGGACTAAACAGAAGGAAAATAACAGAGTCAGAGCTTTTATAATTACATTCAGAATCAGCTAAAAAAGAAGAAGCCATTTCCACCTGCAAGTTTTGAACGTGTTGCTCAACTTCGTGAGACCACGAGGCTCAGAAGTAACTCTATCGATTTCTTCCCAGGATCGTCTTATTGTTTGGTGGCAAGAAGAACTACTTTCCTATAAAATTTCGTAGAACAAATTTGTTAGGCAATCGATTTAACATAGAAACGCATGGCAATGGAAACAGAAGGGGAAAAATACAGAACAAATAGATCTTACTAAAAAGCTTTTTGCGACCATTGAATAGTATGCATCTTGAGGAACGATGTCGTCGAAGTAAAGAATCGGGGCGGATGAAGCTAAAGCTCCAAGTGCCACGTGAGGATACTTCAGCCGGAACCACGAAGCTAACACTAAAAAATGATATTCATTGAAATTCATAATGAAGTAAGTAGTCGGAGTTTTCGACCCGTTTTGTAAGTGGGTTTTATAAATGGAAATTAACTACCATGTAAGCTATATGTATGTATGTGGCGCGTGTAAGATGTTGGTGAGAATATAGTCACTTACTTCCCCCATACGATCCTCCCAAAACAATTATCGGAGAATGTTCGGCTTTCAATTTCTGCTTTAAGTGGATGAGGATTTCCGCGTAATCGGCGAGCGCTTGGGCAGAGCTGAAATATCCGCGGGTGTCGGCATCGCCAAGGGCTCTTTCTAATGTCATTCCATAGGGGATAGATTTTCCATAGAACCGATGCTACAAGGATAATAAATTTGACAACATAAATGGACTTCAGTGAGAGCATCAAGTAAGAGTAGTGACGCGATTTCAGACATTTCTGCTGTAAATTACCTCTATGTATACCAGGAGTGCTCTAAATTGAGCGGCATTATCTGTGAGGAACCCGGCAGTAGCTATGTCGCCATCAATTGGTGCTTCTGCGCCAAGATAGGCGAAGATCGGCGAGCCAGAATCCGCTCCGCCCCAGTACTTGGAATTGACCACGTATCTTTGATTGAAGGCAGTGTAACTTTCTGGTCTATAGTTGAAATGATCGAGGGTTTGGTTGTAGAAGAAAGTCACAAAGTCCTCTGCGACCAAAGCTTGAACTGCGCGTGCCGGGTCTTGCAAGAACTCTGGACGGGACATCCCCAGCTTTGGAATATCGACATCGTCTAAGACGTGCAGTAGCAACAGACGCCGAGAGCAATAGCAGAGCGATCCAAAGGCGACGGTGTGAAGACATTCCGGGGTTTGTAGTCATAATTTGCGCAAGATGAAGCAGGTACGTGACAAGAGGGAGGAGAAAAAAGAGACCTAAAAAGAATAGATAGGTTCGAAGCCAATTGGGATTTCAGGCGGCTTGCCTGAAAATTTAAGTGTTTAGACATGATGGTGCGATGTATATATACCTTGCAATGTGAACTTAACTCCCCGCCCTGTCAAATTGTCCGGACGTAGAATGCTTTTCGAGTGGGAAAAAAAGTTTTGTTGACTAGTCCTACCACGAAGCTGCCTTAGAAAGTTCATTCTAATATGGACAAAAGAACCAAAAACTTTTGTCGAATGATCCTACCACAAAATCATGGAACAATGCAGAATAACGGTCAGGATCGATGAAGAACAAAAGCACGAACCCAGTGATTCACATCATGGGACAATGCCTTCTTTGTCAATAAAGCTAATCTTCCACTCACTTAAAGGTTAGAGGTCGACGACAGTGAATTCATGTGCGATTATCAAGTGGCTATAAGACTCTAAGCTTTATGCGTCGGCGGAGGGACCCGATGACTAGACCATTAGTCCAACAGAAACATCGATTTGGACCACAAACGCATCTCGCCCTTCGATCAATTTCCAGATTCCCTCGTGCTTCATGTTGGCGTGCTAATCATATCACCCATGCCCGCGAGGCACGTGAATGTACATGTATCCAGTATTTTCTTCCCTTGATTGGGTCAACTACGAAAGATGAAGTTTTTATGCTTGATGGCGCGGAGAATTAAAAGCAGAATGGATCTGGACTTAGAAGTCTTAGGGGCTTCCAAGAAACTATATTTAACTCATGAAATAAATTGAAAGAGGGCAAGACAGTTAATTCGGGTAATTGATTCCGATTTATAGCTAATTTATATTTAGTTTTGTAGGTCTACTAATGTGACATCCTGATTTTCAAGCTTATTTTCGAAGAGATAAAATGAGCTTTTCATTAACGCGCTTATGGCATTTTTCACTGAGTTGGTCACTCATGAGTTAACTAGTCTATCGGGTGAAGCCGTTAAGGAATATAAATGCAATTGACTTGATAATTTGATTAGAGGGCGACTGCTCGACCATACTAATCTGCAAGGGTCATTACGATCACTGTCAAAATCGACCAGAGACTGGAGATATGTCGATTCGATAGAGATATGTGATTAGTGTGTGGGTGATTCCACCTAATTGCAAAATTTCTGTCGAATGATATTAGACCGATTCTTTTTTGTCATTTTCTTATCCTGTGTCCGTATTTGAAACCTCGAGATTTTCACGACAACCGAGAGTCGCCAATGAATCAAAGATGTACAATGTGGCTCGAAAATAATCGACCACAGGTCCATTGCATAAAAAATTCCTAAAAGCTACTTGATAGATTAGGACGCGCCAAAATCGCGCTAGATTGAAATTAACCACGAATTTGAACCCGATTTCAGAAATTGAAAGTTCTGTCATGTCATGATTTATTTTAGGAACATCTACTCATCATTCGAAGAATTTTTGGAGAGTTTGGAATTTTTACAGAAAATCAATTCGGATGATTCGGAAAAAAATGGAAATTTGGATGAGCTAAATTGAAGGGATTTTTGGCCCCCTTACTGAGCTATTTTGTCACGCCCCGATCCTCTGAGCACGTGCCAATCCCTCAGTGGTTGATTAAATTTGCGACGTCCTAAGACGCGTCGTCGGCGCATTCAATTTTCATGCACATACGAAGTGTATAAATTAATCCCCTGATAGAATTATATATGGGATAGAAAAGCAGGATAACAAATTTCAAATCAACCCATTGTTAAAAACCACAATCTGGTTTACAAACAGGGGCCAACTCTAGGGTCTAAATACAGGAGGTCTATCTCCAAGAAGAACTTTTGAGCTACCCATGCTTCTGTCCCTTTCGCCTCAAGCTCCGGGTTCTTCGCCTAGGGACCTAAAAATGTTATCCCACAACGGGGTGAGACGTTGTCTTAGCAAGTTTATCCCCTAAACCCCGACTAGGAAGGAAATATGCCCCAAAGGCTACCTAAGTATAAGTACAAGTCAGATGACTTATCTTTGCCTCAGATCCTCCATGCATGTCGGTACAATTCATATAATCATCAAGTCATTTCAATTTAGATCAAACTTTGATCAGTCGATTCATTCGACTCTATGGCATCAATACCATCCGTACAATTTGATCAAGTCAAACATTGCTCACCCTAAGTTGACAACAACTGGTATAGCTTATCGAAGCTAATCAAGTATACTGCTTACTCTAAATTAATATATCAAGGCCGTTAGGCGAATATAGTATACTTATACTGCTCACTTTAAGCTGATACGATGTACTATTCACTTTAAGTTGATATATCAAAGCCCGTAAGCTGATATAGTATACAGATGAGACCCACCAAAAGTTGATAAATAATATAGCTCATGCTAAGCTGATAATAATATAGCTCACACTAAGTTAATAAAGTATACTGCTTGCGCCAAGTTGACATATCAAGGCCTACAGGCAGATATGGTATATTAACAATGCTCACAAGAAGCTACTAAGATATACTGCTCTCGCTAAGCTAATATATCAAAACTCTCAGGCTGATATAGCATACCGGTATACTACTCTCACTAAGCTAACATATCAAAGCCATCGGGCTGATATAGTATATTCATGATACTCACTCTAAGCTGATAAAATATACTGTTTGCGCTAAGCTAACATATCAAAGCTCGTAGGCTGATATAATATACTGTTCTTACCATTTTAGAATGCCACCATTTTTATCATTCACGATAAAAATAATTATGTGTGGGTACACGGTTAGCCTTAGCCAAAATACAATATTTCCATTTTTAAAATCTCACTGATTCCAATAGTCCACAAACACATTTTTGGCGCTATAAACCGACGCCCGATATTTTCTAATTAAATATCGAAATTATTAAATTTTGGGATAATTACCCCAAAATTACAATTCACACTCAATTTGCATAAAATAGCAGTCAATTAAATAAACAAATCATATCATTGCAATCAGCATCAAATTCGGTCACCGGTTATCTCGGTCTAATTTTGAAAAATAATAATTAATTAAATAATTACCAAAATTAATTAATAAATACCAATAATGCACACTTAGGTCGAAAAAGCCTAATTAGAAGCCGAGACGGGCCCGGAAAATTTCCGAACTTATCTAAATAAATACTAGAGCTTATCTATTTACTAATTGCACTACTCTAACCACCTAACATGTAATATCGAACGATTAAATCACTAATCCATTCTAACTAATCACTTAAACCATACTTAGTCTAAACTAATCAACCCTTAAGCATAATTAACTTCATAAGCATGGATTAGTGAGTTAAACTCATTGGATTAACGCGAAAACCGGTTCACAACGATAGCAACGCGACGATAGCAAAAAAACTCCGAAGCAGCTACGCCAACGGGAGCCCGGGCCGGGCCAAAATCGGCCCTGCAAAGCTCACGGTTGAGTTGGGTTTCTGCTTCAATGTTGCTGGCTTTGCTGTTTCGGTGGAGATGGGCCATCATGCTGCTGAATGGAGCGGCCTGTAAAGAAAATGGGCGAGAGATCGAGGGACGGGAGCTGCTGGTGGCTGACCTCGATGATGTTTGAGCTTCGAGAGTGGAGGACATAGGCTGGACGCATGAGCTGCTCGGCCAAATGGAGAAGAGGACCGAACCGGAGCTGGCAGATTTGGCGAGGAGATGGGTGCTGCTGGAGTCAACCTTGGCTTCGTTGGTTGACTAAAGGGGATGGATGTCGAGCAAGTGGCAGCTGAGTGTGGATGGGTGGAGATGGGCTGTTAGTTTGGGGGCGTCACTGATGAAGAGAACCGTGGAGAGAAAGAGAAGTCATGGGGTAGCTGGCGCGGACGAAGATGAAAGGAGAGAGAGAAAGGAGTGTCGGCCAGGGGAAATGTGTGAGAAAATAAAAAGGGAAAGGGAGAGAGAGAAATATGTCGATAGAGGGGGGGAAGGATAAGAGAGAGTCCACGATCAAAGAGAGAAAAGGGAAATGAAGATTAGTGCAGGGGCTGTCGGATGGAGGGGAAGCGCGTGCGCGTGCGAGAGAGAGAGAGAAAGAGAGAGAGAGAGAGAGACTGAAGGGGGGGATGTGTGAGTGAATGGGATCAAAGGAGGGGGAAGAAAAGTAAATCAAGATATCCTATACTTATCCAATTTTGGTCTTACAAACTTCCCTACAATCCCTTTTTATCCCCTAAGCCTTTAGGCACATAGAACCCCACAAATGATCCACTTTCGTGACAAATGTTGCAGCCCCCTTTCAAGCCTCCGAATTTCATCACTTTGAGCTTCAATTCTTCACAATTCTCTCTAATTTGATGTCCAATTTTGCTGCGGAGGAAGCCTACACCCTTTTCCACACTTGGCCTCACCAACTAGTCCCTTTTGAAGGCAAAAAATCCCTTCAATTTGACCAATCCTAATTTCCGTTCTTTTCCAAATCGTTCGAATTGATTTTCCAAAAATCCCAAACTCGCTGAAAGTTCCTCGAAAGATGAGTTAACGTTCCTAAAATAAATCGTGACATGACATAACTTTCAATTTTTGAGATCGGGTTCAAATTTGTGGTTAGTTTCAATCAATCGCGATTTTAGTGTGATCTAACCTACTGGGTAGCTTTTATGAATTTTTAGTGCAATTGACTCGTGGTCGATTTTCTTGAGCCACAACGTACCTATTTGACATATTGCTGACTCTTGGTTGTCATGAAAATCTCAAGATTTCAAATACGGACATAAGACCCCAAAATGACAGAAAAATCAGTTTAGTGCCGATCGACGAGAATTTTGCAATTTGGTGGAATCTGAGATAGCTAGTATAAGCACCTAAAGGGGGGTGAATAGGTGCACAAATAATTTTTCGAGATACGGAAGCGATTCTAGGCAAACGATAGAAATGGAGTTCTCTTTTGATTAACAAAATGAAGTACGATCAAAGTAAAGTAAAGAGTAGGGAAGAGAAAATTGAACACAAGGTTTATAGTGGTTCGGCTTATTCCAAGCCTACGTCCACTCTTCCGCACTGACAACCCACCGGCTGGATTTCACTATGAACAAAAGAGAAGTTACAGCACAGCTTTTCCTTGATTCCACAGTGTAGATGTTCTACCACACTTCCTCAAGGTTTCTCACAAATATAGACTCTCTTTTGCGTACAAGATTTCGCTCAAAGGAATTGACTAAACAACAAGGAGCTTCAGACTTTGGAATTCTTCTATCGTGCACACCTCGAACAACTTAGAACGTCTTCCTTATATACTCCTTCATGCCATCATACCCGTTGGCACTTACCAAAGGAATTCCTCCAATCTACCCGTTGGACGGAATCAATTAGGAAGATCATTCGAGCTATTAAAGGAACATGTCGATAGCCCATCAATCCTGTTCGCCCATACAATCAGGATCTCGGTTTAAGAATATTTTGCCAATCATCGGATCCTTAATCTTCGAATCAATCTTGATCAATCAAAGGATTCCGTTATGTCATATCCAGCCAAGAGATCTTCTCCAGTCGATAAGGTCATATCCTTAATGAAACATCCATTCTGGATAGCCTTTCTTCAATGGATTAGAGCGTCAATGAGGATAGACTTTGAGTCTTGAGTCCGGGCATTGTCCGGAGGTCTTCGGACTTTAAATAGCGAGTCCGCAAATCTTCGACTAGGCGATGGAAACGTTTTGTCGGCTTCAAAACACTTCAAGAAGATTTCTCCAACAATCTCCCCCTTTTTGATGGTGACAAAACTTTTCGCAGATTTGGACAACTTTGACCCGCAAAACATTTCTCAAACACATATGCATATCTTATAGAGATAAATGGCTAAATGAATAACACTAGAATCTGCAAACCACAGAAAATAGGTTAGTCTAGTATGCGATATAGCCATCCATAAGATATCAATAGTAGTTAATATAAGCGATCAAGTCCAAGTCAAGTTCGGTTCTCATCCAGACACAAAAATAAAGTCAAACGAGTTAAACATCAAAACAATCCAATCCAAACGATTAAAAGTCAAAGTTCCAAATCTTGCATCTCTCCCCCTTTTTGTCAGCATTAAAAAGGTTGAGATGAAAATGGAATAAAGTCAATATTGCTTGGGAACGCAAACAAGCTGGAAATCTCCCATAGACTGAACGATGACTTCCAGCCTTTTCAAGTCTTCCTTCAGTTGTGCAACCTCCTCACCCTTGGCATTGGCCTGAATCCGAACGAGAGAGGGCTTGGATCTCGATCATTCAATGAACCGGAAGAAGCTTGACTCGCATTCTGCAAGTTTTGAACCTCGCATCCCGAGCATAAATTTGACCTCGCATCTCCAAGAGAATATCCATAATTCTGCGAAAATCTGCTGCATTATCAGTCTGAGTACTTGCTTTGGCACGATCTGATGGAGTAAATGCAGACGATGGTAGACCAGCATAATCACGCAGATTTGGCGATGAAACATCATGACCTTCCTCGGGAAATTGAGAGGCATAGATGTCCTCTCGGATCCGCTGGAGAGCGACTGACTCCCTCACTTGTAGCAGGATATGAGGACTTTCCTCTTTTCTCTTGATCTCCCCCTGTTGTTATGCCTTCAGGTGGAGAAGAGTGTCCCTCAGGTTCTCCTTCTTCTTGATCTCTTTTCTCTTCTTCTTCTTTCGCAACTCTTTCCTTCTCGGCATCTCTTTCTTCTTCTCCCTTCTCCTCTCGCTTCTTTCATCCTTTGTTCGATTCTTTCTCGGAACGAACGACGCAGATTCTTCAAAGCCATTGCAGAAATGGTGATGTTTTCCTCATCATCTTCATCTTCAACGATGAGAGCTCTTCTTTTCTTGGATGAAGCAACCAAGGGCTCTTTTCCTTTCCTTTTTGATGAAGAAGAGGTTTGATGAGTTTTGACTGGAGTCTTCTCCTTGAATTTCTCCAACGCCTTGCTTAGTTCCTTCAGACGCATTTTGGTCACCATTTTCAGTCCTACTACCATATGATCGCACGATCGAGCACAAAGAATTTGTGGAGGCTGAATATTCGAGATGTCTCGAATAACTTCGTCACAAGACTGGATAAGGAAGTTGACCTCTGTCCTTCACCTGCTTTGCTCTATACATGTGGAACATAACAAAGTGTGAGGAAGAGAAAACCTTTTCCAGTGATGATGGCATACATCGGCTTTGCCTCGAACTTGAAACATCGGTCTTGGAAGTTGATTTCGGTCGAGGCAATTGATCACGTCTTGTGAAGCAAAATGTTGAACGCGCTCATCCTTAAGTAGGAAATCTTTTCCTCTGTTCTCCTGTCCTTAACAAGTTCTAATGTAGCACGAGCAATAGAAACTTTGATCGGTTGATATCTTCCTCTCTCAACCCCTAACACGTACGCCAAAGCATATCCATATCCACTACAAAGTCTTGATCTTTGACGCTGAAAGAGAATCTATTCGCATCCAAGAAACTAAGATTTGAATAGAAATATGCAGTTAATTCAAAGCATAGGCTTACGTGGTGTCGGAGCGAGAACTTTTCAAGTTGGAGATAACCGAACTTTTCCCTCAAGTTCACATTCACAAAGCATCCAGAAAATCAAAATCCACACTCCTAGGGTTTATCACCCCACGCTTCAGCAATTTTGAGTATAGATCCTTATGTTCCTTTGATTTGAACAACTCTCCCTTTTTTCCTCGATTTTCAACAGCAACACCCATTCTCGGTTGAAATTGGCTGTACAATTTGTCATCATCATTCCCATCTACGGATTAACTCCCCAATCACGAGGATCACTTGGGATATTCGCAAGGGTTTCTTTCGCCACCCCTTTACGAGCAATTCCCAAACTTTCCATTTTTCGCAAAAAGATATATTCATTTCCATATCCTTTGTCCTTAAGAAAATCATCGACATAGTTCAATGGAGTACCGGTCCCTTTTAAAGCACGATCTGACTTATAAATAAAAGTGGGCTTTTGAACTCTTACATGATCCGCATCCTCAATGATTTCTTCCTCTTGTTGATGATCAACGCCTTGAGGACTAGATGGAGGAGAATGACGCCGCGAGAATGTTGTGGGCTCGCTGCGATTTGGAGACACTTCTTCTTCGGTGAGATCAAAGTGCGTAGGCCCCTCACTCATCCGCCGTGGTCCCCTGCTTGCGATTCTCGAAGACTTTCTTGAAGACGACATCTTTCTCAGTCTTTGAAAGATTCCTTGCTTGACTTTCCCAAGAAAGATGACAACTTTTTCGAAGATTAAACAAGGGAAGAAAACAGGAATGGAAGATCGATGCTTTCTAGGGTTTTGAAGGTAAAGCAAAGAAGAATCAACAAAGTGCATGATCGGTTAAAAAGAGAGGTATACGGATCGTCACAAAGGAAAATAAAAAAGATGCCTTTTCAAAATAATTGCCTTTTTCGCGAAAATAGTCATTTCAAAAAATAACTTCCTTTTCGAAAAGGAAACGTCGCAATAGTCATGTCAATTAAATATAGCAATAATCAAACACAGTTGACGATCGTACCTTTACATGATGAGATTCGAGAGAGAGAATAACTTACAGTCAAGGTCTTGTTTGTTTGAGTCTGAGAGTCTCTAGACTTTGATTTCCTCATACCTCAAAACGTTGAGTCTGGAACGGATGGTTTCAAATTGATTTTTCTCCAAAGGCTTTGTGAATATATCCGCCAGTTGGTTCTTTGAATCAACAAATTGAATTGAAACTTCTCCATTTTGAACATGATCTCTAATGAAGTGATGTCGAATCTCTATATGCTTTGCTCTTGAGTGAAGAATTGGATTTTTGGTAAGATTGATTGCACCGGTGTTGTCGCAATTAATCTCCGTGCATGAATCTTCAATTCCAAAGTCTCTTAGCTGTTGTTTTATCCACGAGAATTTGTGAACAACAACTTCCAAGAGCTACATACTCGCCGCCGTAGAGAGAGCTACCGTACTTTGCTTCCTTGAAAACCAAGACACCGTCCCCGCCTCCAAGTAGTTGTGGTACCCGAGGTGCTCTTTCTATCGACTACGCATCCGGCAAGGTCGCGTCTCGAGTATCCGAGAAGAGTAAAGTCTCCCCTTTTTGGATACCGAGACCAAAGCTTGAAGTTGATGAAATATATTTGATAATACGCTTTGCAGCATTTAAATGAGATTCTTTAGGGTCCGCTTGAAATCGCACAAATGCAAACACTAAACAAAATGTCAGGTCTAGAAGCAGTAAGATAAAGAAGTGAACCGATGATACTCCTGTATAACTTTTGGTCGACTTTCTTTCCTCCTTCATCTTTGTCTATCTTCAAGGAACTTGACATTGGTATATCAGCCTTTTTGCAATTGTCACCCAAACTTTTTGACAAGATCATTTGCATACTTTCCTTGATGAATAAAAGTTCCTTCCTTCAATTGTTTTATTTGAAGACCGAGAAAGAAGGTTAATTCACCCATCATGCTCATTTCAAATTCATCTGCATAGTCTTAGAGAATTTCTTGCCTGAGACTTTCATTAGAGGATCCAAAGATAATATCATCGACATATATTTGAACAAGCAGAAAACTTTTGCTTTCTCTTTTAATAAAAAGAGTAGTGTCTACTTTACCTTTAACAAAACCATTTTGAATTAAAAACTTACTCAGTCTGTCGTACCAAGCGCGAGTTGCTTGTTTTAAGCCATATAAGGCCTTTTTGAGTCTGAATACTGAGTCTGGTTTCCTTGGGTCTTCAAACCCAGGTGGTTGTTCCACATAAACTTCCTCATGGATGAATCCATTTAGGAAGGCACTTTTGACATCCATTTGGAATAACCCGAAATTCTTATGACAAGCAAATGCAAGTAATAAACGAATTGCTTCTAACCTTGCTCTTGGTGCGTAAGTCTCGTCATAGTCAATCCCTTCTTCTTGCGTGTATCCCTTGGCCATGAGTCTTGCCTTGTTTCTTATGACTTTTCCTTTCTCGTCCATTTTGTTCCTGAAAACCCATTTAGCTCCAATAATTGATTTACCTTTTGGTTTAGGAGTCAACTCCCAGACATCATTAATTCTGAATTGTCTGAGTTCTTCTTGCATAGCTTCAATCCAGCTTTCATCAGATAAAGCTTCATCTATGCTTTTGGGTTCTATTTCAGAAATAAGAGCCAAAGCACTAGACTCTTCGCGCCTTTTGGATCTTGTGCGAATTCCTTCATTGATGTCGCCAATAATAAGATCTTTGGGATGACTGGACTTATGTTTCCAGTTGCTGGTTAATTTGTCGATTGATGGTCACTTCCTTCACTTGAATCTTCAACGAGTCACTTGTTCTTTGGTCCTTCAAAGTCTCGAGCTGCTTCTTGGGATTTAGACTTTGTAGAGTCTGGAGCAGGTTCCGTCTCTTCAAGATGAGTCTGAATAGATTCATTTTGCATAGAATCTTGAAATTTGACATTCATTGATTCTTCCACAGTTTGAGTCTTCTTGTTGTAGACTCTGTACGCTTTGCTTGTGGTTGAATATCCAAGGAAGATGACTTCATCTGACTTTTCTTCAAACTTACCAACTCGATCATTTGTATTTTTCAGTATGAAACATTTGCATCCAAATACATGAAAATATGAATTGATAGGCTTCTTTTCTTTGAATAGTTCATAGGGGGGTTTTTTCAAGAATAGGTCTTAGAAAAACTCTATTGATAATCTAACATGATGTTGAAACTGCTTCAGCCCAAAATCGTAAAGAGATATTGCTTTCAATTAAAAGAGTTCTGGCCATTTCTTGAAGAGATCTATTCTTCCTTTCCACGACTCCGTTCGCTCGGAGTATATAGAGACGAGAACAAATGCTGAAAACCAGATTCATCACAAAATTTTGTAAAATCTTGATTTTCAAATTCACCTCCATGGTCTGTTTTTATACTTGAAAAAAACATACCCCTTTTCATTTTGAACATTCTTAGCAAATTTTTCAAAGTAAGAGAAAGTTTCAGACTTACTTGCCAAGAAATATACCAAAGTAAATCGTGAGTAGTCATCCACAATTACTAGGCAATATTTCTTAACTCCAATGCTCTGTGTTCTTGTTGGTCCAAAGAGATCCATATGCAAGAGCTGCAATACACGGTTAGTGGAAACTTGATTTATTGGTTTAAAGGAATTTCTTACCTGTTTTCCCAATATACATGGTGTACATAGATCAGTCTTTTGGTATGATAAATTGGGTAGACCACGAACAAGCTTCTTTTTGAGATTTTGGCTATCTCGCTTCATGTTAATATGCCCAAGCTTTTTGTGCCATAAGCTCGCTCCGTCTTTGATTGAGATTAGACATTGTGATTCATCTGGTTTCACGTCCAAGAGGTAGATATTTCCATGTCTTCGACCCATAAATGACTGAGTAGAGTCTTTACTGGTTCCCGAACAAATACCCTCTTGAAAGTAAATTCTGAAACCGGCATCACATAGGCTGGCGACGCTAGCGGATTGTAGTTGAGTCCTTCAACTAAAGAAACATTGCTTATTGTGAGGTTTCCAATCTTTACAGTTCCAAATCCCACAATTTTTCCTTTGTTGTTTCCTCCAAAAGAGACTTTTCCACCATTCACTTGAACAAGCTTTATGAAGCAATTTGAATCTCTGTCATATGTCTTGAGCATCCACTATCCAGATACCATTTTATCTTTTTCTTGATAGTGACCTGCATTTAAAAAGAGATTCAAACTTTCTTTGGTACCCATATTTTCTTGGGTCCATTTGATTTAGTATGATATGCGGTTTTTGCCCAAACTTTATTGAGGTTTCCAAACCATAGGACATTCTTTTTCAAAATGATCTCGCACTATTGCACTTTGAACATCCGAGAGCATTGCGACCCCTACCTGGTTTTACAAAGGTCCTTTTAAAATGATTTTTGTAAGCATCTCTTGTGGGTCTTTGTTTGATTCTTTCTTTCACTTTAGGAAAATCAATTAAAGGAATGGTTTCAGCAGTCATTCCCAAACCGGATTTATTGAAATAAGGTCTTTGAACATAAAGTATTTTTTCCAGTTTTTCAGATCCTAAAGAAAATCTTTTGGAAATATTTGAGATATCATTTTTCAAGAATGCATTTTTTTTAAAAAGATTATCTTCACTTTTTTTTAAGAGAAGAAACATTCTTGTCTAAGCATTTCACTTTTTCTTCCAAAACATTTTCTTGTTGTTTTAGAGCAGAATTTTCCTTTTTGAGTTCGGAAATTCTTTTAAGAGAAGTCTTAAGACTAAAACACAGTTCATCAATGTATTTTGAAACTTTAATAGGAATTTTGAAGTTACTTACTTCGAATTCACTTTCGAATCGAATCTGTCTCGGAGTTTGATTCTGAATCCGATTGTGCCATTAGACATATGTTGGCATAATCATCATCACTATCTTCGCACTCGTATCACTCCAGGTTTCGCTTTGAGAGCCTTTCGATACTTTTCAGTTTTTCCTTTCTTCTTCCTCGAAGAGGACAGTTGGGTCCGATGTGTCCCTTTTTCTTACATTCAAAGCGAGACTACATCTTTGTTTGATTCATCATCTTCAGCGGAGACTTGGTCTGTTGCTTTTGAAAACTTTGTTTCTTTGAATTGAATTTTCTTCCTTTTCGTTTAGCTTTCTGAATCTTCTTATCATGAGAGCAAGCTCCTCATCATCCATATCGTCTTTAATCTGTTACATCAGAATCATTATTAGATTTTAATGCAATGGATTTCTTACCTTTAGGATCTTCGTCTTCATTGATTCGTTCCACTTCATAAGACTGAAGAGTCCCAACCAACTCATCAACAGACAGTGGCATGATTCTTTGGGTCTCTCGATTGAGGTCTTTATGTGATTCCAATCCTTGGAGAGTCCACGCAAGTAACTTGTTTACTTTCATGGGATCGAAATTGGTTGACCTTGATTTTCAAGACCATTCACGATTTCTGTAAAACGACTAAACATGTCAGTTATAGATTCTCCCGATTTC
Source organism: Eucalyptus virginea (assembly GCA_014182375.1). Lineage (NCBI taxonomy): Eukaryota > Viridiplantae > Streptophyta > Magnoliopsida > Myrtales > Myrtaceae > Eucalyptus > Eucalyptus virginea. The sequence continues at coordinate 10,117,085 of CM024523.1, read as the reverse complement.
ATTTTGAAAGCTTCGTATTGACCAAGGAGAATGTTGATTCTAGTCTCTTTCACTCGATCGGTTCCTTCATAAGTAATGTGTAATCTATCCCAGACTTCTTTGGCTGTATCACAAGAAGATATTCTGTTATATTCAGTAGGTGATAAAGCACAATATAAAGAATAAATTGCTTTTGCATCAAGAGCTTATCTCTTGATTATCTCTTCCTGAGTCATTTCGCTAGACTCAACAGTATCTTTTCCTCTTTCTGAGACAGGTGCAGCTTTAGGAATGATTCATTTTTCTACAACGTCCCATTCCAGAGGATCCTTTGATCTTAGGAACGCCTTCATCTTGTTTTTCCATATGTTGTAGTCTTTTCCATCAAAGTAAGGCGGTGCTGGGTATTGCTTTGCCCTTCTACCAGCCCGGAGCCAACATACTAGCCATGGATCTTTAACTCAAGTAAAACACTTCAAACAAAGTGAGTACACGAGCTCGATACCAATTGAGATAGCTAGTATAAGCACCTAGAGGGGGTGAATAGGTGCACAAATAATTTTTCGAGATACGAAGCGATTCTAGGCAAACGATAGAAAGGGAGTTCTCTTTTGATTAACAAAATGAAGTACGATCAAAGTAAAGTAAAGAGTAGGAAGAGAAAATTGAACACAAGGTTTATAGTGGTTCGGCTTATTCCAAGCCTACGTCCACTCTTCCGCACCGACATTGACCCACCGGCTGGATTTCACTATGAACAAAAGAGAAGTTACAGCACAGCTTTTCCTTGATTCCATAGTGTAGATGTTCTACCACACTTCCTCAAGGTTTCTCACAAATATAGACTCTCTTTTGCGTACAAGATTTCGCTCAAAGGAATTGACTAAACAACAAGGAGCTTCAGACTTTGGAATTCTTCTATCGTGCACACCTCGAACAACTTAGAACGTCTTCCTTATATACTCCTTCATGCCATCATACCCGTTGGCACTTGCCAAAGGAATTCCTCCAATCTACCCGTTGGACGAAATCAATTAGGAAGATCATTCGAGCTATTAAAGGAACATGTCGATAGCCCATCAATCCTGTTCGCCCATACAATCAGGATCTCAGTTTCCATAAGTAGAACCTTCCAAGAATATTTTGCCAATCATCAGATCCTTAATCTTCGAATCAATCTTGATCAATCAAAGGATTTCGTTATGTCATATCCAGTCAAGAGATCTTCTCCAGTCGATAAGGTCATATCCTTAATGAAACATCCAGTTCTGGATAGCCTTTCTTCAACGGATTAGAGACTGTCAATGAGGATAGACTTTGAGTCTTGAGTCCGGGCTGTTCGGAGGTCTTCGGACTTTAAATAGCAGAGTCTGCAAACCTTCAGACTAGACTGATGGAAACGTTTTGTCAGCTTCAAAACACTTCAAGAAGATTTCTCCAACAGAATCACCCACACTCTGATCACCTATCTCGATCGAATCGACTTATTTTCGGTCTCTGATGGATTTTCGACTGTTCCGTAATGATCCTGGTAGATGAGCATGGTCAAGTAGTCGATTCCTGGTCGAATTCTCAAGTCTATTATGTTAAAATCTTTAATAGTTTCACTGATAGGCCAGTTATCTCATGAGTGGCCATCTCAGAGAAAAACACTATAGGTGCGTCGATGAAAGGCCCAACTTATCCAATCGAAATCAAAACCAAATTTTCAGGATGTCATATATTTAGTGAAGGGAACTTGCAGAAATTTTATGGGCTTTCTTCTTCATCAAAATTGGACATTGAATTGGGGAATTTCGTGAAGTCTAAATTGAGTAAATTCGGAGCTAGGCATAGGGCTGCAACTTTGGCATCAAAATTGGATTAATTGTGGAATTATTATGCTAGAAAGAATTAGGGGACAAGCATTCAATTAAGTGGATAATATTGTTGACTTTTCCCCTTCTTGTTTTCAATCTTCTCGGGCAAGCTAAGCCAGCTGCCCCTTTCGTTCTGTCCCCCTCATTCAGCTTCTCTTCTCTCCCCTTCGACGCCAACTCCATCGGTTTCTGCTTTGCTTTTCATTTCCCTTCATTCTTCATTCGAAGCTCACCCCAATTCCTTGCATCTCTCTCCCTCCGTTTGCCCATACTCCCCACCAAAGTAGCTCTAGTAGCTGCCACATCCTAGTCATCTCTGCGACTCCCTCATCCGGTTTGTTGACCCCAAATCTCCATGGCCAGCGTCCACCAAAGTAGCTCGCACTAGCCCACATCCTCCACCGACCCTCCATCTTTCCCGTGCAGCAAACCCACTAATCCTCCTTCACTGCTTCCCCCCTTTGTCCGCGACATTTTCCCCAATGCCAGCTCGCTTCACTTAGTTAACATAGCAACTTCTTCAATGTCTAGCAAGCCCCGATGTTGACCTTAGCCTATTGCCAACATTCGCACTTCAACCTCCACGTCGGTCCAGCCCACTCGAAGCCCACGTTGCAGCCTAGTCAAGTCAAAATCAACCCAGCCCGTGCATCTCAACTCGTTCCGTTGCTCGAACCAGCCATTTCGATTCTTGGACATAACCGAAATCCAGCAAGGGCTAGGAAGCCTCTAGACCCGTTTTGGGGTCCATTTGGTCTCCATTTGGTGTCACCACTTTGGAGTTTATTGCTCGTCTCCGCGTCGCTATTGCCGTGAATTCACCGGAACGCTAAACTAGTGAGTTTACTCATTAAACCTTGCTTAGGAGGTTAATTATGCTTAGAGGGTGATTAGTTTAAATTAATTAAGGATTATGTGGTTAGTTAGATTAGATTAATGATTTAATTTTCCAATTTTGCATATTAGGTTGTTAGAGTAGTGTAATTAGAAACTAGATAAGTCGTAATATTTATCTAGATAGGTTCGGAAAATTTTCAGGCTTGTCTTGGTATCTAATTAGGCTTTTCCAGCCTAAGTTCCTATTTATAGCATTTAATTGCATTATTTAATTAATTTTGGTAATTATTTAATTATTTATTATTTTCCAGAAATTAGACCGGAATAGCCGGTGATCGGAATTTAGTGTTGATTGCAATGGTGTGTTCAGTTTATGTAATTGGATGTTAATTTGTGCAAATTGAGTGTTGATTGGATTTTTGGTCATTTATTCCAAAATTGAGAAATTTCAATAATTATTCAGAAAATTCCGGGTGTTGGATTTTAACACCGAAAATGATTTTAGATACTATATAAAACAGTGACATTTTAAATGGGAGGATATCAATTTTTAAGGATCGACCTAACCATGTACCCACACATGATTATTTTCGAGATGTTTTTAATATGAATGAAATAGGCTAGGATCACTATTTTAATTGAGGCATTTGAGTGCAATGCACGGTGTTTTGGGCTGAGAGTGATTGGTCGTGTGATGGTTAAGAGAACCCATCCTCGAAATGAGACGGATGGACATTGCCTTATATGGGATACCTAAACATTAAGTTCGGGTTGCAGTAGATTTTGGACCTATGCTCCTTTGCGAAAGTCGTCTTTGAGAGATGAAGCCGTGCTCAATGGTGGTGAGATGATGCTTGGCTACACTAGTAGACCGCCGAACTTGGGAGTAGGCCGTACCCTCGAGGGGTGAAATTAACAATTGGAACGCATGGTTGGTTGAGTTAGCTGAGTCTGATTATGAGACAAAACTGTGTGGCATGGTATGAGACATGTCATAACGGTTTGGCCTTATAATCGGGACCTCTGTGATTAATTGTGTTGGTGAGGCGTTTCAATTGTTGTGTGTTGTGATTTTGTGCCTTGTGTGTATATGAATTGTGCTGACGTGCAGGAGGGAATTGAGGCGATGTAAGTTCTCTGCATTGTATGGCTAGGCCACCCTTGGGTGTATTTTCTTCTTAATTGGGGTTTAGAGGGTGAACTTGCTGAGACAATGTCTCACCCCGTCGTGGGCTTAATTTTTCAGATCTTTAGATGGTGTTGGTGGAGGACCCGAAGCCCGGAGTCTGTGGAGGTGAAGTTTCAAGGATCGGTGTGTGTATCACGCCCCGATCCTAGGGCGCACGCCCATCCCTCACTGGTCGATTAAATAGCGACATCTCAGGACGCATCGCTAACCCATTCTTTTTAGTGCACATGCGGAAACGATTAATGACTCCTTAGACAACAAAATAATGGGATAGAAAAGTAGGGCCGATTTTTCAAAAATGCCTTTTTTATAAACATATAGGTTTATATATAGCAGCCTACAGAAAGGAATCAGCTATCAACCAAAAGAGAATTGTGCTATGACTAACTAGTCAGACAAGATCACCGATTCTTCGAGCTTCACCTTCTAAACTTCAGGCCTCGGGTCCTCCACCGCTGTCAACTAGGGACCTAAAAATGATATCTCACAATGGGGTAAGACTACGTCTCAGCAAGTTCAACCCACTAAGACCTGATTAGGAAGGAAATACGCCCTAAGGGCTGCCTAAACACAAACGAGCTAGAGGACTTACCTTGGCCTCAATTCCTTCTTGCAAGTCAATTCAATAAACAATAATTGAATTACATCATTACATCAATCAAGAATTCAGATCGAATCATCAATCAATCGACTCAATCGATTACATGTCAACAAGACCTTTCTCCAGTCATCTCACTTACTCAACCCCAACATTGAATTACGGCTTAGCGGCACAATCAATTTCAAATTCAGTGGTAGATTACAGTCCAAAGGACACAACCATACCTTGGTGGTAATGCTGAATTACGGCTCAACGAGCACGGCCTACTAAATCTTCGGTGGTGGATTACGGCCCAGTGGGCACAACCGATTCCAAGTTCGGTGGTTTCCATGCCCTATTCCACACCGTCACACACCCAACATACATCATTTCATCTTTCAATAGTCTTCTCAATGCAACTAATAACCCTCACACGATTAATTACTCTTGGCCAAGGACTGTGTGCTTTACACTTAGAATCTTCAATCAAAGTAATAATTGGCCTCTTTCCCTCGTATTAAATATACCTGATAAAAATTATTGGGGATAAGTGTTGCGGAAGTCCTAAAACTTGTCACAAAAATGCATTTGAGTCCTAAAATTTGCAAAAAGTGCGAATAAGTCCTAAAACTTGTAAAAATGTTTCATTTGAGTCCTAAAATCGACGCCGTTAGCCTTTTCCCTTAAAAATGCTAACGTGGCATTTCAAATTAATTTTTATTTTCCACATGGCTTTTTTAATGATTTTTTATTCATTTAAAAATATATATATATTTAAAAACTGAAAAATTAGATTTATTCATTTTATCTTATTTTCAACAAAAAAAAAAAAGAAAAGTGAAAATTTATTTAAAAAAGAAAACAGTTAAAAAAAGGTAACCTTCTTTGGAGGAGCCGGCGACATTAGCCTGCCCTCGCCTCAGCCAGGGCGAGGCCTCGCCAGCCCCAAGTGAGGGTTGGCGACCCTCGTCTAGGGCCGGCGAGGCCTCACCTGGCCAAGCGAGGGCCGACCACCCGAGGTGAGGGCCGGCGGCCGTCGCCGGCCCCTCCGGCGAGGCTACCTTTTTTTTATTTGAATGATTTTTTTTTTTAAAATAAATTTTCACTTTTTTTGTTGAAAATAAGATAAAATGAATATATCTAATTTTTAGTTTTTAAATCTATTTTTTAAAAATGAATAAAAATCATTAAAAAAAGCCACGTGGAAAATAAACATTAATTTTAAATGCCACGTCAGCATTTTTAACATAAAAGACTAACGGTATCGATTTTAGAACTCAAATGAAACATTTTGACAAATTTTAAGACTTATTTGTCTTTTTTGCAAGTTTTAAGACTCAAACGCATTTTAAAATGACAAAGTTTTGTGACTTCCGAAGACTTATCCCAAAATTATGTGGGTACACAAAGTCGAATCGTAGCCAAAATATAGTATTTTCACCTTTGAAAATCCCACCATTTATATTGTCCACCAAAATATTTTTTGCGTTGTAAACCGACGCTCGGTTATTTTCCAATCAATTACTGAAATTAAATAAATTTAAGAATAAATTCCAAAAATGCAATTCATGCACAATTAGCACCAATTAACGCTTAATTAAATAAACATGTTACACCACTGCAATCAACATAAAATTCCGGTCACCGACTATCCCGGTATAATTTCCGGAAAATAAATAAATAATTAAATAATCAAGGAAAATATTAAATAAATGCCAATAAATCCAATTTAGGCTCGTAATGCCTAATTGAACGCCGAAACGGACCCAAAAAATTTCCGAGTCACTCTAGATAAATACTAGAGCTCGTCTAGACCCTAATTGCACTAACTATCCACCTAACATGTATCGGCAAATAATTAAATTTCACTAATCTAATCTAACTATCCACCTAAGCCATGCTTAACATAAACTAATTAACCCTTAAGCATAATTAACTTACTAAATGATGATTAGTGAGTTAAACTCACTTGTTTAGCGATCCGGTGAGTCCACGGCAACAGCGACGTGAAGGCGAGCGACAATCCTCCTAGCGGCGACACTGAGCAAGGCCGGGAAGGGCTAAAAAACGGGCCACGAAATCTGAAAACCCTTGCTGGTTTCTGCTTCTGTTCTGGGCTGAACTTACCAGTAGCTTCAACGGCGAAAACGGGCTAATCGGAACTTCGGCGAGCGGGTGGTTGGCAACCAAAGGCTCCCGGGGGTCTAGGGGAACTTGTTGGTGGTTGGGATGGGCAAAGGAAGGGTCGGATTGGGAGAAAAATGAAGAAAAATGCAAAATAGTGCAGGCGGGCAGTAGACCGGCGGACCGGCGACCGGCCGACAACTCCGTTCGGGGCGGGGTCGGGCTCGTTCGGATGAGCTCTCTGTCCTGGTCACGGTGGTGGGTGGAGTGTAAGCTAATTTGTCTGGAAAGGCAACTTTTCAAAAGCACGAAGATTGACATGGTATGTAGCAATCCACTTTCTATAATCTCAATCTTGGTTTTTCGCTGCTTAACCAACCAGTCGGGATCGGCTTCTGCAGCTGAAATTATGTCCAAACAATGCGAACCTACATATAAAAAATTACGTTTGCAAATTAATTTCAGCGATTCAATTATGAAGATGGAAAGATAATCAAATTTTATTTGACTTTGGTTTGACACGAATCAAGTCGGCACATATCTTTAGCTATGTAGACTGCAATGACAGTATTAGAAATATTCTTCAAGAACCTGTGACTGACAATATATACGAATTAATTTGAAATCTGATTTAATTCAATGATGTTTTGGTAGGAATTCCTATAGGTTTCGATGCTACGCGTACCCACTGCTGCTATAAGGATCTAGAAGTCCAGTGGAGAAAATAATGTTGCTAGCGAACCTGTGCAAAACAAGTTCTATGTCCTGCAATTTCCCATAGTCAATGAAGAAACTAAAGAGAGTCATATGTTGTTCGATCATAAAAAAAGTTATATATAAGTATATGAAAATTAAAGGAGTATCCTATATATATAATTTTATTTTTATGACCGTACATGACCACCGTGGTAAGTAGTGGCCCAATGTGGCTGAGGTGTGATGCCATAGCTACTCTTGCAGTCGTTCACGAACTTATTTAGGTCGAAGGGTTGGGGTTGAAACATAGTATTCTCGCTGATGCCCATGGGAATCACCATGTCGCTACATGTCTGCACAGCCAAACGACCTCCATTTTGTTAGTCGAAGATTAACTAATTATTGCAAAAGAGTTCGAAATTGTCTTCATTGACTCTCAATCTGCTTAGCACATCGCTATCAGGTAGAGCCAATTAGGATGTAAATGAGTCACAATTATTCACGAGTTACTCTGCTCAATCATTAGACTACACCAGACTCCGCTCAGAAACATTAGACGCATATTATGCCTAATATTGGAGTTGTTCGTTCATCACTCGAGTTTGAAATTAGCTTTGTTTTTTAATAATCAATCCAAGTCGATTTCAACTGATCGCAGTAAACTAAGATCCGTTCATGATATCGGCACAGTGTGTACCTGCCAAGGCCAATCCAAATTAGTTTGAGATGGACGTGTAGAAGGTGGATTGACGTAGCATGTCAAATTTCCCTCGAAAGCGACGACGCCTGCGAAGATCTTCCTGAGAATGCCATTTCTTGGAGAAGCTCCATCAATGGCATTGCATATCGCTTCCACTGGACGTCTGAATAGATTATTGTACCGAGCAGCACCCGCGTAGACGTCTATCAAGTAGTCCTTGAGCTGTGTAGAATTTTGCAATGGTCTAAAGAATGACAAAGATATGCATAGTTAAATGTAAATTCATCAATAAAGCATGCCTTTTCTACTTTTAAACTAATATCGGAACATTATATCATGTTAGACGCTTTGATCTAACGAGCGGTCTTATCCGTTCTAAATTTGATGGTAAGCTAGGGAGTTGATAGTTGAAACTCTTAAATCAAGAGTGGATAAACTTCTCGTAAAGGTTTTATTCACTGTTAGTGCATGCTATAATATGATGCATGATTCTCAATTCCATCATCCACACACTTGCAAGTTTTGAAAGTTTTGCTCAATTTCGTGAGACCATGAGGCTCAGAAGCAACTCTATCAATTTCCTCCCAAGAGAGTCTTATGGTTCGGTGGCAGGAAGAACTAGTTTCCTGAAAAATCAAACAAACAATTGTAGTGATCACTTTGATGACACGATATGCATGCGAAAGGATAAGATATAAATCGAGCCCATGGCCGGTGAGGTCAACCTCTACCTCGTTGGGTGTTGCCTTTGGCCGGTTGCTAAGGTCTGGCGATCGACTGGAGGAAGGGCAAGGAGAAGAACAAAGAAAGAAAAGAAAAAAGAAAAAGAAAATCAAAAAATCAAAAAATAACAAATAAAAAAATATTATTAAAAGTTGTCTACGTTAGCACTGATCGTGCCACGTTAGCCGATCGATGCCCAGTCAACAAAATCCAACCATGTCGCGACCTACCATTGGGGGAAGGGAACATGTTTAGGGGTATTGCCTAAAAGATAGACCTAAGGCCCATGATTAGGCGCGGACTCTCCCAAGCCCATACCTCGCGTGACGTTGGGGTATTTTTATGAATTTTGTAAAAAAGAGTTGTCACTAGCCTATTGAGGTCGGCTAGAAACCAAATGAGATATGAGAGTGTACCTCACTTCCTACGCGATCAGAGAATTTAAGTTCGGAGACTTGATTACATTAATTAACCAATTAATGCCATTTCGGTACCTAATCTTGTTCATTTTAAAAAATGGATATTTTTGTCAGACAATCTGGATTGACTTTATATCTATCCACTAAAATGTGAAGTGATCATAAGGGTGAACAATTCATTAAAATAGCAATCAACAACCAAGGAAAGCGTTTACATAAAGTGCATGGGAGAGCAAAAATTTAACATCAAAGACAAGATAAATACTAATCCTAACTAGACTAAATGGAAGTCAAAATCATCAACATACCAAAATTGCACAATTAAGGATATCCGTCCTTAAGGACAGACTAAAACCTCTTGAGCAAGATCTTAAATTGAAAGACTTTCATTTTTAAGAGAAAATAAACCAAGAGATTGATTTTAACGTTTTTGAATATTTTTTAATTTCTTAGAATTTTTTGGATTTTTCGGAAAAATTGAATTTTTGAATTTTCCAAAACCTTTTGATTTTTTTCTTATCTTTTTAAAATTATTATTTTGTTTTTTTTTATTATTTTTGTGTCTATCTAATTACTACTGAAATTTTTAGCTTTTTCTGAATTTTGGAATTTTCTGAGAATTTTTCAATTTTCCTTAATTTTCTAATTTTTTTTTTAATTTTCTCGTAATTTCTTTTATTCTCCACCATTTTTCAATTTTCCTTAATTTTCTAATTTGTCTTTTCCACTGTACCTTTTCTCTGCACTCCCCCCCTTCCCGAAGCAAACTTTTGCTTTCTTTTCCCATATTTTGTTTTCCTTTTTACTTTTTCTGTAGTTTTCTTTTTCTTTTGTTTTTTCTTTTATTTCTTATTTGTCTTTTCACCTATGGTCTTCTTCCCCACGTATGTTTCTTCTCCGTGCGTCTTCTTCTCCTTCTCGAAGACCGTCTTCTCCTTCCTCGCGACACTCCTCACCGAAACTGCTTCCTTACCAAAACTCATTCGAACAATAACAAAAGTCGAAACACCCAGCGCCCTTCCAACACCAGACCACCCCGACCGGCGCAAATCGCCGCCGGCCATCTAACTCCGGCGACGGCTGAACCATTTTCGGATGCATCCCCAGCTTAAACATACATGATTACTCCGCGAAAATCGCATGAAATCGTAACGAAAACATGAAAGACGGGCATGGTCCCGCATATATATAACCAAGCACATATTAGAACGAGTTTAAACTTCTCGGTTCTCTTACATTTTGTCAAACATATGAGGTACATTAGCTAGAAGGAAGACCTAGGCTCGCTTGGGGGCATAGATTTGAGCAAACATCAACACGACATGCACGAGCGAGACTCAAGATTCGCTAAGGGATAGATTAATCACATTTGGAACGGATATGAACAAAGAACAACTGTCTCCCAACTTTAACAAACTTGCAGGACACAGAATCGTTTACGTATTTTCACAAGCATTTGGCGTGCGCTACTGATACAGGGGATTTTTGCCTCGATCGAAACTTAAACACGGGCCTAGGTTCCTAGTAGAGCACACCAGAACACCTAGAAACAAAGGATCGGTAGGACCGGAGCTCGCGTGAACTGACCGTGAGCTTCGGCCCGACACCCACGAGAACAAAACACAAGTGCTCGAGAGACCTACCTGGTTTCACGGGAAGGGCTGTGACAGGCGGTGGCTTTCGGGCGGACGACTTACGGCGGCGGAGCTTTCCTTCGAGCTCCCTCTCCCCCTTCGGCTCGTCCTCTCCTTCTCTTTCACTCTCTCTCGACCCCCCAGCTCTCCCTTCTTGTTGTTCCCTTTTCTTCTGCAGGTCCGTGCAAAGACCCCTGCCGTGCCAGCTGCCGGCCGGGCTGCCCCCGACCCACGGATCACGCTGCCCGCCTGCCGCACCGATCCCCCTGCTCCTCTGTCGCTGTGATACTCTTGTTCTGTTTTCTGTAGGTCGTCGAAGGACAACAGGGAAGGAGGCAAGCCAGCGGACCGGGCTGAGGGGAGGAAGGGCCTGGGACGCGCGAGGGGAAAGAAAAGGAAGGAATGGGGCCAGGCCCAGGCACACGCGGGGGGGAAGAAGAAAGAGAGGCGGGCCGGGCCAAGGTCGGATCCAGCCCGACCCGGCCTCTCTCGATTTTTTAATAATATTTTTTAATAATAACAATTTATTTTTTTAGCGATTAATTCCTAATTTTTAATGCTATTATGTCTTAAGTAAAATGGTGAAATTTAGGTGTCACAACAAACCAAAATTAACTAGAAAAGACTGAATTGGTATCAAGTAAAAATATTTAAGACTAAATTGGTATTAAGTGAAAAAATTTTATGATTAAATTGACACCAATAAAAATTTTATGACTAAATTGACAAAAATGCAAAATGTTTAAGACTTTTTAAATACATTTCCCCTTTTGGTATGATACAGAGGACTTAGATTGCATTTGGTTTAGCTTTGGAAGTGGGTCTTGGGGAAATGCAAATATCTTTAGTCTAAAGCGCTTTGGGAAAATACAAGTTGCGTTTGGTAAAAATTCTTTACAAAGCTATTTTTGTGTAAAGAGTATTTGGCAAATCTTTTTTATAATGGGCTTTGGATTTCATTTTTTCTTTTTTATTAGAAAAATATTAAACTCTTTGCCGACTCTAGTGAGGGTAATGGTAGTTTTGGAGCAATGAGAGGTAAAATCGAAAATCTAAAAAATTTATGATAGTAATTTTGAAAAAAAGTAATTTTAATATTTGGCCAAATATTGAAAGCTCAAAGTTAGTTCCTATTGATATTGAGCTTTTAGCTTTTCCAAGGTCAGCATTTGATTGAAAGCCTCTTACACAGGCTTGCCAAACACCCGAGCATTTCCCCAAAGGTTTTGAAGGCTGAAAGTCTATTGGAAAAGCTAAACTGTGGCATTCCAAAATTTCATGGTAATTTCTGGAGGCATTACGACCTAAGAAAAAGTGAATGGTTGTGTCGTTGAAGTGTATTGTGACCTCTAGACCGAAAAATTGTATTAGATTAAGTCCGAACACTTTAATGGAAAGATATCTTATGTTCTTGGGTTATCAAAGTTGGTACTATAGGATAATTTGATAATGAGAATTTTGTTCTTGGCTATGCACCTTATGGATTTGATTTTTTTACGGATTAATGTTGCAAGTTTTATGGCTAAGTGAATAAGTGTAATTAGGTAATTATATGATGGGTAATTAGGTGATAATTAAAAGAAAAAAATAGAGAAGAGTGGGTTGAATTTTTGGCCCAAGATCAGCCCCACCCTTCGGTCCTTTTGGCCTGGCCCGTGAAGCCCAAAGGAAAGGGCTGCCGTCCGATTGGCCGAAGGAGCCCAATGGGCTATCGAACGAAGGGGAGAGGCCGGCCCAACCAGTCCATCCTCTTGCATGACAATTAACAAGTGGCTTAAGAGGCTTACCAAGTGTCACCTTGCATGTTTTGTGATGATTATATGCTAATCATGAGGGGGAAGAAAAGAAGAAGGGGTGGATTGAGCAAGGGGGGCGTCGCATGAGAGAAAGGGGGAAAGAGAGAGAGAGAGTGACTGTCCGAGAGAAAGAGAGGAAGAGGGAAAGGGAGAGAGTGAGCAAGCGAGAGAAGAAGGGGAAGAGGGAGGCCGTTCGCTGCCATTCGCTGCCGCCGTCAAGCCGCCGAGTCCCACCTTGCCCCGCCATCTTTGCTTGCTGCGTTGTGCTCAGATTAGAGGCAAGTAGAGTCCGTTAATCTACCTTTGCTTGCTGTGTTATGCGTGTGATGCATGGTAAACTTTGATTGTGGTAGAAGTGAAGAAATTAGAAGTTTTGGGGAAGAACACGGTAACCTTGCATTCTGTTTTCTAGAAGGGCAGACCGACCTTTGATGAATTCGTGAGCTGCATGCGACTTTTTAGTTGGAATCTCACTTCGACTTCTTGATGAAAGTTGTAGAGAACTTTTTGCAAAGTAACATATCAAAATTTCAGAATAAACGAACAAGTATAGACCGGTGAAACTATTTTTCTTTGAAGAAGTTAGATCTGGAAATCGTAATGCTGACTTAGTTAGATTCTGTAAATTTTATAAAATTCTCCGGTTGAAATTTGATCTCGTGGTCTGAATAAAAGTTGAAGATGACATGTTAAGGAGTAACATACTAAAGATTTAGAGGAAATGGATGAGTTTAGGTTGGTGAAACAACCTTTATTAAAACGGTTAGAACTGGAATTCGGTGCCGAGGGTTATGGACGGTTATGGTTATTATAGTTTTTAATCTATCACAAATATGGTTTTGAGCTATACATGAAATATTTACTTCTGGATTTATTCTATAACATATAAAAATTTCAGAATTTTTGAAGCTGATTTAGGATTTTTACCAAATTTGTGAATGAAACTGTGTATGGTAATATTCCGAAATTATAAGGACTGTGATGCGTGGACTGTACTGATTCGTATGATGTTCTTTTGATATGGTGTTCTTCACGGAATATTTTCCTCTAGATCTTGTATATAACATGTCAAATTTTTAGAATTTATTAAGGCTTTTTACTAATTTTTCAAGAATTATGACCAAAGGAGTGCAATCTGTTTTTATCCGAAATTTGCCGCATTTTTAAAAATAAATGAAATTGCTCCATGTGATATAATGTCTTGAATGGTTGATTATGCTGCATATGTGGTGACATATGGCATGTTATATGACATCAAAAGCTAGTTGAGACCCTTGATATTGTTGCATCAAATGCCATGTTGAAATTGAGATACATGTGAATATAAATTGAGATAATAACAAGACCGTCGGAGGTGTGAGCCAATGATGCCTCGGGAGTGTTGGGATGCCCGGAGTGTGTGTGTCGGATGCCCGAAGTGTGTGAGCTGGATGTCCTCGGGAGTTTCGAGATGCCCGGAGGTGTGTGCCGGAAGCCCTGGAGGTGTGTGCCGGGGGGATACCTTGTGATGCCAGTTGGGGTATGAGATGCCCGGAGTGTGTGTGCCGGATGTCCGGAGGTGTGTTCCGGAGGCTCCTCACGATGCCAGATTGGATGCGAGAAATAAATTGTGGGATGCAAACATTGGTCCTTGGGAAGAAAAATGATGTGATCTATTGGAAATATAAAGATCGAGAATTGAATCATGCACATGGATGTGTGCATATGGCATGGTGATATATGCATGGCTGCTTAATGATGAGTGCATGGTGGTATATGCACATTGCATGGTGATATATGCATGGCTGCTTAATGATGAGTGCATGGCGGTATATGCACGTTGCATGGTGATATATGCATGGCTGCTTGATGATATAAGTACAAGTGCGTGGTGATTTATGCATGTCGTATGGTGATATATGCATGGCTGTAAGGTGAGGTATGCTTGAATGTATGAATGATATGTGTTTTATTCATGATACCTTGATTGTTCTGTTTGATGCATTGTGTAGTTTGGTGGATCTTTACTGCTAAGTGATTGTACTCACCCATTTTGGGGATTAACATTTCAGATTAGAAAGATGCCCCTTTCACCAGTTGTACGTGATACCTTCTATGGCATACCTACTGACGTTGAGGTGGAGTGCACCGAGCATTCCTGTATTAGTGTACCTGGTCTGTGTATGTTTGAGTTCGTGTCTTGGTGATGTACGATGTGGGTTCTGCTGATGGCCCTATTATCTAAAGAGTTTTTGTCTATTCACATTCGACGCAATGGGGTGATGCTAGGGATGCTACCGCCGTTGCCACCCGATGCACCGGGTTGGGTGTGATGGCACGTATGACTGGTGGGAGCTAATACTTTTTGGGTATAGCCGACATTTGTTGATGGAGGGGTGTACATGTTTGATATAGGGTCGAGTTCTCTTTTGGGTTATAGCTAAGTATAGTTAAAAATCTTGGCCTTTTTGCTATACTAACTCGAGATGTCCATCGTGAAAATATAAATAAAATTGACTCGGCTTTGTCTTTTCTTTTGGTGCGTAGTTGGTGTGCATTGCATTATTGTTTTTGGAGTAAAGGATGGTGAGACTCGTTTATGCTTCCGCTGATAAGTTGTGCTGAGACCCTTACAAAAAAAAATGGGAGACGAATTTTATTGATCAACCCCCCTATGAACTGTGGTTTCACTTTAATTAAAAAGTTACCTTACTGGTATGTAGTAGGATAAGTGACAAATACCAGTGGTGACCCTAACGGATCGGGGGCCGTCGAGGGGTGCCACATAAACCAAATGCACCCTTGGTCTTTTGTTCTTATCTTTTATTGAAATGGCCTTCTTGAATCAATTTATCATCCATATTTTTTGTAATTGCAATTCAACACATCATTGTTTCAAAGCAAGAAGATTGGCATATATTCAGCTATCCACACTTCGGTATTTCATTGCATGGACAATCAATCTAGATCGATTTGTGTCTTTAAATCCAAACAACGAGAACTTGCAAAACATATAATTAGTGATGGAAATATATTTTGAGTTTGAGCCCTCGAAGGAAGTCCTATCCAAGTTGAAAATTCAAATCCAAAAAGGGCTTGTGGTTTGACGACCAAACAAGCAAGAAATTACAAATTACTTTCTACTTTGGAGTTAAATTACTAATTAGAGTGGGTTTCCTTTTCTTGAGGGATTCACGGGTACTTGAGACAAGCCACAAGCAACAAATAAAATGGCCTGGTTTTGTACCTTTCTTTGTATATAGCAACTGTACCGTATGAATTGTTCTTCAGGACCTAATATTGAAAAAGAGATCAAACTATTAAGCGTGATTAAATAATGTAGAAAGTTCTTCGAATGGACGTATGGAGATAAGCATACAAGCTTCTATAACCCACTACCAAACTTACGAAGAATTAGTTCTATATTTTGCAAAGATAAAAAAACAGAGGAGGAGGACGACGATGGTCAGCTTTATGTTAAACTTTATGCAAGGAAACTAGTTTAATCTATCAATGGAAATAAGAGCCAAACATATATTTTCCGAGTTATTGGAAATCATACATGATCACCGTAGTAGGTAGTGACCTAAGCAGACAAGGCCCGACCACCGTAGCAGTCGTTGTATTCGTCAATGAATCTTGTTAAGATGAAAGGCGCCGGTTGGAACATGGACTTAATTATATGTGATGCCTATGGGGAATGCCATTTCGCTGCAGTTCTGGAAGCAAATTCCCCTTTTAGTTCAATAGAAGTGTAAGTTTTGTTAGACGCTTCCGAATTTTACGAGGAAGTTTTCAAGAAGGGGATGGTGCAATTAAAATAGATTTGACTCATAGGCGTTCTTGGATCGGCCTGAACATAGACCTAATGATCCCTGTATTGGGACAAAAAGTGCGATTGCCCAACTCCATCGTAATCGTAAAATCACTCGGACGCAAGAAGGGAACAGTTTTCCTAACCTTGTTTAAAGTTAATTTAACTCAACCAGGTTCGAATCCACCCTTGACATCGAAATGCAATATCCAAACCCTCCCAAAACGATCGAGATCCATTGGCAATGCTTAGAGAAGATGACGTAGAGTACTGTTCCTGCCACCCCCAACCCAAAGTACCTTTTGCTAGACCGAGTCTAAAGAAAAACTTGACAATCCCAATCTATTATTCACGGATAAATTCGTATAAAATTCGAGATTGATTTGCGGGAAGGTAAAGATCGACATGCCTCTAGCTATCGACAAAAATATGCAAATGCGGAAAACTCCAAAACCTTAATCGGATGCAGGAATGTGATTGATCTGCAACTATGGAATCATTATATCTGTACGTCATATTCCATTAGCTAATACCCCTCAAATGTGATGGTGTATTTTCTCTAGTGATAGGGTTTGAACTAGACGACCTTATGCTTTATTCCGTTTCTTACATTACCGATTCTTCCTTTAAGACCGTTATGGTAACATATTAATGGACAAATATCACATAATAAACGTGAGTAATAATTTCGGCAATAAATCGGAATTAATTGGGAAATACAAAATTGAGATCACACTTAAAATAATAAAATATTATAGCATTCTCCCATTTGATCCCAATATTCAATCAAATGGAATAATAACTCAAACCCACATAAACTTCATGTTGAAATAAAACACATGAATCACGGCGGTGAGTCTTCTTAGAGTGAGTATTATCTTCCACGTATCACAATGCATTTCATCAGCCCATATGTGATAAAATAACTTAATGAATAAACCTTATGTTTTTTTTGGTAAAGAATGAATAAACCTTATGTTTACTTCAGGCCAAATGTAATTATTTTTCTTAAAATAATTAAATGTATACAACTGTATTGAGAAAAACGTAGCAAATGAATAAAAGTCTCACATATTTTTCTATATAAAGAAACATTTACATGATCAGACCAATGCCCATTTTGAATACATGATTTTTATAAGTCATTGGTGGCATAACTTTAATTAAAGAATCAGATATCATCAATTAGTACTTACGTGTTTTATGATCACTTTCTTCTCTTTCGATATACGTAAGTGGGAGGATTGAGGTAGCATGTGGAGTTCATGTTATAGGCAACAATGCTTGCGAATATTTTGCCAAGAATGCCATTTTCACTGGTTTTTGGTCCATCAATGCGGCTGCATAAAATCGTCATTGGATATATTGGTGGATCATCATTTTAAGCTGCTCTCATGTGCGACGATACTAGCTAGTTCTTCATGTCATTCCCTCTCTCTAAATACCTACCACATACACACACACATTTCTCACTCTTCTCACAAGATGATGAACGAAACACCCAACTCTGGTCTTTATTTACTACACTATTAGCATTATACCATGTGATGACTTTCCCATGTGATATATGTTAATTATTTTCCCAGAGTACGGAGATCGGCATGGTATGTGGCGATCCACTTGTGTATAATCTCAATCTCAATTTTCCGCTGCTTGACCAACCAGTCGGGATCGGCTTTTGTAGCTGGAAGTATGTCCAAACAATGCGAACCTACATATAATTTTTTTTTACGAAATTAATCTCAGTGATTCAATTGGCTTCCATAAATCTGAAGATGGAAAGATAATCCATTTTATTTGACTTTGGTTCGAGACGAATCAAGTTGTCACGTACCTTTAGCTGTGTAGACCGCAACGACAGTATCCGAAATATTCTTCAAGACCCTGTGATTGATGATATATATGAATTATCTTGCAATCTGATTTAATTTAGCGATGTTTTCACAGGAATCTCTATAGGTTTCAAAGCTAGACATACCCGCCGCTGCTATAAGGATCTTGAAGCCCATTGGAGAAAATAATGTTGCTAGCGAATCTGTGCAGAACAAGTTTTATGTCCTGCAATTTTTCATAGTCAATGAAGAAATTAAAGAGCGCTATACTTTGTTCGGTAAAAGAAAATGTTATATAAATAAAATTATGAACTAAATATACAATTTAATTCACGTGACATTACATGACCACCGTAATAAGTAGTGATCCAGTGAGGTCGAGGTGTGATGCCATAGCTTCTCTTGCAGTCATTGTTGTAGCTATTAAGGTCGAAGGGTTCTGGTTGAAACATGGTATTATTCTCAGTGATGCCCATAGGCATCACCATCTCGCTACACGTCTGCAAAGCCAATCGACCACCATCTTGTTAGTCGAAGATTAACTAATAATGGCAAAAGAGTTCGAAATTGTGTCTATTGACTCTTACTCTGCCGAGCACATCACTATCAGGTAGAGCCAATAAGGATATAAATGAGTCAGAACAATTCACGAGCTACTCTGCTTGATCATTAGACTACACCAGACTCAGCTCAGAAACATAAGACGCATATAATACCGAATCTTGGAATTGTTCGTTTATCACTCGAGTTTGAAATTAGATTTATTTTTTATTTTTTAATCAATTCGAGTTGATTTCAACTGATAGTAGTAAACTAAAATGCGTTCATGATATCGGGCTATAGTGTGTACCTGCCAAGACCAACCCAAATCAGTTTGAGACGGAGTTGTAGAAGGTGGATTGACGTAGCACGGCAAATTTCCATCGTTAGCGACGAGGCCAGCGAAAATCTTCCCGAGAATGTCGTTTTTGGAGAAGCTCCATCAATGGCATTGCATATCTCTTTCACTGGAGGATCATTGTACTGAGCAGCACCCTCGTAGGCGTATATCAAGTAGTCCTTGAGCTGCGAAGAACTTTGCAATGGTCTAAAAAAAGAAAGTTATGCATAGTTAAATTTCAATTCGTCAATAAAGCATATCTTTTCTACTTTAAACTAATATCGGAACTTGAAACCATTATATCATGTTGGACGCATGCATTTCACAAATGGTCTTATCCGTCCTAAATTTGACAGTAAGTGAGGGAGTCGATAGGTGAAAATCTCAAATCATGAGTAGATAAACCGCTTGCTAAATGTTTTATTCACCGTTAGTGCACGCTATAAATTTTTAAATAATATATTTTATTTTCTAAGAATTACTTATACTACACAGAATACTGAAAAGTATCCAAAATACAATATGATGCATGATTCTCAATTCCATCGTCCACGCACCTGCAGGTTTTGAAAGTGTTGCTTAATTTCGTAAGACCATGAGGCTCTGAAGCAACTCTATCAATTTCCTCCCAGGAGAGTCTTATGGTTTGGTGGCAAGAAAAACTAGTTTCCTGAAAAATCAAACAAACAATAATTCAGGTGATCAATTTGATGACAGGATACGCATGCGAAAGAATAAGGTATAAATCATGCAAATAAAGATCACCAGAAAGTCTTTTGCGACTACTGAGTAGAATGCACCCTGAGGTGTGACGTCAGGAAAGTAGAGAATTGGAGCAGATGATGCCAAAGCTCCGAGTGCCACATGAGGGTACTTCAGTCGGAACCATGAAGCTAGCACTGAAAATTAAATATATGAAGATTGAAAGACGTACTTATAAGCTATATGTTGAATATAAGCTGTTGATGTTTTCCTCTTAACCTGAGGGTAGGAACTTTCTTCAATGCAATTCAGGGAAAGCTATTAAACTTTCTATGGATTTTGATTATCAATATCACTAACACTCTTCAGGAAAAGCTCTATCCATGAAAAATTCAAGAACAATGACCTTCGGCAGATTAAAATTGTTCTTTCAATGTAAGTAGTGGGATAGCGGTAGTCAAAATGCTGCCATGTGAAAAATATTTTCACTTACTTCCCCCGTATGATCCTCCAATGACAATTATCGGAGAATCTTTGGCATTCAATTTCTGTTTAAGGTATACAAGGATTTCTGCATAATCGGCAAGAGCTTGCGCCGAGCTGAAATATCCACGAACATTGGCGTCGCTTAGTGCTTTGTCGAGTGTCAACCCATACGGGATTGATTCACCATAAAATCGATGCTGCAAGATTTCAAATTTAGATTCGTAAATTGCTCGAATACCTACATATGCACGCCAAACATAAGGGAAAAAAAGAACGTACAACAAGGCAAATGATATGGGGCATTCTTATTACCTCTATAGAGACCAAAAGCGCCCGAAACTGAGCTGCATTATCTGTCAGGAACCCGACACTATGATTGTCGATGGCTGCTTCTGCGCCAAGATAAGCGAAGATCGGGGCGCTTGCATTTGCGCCACCCCAGTGGTTGAAATTGATCATATATCTTTGTTTGAAAGTAGTGTAACTTTCAGGCCTGTAATCAAAATGATCGAGGGTTTGATTGTAAAAGAAAGTCTGGAAGTCCTCTGATAAGATGGAAGCTCGAACTGCTTGTTTAGGATCTTGAATAAATGTCTGGCGGCGTACGCTCAGCTTCGGAATACGGTGACCATCTAAGGTCTCTCCGGCAGCAACAGAAGCTGAAAAAAGTATCAGAATGATCAGAAGGCTATAATGCGTTGAATACATGGTAGGGTGTCTGGCCATTGCTCAGGGGAGAAGAGGAGGATCCTTGTGATGTTTTTTTGGCGTCAACTGCTTCACCTTTATATATATGAACTCGCGATGCCAGTCTGCACTTTATATTCTATGCAAAATAATATTAAAACTATTAAAATATGTTTCGAGTTTGAGCTTACTAAATCAACTGACCCGAATCAAAGTATGTATAAGTCGATACGTGATTTGATATTTCCACGCCAGAGTATTCGTTGGTCTTTGATCGTGAAGAGGACAAAGAAAAGCAAAGGCTATTGTGCAGTTTGTTGCCTAGTGGAAATAAGAAACAAAATAAAATAAAAGGAAAGAAAAACATGGTTGGATTTTGTTTCTTAATCCTAGTCGGCATGGACTTTTCGACCAGTCTTATTTGGGACTTTCTCTGATGGTGTCATATGTAAACCAATTCAAGGGTTTCTCTTGGGCATGCCTTGCTTGCGTGATATATTGCTGCAAGCGTCCTGTTGATGAGAAAAGCAGCGTAGTCGTCATGCCGTCCTTGTCCAGGAAAAAGATAAAAAAATCTTGAAGTGCCGTTCCGATCGAGTGCTCGGGTGGACTTTTCTTTGCGGAATTATATCAATAATTTTAGTGTCGAGTCAGTTAAATCTTATGGTAAGATTTGTGAATTTTTTCGTGAGATTGAGATATTGTTTCGTTGGGAAATTTGTGGCTAAACATTGCATGAGTTATTAGGTGTAATTGAAAAACACTAAAGGTGTTTGAATGATTCAAGTGTAATTACAATCTTCGTTGTCTCATTTGATCTAAGTAGAATTCGTTGCTGCTTTTCCTATGGATGTAGGTCACTACGACCGAATCACGTAAATATGATATACCAATTTATTTATTTATTCTGTCTATTTTGTTATTCGACCCTTGTTTTCACAATAAAAACAATGCAAAATCAGGAGAATAAAGGTGGCTCAGCTCGAAATCCGTGTGAGTTTCCTTACGAAATTAAAAGAAAGAATATTACAGGCTGTAATGCTCATCATTTGTCGACACTGAAGCGCTGACCGGCCGTGTAGGATCTTTTATAAATATTCGGCGGGGTATGCTTAGCTGTGGAATATTGTAATCATCCATGTTCTCTCCGGTAGCAACGCACGCTAACCTCAGTATCAGAATGACTAGAAGGCTATAATGCGATGAAGACATGTTATGGTTTTTGGTCATTGCTTAGGCTAAAGGATGCATGCGAAGGGAAGGGTTTTCGTGATGTTCCTTGGCGTTAACTAGTCACCTTTATATAGCAACCCCTGATCCCATTTTGTACTATTATTTTCTATGCGAAATTAAGTCGGAACAATTCAGCATCAGGATAATGACTATAAGTGACATAGCTCAAAAACCATATGAATTTTATTAGAAAATTAAAAGAAACAATAAAAAAGGTGGTAATGATTTGTGTAGTCAATGGTTTCATATTATTTATGTAATACACAACCTTTGACTTTATAAGAGACTAGTACTCAAACCTGTATTTATATATTTAGATTGCCTTAATAACTGATTATGCCGTTAGCTGATTTGTGTTCTTACTGTTTGACTAAAAGTCCTTTCAAACGCTCAAATGGAATATGATTGCCGTTAATAACAAGGATGAGGTGGGAATATTGGGATAATTTATTGTTTGCGACAAAGTCTTCGGTAGACGATCGAATATTCAGCTTTTATTCCGTAAGGTGCCCACAGATCACCACTTAATTAATAAGTTAGGAACTATCCGGTTATAAACCGTGAAAATGCATAAATAATATAATCCTAGAGTGTAAGACCGGAACACGGTTTGGCAAAACATAGATGTAGAAACAAATTGGAAAAAACCTTCTGAAAATGGGAAAATAGGCATCCCAAGTGATCACTAAGTTCTAATTTTTTTGGCCAATAAGTGCTTATTTAAATTTAAAAAACTTGTGTGACCTTATGCTTGCGCACTGCGGCTGAACTTTTTAATTTCCAATGGGGTCATAGAAACCTAATATCATTTTTGTACTATGTTGGTTCGCTTTTTGCCGCATCAATTCATAAATGGCATTTCAAATTCCAAGAAAATTATCCAAAAAATCTTAAACCATCAACTCAATCTCTAGTAATCCACAACTAAATCCATAAATTATTTCATATATCATAATGAGTTTCTCAAACCAATTCAAAATCCATTTCATAAACTAGTTTACAACTCAAGCATTCGATATATAAATATCAAGCACCTTGCCAAACCACATTCATAAATCATAAGCTTTTAAAGATTCTTTTATAAAAGCTTTTACAAACCATTTACAAGCAATCATTTAAGTTGAAGTCAAAAGATGATTTCCCTTTTCAAACAACAAAACGGCAGTAAAGGCTTGATCTTGTTTCATGCAAGAAAAGATGCTATATATTAACTCATAGCATATTTAATCCATAAGTTTTTCAAAACATGAGTTTAAAACACAAAAAAGAAATGATATCACTCACCCGGAAAGAGAAAAGAAAAAAACCGAAAACCAACCTATAGTGATTACTCGAGCTGGCGCACATGCATTCCTATTAATAAATCAAAAAAGGACATTAAAAACCAAGTAATACACAACTCTAACGAACGACTCTACTAAGCCACGTTCAATCGTCAATGTATCAACTCCTAAACGCTACGAAGAAACTCATTTATGGCGTGCGTTTGTCTTTTGCCATTACGTGTATTATCCGTTATGTGTAGCCTGCATGCAAAACTTTGGAATTTCATTCAAACAAATCATATTTTGAAATCAAGTTTCGTCAAACCCCACCGCTCCACAATGCACTAGACTACTATTTTCACAAAAATCACAACTCCAAAAAATCCTTAATCGAATGTCATAGTTCAAAATCTATATAATTCCAAATTTGTGTCCTCACTTCCAAAATTACTTCCGATTAGAGGAAATATTAGCTTGCATACTTGCCAGGCATTGCGATTTGTAGTTGGTTCAACCAATCGAGGTATTCGGGTCAACTACGCATGGAAAGTTTTCCTTCTCTCTTCTTCCCCTTTTTCTTCTCTTTACGTACCAACGCACTCTCATCTCCTTTTCCTCTTTTCTGGTTCCATCTGCCGCTTCCCACGCTCACGCACAAATTTGATAAAGGGAGAAAAGAAAATGGGGGCTGCGCTTTAAGAACATGGGCTGAGCTGACCCATATATTACATCAACAAATTCTTTATATCTAGAGCCACTCTCACGGTCAAGGACAAAAGAAGATCTTTGATAAGATTAAAATCCAACCAAGAGTTTCCTTGAACACTTAATTATCCCTATAATAATGATAATAATATTAAATCCATCTACATCTTCCAATCGGGTTGGGTTTCGAGCATGGATTCAAATCCCAGACATAAATTTAACAATTGATATTGGAATTAAGTGCACATTCTTCTTCATTTAATGATGGAAAAAGTCCACCTAAATAGGTGAAGTTTAGGCCGAATCATTTAGCCATGAAGATAGATGACACTGAAACGTGCTATCCGATCTGAAGGTTTAAATGCAAGAGATGGAGATCGAAAACATTCGATAATTTTTATTTAGCATGAGGTATAATGTAAATAAATTTGCCAGGAGGTAATGCCATTGAGAGGGGAAACAGTACTAAGCCGAAGCTCTCGTGTTGAACGTGGGTCCAGAAATCCATGCGACAGAATATGGAAGTCGAAAGCTTGCTGTCAACGATATAACTTTAATATGAAGTTGGGTGAAGTGTTGCTTTCCTTGATTAAGAGCTCGTTCTAATGGAGCAAAGAAATACAAGGATAACTTTATTGGGGAAATACATAGGCCTTATTCTTTTGTTCTCATCTATTATTACAATGGCCTTCCCAAATCACTTCATCATCCAAATTTATGGTAATTATAGTTCTTCATATTAGGGGATCAATTCCTGGTAGAAGTGAGCAGTTTCAAGTTGCTTACAGGTTCTACATGGAACCTAGAACTTACTCTTAGATATAAGTTCCTCATTTTTTGGAACCTGAAATCTACCCGTCACAAGTTTCGGGGCTGGTTCTAGAGTCTTACAGATTCTTTTTTTTTTTTTTTTTTTTTTAGTTAAGCAAAATGAAAAATGAACACAACAATAAAAATGAAAACTTTTCATTAACTTAGAAAAAAAAAAAAAAAACCCAAGAGCTATTGCACCAATTCATTTTTATTAGGATCAACCTAATTGCGTATTGACATCATCACAAATCTTTTGACATATCTGTTTTTTTTTTTTTTTCATTTTTCGCTTGTAAATCCAATCCAAAGCTATAGTTCTCATCCTCAAAAAATGAAGAAACTTAGTATATGAATATACAACCCTACCAACCAAAGAGATAACAGTAAAAAACAAGAAACTTCCAAAGTGTTATTGGTCTATTAAGTAATGAACAAACTTGTCATTCACCAAAGAGAATACAAAAGACTAGTGCACAATGCCACACCCAAATCCTAGTGCAGCACTTGACCCTATCAAAGACAACAGCTTATTTGTGTGAGAAATGTTCATCAATACATGCTTTTCACTCACTCATCACTTTTGACCTCTGGGATGCGCACTAAATAACAAACAGCTAAGAACAAGAGTCTTTGCTCAGAAGAAGAAACGGGAAGACCCCATGAGCAAGGTTAAATCAAAAAGGAAAAAAGAAACAAGACGTCCCCAGGAGCAACATAAGTAGTGTTCGGATCACCACGAGCAAACTCAAGGAAAGAGCATACCCCATTACGAGGCCGCTCGTGGTGACGTATGGCTTCTGGGTTTCAAACGCAGCTCCTAATCGAGCACCAAATCTAGAATATGCGGGATCTTTGCTCATTTCAAGTGGTTATGAGAGTATATGGCAAGCAAGGATAGGACTTCCGATCATACGCGCCTATAAAAGATTTCAATTTGGGGACTTTCAACAAATACCTGATGCACGGGTGCTCAAGAAAGCAATAAGGGTTGGTTCCGAGACGCAATCAAGTGGGAAATGACTTGCATTATCAAATTTGGAATGTGAAATCGGTGAGATAGAGCCGTGATCTACTCGCCGGAGACAGCCAGATTTAAAATTCAACTGCAAGAACGAAATCAAAGAACCACCCTAAACGAGAGATTGAGGAAGCGAGAACCTAGCGGGAAGTGGAGAGATCTTGGAGGATCCCCGGACCTCCCTCGCTCGCTTCCTATTACGGCCATTGCAAGCTGATTTCGAGGGAAAATCTCGTCGGTCAGTCTTTCCGTCCTCGAAGTGTGGTGTTTAAAGGAAGCTCGAGTGCAAGGACGAGAGAACGCTACTTGAGTAATTGAGTTGGCCCCTTCTGCTTGTAACGCTAGAATAGAAAGAGATTTAATTTTTTAGGTTCTCGATTCCGGTTCCCCTTCCAGTTCCCAATCTCGGTTCCGATTCAATCTAATTTTTTAGGTTCTCAGTTCTCGTTCCCTTACTAGTTCCCAATCCTAGTTTCGGTTCTCATGGGAACCGGGTGTTGTAATTTAGTAGCACACTTGTCCAGGTTATTCTATATCTTGTTTCCACATTTCTAGGAACCGAGGAACCGAACTTAGAACAGTAGGTTCCTAGAAATGTGGAACAAAACTGTAGGTTCCTAGAAATGTGGAACTAAGAACCGATCCCTTTAACCTTATAACATGGAACCGAACCAAGTCCAATTCTCTGGTTCCCAGTTCTACTCAAGAATCGTGCTCACCCCTAACTCCTTCCCAAGATCCAATTCCCACCCCCACACCCCTAATTCCTTTTCGATCTGATTCCCACCCAAAATCAAGATTCTCAATCCGATGATTCTCGATCCGATTCCCACCCCAGAATTAAGATCGATTGAAGAGGCTAATTCCCAATTTCCAAATTGATCGGTCTGATTCCCGGTCGGTCTAGACTAACCCAAGCACTGCTCACATTTGATTGAACAAATGTATGCACCTGCTCCAAAGATTGAATCTCTTTAGCATTTATATCCATTAAACCCATGTCTAGAGCTCGCTGTTTGAGTTTCGCCTGAAGACTAAGGTATACATACTCGAAAATGTTGCCAAGCTTGCTTTTATAAGCAAACTCTCTCACGTTCTCTGATATTTGTTCAACGTGGGACTCTTGGAGGGGCTTCTCTTGCAGGCGAGAGCCGGGGGGGGGAGGAGGGGAGAGAGAGGGAGAGGGGGACTGAGCATGTGACACAGCCATAGAGAAGTTAGTCCCACATCAACTCGTAGGAGAGGCAAACAAGCATATTGCCTCTTTAAATAGCGAGGAACTAGCTCCGACTTTAACGTTACGTTGGCCGTAACATTGTGCGATGCTTGAGTAACAATAGCAACGAGAGATGCCGTAATTCGAAGCTTAGCTCAAATGATGTAGTTAAATGTTTTTGAGTTTCAAATAATAATTTCATGATTGGTTTGATCCGGGTGGTTGGTGCTCATTCAGTAGAACTGGGAACAAGATTGGTGTGTGTGAGAACGGTATGTGTGAGAACCTGATCGAACCCCGTCCGGGGCGGTTCTCTCTGCTCACCCTTACTTATCTGCATAATATTTGTCTATCCATTTTTTTTTTTTTATAATCTCAACTTTGGTCCTTCATCACATGACATGACCAACTAATGTGGATCCTTTTGCTTCTCTCCAAGTATATCCAAACAATGGGCAGATGCAAAGCATGTACTCGCCGATTTAAAGAATTCAAACAATGGGCAAATGCAAAGCATGTACTAACTAATTGAAAGAATCCAAGTATATCCAAACAATGAGCAGATGCAAAGCATGTACTCACTTATTTAAAGAATTCAAACAATGGGCAGATGCAAAGCATGTACTCACCGATTTAAAGAATTCAAAATCCACCGAAACTCTATTTTTAACATGGATCAACATTGTTATTCTCTTGTTTGATTCATGGGTATGTGAGATAAACCACAAGCAACAAATCAATCGCCTAGTTATGTACCTTTCTCTATAAAGACAGCGACAATACTCTCTGAAATGTTTTTCAAGACCTTAAATTTGAAGAAGAGATCAAATTGTTGAGCATGATTAAGTAACATAAATTTTTAATCCTTCATATGTGTGATATAAACATATAATATATTTTTTTCAAGACCTTTTGTCACGTCCCGATCCTCGGGCACACACCCATCCCTCACCTTTGGTCGATTAATAATGACGTCTCAGGACGCATTGCCAACCCTTTCATCTTAATATGCATGCGAAAACATATAATAATAATCCCCAGATAATAAAGTAATGGGATAGAAAAGTAGGGCCAATTTTTCCACAACCTTTCAAATCAAACAAACCTTTTATAACAAACTGGTTTATTCGCAATATCAGGTCACTTACAAAAGTACCGGCTTAACAAAAAAGGAATTGTCCTATGACTAACAAGCCAGACAGATTTGCCGATTTTGTTTCTTCCACCTTCCCAAACTTCGGGACTTCCGGTTCTCCACAACCGTCACCTAGGAACCTGAAAATGGTTATATAATAACCAGTGAGACAACGTCTTAGTGAGTTCTACCCCTAAGACCTGATTAGGAAGTCAATACACTCTAAAGGCTGCCTAAACACAACACGAGTCAGAGGACTTACCTTGGCCTTAGTTCCTTCCTGCAAGTCAGTAAATATATCAAATATACACGATCACATCACATCACATCACATCATATCAATCAGATCGAATTGTCGATCAATCGACTTAGTGGATTACATGTCACAACGACATTTCCTTGGTCAGTACATTCGATATCATCTACTCTCCAAGATAGTATATCTAGTCATCAAGCCCACATGCATTATCCAAGTCAATATACTTAATCACCGAGCCCATGTACATTCTCCAGGTTGACATACTTAGTCACTGAGCTCACGTGCTTTCTCCAAGGTGATATATCAAATTGCTAAGCCAACAAAATATAATGTCTTTATTCGAGATGACATCCTTAGCTATCGAGCCAACGTAGTATGGCATTCTTCCTCATATTCTATCATACCCGTTAAATTAGCCGTGTGTGAGTACACGGTTGGCCTTTGCCAAAATATAACAATTTTACTTTTCATAAGTCCCACCATTTTCAACAGTCCATAACATACTTTTGGCGCTGTAAATCGACGCTTGGTTAATTTTCAATCAATTACCAAAATTGATTAATTTATGAATAAAATCATAAAATTATATTTAAATCAATTCAACACGATCTAATGCTCAAAGAAATAAATAGATTGCATCACAATAATAAGCATAAAATTCCGATCGTTGGCTATCCCAGTCTAATTTCTGAAAAATAAATAAATAATTAAATAATTACGGAAATTATTAAATAAATGCAATAAATCCCATTTAGGCCCGTAATGCCTAATTGGAAGCCGAGATGAGCCCGAAAATTACCAAGACTCATTCAATAAATACTATGACTTATTTCCTTGCTAACTACACTAACCATTTGCCTAACATGCATTAATAAGTCTATAATTTAATTACTATAATATAATCTATCCACCTAATTACACTTAATTAAATCTAATCAACACCTAAGCATCGTTAGCATACTAAGTGAGGATTAGTGAGCAAAATTCACTGGATTAATGATCCGTTCGGATCAAACCGACGGGAACGCGACGGGGCTTGACTTTCCTCAAAGCGGGCCTAGGCTTTGAGGCTTGGAACACCTTTAAAACGAACGTTGAAGGTTGTTGAAAACCCGCTTCTTTCTACTTCTAATTTAGCTGGTTAATCACTGAAACGGCAAGGTGGTCGATCAGTTGAGGCGGGGATGGCCCGAGGAAGCAAAACCGGACCTTGGCAGGGCTTGGTGGAGCTCAAACGGTGATTAGCAGCCACCCATAGTGGTCCAAAAGGCTTGCTGGGTGGCGGAGTAGGGCTGGAATGACGTGTGAGGCGTGGCTAGGCGTGGCTAGGCAAACAGTGGTTTCTGGTAACGGTGGCGGCGTGCGACGGCTGTTTCGGCTTCTCCTCTGGCTTGCTAGTCTTCACACAGCGCAAAATGGAGGCCAAAAAAGGAGCTGGTTGCCAGTCATGGAGAGAGAGGGGGAAGAGATGAGGTTGGGGCTACTTTGCTTCCATTTTCCACAAGTTTGTCCCCCTTTTGACTCATCCTCATCCAAGCATCCTTCCTTGGCTCACAATGAGCCACCAAGGCTTGTCCATGGACACTTGAGATGGTCCAAATGGCTAGCGGAAGGGGGGTACACAAATTTGATACAATTTTCTCTCAATTGGACACCTGGTCGTGCTTGTTTCATCATGAACCGGCCTTGATAAATTTAATTGACCATCCATCGATCAAATTAATATTTTTCTTCACCCATATATTTATATTGCATCCCAATTTTACAATCAAAAACGATTCCGGCCTTTTTTTGAACAAAAATGGCCATGCGATGACTTTTTCCCAAAAAGTCTCGGGTTTCAAAAAAATCTTTTAAAATTGAGTCGATGTTCCTAGAATTTATTGTGACATTACGGAATCTTCAATTTTTGAAACCAGACATGAATTTGTAGTTAATTTCACTTATGCACGTTTTTAGCGTGACCTAGACTACCGGGTAGTTTTCGGAGATTTTTAGTGCAATTGACCTGTGGTCGATTTTTTTGAGCCACTATGAACCCACTTGACACATTGGCGAATCTCGGTTGTCATGAAAATCTTGAGAATTCAAATACGGATACAAGGTATCAAAATGATAAGAAAATCAGTCTAGTGTCAGCCGAGGAGAATTTTTCAATCTGGTGGTGTCACCCACGATTAGCCACACATCTCAGTCGAGTCGACCTATCTCTAATCTCAAATCAATTTTATACTGTGCTATAATGGCCTCTAAAGATGAGCACGGTTGAGATTTTTGGTCGAATTCTCAAATTTATTACCTTAAAATTCCTTAATTGCTTCCCTAGATAGTCTAGTTATCTCGAAAGTGATTGGCTCTAAGAATAGCCCTATAGGCGCGTCGATGAAATGCCCGATTTATTCAATATAAAACAGGATTGAAAATATGGGATGTCACATATTTACAAATCAAATTAAGAGCCAAACATATATTTCCTAAGAATCACTTGAAATCATACATGACCAATGTAGTATGTAGTGACCCAATGCGGGCGAGGTGCAATTCCATACGTAAAGTTGCATATATCAATGAAGTTGTTCCATATGAAAACGTGTGGCTGGAACATAGAATTGTTTGTGATGCCTATGGGCATTTTGCTGCACCTCTACAAGCAAATCCCCCTTTTTCATTTTGCAAATTCACGCAAGTAATCTCGACTCATCGGGGCTTCTCTAATGCCTAAAGAATGATGGTGTAGAGTATTGTACCTACCACTTCCAAGCTAAAATAGTTTGAGATGCATTAGTGGTGGGATTGACGTAGTATGCGGAGTTCACATTAGAGGCGACAACACCTGCAAATATTTTGCCAAGAATGCCATTTTTGGAAGTACATGCTCCATTAATGCTGTTGCATATCTCTGCCACTAGATATCTTGCCGGATAATTAAATTGTGCTGCTCTCACATACAAATTTATCAAGTAGTGCTTCAACTCATTTTCACTCTCTAGAGGCCTAACGCATTTACACATAAAAAGAGTAGTAGTAGTTAGTCTATGATTGATTGAGTATACCTACTAAATTAACATTCACACACGTTCTTAAAGAGTCAATTCAAACCTAAAGATCATGAAACTCCACATCTAATGGGAGAGTGAGTGTGGATTAGGCTCCTAATCTCCAATGGTAAATTGAGTCAATTCATCTCCCTTAAATTGAGAAATTGGGTGGCAATACTCTATAGCATTTCGCTCATTCTAAGAATCAACCCACATAATAGATAAAACATCACAATACATACTGTTGATAGCTAATTTTGCCCTTTTTTATTTAGGACTTAATCGCATAAAAACTTAGAGATTAGTCTCTAAGAAAAAAAAAGTAAAGTAAATAATTTTCATGGAAATGTATTACACGTAGACATATGAACATTTGCATTACTAGTGTTAATTATTAAAAATATTTAAAAACAATTGATTTTTTAAAAAAAAACTATTATTATTAATTAAAATATCGAATAGGGTCAGGCCAGGGCTGGGCTTGCGCGGCTTTCCTTCTCCCCCCCTAGTGGAGGTGGGCCCACTCTTCCCCAACCCGGCCCGCTCATCTCTACCTTCTTCCTCCTCCTTCGCCGGTTTGGCTGCAGGCATAGCGACAAACATATGGCGGACGTCGTGTGAGTGAAGGACGATGAGGAATGTCACGCGCGCGACACTCCACAAGGACAATGGGCATGCTGGCAACACAGCTGGTGTCGTGGCTTGAAGGGGAGAAACAAGAGAAATGGGAGAGATGGGTAGAAGAGGGAGAGAGACCGACCGAGAGGGAAGGGAACGGGGAAGGATCGAGGGTGGGAGAAACTGAGAGAACGACGGAGGACGAGAAGGAGTTCTCCGGCTACTTGGCCACGCTAGGGCCCTGTCTGACGACTTCGAGTTTGTAGCTCCGTTTCGCCACACCAAACCTACGGTGAGTTTCTTTTTGGTTCAAGCTGCTTCTCCCGAGGGTCTCGGCTCGGAGACATCGCGAAGCAGTCGGCCATAGCTCGACTCGACTCGTCTCGAGCTCGCCCGATAACCGCCGTCTCTGAGCCGGATAGGGATTTCTGCGGTCGAAACTCATTCCTATAAACTCCCTTTTGCCTCGCCCTATTCTATTTTAAGGAAGAACCGAATTTGGTGTCTCTAGATATTGAGTGCTTTCTTTTTAACTGAGTTGGTGCTTGATGTCGAGCATTGCTTGGTGAGGTTTTTTGGTCTAGACTTGAGGTCGAGTTCCAAAAATGTTCGATATCTTCCGCGCTCACCATATGTTCGACGAAATGACCCTGAGGTGAACCTGTGAGCACGACGCCCTTTCTTTTGAGTTTGAAGGATGCTAGTTTGGCTGGCGTGCTTGTTGAATGAGTCAATGTTTCTGGTTTGTTTTTTATGTGTTAATAGTCTATTAAGCACTTCTATTATGTGGATTGGTTGCTGTACGTGTGAAGTTAGTGGGTTGTGGTGGTTATTGTTTGTGTAAAGCCTATATAAAGGCTATGGCATCGGTTTTTATGTGTGTGGTTCTGCAGACAGTTCCTCTGTTTTTTGTGTATATCAGTATCTCCTCTGTTCTCCTTTGTTTTTAACGCTGCTCTTGTGTATATCTGCATCTTCTTTGTTTTCAACACTACATATTTGCATCTCCTTTGTTTTTTAACACTGGTATCAGAGCCCTCCGTTGGGCAGAAACCCTAAGTGGGTTTTCGTCGCTGGGACGGATCTTTGCGTAGATTGTCGAGTTTCGCGATGACATTTTACAAGGAGATCTTTCTCCTGGTGCGGTGAGCGTGGAGATTGCAGAGAGCAGAGAGAAAGATATTTCGCAAAGGCCAGGAGAGAGGAAGTTGGTATATCGAGGTTCTCAAGCAAAGGGGAGCCTCATCGCCAGAGTTTTATCCCAGATTCCGGAGCTTCGATCAAGGGAAAATCTAGAGTCGTTCTTCACCGCTTCGACGAGCCTGCTACAACAGAAGGGTAGGAACGACCAGACGACCTCTAGCCAGCGTTGACGATCAGGATCCCAAACCGTCAAGCAAAGCAAAGCCACCAATTGCATCCTCCCCACTTCTCTACAACGAGCAGCAGCGATGGCCTCAGAAACATTTGTACAACCTGCTATTCCACACTTTGATGGTCACTATGACCATTGGAGCATGCTAATGGAGAATTTTCTCAAGTCCAAGGAGTATTGGGATGTTGTTTCTTTGGGAGTTGCCAAACTTGATGAAGGAGCTGTGTTAATGGCAGCGCAAAGAATGGCTTTGGATGCATCAAAATTGAAGGATCTCAAAGCCAAAAACTACCTTTTCCAAGCAATTGACAGATCCATTTTGGAAACAATTCTTTGCAAGGATACCTCCAAGCAAATATGGGATTCCATGAAGAGAAAGTATCAAGGCTCAGCAAGAGCAAAGAGGCATCAGCTTCAAACGCTTCGTTTGGAGTTTGAAATGCTACGAATGAAGTCGGGAGAGACAATCACAGATTTCTTCTCTCGGACATTGGCAATAGTTAATAAGATGCGGATTCATGGCGACAAGACGGAGGATGTCACCATTGTTGAAAAGATTCTTCGATCTTTGATACCAAAGTTCAACTTTATTGTTTGTTCCATAGAAGAAGCCAAGGACATTGAAGAACTTTCCATTGATGAGTTGCAAGGATCCTTATTAGTTCATGAACAAAAATTCCTACAACAAGAGACAGAAGAGCAAGCTTTAAAGGTCTCAACCGGAGATCATTCTTCATTAGCAGCAAGGGTGAATAGAGGAAGAGGCAGAGGAAGAGGGAACAACGATCGCAGCAGCTTCAGCTTTGATCAAAAGTTTGAAAGCTATTCCTATCGTGATTTCCAAGGGAGAGGAAGAGATCGTGGAGGACGACATTCAACTGGTTTTAGGCCAAGGTCAGCAGACAAATCCAAAGTGGAGTGTTTTAGATGCCACATGTATGGGCATTACAAATCTGAATGTCAAACTAATTTGAATAAACAAAGAATTAAAAGAACTAACTTTACTGAAAAAGAAGAAGAAGTATTGCTTTTGATGGTGTGCTATGAGAAGGAAGAAACTTAACCAAACATGTGGTATCTCGACACTGGTTGTAGCAATCACATGTGTGGAGACAAGAAAATATTTTTTGATCTAGACAAAACGTACAACAACACCGTAAAGTTTGGTGACAATTCCATTGTGTCAGTGATGGGGAAAGGAACGGTGGCAATTCATCCAAAAGGGACTTCGGTACAAACCATCTCAAATGTATTGTATGTCCCTGAATTGAAAACTAATTTGTTAAGTGCTGGTTAGCTGCAAGAGAAGGGATATGAAATCTCTATTAAAGGTGGGATTTGTAGAATCCAAGATGAGAAGTTGGGTTTAATTGCTGAAGTCAAAATGACGGGCAATCGGATGTTTCCACTGTATCTCCACAACACTACAAATTCATGTTTCTCTGCAAGATTGAAGGAGGAAGCTTGGTTATGGCATTTTTGCTATGGGCATCTTAATTTCGGTGGGTTGCGAACACTATATAAAAAAGAGATGGTGGAGGGTCTTCCTCAAATCTCTGCTCCTTTGGAAATTTGTGAAGATTGTGTTGTTAGCAAGCAACATCGTGCTCAATTTCCACAAAGAAAATCGTGGAGAGCAAAAAGCCCGTTGGCATTGGTTCATTCAGATATTTGCAGACCAATATCTCCAATTTCCAATTGAGGTAAATGGTATATCATTACCTTCATCAATGATTTTAGCCGGAAGATTTGGGTGTATTTTTTGCAAGAAAAATCTGAAACTTTTGCAGCTTTCAAGGACTTCAAATCACTTGTTGAAAAGGATGGAGGAAATCATATAAAGGTCATTTGCACGGATCGTGGTGGAGAGTACAACTCACTTGAGTTTATAGATTTTTGTGTGAAGCATGGCATCAAGAGACAACTTACAGTAGCCTATACATCACAACAAAATGGTGTATGTAAGAAGAAGAATCGTACCATTCTGAATATGGTGCAAAGTCTCTTGAGGGGAAGTAGAATTCCAAAAAGTTTCTGGCTTGAAGCAGTCAATTGGAGCATTCATGTTTTAAATAGAAGTCCCATTCTAGCTGTTCAAAATATGACACCGGAAGAAGCATGGAGCGGCCAAAGACTTGCAGTAGATCACTTTAGAATTTTTGGGTGTATTGCCTATGTCCATGTTCCTGACCAGAAGAGGAAGAAGCTAGATGACAAGGGAGTCAAATGTGTTTTTCTTGGCATCAGTGATCAATCAAAAGCCTATAAATTTTATGATCCTATGATCAAGAAAATCATTATCAGCTGTGATGTGATTTTTGATGAAGAACAAACTTGGCCGTGGGGTGAGCAAGGTGTTGATAAGCAAATTCCAATGAATTTTGAAGAAGAAGATGAGTTGGTGCAGCAACCCACAACAACCCAAATCACCACAGGCAATGTCCAAAGTACAACAACAGCTACAGAACCTGAAGATCGACCTCATCGTGTTTGACGGAGGCTTGCATGGATGAGTGACTATGAAGTAATAGGAGATGATCAATATGAAGATCCACTTACCCAATTTGCTTTGTTTTCAGATTGTGATCCAACAACCTTTGATGAAGCAGTACAAAAAGAAAATTGGAGGATAGCAATGGATGGAGAAATTGCAATTATTGAGAGAAATAACACTTGGGAGTTGATAGATCTTCCAAAAGGACACAAAACAATCGGAGTCAAGTGGGTGTACAAGACAAAATTGAACAAGAATGGTGAAGTTGACAAGTATAAGGCACGCTTGGTGGCGAAAGGCTACAAGCAAGAATTTGGAGTGGATTACAAAGAAGTATTTGCACCTGTAGCAAGACTTGACACAATCAGATTGGTAATTGCATTAGCAGCGCAGGATTCATGGCCTATCTTCCAATTGGATGTGAAGTCATCATTCTTGCATGGTGATCTTCAAGAAAAGGTATTTGTTGATCAACCTTCTGATTATGTGAAGCTCGGTAGTGAACATAAAGTTTATAAATTAAAAAATGCACTATATGTGTTAAAACAAGCTCCTCGAGCTTAGTATAGTCGCATTGATGCCTATTTTTTGAAGAAAGGTTTTAGAAAATGTCCATATGAGCATACACTCTTTATTAAAATTGGTGATGGTGGAAAGTTGCTTCTTGTATGCTTATATGTGAATGATCTTATTTTTACTGGGAGTGATAGTGCCATGTTTAACAAATTCAAAGAGTCTATGATGGATGAATTTGAGATGACTGATCTTGGATTGATGCATTATTTTTTGGGCATAGAAGTAATTCAATCTGCAATTGGAATCTTTATGTCTCAAAAGAAGTATGTTCAAGAGATTTTGGACAAGTTTCAAATGAATAATTATAACCCCGTGACTACTCCAACTGAAGTTGGATTGAAGCTCTTGAAAGATCCTAATGGAAGCAAGGTGGATAGCACTTTCTACAAGCAAATTGTTGGAAGTCTAATGTATTTGATGGGGACAAGACCATATATCATGCATGCTGTGAGCCTTATAAGCAGGTATATGGAGCAGCCAATAGAGTTACATTTATAAGCTGCAAAAAAGGATTTTTCGTTATTTGCAAGGAACTAAAAATTTTGGGCTGTTCTATAAAAAGGGAGAAAAGTCAGATTTGTTTGGGTTTACAGATAGCGATTATGCTGGAGATGTTGATGATAGAAGGAGTACTTCAAGGTATGTATTCATGCTTGGTTCAGGGGCGGTTTCATGGTCTTTAAAGAAGCAATCAATTGTTACTTTATCAACAATTGAAGTAGAATTTGTTGCTACAACTTCATGCGCTTGTCAAGCCATATGGTTACGGAAGATTCTTGGAGAGCTTCAGTTCAAACAACAAGAAGCAACTACAATATATTGTGACAACAGCTTAGCTATCAAGTTGTCCAAAAATCCAGTTCTACATGGGAGGAGCAAGTATATATATGTGAAGTACCACTTCTTAAGAGATCTTACAAAGGATGAAGTAGTTGAGTTAGTTTTCTATAGAAGTAAAGATCAAGTGGCTGATATATTCACCAAGCCCTTAAAGTTGTCCATGTTTCAAAAGCTGAGAAAGCTCCTTGGTGTTCGTTTGTTGGATATTCCAAATTGAGATAAGGTCCTTTAAACTGATTGTTTGCAACATCAGTTTAAGGGAAGGAATGTTGAACGAGTCAATGTTTCTGGTTTGTTTTTTATGTGTTAATAGACTATTAAGCACTTCTATTATGTGAATTGGTTGCTGTACGTGTAAAGTTAGTAGGTTGTGGTGGTTATTTGTTTGTGTAAAGCCTATATAAAGGCTATGGCGTCAGTTTTTATGTGTGTGGTTCTGCAGACGATTCCTCTGTTTTTTTATGTATATTAGTATCTCCTCTGTTCTCCTCTGTTTTTAACGCTGCTCTTGTGTATATTTGCATCTTCTTTGTTTTCAACACTGCATATATGCATCTCCTCTATTTTTTAACAGTGCTATGGATCATCTCATTCATTATTAAGTATGTTTTTATGAAATTTTTGCTCATCAATCAAGGTGTCATGGCCTTCCCTTGTGTTGTTTTTTCCATGGTAGTCAAAGGGGCGGGGTAACTCATCTTGTCCTTGGCAGCCATAGTTGCGTTGGGTGTTGGTACAAGTTGGTCTCTCCAAATCGTGGGTTGGTTGTTTGTCATGGGTTGCTTCGTGGATGTTGGTGGCTGCTTCGGATAGTCGGCATCCGATGGGATATGAGTTCAGCTGCCGGGGAGGCCCGTTTCCGAGGTTTTGCAACATCGTCGTTGATAAAAGTCCAAGGCTGCCAGAGTTGGAGCGTGGTCAGGCCGAGCGCATCGTTCGCTCATGGATGGAGCGAAAGGGGCTGCTAGGGCATAAAGGGCCTAAATGTAGCTAGGCTTAGGTTTATTTTAAGGGATCTTGGGCAGATTTCCATCATAATAGAAGTTGGGCCTGGGTGGGCTCAGTGGAAATAGAGAGCTAGCGTTGGATTTAATTATGCCATAAAAGGTTTAGGGCTTAGTTGGGCTGTGGTAGACGTTTTAGGTGGATTAGGGTTTGGGGGTTTAGTTTAGGTTTGTTTTAGGGCCTAGGCCGAATTTGGCTCAGTGTGGTAACCCCCCTGCGAATTGGTCCAAACGAGAAGGCCTTGATTCGGGCCCGAGCCCGGTTCGGGTCCCTTTTTCGAATAAAAAGTTAAAAATAATAAATTAATCTAAAATTCTGAAAAAAATATTTTTTCTGAATTCATGAGAAAGCTTAAAAATAATATTCATGGATAGTTTTTCTCTCAACATTGTGGGAAAATGGTTGTTAAAAAAATCATGCTAAAAAATCGAACAAGTCTTTAGGATTCTACCTTAAGATTTCAATTGCCCTTAAAGACAAATGCCCTTGGTTGTGCATTGTCATTGTGTTGATTTTGGCTTCCCTTTAATCTAGTTAGAATGACATC
This sequence comes from Eucalyptus virginea, assembly GCA_014182375.1. Lineage (NCBI taxonomy): Eukaryota > Viridiplantae > Streptophyta > Magnoliopsida > Myrtales > Myrtaceae > Eucalyptus > Eucalyptus virginea. The sequence continues at coordinate 10,078,032 of CM024523.1, read as the reverse complement.
TATCTTTTTCCTAAGTGTTAGGTCTTTGCTATCCCATGCAATTTATTTAATGCTTACCTCGGTTACTGATTGTTATGTTAATAATTGCGCATCCACATAATTACCTCATATGGATAAAATCAATTTGGATTGCCTAATAATTTTTTTTTAAATGAACAATATTAGGTACCAAAAAGATACTAATTAGTTAATTAGTGTAATCAAGTCTCCGTCCTTAAATTCTTTATTTATGTAGGAAGTGAGGCACACTTTCATGCCTCATTTGGTTTTTAATCGACTATAATAGGTTAGTGGTGACTCATTTTTAGAAAATTTTCATATTGTCAATTTGAATACATGACGTCGCGTGAGATATGAACTTGGGAGAGATCGCATCTAAATTGTGGACCGTTGGCCTATCCTTCAAGTAATACCACTAAACCTATTTCCCTTTGTACTGAAGGTAGGTTGCCGCACATACTCGCAAGTCTTGAACTTGTTGCTTAAGTTTGAAGTGTTATTAGCCTCTTGAGCATTTCTATCAATCTCTGACCATGAGTCTTCCATAGTTTGGTAGCAAGTCTCACTAGTTTCTTGTGCAAAATTACTAAGGTTCAAGACAAATTATCCATATTGAAAGCTTGTATGTCTTGCTCACGTAAAGTTTACTTTCGAATAACTACACCCTGATTCTCTTGTTGCCATGTTGTGGGAGACATGAATATGAGTACTCATGACTTACCTTGTGCACGTAAAATTGGAAGATAGGGATATCACGTCAACCAATACATATGCTTCGGACTCTCGAAAAGTGTTGCATACTCCTTTATTAGAACAAAATAAAAAGAGAAATTACGGATGTAGTTACCTCGAAATCCTTGGTGACTACGGAAAAGTATGCATCTTGCGGAGTAATATCATCAAAGTACAGTATCGGAGCAGAAGAGGCTAGAGCTCCGAGCACCACGTGTGAATTATTTTAGTCGGAACCACAAAACTAGTACTAAAATTTGCATTAACTATTAGAATTCAAGAACTTAATATAACGATAGGATATATCTTTTTCTCGTTAAAAAAGAATTAGGGGGCGCATGATAACCAAAATTTCTGTTTCAGAAATAGTTTTTCTATTCCAGACCTATTTCTAGAAAAGAAATCCGTTTGATAAACCTATTCCGTTTTTCTATTTCTGGAATAAATTTCTATTCCAGAAATAGATTTGGAAGAGAAATCAGAAATAGAAAAAATCTACTTCTCTATTTCTGAAACAGAAATCAGAAATAATTTCTCCCACAAACCCTAATCTTAACTGAAAAATAAAGGGCACTTAAACTTATCATTTTCACAACATAATCATACCATTGGCTTTTCACATATTCAACTGAGAACAGCTATCAAAACCTGTTAAAGTTCTCATGGACCCTTTCTTTATTATTTATTTCTACTATACACAGGTGCAATAAGTTTGGAACAAGATTCAATTTTATCCTTTCTACCATGCACAAATATCGATAGATAAACACCTATCACACTTAGGGTGCATTCAGTAACGATCCTGTTTTCGGGAATAATTTCTGCTCATAAATCATTCTTTTTTATTCTATTCCCATGAACAATTTCTAAGGATTTTAAGCTGTTTAGTAATTGTTCAAAATTTCAATTCCCGAAATAAAATTGCATTTGGTACCGTGCTCAAAATTTCTATTTCAAATCATTTTCTTTAATTTTTAAATAATTTTTATTACGTTTTTCTTTTTTCTTCTTTTCTTTTTTTCCTTTCTTTCTCTTCTTCTTCTTCTTCAAGCTACCGTTCGCTAAGCTTGGGATGACTAGCGACTGGTGACTAGCCAGACAAGGGCCGTGACCTCACCGGAGCGTCGTCGACCCTCGGTGAGGCCGTGGCTCATTGGCGGAGCCTTGCCAGCAACGGGGCGAGGCTCAGTTGAGCCATAGTTGGGTAAGCCTTGCTCGGTCAGGCGAGCCTTGCCAATGGTTGGGCTCACCTCCGACGAGCTTGCCGGACCGATTGCCGGCAACCGACGGTGGTGGGCAGCGGACGGCGGTGGACAGCAATGGCGGCGATGGCAATAGATGAAGAAGAAGAAAGAGGGAAGAAGAACAAGAAAAAAGAAAAGATAGTTGCTTGATTCTAGAATTGTTCCTGGGAATAAAGAATCAATTTTTTTTTACTTCTCGATTCTGTTCCAAATCTACTTTTGGGAATAAAAAAATAGAAATTTGTTCCCGGAAATTTGTTCCAAATCTGTTCCAGATCAGGTAAGATATCTCGGTTACATAACAAATCTGCTAACCAAGCATCTATGCGGTGTGTGTTGTAATATGTTGGTATGATTCAAACCGTTGAATGAGACCACACATTGCGCATCCATGGACATAGTAGAAATATATGTTCTGTTGTTTCTGAGTTGTGCATTCTACAGAGTTGACACTCTGAATCTGGAATGATGCTTATGTGATATATATTGTCCCTTGTAGATAGAGCATTATGACATAAAGACCACATAAAGATGCGTATCTTCGGGGGGGTTTTTATATTCCAAATCTTCTGCCAAAGTTGACGTGATGTTTGATATGAGGAGGAGGCGCAATTTTGTTCATTGGTGATTGTTGTAAATATGATAGTATTGTATCCATTCTTAACCGTGTATACACCATTTTGGGTGCCCTTCTAAATTAGTTGATCCTCTGTACAATGAGTACAGAGCTGGATGGGTAAGTATTTCCTCAATTGTGTGATCAACAAACTGTTGCCCGAAGGAGTTCATTCCAGGTATTATGACTCGGAAGAATAAAATCTGCAACCTTTGCTGGTTCCCCTCTTGGTGCAGGATCGCCAATGAGACCACGAGACAGCCATTTATCTTCTTTGATTGAGATCCGTTGCCCATTTCCAACTGACCATTGTAGGTGATCTAGAATTGAGTCTCTACCCATCAGAATGCTCCGCCAGCCCCATGATGGTCTAGGCCCTTTGTCAGCATGCCAGAACTTCGTTGAATGATAGTAAAAACCCTTAAAAAGTTGACTCCACAGAGAGGATGGGTTTTGTAGAGACGCCACGCCTGCTTTCCCAGTAAGGCTTTATTAAAGGTAATGAGGTTGCGAAATCCAAGTCCTCAAATGTATTTCCTATGCTTAAGTACATCCCATCGTTTCCAATAGATACCATATTTATTGCTATTGTTTTGCCACCAGAATCTGGCCACTCTCTGCTCAATATTTTTACATAGAGACACAGGAATCTTGAAAATAGACATGGCGTACTAAGGGATTGCCCGGATTACTGTCTTGATTAGAGTCTTCTTATCACCCTTGGAGATGAACTGTTCTTTCCAACCTTCGAGTTTTGAGTTTACTCAACCCAAGATCTAGGCAACCATCTCCTTTTTTGATCTCCCCCAATCCGATGGTATGCCTAGGTATTTACTAGTCTTAGTCAACACGAGTATTCGAAGTTCTTGGGCTAGGTTTTCCTGTAGACGAACGAGACAGTTCTTACTAAAGAAAATACCAGATTTATTCCCATTTACTGCTTGACCCGTTGCTAAGCAATATTGGTTAAGGATGTTTGCTAAGTTCTGACTTTCATGTATTTTCCGTCAAGGAAAAATATAGCATCATCTGCAAAAAATAGATGGGAGAGAGTAGGACACCACCTATTCAATTGAATACCTTTTAGATTGCCTATGCCCACAGCTCGATGAATAAGTGTTGACAGCACATTCACCACCAAAATGAAAAGATATGGAGAGATTTGGTCCCCCTGTCCAAGACCCCTTGTCGGGTGGAAAGAAGGTAGGTTTTCGCCATTAAGTCTAACACTGAGAGATGTGGTGGTGATGCAATGCATTACTAACTGAACCCATTTGGTATGGAATCCCAAGTGGAGTAGATAATCTTGAAGAAAGTCCCATTCAACTCGGTCATATGCCTTTTCCATGTCTAACTTCAGAACTGCATGAAATGTTTTCTTTCGATTCATGATTTGGAGCTGATGTAAGACCTCTTGAATGACTAAAATATTGTCTTGGATCTGACGGTCATTGACAAAAGTAGATTGCTCAATAGATATCAGCTTAGGTAACCAAGGTTTAAGGCGGTTTGTGAGGACCTTGGAGATGATTTTGTATATAAAATTACAAAGGCTTATAGGGCGGTATTGGTCTAGTCGTTCCGAGTTTGGGATCTTGGGAATTAAGGATATAGTGGTCCGATTAAACTCAGGTCGTATGACACCAAAGATGAAAAAACCTTGCACCGAAAGGAAAATATCTTCCTAGAGAATATCCCAATGATGTTGATAGAACATACCATTCAATCCATTCGGGCCTGGCGCTTTTGTTGCTCTTAATTGAAAGGCTCATTGTCTTACTTCTTCATGGGTGACATCAGCTATAAGGGCAGAATTCATATCCTCCATTACCACTTGTGGACATTGTATCAGGATTGGTCCATAGTCTCGATGGCCTGTCGAGGTGTACAACCGTTGAAAGAAAAGGCTTGTCATATCTTGCAGTCTTCGTTGATCTCAAACCCAAGTTAGATCAGCATCCTATAGCATAGTGATGTGATTGCGTTGCCTGCGTTGTATAGTGGTGGTGTGAAAAAATTTTGTGTTCTTATCCCCCCCATTTTAGCCAACTAACTCGTGATCTCATCGCCCGATATTGTTCTTCTTGCTGCCATAGATTCTGGATTTCTGATTTAATACAATGAACCTCCGTTGTATTATAACTGTTGTTGGGTTGATTAGTGAGGTACTGGAGTTTCTGTTTCAAAAGGCTAATATGATGGTGTCCCTTAGCCTTCATTGACTCCAAGTATTTAGAGCCACCGAAACAGTCATAAGTTTGGATAAAAGAGAGTGGACTGACCTTGGTTGGGAAAGCCAAGATTCAGCAATGACCGATCGGCACTCTTGATCTTGTACCCAAAAGGCCTCAAAGATAAAACTCCTATTTCACTTGGTAGCTTTGGCTTCCGTATGCAATAAGAGCGGGCTATGATCAGAACCTAGGGCAGGTAAGGCGAAAACTGCAGCTTCCGAAAAGGTCAGTCGCCAATCAATTGTACATATAATTCTATCTAGTCTTTCTTTTACTAACTCATCTCCATCCCGATTATTGATCCAAGTGAAAGCACAACCCTTGCTTTCAACATCCATAAGGGAGCAGGCATTTAAAAAATCACGAAAGGATTGCATTTAATAGTGGTCTGGTGATTGCTTACTAGCCTTCTCCCAATGGTAAAGGATTTTGTTGAAATCATCGACGCACACCCATGGTAAAGTGTTATAGGTGCTGATTTGATGCAGTTCATCCCATAATTGATATCTGTGAGAATATACCGTTGGTGCATGAAGACAAGTGAGGCGCATGGGTAGCCCATTGTCCACATCTGTGCATATCATGTCTATATAGTCCGAAGTCTGCTTTTCTATAGTTATAGAAGCCCGCTCATTCCAATAAACCATTATGCCACCTGTTTTTTTTGGATTCTCTCAAGTACTGTACTCTGATTTTTTGTTTCCATCAAGAACACCAAATGTGGCTTTTCTTGGGCCACAAGGGCCCGTAAGGCTTGAATTGTCAGGGGATTGCCCAACCCTTGACAGTTCCAGCTTAAAATCTTCATTTGTCACCTGGTGGCTTTTTAGGGCTAGCCACCATAGCCCATTTACTTGGTTCGTCAACCGCAATTATCGGTATGTCCATGAGTTGCATTTCCTCCAAATCCTCTTGTGCATGAGACTTTACCTCATAAGGGTTATACCTTTTAACTTTCTTTGAAGGACTTGCTTTGGCAGTCAAGCAAGTGCTTTTCATTTTCTTCGGCTTGGATGACCCAGCAGGTATATCTCTATCATCTTCGTGTTGTATAATTCCAGGGGTCTTCGTTGCTGCAGCTATTTCACCTTTGGAGATTCTAGCTTGATGGTGCCATTGAAGCGGAGCGGCAAAAGTAACTAGAGAGCAGTCGGCAGGAGTCTCAACAGGTGCTTTATTTTTATCCTTCCTTGGTTGTTCTACTAGTATTATTTGGTTGGATTGCTGAGGAGTTTTCGGAATAACGTCTTTAGTCTCGTCATTATTGCTGTGTGTCTCATAAAAGGTAACCTAAAAGGGGCTATGTTCGCGCACCTCCGCTCTAAGCCATTGGCCATAATACATGTTATTCTTTCTATCCATTTTATCTACATCAAAGGGAAAATCTTTGCAATGCATTGCATAATGACCAAGTTTCCCACATGAGTAGCAATAATGTGATAGTCGTTCATAACGGAAGTCAAGCCATATGTTCTTTCCTTCTAACCGGATTAACTGGCTAGTCTCCGCAGTTCTTGTAGGTTAATCTCTACTTTGGCTCGCCTAGCTCTAAAAGTGGTGCCATCTTTGTGTTCTACTTTGACATCTAGCACATTTTCCACATGTTGCACTACCTTCTGTATCATGCTCTCAATACACCTTTCTAGAGGAAGACCGAATATTTGAACCCAAAAAGCACAGGTGGTAAAATCATAACAGTGAAGGGGGGTATTGACATCTAGGGTTTCAATATAACTAAGTGATTGGAGAAAAGCCAAGGCCCATTATCTAGTATTCGCTGTTTTTCTGCTTCAAAATACATATAGCCCTGCCTCTGGTTGGGAAAAGTCTACTGTTTCTGTTCGCCAAGCACTCTTCGTAGTGTTTTGAAATGCTTGAAAGTTGATAGACGGGTTAGATAGGATTTTACCCACTAAGATCAGCTTGCATTCCTCTATTTTCTTTGCTGGTGCAACCTCATCCCATACCTCAATCTCCTGTGCAGACCAAAGGCAGCCCAGCCTATTGCAGAGAGCAGCAAGGCGAGCATCTTCTTCTTTGTTGGCATGCTCCATTGGCGGTGACATGGGAAAGCGCGACCTCAGGAGGGACTAATTGGGCGGAACAGGGGAGTCATCGAAGATGGAATGGCTCATGACGGTCTGGTCAAGAGTGCACAATCGTACAAGCACCAATTGTTTCAAATACGACATAAGTAATTGAAGGAAAGAAGGTAGGGAAAACAGGGAATCGGAGGCATGCAGATTAGAGGGGCGAAATCGGGCAAGAACTGTCGCACAGAGAGAGAATTGGATTAGAGGACAAGGGCGGCCTATGGGACGAAGAAATTGAGGAAATGCAAAGAAAGGCGCACAGACAGGCTTGGTCAGAAGGAAACTGAGACCAACATTGGAGCGGGAATTAGGGCAAGATTGGCCGATGGGATGATTAAAACGGAGCACTTGAGCGATGGGAACGAAGAGAAAAGGAAAACAACGCAAAGCCAAAACGGGCAACTATCTAAAACAGGAAGGAGAGGGAATTGCCATGGAAAGGAAGCTCGTGATATCAACGATGAGAGGAGGGTTTAACAGTCAACTACCATGGCAGTAGAGAGAAACTCTGCATATCGAGAGAGCGGATTTTTGTCACATGATGATTCGACATTACGAGAATGACGAGGCGGCCTGGCTCGAAGTCAATTCGGGTTGCGGGAGGACAAAAAGGAGACTAAAAAGAATAGTTAGGCTCGAAGTCAATTCGGATTTCAGGCAGCTTACTTGGAAAATATAAGTTTTAAGACATGATGGTGCGATGTGTACGTACCTTGTAATCCGAACATTACTTCCCCGCCTCGTCAAAGTATACGAACGTAAAATGTTTTTTGAGTGGAAAAAAAAACGTTTTGTTGAATAATCCTACCAGGAAGTTGCCTTAGAAAACTCACTCTAATATGGATAAAAGAACCAAAAAGTTTCGTTGGTTAATCCTGCCATGAAGCTTCAAGTGATTTCTAATTATTCAAACACGTCTTCAAGTTGGTGAAAAGTCCAAATCGAATCCTTCCAAAATCCACATCTTTTTTCTGTATTTCTTCAGTATATAAACAATTATTCACATGCAGATATACAGTCAGGATCGATGAAGAAGAAAAGCACGAACCCAGTGATTCACGTCATAGGACAATGTCTTCTTCGTCGATATAGCTAATCCACCGCTCACTTTAACGTCAGAGGTCGACGACAGTGAATTTGTGTGCGATTATCAAGTGACTATAAGACTTTAAACTGTATGCGTCGGCAGCGGACAGACACGACGACCGCGACATTAGTCCCACGCAAACATTGAATTAGATCGCGAACGAGTCTCGCCCTTCAATCAATTCCCAGATTCCCTATTGCTTCATGTTGGCATGCTGGTCCCATCACCCATGCTCGTGAGGCACGAGCAAGTACATTTATCTAATAATTTATTGACCAGGTTATTTCGAGTACGAAAAATGAAGTATTTTCTTCTTTTTTTTGATGACTGAGGGACCGCCGGAGATCACCTTTGGGGATCACATGACCCTTTGGTGCTCGGTAGCACCGGTGAGGCCTCACCGCAAGTCCCTATTTAGACGTAAACCCTCGGGGGCTGGCTTAGTAAATCACCCCCGGGACCCCCACTTAAGTGGCGAGCATTCAGAGATTCGAACTCGTTCTCTCAGTGATGAGATAGTAAAGCCCAACCATCATGGCTATCTACAGGTGGGTAAAAATGAAGTATTTGTCCTTGATGGCGCGGAGAATTAAAAGGAGAACGGATCTAGACTTAAAAGTCCTAGGGGTTACAAAGAAACTATATATGACTCCGACTTATAGCTAATTTATATCTAGTGCTATAGGTCTGTCAAAATGGGTTTTAAATTCATTTATTAACTCAAAATTACTTAAATAGGTCATAATGGGCACTTTAAATTTGAAGGTCCTAATCTAAATGGATCGTAAAATAAAAAGCCTAAAATAAATGAGTCTAAATGGGTTCTAAGGTCAACCCATTTTTAACCCATTTAAAATAGGGCATAAATTCGCTTTACTCTCTCTTCGACTGTCTCCAACTCCAGAGTCTCTATCTACTCCATCTCCCCCTCCAAGCCGAGCAATCGTCCCCAACCTCCGTCGCTCCTGAAGGCCATGGGAGCTACGATGAGGGGCCGAAGCGAAAGCCACTCTAGAGGGGGAGGACCCTCAGCATTGAGCCCTCCAAGCCGTGCAGGCACTAAAGTAGTTGAGCAACAAGGACCTGTGGTCGCTCAAGCTGGTTCGCGGCTCCGCCTTCGAGTGCCTCCTGAAGCACAACATGATCGCGATGCTCCGAGAGCTGCTTCGGCAGAGCCGGTGTGATTTGGCCCTCAAGGTGCTTGTTCTATTGCTTTATTTGTCATGGGTCTTGCGATCCATTGCAGGTTCTCGCACTCGTGAATGAGTTGCGACTGGATGTCTTTGTTATGCTTTTCGCTTGTAGCTTTAATTTTGTTAGTTTTCTGTTTGGGAGTCGGATTGACTCTAGGCCTCTTTGGAGGAAAATGCAATTGCCCTGTTTGCCCCTTCCGAGCTCTTCAATCACATATTCTCTCTTGTGCAATGGACGTCGGTGAGGGTGATACGTCATGGGGAGGCTGGAGAATATGTGGGGGGGCGCTTCAATTAGACCATGTCTTCGCGTTCTAACCGGCGGATAAGTAATGTAATTGATGCATAGCTCTGATTTCATGACTTGGAAAATCACTTAGTCTTTTGATGCTTACATGCTGAATCCTATAGCTGTGGAAGGTTACCTCCCAATCCAACAAGAGAATCCACATTTCTTTTTGCTTTGACCAGAATTTACGGTCAGGGTTAATCTTCTGAAGATAATTGGGCGTGCTTTAGTTCTATTTCTTAATTAAATCACGCAGAAGGACCAACCTTTTCTAGATGAATCCCTATCATTTTGTTATTTACCCAGCCAACTACCTTTCTTGGGAGAATTACCAAAAAAGTCCTAAACCTATTGCAATTGTGTCAATTCAGTTCTAAACTTTTTTTTTGTCCAAATTAATCCTAAACCTTTTATAATTGTGTCAATTCAGTTCATCCGGCCAAAATTGGCCGGCCGGCGCTGACGTGGACGCCGGCGGGGGACAGCCGACAGGCAAGGTAATTTTTTAATATTTTTTTTTTTTTCGAATTTTTAAATATTTTTAAATATTTTTTAATATATATATATTTTTGGCCTTCTTCTCCTTCCTTTGGCCGGCTAACGCCGGCCAAAGGTGAGGGGGCGAGGCGAGGGCGAGGGCGAGGGGTTGACCTCGCCTAGTGGCCGAGGGCGAGGCTGACCGTCGCCATCATCGCCCCCGCCCCTCCACCGCCTCCCCGTCCCCGATCATTGGCACGATCTCCCCCTCCGAGCTCAAGCGGCCCTCCCGGCCGTGACCGTCACCAAAACCTTGTTCCGGTGCCTCGGGGACTCGACGAGGACGAGATCGAGCTCCTCCGCGGGTTCCTCGACTACACCACGCAGCGCGGTGGGGCCTCGCCCTCGCTAGTGGCCGGCGAGGGCCGAGCTCGCCGGATCTAGCGAGGCTCAGCCTCGCTCAGCGACAGCGAGGCCGCCGTTGCCAGATCTGGTGAGGCTCGGCCTCGCCCGGCCATGGTGAGGTCGAGCCTCGCCTTGCCGTCGCTAGGCGAGGCTCGCCTCTGCCAATGGCCGGTGAGGCTGACCTCGCCGGCCGGCCGGAGGAGGGAGAAGAAGGCCAAAAAAAAAAATTTAAAAAATTTAAAAAAAAAATTTAAAAATTCGAAAAAAATAAAAAATAAAAAAATTACCTCGCCGGCCGGCTGTCACCCGCTGGCGTCCATGTCAGTGCCGTCCGGCCAATTTTGGCCGGATGGACTGAATTGGCATAATTATAAAAGGTTTATGACTAAATTGGAAAAAAAAAAAGTTTATGACTGAATTGGCACAATTACAATAGATTTAGGACTTTTTTGGTAATTCTCCCACCTTTCTTTAACCTAAAAAGTAAAAAAAAAATGAATACTTCCTAGAAAAGAATCACACTACCTTTTTTATTATTTACTGAGAATCATGCTTCAACTTTAAAAACAATTTTTATATCAAAAGCATACTTTCTTGAAAAGAAGCTTTGGCATTTTATACGTATCGCGAGCACATTACAAAATCATTACAATCTAGAAGAGGGCAAGAAATACATGGAGTTGAATGGTCAAGCGACGGGCAATCATTGCAAGTTAGCGTCATCCCTATATCCATCGACGGGACAAATATAATCCCAAATTTGTACTGTTTACCCTAAAAAATGAAAAACTTTTGATTGTTATCAACAATTTATTGATTTAGTTGATGAAAATAAAGTTTGGTTATTTATGAAGAGAATTATAGATAAATTGAGGAGAATTGACAACTCATCAATAAAGTTATCTACGACACATAACATGAAGTTATCGATGAGAACCTTGAAATGATGAAATCATTGATATTGATGTCAAGCAATTGAGGATAATCGCTGGACGGTTATTTTTATTGCTACTACTTTAGGATTGTCGATAAGTATTGCTATAATAAGAGACCACATACTAACTTCTTGTGGGCACAGAAATTTGTAATCTCTGTTTGTTACGTCAATTGTAGACTTTAAATAACCACATCATACTCTTTATAAACCTCTGAGTCCCTCCCTAACAAATAAACAAAACTCATAATCTTTCAATAACCAAGTTAATCTAATTCATATTATTCTTGTCAACAATTATGTGGCTAATCAAAATATTTCACAGAATGGACCTCCTGTTGGGCCAATTCCAAATGGGTATATTGTGACGCCTTATGATGCAATCTTCCCTCCAAATGTAGGAAATTTTTCCATATAGGCCAAATATGCCACTTAGCCCTAACGTCAACAATCCGAATCAAGATCGACCTTTGAGTTCTAATCCTAGGGGGCAAGAAGGTCAAACCCATTGACCTATCTATCCTGAATCTAAGGGGCAGTAAGATCAAGTTTATCGATTCATGAATCGAGACCAAGTGGCTGAAATAGTGATACAACAAATAGGTGCTGACAGAGGGGTTATTAGGCCTCTTTATAGACTAGCTCAATTAGGCAAATAGGATCAAGTCGAGCTCGCGGCGTCAAGCCTAACTCCACATCAAAGCATCTAACTATAAATAAAAATTGCTTACTTATTTTCGGGTCTGAGCAAGCTATGCTTAGGCCAAATTAGGCCCGTTGAGTTGCCGCTTCATTGTCATATCTTAGGCCAACTACCAAAGGTTCGATACCTTAGGAGGGAGATTAATGAATGGTTAGGTTCAATTCTAAGTATAAATTCCTTTATCTTCATTCAAAATCATGATATTTTTCATGTAGGGATCGGCTTGCATGGATAAAAATGTTGTACTCCAAAAGTAACTAGAAATGTCTTTGTTAGTAGAAACAAGACAGATTTAGCCAAACGATAGATATTGAGATGATAGAAAGTTGGAATGTGCCCTTCTCTTTAGAACCCTCCCTGAGTTATAGATGCATATAGATCTTAATCCTAGATTGAAGAATGATATTATATGTTGACGGTTTCTTTTAATGAAAACAACTTGGCTTCTATCAGATTTAGTTATGCAGAAGCGAATGTTAGCTAAAAAAATAGTATGCTGAATTAGCCGATAAATAGTAAGGGTTCAGTAATTGGGGAGAGGATTGGATTTCCGTAGCTCGAGAAGTGTGGGTTCTTGTTGACACCTAATTTTGGAAAAATAAAATTGCATTTTGAACAAATAAAAAGAAAAAAAATGAAAATTGGGGAAATTGATTTGATTGAATTATGCAAGGAAATATGGAATTCTAATGGATGTCCGGATTTTGTAAATGCAGAAGCAATTTAAAAATCAAATGAATAAGGGGTAAGAACTTTGTAAAATTGAATAAATCTGAACAAGATCGAGCTAATTGCGAAATCACGTTCTAATTTACAAATTTGATTTAATGTGATAAGAGATAGAAACTTAGAAAATGCCTTAAAAATGCAGCCGTCTGGAACTATTATAAAAGAGTGCTGCATTTTTCAAGAATGAAGGGGGGTTGGAGAGAAAATTCGTGCAAAAAGCCCTTCTTCTTTTTTTCTCAAGTAAAAAAATATAGAAGATTGACCAAAAAAAAAAAGTAAAAGTAAAAAAATATAGAAGACAAAGAGGGATTTGACAAAAGGACGCCAGCAGAGGGAGAGAAGACCTGCGAAGGGACGTGAGAGTGAATAGAAGAAAAGATAGAGAAATAAAAAAAGAGAGAAAAGAAGAAATTTCTTCTTCTTCCTCGCGGGGTTTCATCCGCCGAGCCCGACATCGTCGCCGCGCCTGCATCAGCCACGCCTTCGGCCGCTCGCCACCGCGCGTCCATTCTTCGCTAGCCCAGCCGGAGCCGCGCCACCGCGACACCAGCCGCTTCCGCGACCCGAGCGCCCCAGCTCCGCCTCTGCCGTCGCCGACCCGAAGCCCCGGAGCCCGCACCGCCGCTGCTCGCCACCGCGCGTCCGTTCTTCGCCAGCCCAGCCGGAGCCGCGCCGACCATCGCCGTACCACCGCGACACCAGCCGCCTCCGCGACCCGAGCGCCCCAGCTCCGCCTCTGCCGTCGCCGACCTGCAGCACCGGAGACCACACCGCCCCTGCTTGCCTCCGCCCAACGCTCAGCCGCCGCCGCGCCGCTGTCCCTGCCTCGACCCGACGCCACCGGAGCCCGCACCGCCGCTGCTCGCCTCCGCCCGGCCCCCGACAGCCAGCCTCGCGCCCACGCCGCCGCTGCAAACCTCACCCGCGTCTGCACCAGCGCCCGTCGTCCGCGACCTCCTCTGCTCCGACGCCGCAGCCTCCCCCGCGACGCCACTCGCCGTCGCCCTGCTTCGCCGGAGTCCCTCACCGGTAGCTACCCTCGCTGCTCTCGCCGGACTTGCTGCTTTCCGTTGATCCGCTCGCCGGAGTCCGTTGCCGGCGAATCCCCTCACCGGAGCAACCATCATCTTTGCTTGGAGAAAAGAAAAAACAAAAAAAAGAAAACACATTAGGTAGTTTTTTTAGTTTATTTTATTTTATTTTACTTTATCTTTTTTTTTTTTTTTTTTTTGGTATAATTAGTCTTTAATATATGATTGGAAATTCCAACATATCACATGATTCGCAATAAATAGCGTGGGTTTTTTTTTTTTATTTCATCTATAAAGCTTTAGATGAAGTAATTAATCGGGAATAAAATTGATATTTTGATCTTTAAGGCGCTAAGATCAATTTATCGATTTTACTAGCGAAATATTACCCTATGATCTAAATGATGTGTGATATTTTCAATGATTTTGAATTATCTGTTTTGTCTTAATTGTTTTAATTATCTTGAAATATGTTTGGGTTAGAATATTACTTGCTTTAGGGTCATTTGCATATTTGGACTAAACATTTTATTTATCATCAATTTTTGAAAAAAAAAAAATAAAAGACATGAATTTAGGATGTTAGATTTTTGTTTCATTAGCTTAAATTACATGTTTAATTATTTGACTTTTTCGAAATTAATAAAACAAAAACACAAAAAAAAAAAATCATGCATAAGTCATGTAGATTTATGGCATATTTTGTACGTTACTGCATATTAGGGTAAAATTGCACTTAGTTTAATTCTAGATAATAGTTTTCTTAATTTATTATAAGTTTAGATATTATATAAATTACATTTTAGGATTATTTGGGTTAAGATAATATTTTAGTTTAAATTAGGATTTGGCTTAACCTAATTCCTAATGCAAATTAAATAGAATCTTCATCTAGTTAAATAATTTTCACATTTTTCCTAATTCCGAATTTTCATGAAAAAATACAAAAATGACTTAGGATAAATTAATTTTAATCCCTAGGATAGATTGCATTTTTTTAAAATAAATAAAAATAAAAAAAAAATAAAAATAAATAAAAAACGTCATTGCATGTCATTTAGAATTAGATTCATGAAACGCATGCCATTTAGTGATCATTGCTAGGTTCATTTAATTAGAAATTGCATGTCATTAGAATTAGGTCATTTAGGCTGCATTTGTTTTCGTTTCTTTTTTCTGTTTTTAAACAACTTTTTTTGTTTTTTTGTTCCTTGGAATAAAAAAGGAACAGAAACGCGTTTGTTTACATTTTTGTTCCAAAATTATTTTTGTTAAAACACATCCTAATGCAAAAATGCTAAAACAAAAAAGGTCTGCATGTTTTCTTTTTTTTTTTTGTTTATGAACAGAAATTTTGTTTTTTTGTTTAAGTAAAAAAAAAAAGTAAACGCGTTTGTTTCTTTTTTTGTTCAAAATCAGATTTTTGTTCTCGAAACACAAAAAGAACATAAATGAGAAACAAAAAAAAATTGTTTCTTGCTCCATAAACACTTTTGAAGAAACACTTCTCTCTTCTATTTTCTTCTTCTTTTTTCTTTCGCCGATCGCCGGGCCGAGCCTCATCGGTCCCTTGCGAGGCTCGGCCTCGCCATGGCCGGGCGAGGCCGGCCCCGTCGGCCGGTCGCGGAGGCCAACGATTGGCCAAAAGAAGAAAAAAAAAAAGAAAGGAAAAAAGGAAAAATAAAATAGAAATATTAAAAAATTAAAAGAAACAAAAAAGAATATAATTTACCAAACGTATTTCTATGCATTTTTTATTCAGGGAACAAATTTACCAAACGCATCTTTTTCGGTCAAAAATTGTTCCCCTAACAAAACACTTTTTTCTATTTCGTTCCCTAACAATTTTCAACGTAAACGTTACCAAACGCGCCCAAAAAGTTATTTCTTGTTTTTGGAACACATTTTAGGAACACTTTTTCTCTCTCTTCCATTTTCTTATCTTTTTTTTCTTCTTCTTTCTTCTTCTTTTTCTTTCTTTTCTCGGCCTCGGCCATGGCTCGGCCATGGCCGTCGAGGGCCGGCGACCTCGCCGGAGCGTCACCGGCCCCCGGCGAGGCTCGGCCTCGCCTTGGCCGGGCGAGCTTGGCCTCGCTGGATTTGGGCGAGCTCGAGCTCGCCCGGCCAAGGCGAGGCCGACTTCGCGTCGGGCTAGGCGAGCTCGATCTCGCCTAGATCCGGCGAGGCCGAGCTCACCCGGCCAAGGCGAGGCTAAGCCTCACCCGGCCTACGGTGACGCTCGGCCTCGCCGTGGGTGAGCGAGGCCGCCGACCCTTGTCGGCTGGTCGCCGGCCATGGCCGAGGCCGGCGTCCGGCCAAAAGAAGAAAAAGAAAAAAAGAAAAAAATAATAAGGAAAAAAATAAGAAAATAAGAATGAAAATAGAAAAATAAAATAAAAATATTAAAAAATTAAAAGAAAAAAAAAAAAATTATACAAATTTACCAAACATGTTTCTATTCTTTTTATATTTTTGGAACAGATTTACCAAACGCTTTTTTTTGTTCAAAAATTGTTCCCTAGAACATAAACATTTTTTTCTATTTCTGTTTCCTATAACAATTTTTAAACAGAAACGTTACCAAACGCACCCTTTAGTTAATATTGCATTGCATATTGCATGATTTTCATTAATTAAGTGAAAACAAATAAAAGAAATTGCGTGTTAATTAGAAATCATATATAGGGTTGATGATGTGAATTTTTAATCTAATAATGCAGATGCTTTCGTTGTTACAAGGTAAGTCCGCGCATTTTTTTTATTATTTTATTGCTTTATTGGATATTAAATTGGTAGTTTGTGCACCCGTATGATCACCTCACATGTTAGGAAATAGATTTAAAATCAATTTAAGCTGCTCGCAAAAACATTTTTTTTGAAAAATAAAAGAGTAGTACTGAAAGGGCATTAGAGAAATCTAGTGTAACCAAGTCCCCGTACCCATAGTCTCTAGTTCGTAGGAGTAAAGTGAAACTCCTGTTACTTTACTTGGGTTTCTAATCGACCCATCAAAAAATATATTAGTGGCGACTCCTGATTAAAAAATCAATTGCATGCTAAGAACTTGAACCTAAGTCGCGAATTGGTATGGATTTGGGAGAGCCCGAGTTAAGTTTAGACTTAACAATCCATTAGCTAAATTTTAGGTGGTCCACCCAAAAAATTAGGTCGCGATAGTTCTCATGTGAGAATTGTCCAAGAAAATTATTGAAATCGGTAGCGCAGCGGAAGCGGATCGTAATTTTGCAATTATATTGAGAGCTATAGAAATGGACGGAAATAAAATAAGGAACAAGAAAATGACACTAAAAATTTACGTGATTTGGTCCGAATGTCGAACCTACATTCACGGAGAGAGCCAGTAAAATAATCTACTATAACTCGGAGAATTACAAGATTATAATTATTCATGCACTCAAGTTTTTTTAGCCTTACTTTATACCTAATACCCACGGTATTTAACAACTCGATTTAATGGACTCGACTCCGCAATCCTCTCTGAGCTCGCGCCTCTCACTCTCTCTCGAGCTCTTTCCTCTCGCTGCTGCCTCGTCCTCGGAAGCCCCCCACCTTTTCATCGGTGGAAGGGAACGAAACAAAACAAAATTGTACTCCAGAATTGTCAACACGGTGCCGATCTTTAAAGCATACACCTCCATGCAATTAATGATGGCTTGTGAGCGTATGATCATCATGCACTGACACAAGACACAAGGAGAATAGCTTCTGCCTTTCCTCTTTCTTCATTAATCCACAACAAGATGAAAGAAGTCCACAAAAGATGACCAAGAAGAGAGAGAGGATTCGGCGCCTACAGGATAGGCTTCTGAAGCAGCAAGTGCTCACCAATTTCTATGGGCATGCATGCACATGGCCATGTGCACGCATTTTAATGAGATTGAAGAAATTGGAGGATCAACTCTTCAGAATAATTTCATGCTGAAAAGTGAGAAGGGCCACAAAAGTCAACACATGGACTGTGGCCTTCATTTCCAGCGTGAAGCTCATATCTGGGGCTGGATCCTTTCGGCTCCTATCACGCGCCATTTCTCATCAAATGCTCTGCGGACATTCTTTCTCGTTTTGGCATGTAAATGTTTTGTATGGATTGAATATATGAATTCGAATTCGAGATATAATTTAACAAAAATCGACCTAGCATGTCATCTCATTAAAAGCCCAAGAAGCAAGAATTTATTAACTATCTTTTTCCACTTCCAAGGTACTCAGCATGAATCGAAGTTCTGCATTTTTTATGCTGAAAAATCGATTGTGCCTTTATTCCCTATAAAAGAGATTTAACTATTGACATATTTTAAACCACATTCACCCTACTCTTAATTCCAGTGTACGGTCTCAGTGAACAAAAAATGATTGAGCGGGGGACATAATTTGAGATTTAGTATATCAAACATTATTCGTTGTAAAAATCAAGAAAAAATGGTATAACACGAATATAACCCGAACAAGACGACAAGTTTGCCTCAACACGAACATGACATAGTCTGATAAAGCATATTGCATGACATGCATGATTAACGCAATTATTGCATGTGTTACCATATTTGGTACCAATGTATGTTAAACTGTTTACTAATATAAATTAATAGTATGCACAATAAACACGAAAAATGCGGTAAGTTACAATAACGCATCCAACATATTTCTCGACATTATGAGCATTTTCAGTTCACATTAGTCTAAAGTGTACTATGTCTTTTAGTTTTTCTCTACGGTTAATCATTTTGATATCTCAGTTTACCCTTCACACAAGAACATGAATGAAGACGCAATTGTGGTCTTTACTCTCAACGCTATTAGCATTATTCCGTGCAATGACATTCCCATATGACGTATACTAATTATTTTCCAAAAGCATGAAGATCGGCATAATATGTGGCTATCCATTTTCTTATAATCTCAACCTCGGTTTTCCGTTGCTTGACCAACCAAATTGGATCGTTTTCCCTAGCTTGATGTAAGTCCAAACAATGAGAACCTGCATGTAAGAAATTATTTTTACTGCATTAATTCTAGTAATCCAATCAAAATCTAAAGATGGAAAGACTATCCATTCCATTTCCTTGGTTTGACAAGAATCGAGTCGACAAATACCTTCAGCTATGTAGACGGCAACCACGGTATCTGATATATTCGTCAAGACCCTATAATTGATGATACATAAGAATTATTTTGAAATCTTATCGAATTCAGTGATTTTCTAGAAATCTATAGGTTTTAATGCTACACGTACCCGCCACTGCTAAAAGGATCTTGAAGCCCATTGGAGAAAACAATGTTGCTAGCGAACCTGTGCAAAACAAGTTTTATGTCCTGCAATTTTTCATAGTCAATGAACAAACTAAAGAGCGTCATATGTTATATATATAACCATATGGAAAATTAAAGGAGTATCCTATATACATATATATGATTTTATTTTTGTGACCGTAAATGACCACCATAATAAGTAGTGACCCAATGTGGCCGAGGTGCGACGCCAAATAAAGTCTTGCAGTTATTCACGAACTCATTTAGGTCGAAGGGTTCTGTTTGAAACATAGTGTTGTTGGTGATGCCCGAAGGATTCACAATCTCGCTACATGTCTGCACAGCCAAACGACCTCCATTTTGTTAGTACAACACAAAACTCGAAGGTTGACTAATCATGGGGAAAAGGTTGGAAATTGTGTTCATGACTCTTAATCTACTAAGCACATCATTATGAGGTGTGGCCAATTATATTCAAATGAATCAAACTACTCGCGAATTACTCCTGCTCGACCATTACACTGCATAGACTCTGCTCAGAAAATATAAGACGCATATAATGCCGAATCCTGGAGTTGTTCGTTCATCACTCGAGTTTGAGATTAGCGTTGTTTTTTCATATTCAATCCGAGTCAATTTCAACTGATAGTAGTAAACCAAAATTCGTTTATGATATTGAACTATATTGGGTACCTGCCAACGCCAACCCAAAACTGTTTGAGAACCCAAATCAATCCGAGATTGACGCTCAGTTTAATAGTGCAAAGTCATACTTAAACTAGCTTTTTGATAAGCGGATGGCATCGGGCCCACCTTGAGCCTGAAAAGACTTCATCTAGTAGAACTTGAGTCTCAAAAATCAACCTGGCCTTTATCAGGTGTCGGCATATAATATAGAGGAGCCAAGGTTTAGTAGTAAATAATAGGATGGATTTGACTTGACTCTCGACTGCATAACAATCTAATTAATTGCCAATAACGAAGTATAAAAAGTAAGTGATGAAAATGCAAGTCGCATGTAGAGGTGATAAGTACATATTACCCACCTGCCATTGCCATCCCAGAGGAGTTTGAGCAGATACACCAGGAAGGGGTGCATTGCCGTGGCATGTAAAGCTGCGATTGGTGGCAACAAGGCCCGCATAGATTTTCCCCAGAAGGCCGTTTCTTGGAGAAGCTCCGTTAATGGCGTCGCACATAAGTTTCACGGGTTGACTAAATGGATCGTTGTACTGAGCAACATATTCGTACTGCGATTTCAGTTACCGCTTGAGATATGATGAACTTTGCAGGGGACTAGACAGAAGGAAAATAATACAGTTGGAGCTTTCATAATTATTTTCAGAGTCAGTTAAAAGATATAAAATAAAAAATAAAAAACTATTTCCACCTGCAAGTTTTGAAAGTGTTGCTCAACTTCGTGAGACCATGAGGCTCAGAAGCAACTCTATCGATTTCTTCCCAGGATCGTCTTATTGTTTGGTGGCAAGAAGAACTAGTATCCTGAAAAAACGCCCAAACATATGTTCAAGTGATCGATTTGACTAGAGAAAATGCATTCAAATTGAGATTATTACCAAAAAATCTTTTGCTACGACTGAATAGAATGCGTCCTGGGGCGTGCTGTCGACAGAGAAGAGAACTGGAGCAGATGATGCCAAAGCTCCGAGAGCCACATGAGGGTACTTTAATCGGAACCATGAAGCTAGCACTGAAATTAAACATATGAAGATTGAAACACATAGTTTTAAGGTATATGTAGAAATATGGTGTTGATTTTTTCCTCTTAATCTAACGGGAGGAAATTTCTTCAATGCCTTTGGGGCAAGCTATCAATATTTATATGGATTATCGCTGTCAATATGACTGGCGCTCATTAGGAAAGGCTCCATCCAGGAAATGTTCAAGAACAAGAACCCATGGCAGATTATATATGATCATTACATCCTACGATAATAACTGGGTCAACGTGAATTAGCAATATTCGGTTTAATGTATATGGTGCGCGATATTCTTTTAAGTTCGATTTATAGTGGTAGTCATGTTGCTTCTATATGAAAATATATTCACTTACTTCCCCCATATGATCCTCCAATGACAATGATCGGAGATTGTTTGGCATTCAACTTCTGCTTTAGGTATATGAGGATTTCTGCGTAATCGGCAAGAGCTTGCTCGGAGTTGAAATATCCACGAATGTTAGGGTCACTTAGGGCTTTGTCAAATGCCAACCCGTACGGGATTGATTCCCCGTAAAATCGATGCTGCAAGATTACAACTTACGTTCTTAAATACGTAACTACATCCATATGCACGCCAAACGGAAGGGAAAGAGAACGTACAACCAAGCAAATAATATGGAGCATTTTTATTACCTCTATATAGACCAAAAGCGCTCTAAATTGAGCCGCGTTATCCGGAAGAAACCTGTCAGCTTCTATGCTGAGATCGATGGGTTGTTCGGCACCAAGATAAACGAAAATCGGAGCGTGTGATTTCGCGCCACCCCAGAACTTGGAATTGATCACGTATCTTTGTTTGAAGGTGGTGTAACTTTCGGGCCTATAGTTGAAATGATCGAGCGTTTGGTTGTAAGAGAAAAATTGGAAGCCCTCTGTCAACACAGAAGCTCGGACCGCCCGTGTGGGATCTTGAATCAATGTTCGGTGGAGTACGCTCAGCTTCGGAATATTGTAATCGATTAAGTTCTCTCCGGTCGCAACACAAGCTAAGCTCAGTATCACAATGATCAGAAGGCTATAATGCGATGAAGACATGTTCTGGTGTCTGGTCATTGCTTAGGCTAAAGCATGGATGCGAAGGGAAGGGTTTTTGTGATATTCCTTGGCCTCAACTAGTTCACCTTTATATAGCAACCCGCGATCCCATTTTGCACTATTACTTTACATGCAAAATTACGTCCGAGCAATTTAGCATATAAGGACTCTAGGTGACCTAGCTCGAAAATCATATGGAATTTATTACAAAATTAAAAGAAAGAACAAAAAGGTGGCAATGATTTTTGTAGTCAATGGTTTCGCATCTACTTAAACATATTGTTTGTGGAATACACAACCTGTATTTGTATGTTTACATTGCCTTCATAAATGATTATGTCGTTAGCTGGTTTGTGTTGTTACTGTTTGACTAAAAGTCCTTTCAAACGCTCAAATGGAATATGATTGCCGTTAATAACAAGGATGAGGTGGGAATACTAGGATAATTGATTGTTTGCGACAAAGTCTTCGGTAGACGGTCGAATATTCAGCTTTTATTCCGTAAGGTGCCCACAGATCACCATTTAATTAATCAGTTAGGAACTATCCAGTTATAAACCGTGAGATAATAATATAATCCTAGAGTATAAGAGCTGAACACAGTTTGGCAAAACATAGATGTAGAAACAAATTGGAAAAAAACCTTCTGAAAATGGGAAAATAGGCATCCCAAGTGATCACTAAGTTTTAATTTTTTGGCCAATAAGTGCTTCTTCAAATTTATAAATTTTGGCTAGAAATTGATAACATAGTCACTAATGGTTCTATGTGGCACGACCGGCACTAAAGTTGACATTTTTAATAATTTTTAAAATTTTAATTTTTTTTTTGGTTTTTTTCTTCGTCTTTTTTTTTTTTTTTTTTTTTTTGGCCTAATGGCCTCCATGCACTTGGCGAGGCTTGTTATGCCCTCGTGGCCCTTGCGCAGGCCAAAGCGAGGGTGTGGAGCGAGGGCCAATGGAAGAAGGAAAGAAAAAAAGAAAGAAAAGGAAAATAAAAAATATGAAGAAATTAAGAAAAATTTAAAAATGTAAAAAATTGTCTAATTTTACATCAACTATGTCACATAGGGCAATCAAGACCGACTAAATTATCACGTTAATAATCTCTTGCCAAAATTGGTTAGAATAATTAAATTAACAAATCTTAAAAGGTTTAAGACTAAATTAGAAAATCATAAAAAAAATTAAAATTAAATTAGCACAATTGAAATATTTATGATTAAATTGGCAAGTTGTCAAAAGTGATGAAGTAAAAAGTTTATGACTAACTTGGCCCTTTGTACAATAGGTTTAGAACTTTTTGGACAAATTTTCTTGCTTTTCTTATGTCACTTTGTGACTGGTAAACTTTATTTTTCCTCCCCTCACGGTCGCTTGGGGTCTTAAGTGGGACGCCGGGGGTGGTGGATCCTCCCGCTTACGTGTCCCCCCGGGTTTACTCGCCGGCTGCCGTTGTACGGGTTTCATGGGTCACCAAAAAAAAAAAAATCTTCATTTTTTCTTACTCTAAAGAGGAACTTTTTACTTATCACTCGTTCCATTATTTTATTCGTGAATCGCTGCCCTTATGTGACGTTAGAAAGCTTTCTTAATTTATGTGCTGAGTGAGACTTGCGTAGTTTTTTCTCCATTAGAGAATTGTTTAATTCTGGTTTATATATCACCATTTTGAGGGAAAAGTGCCAAAAAGTCCTAAACCTTTTGTCATTATGCCGATTTAGTCCTAAACCTTTTTAAGTTGTGCCAATTCAGTCCATTTGGCCGGCCGGAGCGCGTGGATGCCGGCCGGAGACAGCTGGCCGGCGAACAATTTTTTAATATTTTTTTTTGAATTTTTTTAATCTTTTTCGATTTTTTTTTCGAATTTTTTTTCTTTTTTTCTACTTTCTTCTTCCTCGGCGGTGCCGGCGCCGGCCGGCGAGGCGAGGGCCGGCGAGGTCGGCCTCGCCGGCCACGGGCGGAGGCGAGGCTCGGCTTCGCCCGGCCCGTGGCGAGGTCGAGCCTAGCCTCGGCTCGGGCGAGGCCGAGCCTCGCCTCGGCCGGGCGACGGCAGCCTCGCCGTCGCCGGGCGAGGCTCGTCCCCGCCGGCTTGGCGAAGGCAAGCCTCGCCGGCGACGGCGAGGCCGCCGTCGCCCCAGATCCGGGCGAGGCTCGACCTCGCCACGGCCGGGCGAGGCCGAGCCTCGCCTCGGCTAGGCGACGGAGGCCTCGCCGTCGGCCGGGCGAGGCCGCCGTCGCCAGATCCGGCGAGGCTCGACCTCGCCATGGCGGGCGAGGCCGAGCCTCGCCTCGCCGGGGCCGGGCGACGGCGGCCTCGCCGTCGGCTGGCGAGGCTCGCCCCGCGGGCGGGCGGCGAGCCTCGCCGGATCCGGCGACGGCGGCCTCGCCCGGCGACGGCGCGAGGCCTCCGTCGCCTAGCCGAGGCGAGGCTCGGCCTCGCCCGGCCGTGGCGAGGTCGAGCCTCGCCGGATCCGGCGACGGCGGCCTTGCCGTCGGCCGGGTGAGGCTCGCCTTCGCCGGGCCGGCGGGGCGAGCCTCGCCCGGCCGACGGCGAGGCCGCCGTCGCCCGGCCGAGGCGAGGCTCGGCCTCGCCCGGCCATGGCGAGGTCGAGCCTCGCCGGATCCGGCGACGGCCTCGCCCGGCGGCCGACGGCGAGGCCTCCGTCGCCTAGCCGAGGCGAGGCTCGGCCTCGCCCGGCCGTGGCGAGGTCGAGCCTCGCCGGATCTAGCGACGGCGGCCTCGCCGTCGCCGGGCGAGGCTCGCCTTCGCCGGGCCGGCGGGACGAGCCTCGCCCGGCGACGGCGAGGCTACCGTCGCCCGACCCGAGGCGAGGCTCGGCCTCGCCCGGCCGTGGCGAGGTTGAGCCTCGCCAGATCCGGCGACGGCGAGGCTGCCGTCGCCCGGCCCGAGGCGAGGCTCGGCCTCGCCCGGCCGTGGCGAGGCCGCCGTCACCCGGCCCGAGGCGAGGCTCGACCTCGCCACGGGCGGGCGGCCGAGCCTCGCCTCCGCTGTGGCCGGCGGGGGCGAGCCTCGCCAGTGGGCGGCGAGGCCGACCTCGCCGGCCCTCACCTCGGCCGGCCGGCGCGGCTCCGCCGAAGGAAGAAGAAAGTAGAAAAAAAAAAAAAAAAAAATTCGAAAAAAATTTGAAAAAGATTAAAAAATTTGAAAAAGATTAAAAAATTCGAAAAAATATTAAAAAATTGTTCGCCGGCCATTTTGTCTCCGGCCGGCGTCCACGTCAGCTCCGGCCGGCCAAATGGACTGAATTGGCACAACTTAAAAAGGTTTAGTACTAAATCGGCACCAAAAAAGGTTTAGGACTAAATCGGCACAATGACAAAAGGTTTAGGACTTTTTTGGCACTTTTCCCCCATTTTGAGTAATTATGAAGAGGATCCGCATTAACGCATATATGCCAAAGAAGATCGCTATTCTGAAGAGACTATGCCTTCATGAACTTTTCTAATTTAGAAGAAAATGAAACTGTATGATTCTATATTCCACTAGACAAATTCTAGGAGATGGTTTGGTCACATTAAGGAGGTAAATGTCTCAGGAGGAATATCTCTCTTTCAAGAGAGGTGCCAAGACTTGAATATGTAGGCGTGAATGATGTGAGTGGGGTTACTATCAATTGTTTTAAAGCTAATGCTATTAGATTGTTTTTTGTAGTTTTATTTTTTAAATATTTTAACAGGTGAGATGGAAAAAGTTATTTTTATCAAAATTATTATGTCATTGTCATATATTTGGATTATCTTTACAATCGAATATGTCATTAGATGATTTACGTTATAAGTGTTCGATTAAGCCCTTTCAAACACCAAATGAAATATAATTGCGATTAAGAACAAGAACAAGCGCGGCATGAAAGTGAATGATCATGCGGTAAGGTGGGGAGTACGTGGATAATCGTTCATTTGAGACGGAGTCTTTGATAGGAACTATGTAGTTTAAAACCGTGAAAGTAAAAGGCGAATACAATTTGCCATCGGCATAAAAAAAAAAAAATTAATCCTAGGGTTTAAGACCAGTACACAGTTTGATAAAACAAAATAGGAGTAAAAAAATTCGAAAAACTTTTAGAAAAAAATTGGGAAAAAAGGGGCTTTCCAAGTGCTTGTTGTCCTAATATTTGAATATTAAACCACCTTATAATCTAACAGTTTAAGAATTCTAAAACAAAATAAAGTTTGAGACCCTAGATATAGTATATGATTTAACACAAGGCAGCAGATGCTTCATTGATTACGAATCTAAATAAGAAAATTCAACAGCCTTCTATTTTGTCGATTTCACGTCGTGGACTACGATGCGGACAATGACAGTTGACTTTTTGTAATGTCAATGAATTGGGCTTCCGGTGACTAGCTCAAAAGTCAAGACGACAAGGGGTTTTGCTTATGTCTTTTAGGAAAAACATGAAGGATGTGTCATACTTCATGTGAGTAAATATGCGGTGGGGAGTAGAGCCACAGTTTTGTTTTGCTAAAGTAAAATATCTTAGGTGCATTTGCGCCTCTCAAGAGAGGTGCCGAGAAATTAACCTTTAATGGGCTGTGGATAAGATTGGGAATGAATTATTCTTAGCAAAATAATTATGTCGTTGCCTTACTTAGCCAAAAAGAAGACTAGAGCAATTTGGCTACAAAAATACTGATTTGTTAATAAATAAAAAATTGAGGTTGAAGAAGAGATGACTTGTAGCGTCCGTTCTTCGTGTATTTGAACAGTTCTCTCCATATCTGTTTGCACGTTTCCACGCGCTAACTCGGTCGAAGAACTAAAGCAACTGACTTGTTCGGAAAGATCATCACAATCGAAGCCTATCGAATTCCTTAGTAACTTATTTAATTTTCTAAACCGTGTATTATGGATTTAATATTGATGTGACTAAATCGTTATTTTGATAGATTTTTACAATCAAGACACTTGTTATACTTGACATCATCATGAATTTATCCCGAGTATTTACATACATAATCGTTTGATTCATCGTAGGTGGATCAAATATTGGATTCGTTGCATCCTCCCATTCAATTGTAATGAGATGTGCTAAATTCAAATTTGGCCAAATTGGAGAATCGTGTGAAGGATTATAATTAAATTGACAAAGTTAAAAATTTTAAAATTGAATTGGCCAAACGTATGGTAGGTTTTGGGATTCTTTTAGACAGTTTTCCCAAACGAGTATATAAATGAAATAGCTTTTAAAATAAGAAGGATATTACTTTCTTCAACAAAATTTTAGGAAAAAAGATATATTTTAGACATTAAAGGCGCATTTGGCAACAAGGTAAATAGTGTTTGATTATATTCTTTTTTTCCTAAAAATAGATTTGAAATAGAAATCCATTTGGTAGATTTTTTGCTACCGGGAATAGATTTGGGGTAGAATCGAGAAGTAAAAAAAAATCGATTCTTTGTTCCCGAGAACAATTCCAAAATCAACCAACCAAAATTTTTCTTTTCTTTTCTTGCCTTCTTTCCTCCTTGTTTTTCTTCCTTTTCTCTTCTTCTTTCACGGCCGCCACAACCGTTGGTTGTTGGCAACCGGTGGGCGAGCTTCGTCGAGCTTACTAGAGGCTGGCCAAGTCGGGTTTCGGTCCGGCAAGCTCGCCAATGGCCGGGCGGAGACTTGCCCAGCCTCCCTCGGCCACTAGGAATCCTCGCCTAGCTGTTGGCGAGGCTCGATCGACGAGGTGCGACCTCACCAAGGGCCGGTGACCCTTCGGTGAGGTCACCGACCCTCATCCGGCCGATTGTCGATCATCCCAAGGCCAGCGATTGGCTAAGGAAGAAGATAAAGAAAAGAAAAGAAGAAAAAAAAAGTAATAAAATTATTTAAAAATTAGAAGAAAATTTTTGAATTAGAAATTTTGAGAAAACAGTATCAAATGCAATTTTATCTTGAGAATAAAAATTTTGGGCAGTTACCAAACGCTTTCAAATGCTTAGAATTTTTTCTCTGAACAGAATAAAAAATAATCATTTCTGATCAGAAATTGTTCTGGGGAACAGAATGGTTACCAAACGCACCATAAATATAATATACTTATTTTACTTGTACAAATTGTCTACTCTTGATATTTCACTTTTTATGTTAAATAAATAAGCGTCACATTTCCAGAAATTTTGGAAAGAACATCAATATTCGGGAGACCTGCAAACTTGGGCTATCCCTAAAAAGTGGAAGACTTAGGCCCCGTTTGGTAACCATCCAAACATGGCCAAATTCCGATTCTTTGTTCTCGAGAATCGTTTGGGCCTAGAATCGTGTTTGATAAAATTTTTGTTCCCGGGAACAAATTTGTTCCCAGAATGATTGGGAATAGAATCAAGAACAAAAAAAAAAAAGTTGATTCTTATTCCGGGAACGAATTTGATAATCAAAATCAAGAACTTTTCTTCTTCCCTTCGGCCATCTCGCGACCACCGTCCACCACGCCCACCACCGTCCGCCGCCCACCGCCGGCCACCGTCCGCCGTCGCCGGCCACCGGCCCGGCGAGCTCGCGGGAGGCTCGCGGACCAAGGCGAGGTCCGGCGAGCTCGCCGGAGGCAAGCCCAGCCACCGGCGAGGTCGAGCCTCACCGGGGCCGGGCAAGGGCTGGGCAAGCTGGCGACTCCTAGCCCCACCGGTGGCCGGGCGAGGCTCGCCCGGCCCGCCGGTGGCTGGCGAGGCCTCGCCCGGCCCGGCAAGGCCGGCGGCCATCGGCGGGGCTCGGCCTCCCAGATCTGGCGAGGCCGAGCCTCGGCGGGGTAGGCAAGCCTTGCCCAGTGTCGGCGGCGGCTCGGCCGACGAGGGCCGGCGACGCTCCGGTAAGGTCGCCGGCCCTCTCCGGCGACCGGCCAAAAGAAGAAGAAGAAGATGAGAAAAAGGAAAAAATGAAAAAAAAAATGAAAAAAAGTAAAAAAATTATTTAAAAATTAAAAGAAATTGATTTGGAACATAATTAATGAGCACGGTATCAAACGTAATTCTATTCCAGAATCAGAAATTTTGGACAGTTATCAAACGGCTTAAAATGCTTAGAATCAGTTCCCGGGAACAGAATAAAAAAGAATAAGTTCTGATCAGAATCTACTCCCGGGAACAGAATCGTTATCAAACGCGTCCTTAGTTGATCATCCATGGAGAGCAGGAACGGAATGAACAGGAAATTGCTGATCCGTTCGCGGAAGACGTACTTAAAGAGATCATATCTATTCCATTGAGTTCAACCGCAAAAGAAGACTAACTCGTTTGGACCGGAAGCAGAACACGGGCATTATTCTGTCAAAAATGCTTACCGCAGCATACAAACACCACAGAACAACCTGCCATCAAAACATTGCCTCCACCTCCTGCCAAACTCAAAAAGCCCTATGGAAGCACATCTGGAATTTGAACTCCCTTCCCAAACAGCAATGTAACGAGAATCGGCAAATGGGTGCACGACTTCAGTGAACAAAATAGATACTCATCTTCACGGGAGCTACTCGCCAGGACCCTATGGCAGCTCCGGAAGGCCCACAATGCCTTCGTTTTTCACTCTAGAAAACCAGATCCGAACACAATCGTCTGCACGGCCTATGCTAAGGACAAAATTACAGACGTTAGCACCCAATTGCAGCGAACCGAGTGAGAAGGGGGGACCGTACTTGCACAGTGGAAGCCACCGAGGCCCAGCGCTTTGAAGCTCAATATGGACGGGGAAGGTGCCATAGCTGGTGTCCGCCTCGACTTGACGGGAAAAATGTTGGCTGGATTTGTGAACTCCGTGCATGCGCCTTCAGCCGAAGGAATTGTTGGAGCTTGAGCGCCATGATAGAAGAATGCAGAAGCAATCTGGCCCAACTCAAAGGCGTTCATCTAGCCCATTGTCCACGAGGGGCGAAATTTTTAGCTGATTGGATGGTAAAGGCTTACCGAAAGAAGGCACTCCGTCGTACTTTGGTCACTAGTTACCCAGACCCTTTAAGATCTCTTATGTTTTGAATTCCACCAACTATGTTTTACTAGTGGTATTTAATGAAATAAGCGGATGTTTTGACCCCAAAAAAATAAGATTCATAATTGAAGTGCCACGGAAAAAAGATGTAAAAAAGCGGCAGCTCCATTTATAGTCCGTATAAATTCATGACGATTATCACGTAAAATCACGTGATAAGATCAAAATTAACAAATAAAATCGGGCTTATAAAATAGTTGTGCCAAACTTGGCCATCGAACTATTGAAAAGACTAGGCCCACTGCAATTGCAAAGATTATTTTTGTTTTGAATTAGTTCATATAACCATGGTTCCATGACGTATGGCCATAAGAGGGGAAATCAGAACTAATCCTTGGCTCGGGTAGTGAATTTGGGTGCATAAACTCATGCCACAGAATATGAAAGTCGAAATAAAATGAAAATCTATGCATAGTCAATAAGAAAGATTAACAATTCTAAGGCTCCATTTATTTTGAGAAAGATAGATGATTTCAAAAATATTTTCTTAAAAATGATCGCTTGTATAGTTTTTAAAATGAATGAATGAAAAAAAAAAAATCTACTATCCACAAAAATGTTTAATCAGAGTCCAACAATTGGAAGCTTGTTGTGAACTACATACATCACCTAAATATAAACTTGGGTTAAGTCTTTTTGATTTCCTCGATTAAGAGCTCGTTTAATGGAGCAAAGAATACATTGGCCTTATTCTTTTATTCTCATCTGTTATTGGAATGGCCTTCCCGAATCAATTCATTAACCATATTTATGACAATAACAATTCATCATATCATTGTTTGAAAGCACGAAGATCGGCATAATATTTGGCTATCCATTCTCTTATAATCTCAACTTCGGTTTTTCGCTGCATGACCAACCAGTCAGGATCGCTTTGATCCTCTGCATATACATCCAAACAATGGGCACCTGCAAAGTATATATTAACAAACGACAGCATTCAAGATCTGGTGAAAATAATTTAACATGCATCAAGCTTGTTCTTCTCTTGTGCGATTCATAGGTGCGTAAGACAAGTTGCAAACAACACGAACATCGCTTGGTTATGTACCTTTCTCTGTGTAGACAGCAACAATACTGTCGGAAATGTTCTTCAGTACCCTAAGATTGAAAAAAGAAGAAGATAGAAATATTAAGTGATTAAGTTATGCAAAGTTTAAATTCTTCAAATGTGTGGAGATAAGCATATAGTGTTATATACCATGCGCTACTGAAAGGATCACGGAGTCCATTTGAGAAAATAATGTTGCTGCCGAACCTACGGAGAATTAGCTCTATAACCTGCAACAACAACAACAAAAAAGAGGTAAGAGGACAAAGATGGTAAAATTTACTTTGAATAATATGCATATGAACCTCTTAAATTTGCTAATTAAAGTAAGAGCCAAACATATATTTTATAAGAGCGACTGGAAATCATACATGAGCACCGTAGTATGTAGTGATCCAATGAGGGCGAGGCACCACGCCATACCGGTGGTTGCATTCATCAATGAAGCCGCTCAAGATAAAAGGGTCTGGTTGGAACATGGAATTGTTTGTGACACCTTTGGGCATTACCATTTCGCTGCATCTCTGCAAGCAAATCTCCCTTTCAGTATTGTAAGTTTCCTCATGCACAGCACAATTTGACGAGGAAGATTTCAAGAAAGGGATGGTGTCAATTAAAATAGACCCGATTAGTGGGCATGCTCGGATCAGCATGAACATAGACCTGATGATCCCCTTATTGGGACAAAAGGCTATTGCCCAAGTCCGCCCTAATTGTAAAATAGTTTGGACCCGAAAAGGAAGAGTAAAATTTAACTTGGGCAGGGCACAATCCATCCTTGAGATCGAAATGCATTATCCTAATCCGCCCAAATAATCGAGACCCGATGGGTCTTGATGCCTAAAGATGATGTAGAGTATTGTACCTGCCACCCCCATCCCAAACCAGATTGAGAAATAGCAGTGGGAGGATTGACGTAGCATGTGGAGTTCGTGTTATAGGCGATAACGCCTGCAAATACTTTGCCAAGAATGCCATTCTCAGTAGTATTTGCTCCATCAATGGCGTTGCATACTACTGACACCGGATATTTTGGGGGTAAATCATATTGGGCTGCACCTTCGTACATTGATATCAAGTAGTCCTTCAGCTCATCCCCACTCTCTAAAGGCCTACACACACAAAAATCAGCAGTCAGTCTATGATGATTGTGTCTCCTTAATAAATCAAGCCTATTCAGCCTTGGAGATCACGAGACTTCACACCGACAGAAGAGTGAGCGCGGATTAAGTTCCTGTTTCTCAGAAGGTAAATTGATTCAGTTCAAATCCCTTAAATTGAGAAATTGGGTGAGAGTACTCTATAGCACTTGGGTATTGAGAGACACATAATAAATGACACAGCAGAGCACATACTTGCAAGTCTTGAAAATCTTGCTCAACTTTGAAGTGCCATTAGGCTCTTGAGCAATTCTATCGATCTCTAACCATGAGTCTCCTATAGCTTGGTAGCAAGTCCCGCTTGCTTCCTATACAAAACAAACATGGTTGAAGACAAATTATAAAAAACCAAGAATAGATATCAAGATCCTTAAAATTATTCAAGCAGTAAGTTTGAATATCTTTGAGGTAGGGTTAAGGATAACTTCTACCCTCGAATTCTATTGATGCCATCTCCTATGAGCAACAATGTGTACTCATGTACTTATCTTGTGTGCATAAAATGGGAAGATAGGGATATTTTGTCAATTAATGGATATTCTGCTTGAAAAATGCAGCACACTCCATTATTTATATTTAAAAAAAAAAACAAGAGAGATAGTACAGGTGTAATTACCTTAAAGTCCTTGGTGACTATTGAAGAGTATGCATCCTGCGAGATAATATCGTCAAAATACAGTATTGGAGCCGATGAAGCCAAAGCTCCCAGAGTCACGTGTGGATATTTTAACCGAAACCACGACGCAAGCACTGAAATTTCCATTACTTATTAGAATTCAGCAACTTATTATAACAATTTGATATATATATATATATATATATATATATATATATGTATATTGCGTAGAAAAATAAATTAGTATTTTTATTGAAAATAAATGACGATAATAATTCATCATTTTCACGTATAGCAGGTACTTTACAAAGTCAACAGAGAATGGATATGGATATAATATACCCCCACAGCACTTACTTCCTCCATATGATGCTCCCACCACAATAACTGGAGAGTCTCTGGCTTTCAAATCCTGCTTCACGTGCATGATAATGGCTGCAAAATCGGCCAAAGCTTGGGCCGAGCTGAAATACCCACGGATATTTGCATCTTTGAGAGCTTCTTCGAGGCTCATCCCATGTGGAATTGACTCACCATAATACCGATGCTGGCCAAAAAAATCACAAGAAAAGAAGAATTTGATTACGTGTTTAGAAGCAGAAATTAGACAAAACGAACAAAAATGCATGACCACCCCCCCAAAAAAAAAGGGATAAAATTCAAACGTATTACCTCAATATAAACTGATAAAGCCTCGAATTGAGCAGCGTTATCGGTTAGAAACCCGATCAGTCAGTTGATCATCGAGTGGTGATTCGTTACCTAGGAACGAAGATTGGCGCATTAGAATTTGCACCGCCCCAATATTTGGAGTTGATCAAGTATTTTTGCTTGAAGGT
Organism: Eucalyptus virginea; assembly: GCA_014182375.1. Classification (NCBI taxonomy): domain Eukaryota; kingdom Viridiplantae; phylum Streptophyta; class Magnoliopsida; order Myrtales; family Myrtaceae; genus Eucalyptus; species Eucalyptus virginea. The sequence goes on along the minus strand of CM024523.1, from coordinate 10,044,555 downwards.
AGAGTAGCTCTCGGGTCTATAATTGAAATGATCTAGCGTTTGGTTGAAGAAGAAGGTTTTGAAATCGTTAGCTTCGGATGCGGAAACTGCACGTTTTGGATCTCGAAGGATGTCTTCGCGTCGTAGACTCAGTCTCGGACTGTAAAGTTTCTGTCCAGAAATCAAAGCTACGGATAAAATGAAGGAGATGATGAAAGAGAGCCAAGAAAGAGTCATGGTACGTTGTGTGGACAGCAAGAGTGTTTATGAAGAATTCCAAACTTGGTTAAACAATGAACTGACTAATCCTAAGGCAGAGGGTTGAGAAAAGAGACACTTTCACAAGCATATATAGTGTTGAAACGTTAAGGATGCCAGATCGCCTTCATCCCAATATGGTAGGAAATCTGGTTGGGTGTGCGATAGCTGTAGTTACCAAATAAATGACTATTGCCCATTACATTACTCCCTTTTAAAGAATAATGAATCCTCCCAAAAGTAACGAGATGAATTGGGGAATTATTACCATGATTGTAAGTTTTCAAGGGATTATTCTCGCGGTCATATAAACCACGTTAATCATTAGGTGTTCTTTTGACATTTATGATCCTCATTAAAACACAGTATCAGAGAGAAATACAATCCTAAGATCCGCTCCATTGTCACTGCTTTTGCTTGTCCATTGGTGGCAAAGAATCCGAGTTTTTTTATGCTTGTCACAGTAGTGCACTACTTGCAATTTTATTCTTTGGATCGATCTCTCCTGGTGGTTCCTATAGCCTACGACGTGTTCTACAATTTGTAGATCTATATTTGTAGTGGTTTTGGGTCTGCACAGAGGGGTTATCATGGTTGCTTGTCTCCATGGATTATTTTATTAATGCTGACACCTGAATTTTGATGACCGTTTAGTTAATTATTGCACAGAAATTTAGGGATTAACCCCTAAACAAAAACTAATTAATTAAATTAAATCACTTAGGGGGAGTTATTCCCACGCCCGCAAAGCGGGACAAAAAGAGAGTGAGTGTAGAGTAGGCATAGAGTAGGATTGACCAAAAAAAAAAATTACTTATAGTTATTAAGGAGCATTCCACATTGATAGCTAATTGATAGGCTTGTACATATTGCATTTAAATTGATCGGTGGTGGATGGAAGGTTCTAAATTTAATGAGTTGACTTGAGCCCCCGTGATTGCATTAGAGCTAAAACTAACAGGAGGCTTTAAGCTTAATTTTAGTAAACCAACAAGGATTGAAATATACCCAAGGCCATAATTGGATTACGGAATAAGAAACCTAATTCTCACTGTAAATAGACTCTTAGTCTTCGCAATTGAAGAGGTTGGACATATTAGAGGTATTAGAAACAAAGAGAGAGAGAGTCACGGCCGAGATCCCTCATGACCATGCCTTGCTACTTCGCCTACTGCCGAGCACCACCATAGTTTTTACCCCCCTCGTGATTTCATCCGACGTTGTCGCTGTTTTGCTCGTGCGAAGCCCACCTAGCCATGATCTTGTGGGCTCCTCCCCATTTGTCACGATTTTGACGCCGGCGCTGCTCCCCGCCTACGCCTGCTGCTCTAAAACGACTCCCAGCCAATCCCCTACCGTGAAGCAACATCGTGACTTTTCGGTTTTTTTTTTCGAATCTATTTTGCGTAGATACTGGTTTTTTAATGAATTCTCCAGCTGTATTATTCACCTTATAATCACCTGCCGCTAATCATATTCACTTTATAATCACCAGTCGCTGGTAATATTCACTTTATAACTACTTGTCGCTGATCATAATACATTATATTTGCCGGTGGCTGATGATATTCATCTTATACTTCTATATCGCTAATCGTTTCACCTTATATTCGCCAGTCACTAATCATATTCACCTTATAATCACACATCGCTAATCAAACTCACCATATACTCATTTGCCGCTGCTCATAACCACTCGCTGAGTCTTACTGTTCATATTCACTTGTTGAATATTACCACATACTGCTTATATTCACTTTTTGAATATAAATACTTATTGCTCATATTTGTTAGGGAAATCCATTATGATGTTTTGAAGATGACAAAATAAATCAAAGGCTACTAATGTATTTGCTGGTTGAGTAATAGACTATGCAGATGATAGAACATGTAAAGGATATTGTCAAAGTCGAAGATCGCGGAAGACCGAACGTAACACATGTCAGTATATTTTGAAGATTTCCATACTTTTGTGTCAAAGTCGAAGACGCAGGACTTTAGTGTCAAAGTCTGTTCTACATCGAAGTCGTCAACTCGACTAATTCCGGATCGAACGTGAATGATGAACCGGAAGATAGACTCTTGCTGAAGTTGAACCAGAAAACAGACTATATGCTGAAGCTGAACTTATTCAGACGGTGTTAAGACCTTAAAGCTAAATCTGTTCAAAAGCAGAATATGTTCAGACTCAGATTGTAAAGTCTATTGCTCTCAGACTTTACATCCAGATTCGACAGAACGTAACTCAAGCCCAATCATATAACGGCTAGTGATCTGGTTTGGATTCCACATCAAGATTGATTTGATTGATTCAATCTAATTGATTGACGATTGGATCTTGAAGACAAGAACTTTCTATACGAAGAAGCTTTACTTATGGAAACCAAGATTCCGTTTGTATGGGCGATCGGAATCAATTTGGGATTCTACCTTTGTCACTCAACGGCTACCAAATCTTCTAGATACAGAGCTGTCCAATGGGTATATTGGAAGACGATTCTCCGGGATACTGTCCAACGGCTAGTTTGGAAGTGGAGAAGTATTTAAGGAGATGAATGACCGATGAGCAAGTAAGAGATAGAGCGTAGAATTTATAATTCCAAAGTTTGAGCGACCTTCGATCATACACTTGTCTTTGGAGAGCTTAAACGTTTGTGATCGTGAGAGAAATACCAAAAGAGTGACTTAGTGAGATAGTGTGATCTACTACTAAGTGTTTGCACTCAAAGTTGTAATCTCTTGTTGATTGCATAGTGGAATCCAGCCAAGAAAGCTGTTAGCGTGGGAGAGTGGACGTAGGCTTGGATTAAGCCGAACCACTATAAATCTTGTGTTCTTATTCTCTTCCCTAAACTTCTTTGTTTTATTTGAAGTTTATTTTATTCCGCATATATTTGTCAAGATTTATTTTAAACACCTATTCACCCCCCTCTAGGTGTTCGTACTAGCACTCACAATTGGTATCAGAGCAAAGTGCTCGGTTTATAAAAGTGTTTTTACTTTTGAGCTAAAGATCTTCTATGGCTAGTATGTTGGCACCAGGACTTATGGAAGGGCAAAGCAACACAAGGCCACCATATTTTGATGGAAAGGAATACAACGTGTGGAAGAATAAAATGAAAGCATTCCTAAGATCCAGAGATCTCTTGCAATGGGATGTTGTGGAAAAAGGAATCAACCCCACTACTGCATCTACATCAAACAAGAATAGCAAAGACAAAGAAACCAAACTCCCCGCTCCTATGTCTCGGACGGAGATGTCCAAAAGAGAAGCGCTTGATGCAAAAGCCATTTATTCTTTATATTGCGCCTTGTCTCCTGCTGAATATAACAGAATCTCTTCATGTGAAACAGCAAAAGAAGTTTGGGATAGACTTCATGTTACATATGAAGGGACCGATCGTGTAAAAGAGACAAAAGTAAACTTCCTGCTCAGCAAATATGAATCCTTCAAGATGAAGCAAGGAGAGTCGATTGGAGATATGTTCAATCGTTTTACAGAAATTGTAAACGGTTTGGCATATCAAGGTCATCCAATTTCTTCCCCAATGAAGGTCAACAAACTCTTACGAGGTCTCTCAAAAGATTGAAACCATGTCAAGACCTCAATCCGGGAGACTCAAAGGATTATGCCACTCTCCGTTGATGAATTGATCGGCACTCTTCAATCCTATGAAGTGGAACAAATCAACGACGAAGATCTCGAAGGTAAGAAGTCCATCGCTTTAATATCTAATGCTGTTTTTGATGAAACAGACTCAGAAAATAACATGGACGACGAAGAACTTGCCTTTATGGTCAAGAAATTCAAAAAGCTGAGTAGAAAAGGAAGGAAATTCGATGGAAGAAGTCAATACAAGCATAATGGCCAGAAAAGAATCATGAAAGAAGATGATGAGCAAGAAAATATATGCTTGATGGCACATTCAGAATCTAAGTCTGACTCAGACACAGACTCAGAATCAGAGTTTGACTTAGACACAGACTCAGAATCCGATGAGGAAATCGAGGTAAGTTATTCAAAAATTCCTCTCAAAGTTTCAAAGTATATAAATAAGCTTTGTTCAAATCTCAAATCTTTTCTTAAAATGATCTTCGAACTTAAAAAGGAGAATTCTCGGCTTAGGCAACATGATCTTTCTCAAAAGAAAATTTTGAAATTTTGCAAAAAGATTTTCTACAAACAAAAGAAAGTCGAGATTTACTTGTCAAAGAAAATGATTCTTTGAAGAAAGAATTTTCAAATATTTCGACAAGATTTTCAAATGGTTCAAAAACTTTAGAGCATATTCTTTCCAAACAAGTACCTTACTATAATAAGTCGGGACTTGGTTTCAATAAGGAAAGAGATTCTCTAATTGATTTTCCTAAAGTCAAGGAGAGACTTAGACAAAGACCTCCTAAGGCATTTTACAAAAATCATTTTCAAAAAGTGTTTGTAAAACCTGTTGGTCGAAATGCCCTCAAGTGTTCAAATTGTGGAGAATTAGATCACTTTGAGAAAGAATGTCCTAAAGTCTGGAAACCTATTAAGAAAAATTGGGTAAAAACGGCATATTCTACTAATTCTCATGGACCCAAGAAAAAATGGGTACCAAAGAAAAGATGAGTTATTTTTTGCAGGATATAAAGAAGAAAGAACAAAGAGAATTTGGTAAGGAAGGTAAATTTTTAATTTGATTTGGGAACATAATTCTCATTATGCTTGATATTCGATATATCCTTGGTTGATTGAGATTTTATAATGATCATATTCCTTGATTTGTTTTATTGAAGAAAGAATCGCATGATTTGTTTTTGTGATTCGAGATTTAATTTGATACGTGTGATCATTTTTGATATCATGCTTAAAGACAAAAGAATTTATTTGGTTTGATTTTATACTCTCAGATTTGATTTAATACGTGTGATTATTTGAGATAATTCAAATTATTTTGTCTAATTGTATGCTCTCAAATTGTCATATTTTGCAAAGTAAAAATCTGATTCTACGTGATACTAATTTTGCAAGATATTTTTTTTCTGAGATACTCAAGGATTTTATTCTCTATGATTTTATCGTATTATGACTAAGTGAGAATTTATTTTTCAAGATATTATTGTGCATAATATTCTTTCCTTAAATAACATATTATGATGAGTTTAGAAAGAATATTTGATTATGGAGATTTTATATTTTGCTCTAACGTCATGGAAGGATCCAAATTGATGGATACCAAAAAGGGAAATGAGTTGATTGCAGGAAATTCTTTAAGGGTTGAATGATCGCAAATCTACGCAGATTTTGGTGCAATAAGAAAAGAATCTCAGGCGAAGATTGGTAATATTTTTTTAATCAATGGTATATTTGAAACATATACCATGGTTTGTTAAATTGATGAAGGTTGAATTCGAGACGAGCTTGATTGAAGAAAATAAATTTTTGCTTCGAATTTCAAAATGCAAGTGATCGTTGCGGATGTTGTTGCTACAAAGGAAATACTGGGAAAATATTATGTTCAATGTGCACAAGCAACAATTGTTTCTATCCGCAAATATTGTCATGATCACAGGGGGAGAAAGCAAATCCAAAAGAAAAGGAAAAGAATCGTGATCATATCAAAAAGGCAACAAATTGAGGGGGAGCTTTGATCAATTATGGAAAAATCTTTTTGGATTGATCGTGATTTTATTATGGATGGAAGGAAAGGTAAATGTGTCATAATTTGTTCTAAAAAATCCGGTTAGTGCATCTTTTATTACCTTTTGTCATTAATAAATCTTGTATTGATATTATTATTTTATTATGACAAAAATGGTACGTGCATTTTATATTGCATCAGTGATTTTTATTGGATATTTGCTGATATATAAAATTGAAGTGAGCTATATTGCATATCTTTAATATTCGATTTACTTTATAAAAGCTGATTTTTGGAAATTGTGATTCATGCAAGATATTTGTTATCATTCTCTACGTGATACTTTTTCCATTATTATCGCTTTTTGATTATGACAAAAAGGGGGAGAAGATATGAATATGCATATGTGTTGATTGGTTGATATTATTTATTGCATAATATTGAGCTGTGATTATTTTTCTATATATTATTATGCTCAATTTATTTGCTATCTTATGATATCCTTTGATTTAAATTAATATTTTTAAAAGCATGTTTACAAATCTGCATATTCAGAGATTGTTTTGTCATCATCAAAAAGGGGGAGACTGTTAGAGAAATTCCTTATGATGTTTTGAAGATGACAAAATAAATCAAAGGCTACTAATGTATTTGCTGGTTGAGTAATAGACTATGCAGATGATAGAACATGTAAAGGATATTGTCAAAGTCAGAAGACTGCCAGAAGACTGAACGTAACACATGTCCAGAGTATATTTTGAAGATTTCCATACTTTTGTGTCAAAGTCGAAGACGCGGACTTTAGTGTCAAAGTCTGTTCTACATCAGAAGTCTGTCAACTCTGACTAATTCCAGACTGAACGTGAATGATGAACCAGAAGATAGACTCTATGCTGAAGCTGAACCAGAAGACAGACTATATGCTGAAGCTGAACTTATTCAGACGGTGTTAAGACCTTAAAGCTAAATCTGTTCAGAAGCAGAATATGTTCAGACTCAGATTGTAAAGTCTATTGCTCTCAGACTTTACATCCAGATTCGACAGAACGTAACTCAAGCCCAATCATATAACGGCTAGTAATCTGGTTTGGATTCCACATCAAGATTGATTTGATTGATTCAATCTAATTGATTGACGATTGGATCTTGAAGACAAGAACTTTCTATACGAAGAAGCTTTACTTATGGAAACCAAGATTCCGTTTGTATAGGCAATCGGAATCAATTTGGGATTCTACCTTTGTTACTCAACGGCTACCAAATCTTCTAGATACAGAGCTGTCCAATGGGTATATTGGAAGACGATTCTCCGGGATACTGTCCAACGACTAGTTTGGAAGTGGAGAAGTATTTAAGGAGATGAAGGACCGATAAGCAAGTAAGAGATAGAGCGTAGAATTTATAATTCCAAAGTCTGAGCGACTTTCGATCATACACTTGTCTTTGGAGAGCTTAAACGTTTGTGATCGTGAGAGAAATACCAAAAGAGTGACTTAGTGAGATAGTGTAATCTACTACTAAGTGTTTGCACTCAAAGTTGTAATCTCTTGTTGATTGCATAGTGGAATCCAGCCAAGAAGGCTGTTAGCGTGGGAGAGTAGACGTAGGCTTAGATTAAGCCGAACCACTATAAAACTTGTGTTCTTATTCTCTTCCCTAACTCCTTTGTTTTATTTGAAGTTTATTTTATTCCGCATATATTTGTCAAGATTTATTTTAAACACCTATTCACCCCCCTCTAGGTGTTCGTACTAGCACTCACAATATTCACTTCCCAAAAATAACAACTTTTCAAGTTTACTGATTTGCTGAGTATATCTACTTGCTATTTGCCAAGTATACCCACTTAACAAGTATGCCTATTTGTTGATTTGCCGAATGTTTTAATATTGCTTACATGAGAAATGCAAGGAGGAAAGTATGTCATTATTATGTGATCATTGAAAGGCGTGACAAGAAATGAAAAGAAATAAACATGCAAAATAATAACATGTATGAAAAGATATCGTGTATTGGATATCGATTGTTAGCATATTCATTTTTGCTATGTGATCAAATAAGAGATATATATATATATATATATATATATATATATATATATATATATATATATATATAGTTAATCGCCTAAATGATAATGATTACAATGCTTCATGTGTTGGAATGCCCCATGAGTTGGGATGACACGTGTGTTGGGATGCCTTGGAGCCGTGATGAACCGTGTATAGGGATGCTCTAGGGTGTTCGAAGGAGAAATAAAAATATATATAATTACATGTATTTGTGCATATATAATTACATGTAGGCAAACACAAAAGAAGTGGCCTTGCGTCATACATGTTATGCCATTCGCTTGCAAATGAGTAAATAATCTTATGTAATGATGATATTGGTTTCCTTGGGCAAATCATGATAAAAGAGAAATGCGTATAGTTATACACTTGTCATACATGGTCTTTTTATAATACTTTTAACTCTCATTGTTTGATTGTTCCAAGTTGATTGGTAAAGTAATCTCCCACCTTAGGCTTAGAAATTTCATTTACTGAACATTAGCTCACTTCTTTACTCTTCAAGATATGTATGATGAGTTGCCCACTGCCATTACTTTTTGGAGCTCTTATGGATTTTGATTATGTATTTGAAGATGTGCTCATCCTGGATCTATGGTAGTCTATTCTAAGCATAGTTCCACTGTATGGGTTGATGTAGGGCTTCTAGAGTGGTTCCCCATCAGTTTATTGCTTGATGCATGAACATCGAGGGCAAATTTATTGGACCATTGAGGGGTTTTGATGGCGACGAAGATGAGTTGATGGGCGAGGTTGTTGACCTGTAGCGGGTAGCTTGACTTTTGTACAAGCAAGCTTTTGAGCGTAGGTGTAGGTGACCCTAACCCTTCCCAGCATCATGTATCTTGTTGTGCTGATAACTATTGAGGTTTGTATAAAGAAAAATATCTATTTATAATATCAAACTCACGTGATTACTTATAATGAATGTTGTGAATGTTTTATTGTGCTTCCACATGCATAATTATAATTATGAGGACAAACGGAAAGGACATGAATCATGCATAACATTCTAGAGCATCACGCTCACGGCCCTTGCAATTGCTGGTGAGGGCTTGGCGTCCCTTGGTTTGGCCAGCGAGGGTGGGGATGCCCTCGCCTAGTGTTGGCAAGGGCGCTGGCCTCAATCCAAAATACAAAAATAAAAGGTAAAGAAATGGAAAGAAGAAAAAAAATCAAAATATTATTAAAATATTATCAAAAAAATTTAACATTAGTGGCGGCCGTTCCACATAGGATGATCAGCGTCAATGTTAGCAATTCCTAACCAAATTGATTCAATTGACAAAATTGAAAAATTTAAGACTAAATTGGTAAAAATGAAATAGGTTTAGGACTTTGGACAATTTTCCTGACAAAATGCCATTGCTCAAGTCTGCCATAAATATAAAATGATTCGGACCCGGAAAGGAATAGTTTTCCTAACCATGTCCACTTTGAAATAGAGTTAACTCAACCAGGTTTGAATCCACTCGTGAGATGAAAATGCATTAACCTAACCCACCCAAATAATCCATACCCATCGGGCCTTCTCTAATGATTTAAAATGATAATGTAGAGAACTGCACATGCCACCACCAACCCAAACTAGTTTGAGATACATTAATGGGAGGATTGACGTAGCATGTGGAGTTCATGTTATAGGCGACAATGCCTGCAAAAAGTTTGCCAAGAATGCCATTTTCAGTAGTATTTGCTCCATCAATGTTGTTGCGTATCATTGTCACCGGATTCCTAGCTGGATAATCATATTGAGCTGCTCTCCAATACAACTATTTCAAGTAGCTCTTCAGCTAATCTCCACTCTCTAAAAGCCTAAAACATCGACACACCAAAAAAGTCTGTGAGGGTTAGCTTCATGATCTCAGAAGGTACACTGAGAACTTGGGGGTGCTCTATCGCTAGTTACTCATTTGGAAATGAAGACATAGTAGAAGACACATCAGACCACATACTAGCAAGTCTTGAACATCATGCTTAAGGCTGGAGTGCCATTAGGCTCACAAACAACTCTATTGATCTCCAACTACGAGTCTCCTATAATTTGGTAGTAAGTCTCACCAGCTTCCTATGAAAAACGATCAAGGTTCAAGACAAAGTATGATAAAGAAAGAAAATATATTAAGATTTCGAAGATCATTTGAATGGTAAGTTTGTATGTATTTCTCATTTAAAGTATGGTTTAGCATTAGCACACCCTTGAATTTCTTGATACCAAGCCCAACGAGTAAGAATATGTGGACTCGCATGCTCACTTTGTGTGCGTGAGATGGGAAGTTAGGGATACCGCGTCAACCAATGGATATTCTTTGGATGCTTAAAAGTGCTACCCACTTCACTATTAGAACATGAAAGAAGAAGAGAAATTACATGTGTAATTACATTAAAATCTTTGGTGAATGGTGAATACTGAAAGTGTGCATCTTGTGGGTAAATATGGTCAAAGTACAGTATCAGAGTTGATGAGGCAGAGCTTCAAGGGCCACATGAACCGGTTAGAACATGATTTTTGAAGTTGAAAGAAAATGATTTATTATTTTTAACTAAGCTTAACTTTCCTATTCCTTTATATTTCTGTTTGTTTCGCATAGATATTTTATTTTGAGCCGTTTTATTGCTCATACTATTACGTTATAATTGCTATTTGTCTTAATTTTTTATAGGAAAAAATATATATACTAGTTCCTAGGTAGATTGGAAGCGGACTAGACAAACAAAATATGTTTTAGGGTTGGTTTCAAGACAAACAAGATAGTTTCTAAGTTCCAAAAACTGGAAATTAGTTCTAAGAGGATAGGCTCCTAGTTCTAAATCTAGAGCCTACATATCTTGAAATCCGTCACCTCTACAATTTAGAACATGTATCAAAATCACAACCCTTATACAACATATAATATTTTGTGTTTGTATATATTTATGTGTCACGGACCAATCGATCTAACGTTCCCTAACCTGTGCGGTCTTAGAATTTCTCTCAAGCAGCCTTTGTGACATCCTAGATTTTTGAATTCTGCTTTCAATTGAATTAATCGGGCATTTCATCGACGCGACTATAGTGCTATTCTCAGAGCTGATCAGTCGTGAGATAACTAGACTATCTAAGGAAGCCATTAAAGATTTTAAGGCAAATAGACTTAAGGATTCAACCCAAAATCGGCTGCTCGACCGTGTTTATCTGCCAAGATCATTACAGCACATATATAAATCGATTATAGATAGAGCTAGGTCGATTTGACAGAGATGAGTGGCTAAACGTGAGTGACTCCACTAATTTGGAAAATTCTCGTCGGTCGGCACTATTTTGATTTTTTTGTCATTTTGGTACCTTATATCCGTATTTGAAACCTCGAAATTTTCACGACAATTGAGAGTTGCCAATGTGTCGAAGAGGTTCATTGTGGCTCGAAGAAAATCAACCATGGGTCATTTGCCCTAAAAAGTTCTTAAAGCTACCCGATAGCCAAGGTCATGCTAAAAACGTGCCGGAGTGAAATTAACCGCGAATTTGAATCCAATTTCAGAAATTGAAGGTTCTATCATGTCACAATAAATTCTAGGAACGTCGACTCAGTCTCAGAAGATTTTTTTGCAACCTGAGACTTTTTGGGAAAAAAAAGTCGAGATAGGACCGTTTTTTATTCAGAAAATGCCAATGATCGTTTTTTTATTTCAAATTTGGAATGCAAGATGGTTCAATTGATGAAGAAAAATATCAATTCGATTATTAACTCGATAACGGAATTTATTAAAAGCCAAATGGGATTGAATTGAGCATGAAATTAAGTCTAATTTAGGCCAAAGCCCATGAAATTCTTGTGCCCCTCATTTCCTATAGTTTTGGACCACTTCAAGGGTTGTGAGGAGTGCATGGGTGGAGGAATGGTAGCCAAGGAAACCACACTTGGCTAAGGATTGAGTCAAAGGGGACAAATTGGTGGAAAATGTGAGCCAAGTGGCCCCCCTTGCTCTCTCTCTCTCTCTCCCCTCTTTCCCCCCTTGCCGTGCGACCCTCTTCCCCCTTCCTTGGTGTGCCTTGGAGACTTCAAGCTGCAGAGAACACAGCCAGCAAGCCATCAAACCACCCTCACGCCGTCGCACGCCACCACCGTCGTCGAAACGTCGTCCGCGCCGCTACCTTGCTGTGCCACCACCTCCCTCTCGCCCTCACGCCGTCCCAATCCTCTGCCCGTGCATCCAGGAAGCTGTCCAACCGCCGTGAGTGGCTGCAAAAGCCCATCGAAGTCGCCGTTCAGCCTGCCATGTACCCATGCAGCCTTTCCCGAGCCTTGCCGCCCCCAACCAACTTTTTTTCTCTATTAGCTCAAAACAGAGAGTAAGGTAGTGGGTTTCCAGCCACTTTCAAGGCACGTTTTGAGGTGGTTCCGGGCCTCGAAACCTAAATCCACTTTGGAGAAAGTTGACCCCCGTCGCGTACCCATTGATTTGAACCGAGCAATTCGATAAATTGGTGAGTTTAACCCACTAGACCTCGCTCAGTAGGTTAATGATGCTTAGTGGATAATTAGTTTAGGTTAAGCATGTTTAGGTGGTTAGTTAGAATTAATTAGTGAAATTTAATTAGTTATCAATGCATGTTATGTGGTTAGTCAATGTAGTTAGCAAGTAAATAGACTCGAGTATTTATTAAACGAATTTCAGAATTTTTCTGGGTCTATTTCGTCGTTCAATTCGGCTATAACAGACCTAAGTTGGATTTATTGCATTTAATTGCATCTATTTATTATTTTTTGTAATTAATTAATTATTTATTTATTTTTCGGAAATTCAACCGAGATGGCAGGTGACTGAAATTTCGTGCTGATTGTAGTGGTGTTCTCTGTTTATTTAATTGAGTACTATATTGTGCAAATTGAGTGCAAATAGTGTTTATTGGTATTTATTCCCAAAATTGGATAAATTTGGTAATTTAGAGGAAAATTATTGGGCGTCGGTCTACAGCACCAAAAATATTTCGGTAGACCATATAAAGTGGTGAGAATTGTGAAAGTAAAATAATTATATTTTTAACTAAGGCTAACCGTGTACCCACACACAACTATTTTATTGGGAATGATAAAAGGTGAGGAAGAACGTTGTACTACAGTGGCTCGGTGATTAGATGTATTACCTTGGAGAATGCACGTGGCTCGGTGATTAGGTATGTCACATTGAAGAATGCACGTGGTTCGGTGATTAGGTATGTCACCTTGGAGAATGCACGTGGCTCGGTGACCAAGAACGTCGCCTTGGAGAATGTACGTGCCTCGATGACTAGATATATATCATCTTGGAGATTGTATAGTATTAATTAAAATGACCGGGAAATGGTTTGATTGACATGTAATCGACTAGGTCGATTGATCGATGATTCGATCTATTTTGATTGGGTGTTATGTCTGTCAGTATTTATGAATTGAACTGACTTGCAGGAATGGACTGAGACCAAGGTAAGTCCTTCGACTTGTGTTGTGCTTAGGTAGCCTTAGTGCGTATTGGCTTTTTAATCGAGTCTTAAAGGGTAGAACTCGCTGAGACATTGTCTCATTGGTTATTGTATAACCATTTTCAGGTCCGTAGATGGTGTTGGTAAAGGACCAGGAACTCGGAGTTCGTGAGGTGAAGCCTGAAGAATTGGTGACCATGTCCAACTAGCTAGTCATAGGATAACTCTCTTTTGTAGGTGTTGACACCTAAATTTTTGGGGCTAATTTTTTGCTAAATAAAAAATAAAAAAATCATAATCACATGGCATATAGTTTAGGAAAATTTTATTTTTTGTTATATTTCATTAAGATTTTTCACATATTTAGGTAATATACACTGAGAGATGCATTTTTGCGCAAAAGGGAAATTTTTTTTGATCGAATATGCAAAAAATATTGCGCAGGGTGAAATGATATATTCAATGGAATTTTACACGAGCAAATTGGCAATGAAATATACCGCAAATATACTTTTTTTTTTTTTGTGTATAAAAGAGTCGCGTACGATGGGGAAAAGGGGGCCATTCCGTCGGTAAAAAAAAGAAGAAGAAGAAAAAAGAGCAAAAGGTGAAAAGTGAGTGGAGAGAGAAAAAAAAAGAGAAAAAAGAAAAGAAAAGTCCCCCTTGCGCGACTGTTCATCTTCCCCGCAGGGGGGCCTTCGCCGGCCCTGTCGCCGTCGAACCGCGCCGCCGTCACGCCGTCCTCCGGAGCCTCGACGACACACCAGTCCGCCCGAAGCCCGCGACGCCGCCCCCTCGTCTGAGCCGCCCTCCTCCGCGCCGTCGCAGCTGCCAGTCTTCGTCTGCGAGCCCCGACGACCCGCGTCGCCCCGACGCAGAGCACCTCTGTGCGTCGCCCGATCCGCTCGTGGAGTCACCGCCGCGGCAGATCCGTGGTCCAGACGTCGGGATCTCTCCACCTGCAGGTCCGAAGCTCCGGTGCTCCTGTCCCGACACCGCCGTGCCGCCCCGACGCCCGCAGCTCGACGCCGCTCGCCGCCTGCAGATCTGAACAGCAATCGGCCCAGATCCGACGCCGTCCCTGTCTCCTCGTCCTCGCCCGCGACGCTGTTCACCGGTTTCGCCGTGCCGCCCGCGTCGCCCCGTGCTGGTTCCAAACCCCCTGGTGCCGCGCCGCCGCCACGCCATCCTCCGGAGCCTTGCCGGAACCCTAGCCGGCGATCTCCCTGGCCGGACCGGCCACCAGATTTATTTTTCTTTTTCTTTTTCAGAAAGAAGAAAAGAAAAAAAAAAAGAGAAAAGCAAAAGAAAATTTAGGTATTTTCTTTATCTTATTTTTTTTATTATTTTTGCTATTTTATTTTATCTTTTTAGTGTAATTATTCCTTTAATGTGAAATTGAAATTCCATGATATGAAATCGCCTTGAAATTAGTGATTGTCAATCCGATTTTCGCGCCCGAAATCCGACTCGCAATTACTTAAAAAAATTGCCAATCCGATCTCCCGCCCGAGATCGATTCGTGATTTATGTGAAATTAGCCAACCCGATCTCGATATGATTCGTCATTTGGGTATCAATATGGGCGATTTCTTTGTGGTGTTATTTAAATTAGTTTTTTTTTAAAAAAATCAAAAAAATGTAGTTTTAGGGTTTGCATGTTCATAATAGGTATTTTACTTCGAATTTTCAAAAAAAAAAAAAAATCAAATCAACTAATTTAGGTTGCTAGTTTTTTTTTTTTAAAACTTGGATTGCATGTTTAATTATTTGGCAATTATTAATTTCGAAATTTAAAAAAAAAAGGGGAAAAAAGGAAAAACACAAAAAAAAATCATTATGCATATGTCATGTAAAATTAGGGCATCTTTTGCACGTCATAGCATATTAGGATAAAATTGCATTTAGTTTAATTTTAGATGATGTTTTTTTTCTTAATTTACTATAGGTTTAGGTATTTTATTAAATAGATTTTATTTTAGGATTATCTAGGTTAAGATAATATTTTAGTTTAAATTAGGATTTGGCTCAACCTAATTCCTAATATAAATTAAATAGGATCTTAATCTAATTAGTTAATTTTCACATTTCACCAAATTTCGAATTTCATGAAAAATACAAAAAATGTCATAGGTTAAATTAGTTTTATTATTTAGGATAAAATGCATTCTTTTAGGAAAAAAAATTATCATATGCACGTCATTAGGGTTAGATTCATTGAGATGCATGTTATTTAGTATTTTTGCTAGGCCCATTTAATTAAAAATTACATGTCATTAGAATTAGGTCATTCAATTAACATTGCATTACATATTGCATGATTTTCATTAATTAAGCGAAAACAAAATAAAAATTGCGTGTTAATTAGAAACCATATCTAGGGTTGTTGATGTGGATTTTAATTTAACATTGCGAGATCTTTCGTTGCTTTTTAAGGTAAGTTCGCATTATTTAATTGCTTTCTTGGGTGTTAAATTGGTGGTTTGCGCACATGCATAAACACCTCACATGTTAGGGAATTAGTTTAAAATCAATCCAAGCTGCCTGCAAAACTTTTTTTTTAAATAAAAGAAATGGTACCGAAAGGGCGTTAGAGAAATCTAGCGTAACCAAGTCCCCATATCCAAATCTCTGGTTCGTAAGAGTAAAGTAAATCTCCCTTTACTTGGGTTTCTAATCGACCCACCAAAAATAGATTAGTGGCGACTCCTAGTTAAAAATTAATTGCATGTTAAGAACTTGAACCTAAAGTCGCGAATTGGTATGGGCTTGGGAGAGCTCGAGTTAAGTCTAGGCTTAACAATCCATTAGCCAAATCTTAAGTGGTTCACACCCGAAAAATTGGTCGCGACAGTAGGGAGCCGATTCTTTTTGAAAATCTTTGTATATAGACTTGTGTGTTTATAAAAAGGTATTTTGTGAAAAAATTGATCATGCTTTCCTATCCTTTTTTTTTTTTTTGTCTGAGGATATTTATATGCTTCTGCATGTGTATATTAAAATGAATGGGTCAGTGATGCGTCCTGGGACATCGCAATTTAATCGACTAGATGAGGGATGGATGCATGCTCGAGGATGTGACAACCTTTCTTACGCTCGACTGACAAGGATCTTAGAGAAAGAAACTCTAGAAATAGAAGTTCTAGATTTGTATTTCACTTATGCATGACTTGTCACAATGAGGGAGAGAAGACTCCTATATATACAAATATTGAACAAACTGTGTCTGTAAATCTATTTTTGATTATATCTCCTCAACTACCAACTACCCGTATTTATTACATACTCGTACATTTACCGTATTGCCCGCCCTCAAGAGTAATCTAGAACACTTAAGAAAACCCTAGGATTTAGAGATACCAGTTGAGGGTCACTTGTTCCAAGGATTGGTTACGGCCGTCATGTGGAACCCTCTTGGATCATTCCTTTATTCGGGCCGTAACATATGCATGTGTGTATATAATGGGAGCCCTTTTTTCTATTTCTTTCTACCACATGTACCCGCGCGAGTGAAAGAGAAGTTTGGAATGAGATTCAACTTTTTCATATTCGAATTTAAAGGTGGCACAAACCGTCAAAAAGTAATTAATTCCACGGTCTATGCTAAAAAAGAAATGGATAGAATATGATACCCATTGCACTTACTTCCTCATATGATCCTTCCACCGGAATAACTGGAGAATCTCTAGCTTTTAATTTCTGCTTCACGTGCATGATAACGGTTGCATAGTCGGCCAAAGCTTGGGCTGAGCTAAGATACCCATGAACATTCGCATCATTGAGAGCTTCTTTGAAGCTCATCCCATGTGGAATTGACTCACCATAATACCGATGCTAACAAGAAAAATTCCACAAGGAAAGAAGAATTTAACTACGTAGTAAGAAGCTTCAATTAGAGAAAAGAACATCCATGCATGGTAGAATTTAAAAGTCCTACCTCAATATAGACTAACGAAGCTTTGAATTGAGCTGCATTATCGATCAGAAACCCAATCCCGGATGGGGTTCCGTTGAGTGGCGATTCAACACCAAGGTAAATAAAGATTAGCACACTAAAATTCGCACCACCCCAGTAGTTGGAGTTGATCAGGAACCTTTGTTTGAAGATAGTGTAGCTCTCTAGTCTGTAGTTGAAATGATCAAGTGTTTGATTGAAGAAGAAAGTTTCAAGAATCATTTGTTATGTGTTTCGAAATCTCCCATTTAGGATCTCAAAGGACGTCTTTGCGGTGTAGACTCAGCGTTGGAGTGAAAACTTTCTGTCCAGAAATTGAAGCTGTGGACAAAATGAAGGAGACTATCAAAAAGAGCCAAGAAAGAGTCATAGTGTGTAGTATGTACAAGAAGGACGTTTACATAGAATTTCAAACTTAGGAGGACAATGGAACGAGGCACCTTCATAAGCATGTATAGGCATTTGCCATCCTGGGCCATGGTTTTAAGGGAATTGAGTCATTATTCTCAAAATATTCTTCATACGTCTTATACATGCGAAGTCACTTAGTCTTGATCTTCAGAATCTTTGAGTTTCACATGGAACCTATTTAATGTAACGGAGTTTGCTAGGAGTATGTTCGATTACAAAATCAATTATATTATATCGACTCGGCCAAAAGAAACTTCTATTATATGTAGAAAATAAATATAATTTATTTTTATTGTAGAAAAAAAAAAAAAAAGACAACTAATCGAGGGTCTCTTTCACTGATTTCTTCGAACCAAACGTCTTAATTACCTTTTATTCTGTCGATTTCCCGTTGTGGGCTTCAATAAGGACAACGACAATCGGCATGGTAATTCCCCCATGAACTGAGCTTCCATTGACTAGCTCAACACGATTGACTGTCGTTCGTATATGTCGTCTAGGAAAAACACGAGGGGTGTGTTGTATTTAATGAAAATGAATATGTGGGTCTTACGGAGAATTTTTTTTAAAATTTTTTACTCGTTTAACTCGGTGCCCATATTGGCATTTGAATGCTCTTCCAAATTTATGTGTTAAGCCAGACTTGTGTATTTCTTTCCCCAAACCTTGTCAAGCTTTCTACTTTTACAATTGTGAGCAGTTCAAAAAAATATCTTTAATTTATTCGAAAAACGTTTAATTCAGTGACCATGAATAAAATCCGCATATGATTGGTATTATAAATGTTAGATTGAGTCCTTTCAAACACCCAAATGGAATATCATTGTAATTAATAACAAGAAGCAGGACATAAAAGGGAATGATCAAACGATGACGTGGGAACACAAGGATTTTGATCGTTTGAGACATAAGTCTGAAATTTAGTGCATCTTCTTCTTCCTTTAATGACAAAAAGGCTCACCTAAATAGGTATATGTTAGGCCAAAATTATTAGCTTCTATAATAGATGACATTGAAAGGTGCGATCCAATCTCGAAGTTAGATGCGAGAGATGGGCGATCGAGAAATTCGATATTTTTCATTTTGCATGAGGCATAACGTAAATGGATTTGCCAGGAGGTAATGCCATGGAGAGGGGAAATAGAACTAGAGCCTAAGTTCTTGCGTTGAATGTGGATCCATAAGCCCATGCCACAAATTATGAAATTTTAAATAAAATGCAAATCTACGCTTAACCAATAAAAGTAGACCAGCAGTTTTAAATGTGGGTCAGTTAGCTGGAAGCTTGTTATGGACTACATACATGGCTTAAATATAATATCGGATGAAGTCATTTTGATTTCCTTGATTAAGAGCTCGTTCTAATGGAGCAATGAAATACAAGGATAACTTTATGGTGAAGTACATAGGCCTTATTCTTTTATTCTCATCTGTCGTTGAAATGGCCTTTCCAAATCAACTCACCATCCGTAATTATGGCAATAACAGTTCATCATATCACTGTTTGAAAGCAAGCAGATCAGAATAATATTTGGCTATCCATCCTTTTATAATTTCAACTTCAACTTTTCGTTGCATGACCAACCAATCTGGATCGGTTTGCTTCTCTGCAAGTATATCCAAGCAATGGGAACCTGCAAAGCATATACTCACCAATGAGAGAATTCAAGATCCAGCCAAAAATAAAATTTAACACGCATCAATCTTGTTCTTCTCTTGTGTGATCCATGGATGCGTAAGTTAAAATTGCAAACAACACGCACATCGACTGATTATGTACCTTTCTCTGTGTAAACTGCGATGATACTATCAGAAATGTTCTTTAGGACCCTAAGATTGAAAAAGAGATCAAATTGTCAAGCGTGATTAAGTAATGTGAAATTTTACTTCTTTAAGTCTGTGGAGATAAACATATAATGTTGTATACCCTGCGCTACTGTAAGGATCTCGGAGTCCATTTGAAAAAATAATGTTGCTGCCAAATCTAAGAAGAATTAGCTCTATATCCTGCAACAACAACCCAAAAAAAAGTGAGGGCATGATGACGGTAAAACATACTTCGAATTTTGTGCATAGGAAAGAGTTTAATTTATTGATTGAAACAAGGGCCAAATGCATATTTTCTAAGAGTCATTGGAAATCATACATGACCACCATAGTATGTAGTGATCCAATGTGGGCGAGGTGTGACGCCATACTGGTTGTTGCATTCATCAATGAAGCTGCTCAAATTGAAAGGGTATGATTGGAACATGGAATTGTTTGTGATGCCTATGGGCATTACCATTTCGCTGCATCTCTGCAAGCAAATCTCCCTTTTAGTATTGTAAGTTTTCTCAGACACAACAACAATTTTTACGAGGAAGATTTCAAAATAAGGATGGTGTCAATTAATATAGACCGGATCAGCTGGCATGCTTGGATCAGCATGAACGTAGACCTGATGATCCCCTTATTGGGACATAAGGCTGCTGCCCAAGTCCGCTGTCATTGTAAAATAGTTTGGACCCAAAAAGGAAGAGTAAAATTTAACTCAGATTGATCAAAATCCATTCTTTAGATTGAAATGCATGATGCCTAAATATGATCTACAGTATATTGTACCTGCCACCCCCAACCCAAGTCAGTTTGAGAAACATTAGTGGGAGGATTAACGTAGCACGCGGAGTTCCCTTTATAGGCGACAACGCCTGCAAATATTTTGCCAAGAATGCCATTTTCGGTAGTATTTGCTCCATCAATACCGTTGCATATCACTGTCACCGGATACCTTGGTGGATCGTCATATTGAGCTGTAGTCGCATACAACGACATCAAGTAGTTCTTCAGCTCATCCCCACTCTCTAAAGGCCTACACACACAAAAAGGCAGTAGTTAGTCTATGATTGATTGTGTCTCTTTAATAAATTGACATTCACACACATTCTTAAAGACTCAATTCAGCCTCGATGATCATGAAACTTCACCCCAAACAAACGAGGAAGTGCGGATTAGGTTCCTGATCTCAGAAGGTAAATTGACTCAATTCATCAACTCTCTTAAAATGAGAAATTGGATGAGAATACTCTATAACACGTGGGTATTAAGATACATAACAGATGATGCATCAATCCACATACTTGCAAGTCTTGAACATCTTGCTTAAGTTTGAAGTGCCATTAGGCTCCTGAGCAACTCTATCAATCTCTGGCCATGAGTCTCCTATAGTTTGGTAGCAAGTCTCACTAGCTTCCTGTGCAAAACAACCATGGTTCAAGACAAAATATGGAAAACCAAGAATAGATATTAAGATTCTAAAGATTATTCGGGTAATAAGTCTATTCTTTCCCACTCAAGGTATGGTTACAAATAACTATACCCCTCAATTTTATTTATGCCATCCCCAAGGAGCAAGAATATGTGCACTCAGTATTTACCTTGTGTGCGTATAATGGGAGAATAGGGATATTGCGTCAACTAATTGATATTCTTTGGATGCTTAAAAAGTGCCGCACAATCATTATTAGAACAAAAAAAGAAGAAGAGAAATTACGGGTGTAATTACCTTAAAATCCTTGGTGACCACCGAATAGTATGCATCTTGTGGGGTAATATCATCAAAATATAATATTGGAGCAGATGAGGCCAGAGCTCCGACGGTCAAGTGTGGATATTTTAGCCGGAACCATGAAGCAAGCACTGAAATTCGTGTTAGTTATTAATATTCAACAACTTGATATAAAGATATGATATATCTATTTCGCGCAAAGAAAGATTTAGTACTTTCGTTGAAAATAAATGACAACGACAACTCATCATTTTCACATATCACGGGTTTTTTACATAGTCAACAGAGAACGGATATCAAAACCGGTCAAACTTGTCATGGACCCCTTTTCTATTATTATTATTTTTTTTTTTTTTTTTGGTAAGTATCGTTCAAAACGACTTCTATTATTTCTCTCTACCGTACATAAAAATGGGTAGAATATGATGCCCATTGCACTTACTTCCTCCATATGATCCTCCCACCACAATAACTGGAGAATTTCTGGCTTTCAAATTCTGCTTCACGTGAATAATAATGGCTGCATAATCAGCCAAAGCTTGGGCCGAGCTGAAATACCCACGAATATTTGTATCATGGAGAGCTTCTTCGAAGCTCATCCCAAGTGGAATTGACTCACCATAATACCGATGCTGACAAGAAATATTCCACAAGAAAAAGAAGAATTCGATTACATGGTTCGTAGCAGAAATTAGATAGAAAGAACATCCATGCATGGACCCAAAAGGAAAAAAAAAAAAAAAAATGGTAGAAGTCGGATATGCTACCTCAATATAAACTAACAAAGCTTGGAATTGAGCTGCGTTATCTCTCAGAAACCCAATCCCAGTCGGGGATCCATCAATTGGCGATTCAGCACCGAGGTAAACGAAGATCGGCGCACTTGAATTCGCACCACCCCAGTATCTAGAGTCAATCAAGTATCTTTGTTGAAAGGTGGTGTAGCTCTCGGGTCTGTAGTTGAAATGATCGAGCGTCTGGTTGAAGAAGAAGGTTTCAAAATCGTCTGCTATGGAAGCCGAAACTGAACGTTCCAGATCTCGGAGGACGCCTTCGCGTTGTAGACTCAGGGTCGGAGTGTAAAGTTTCTGTCCAGAAATCGAAGCTGTGAATAAAAAAAAGGAGATGATGGAAGAGAGATGAGAAAGAGTCATGGCATGCAGTGTGGACAGGAAGTGCGCTTATTAAGAATTCCAAACTCGGTGGGACGATGAAAGGAGGTGTGAGCATATATAGGCATCTAAAGAAAGTGATTTCATTCTTATCAGAAGAGGTGTTGTTTTCCTTCTTGTTTTTTTTTATTCATGAAGAACATTTTCCATAGATCAATTAGTTTTTCGTGTCAAAGTACCAAAAAGTTGGAAGACAATTTTCCAGAAATAATTTTTCTTTAAACAAATAGATCCATAAATATTGTTTACACATTTTTTCACTTTTTACTTTTCACTCGTTCCATGATTATTTTAAATGCTCTTCTTTTTGCCATCATTGACCTTCAAAAGTTCATAATTTAACATATTTCTTGTCCTGCATTTGAACATTTCTCTTCTGTATCTTGAATCCACATGGACACGCGTCCTCTTTAAAATTAATCGAGACTTTTTCTCTTTTTTAAGAATTTTTTTCTTTGTTAAGAATTTTGAATGATTATTATTTATTTATATTTTCATTCCGTTTGGGTCACGGCGTCTGGGGTACCAAAAGGCATACTCTCCAATAGTTGACCATAAAACGGTCCAAATTTCTTCATCAAAGTCGAGCTCATCAAAGGTCTTCGGGAGGCCTTTAGATTAGTGGACGTTCGTACGCCAGGCTAGGCCCGCGAGATCGTGGAGGGCATAATTGCAAAAAGTATAAAGGGGCCTCGCAGTGGCAGAAGCCATTATTGGGTTCGCGGATTTGTCCGGAAGCACTGAAGCAGTGGACCTGCTCGAAATGATCATTACATTCTACGGAAAATTATTTAATTTGACGAACCTTGTATAATGGATTTATCCTAAGAGCACGACACATGACGCAACTTTTCCGTTGCTCATAAAATTTTTAAATGTAATAAAATGTATAGCTTACGTGAGACTCGCCGGATCCAACACTTCAAATGCAATGAAATGCACTAAATTCAAATGGACATGTTCACGTATTTTTGTGTACACAGAGATCCTTCATGGAAAGGAAAATTGTCCAATCAACTCTAAATGTTTTCCATCATTGCTGTTGATGCTTGCCTCCCATTCCAATGGGAGAATCCTTGCATTTACGATCTACTTTTCTTTTTACTACGGCCAGATTTTTGGGTCAATGTTGGTCTTCCAAAGATTATTTTGTACTAAGCTCCATTTCTAATTCAAATCATGTCGAAGGGTCAACATCTTCTAGATGAGAATCCCTCGTGTTTTGTTTCCAAACCAACTATTGCCTATTTTGTCCAAAATGAGAAAACGCGTACTTCCTTGGAAAGAATCGGCCTGCGAGGAAACTTCATCGAAAGTTTATAGCCTCATTCAAATTGATGTGAAGTATACATATAGCGATTCAAGGCCCACATCGATTGGGACAAGCCTTATCATTTTATTTTATTTTTAATCAGAAACAAGTCTCATTGGCTAACTCATAAGTTAACACTCGCTCTAAAATGATCAATCCCTCGTGTGATTATTTAGAGAACTCATTTTAAATGCTAGGTGGACTGGACCGAGTTATTATAAATGGTACCGAACAAGATCCCCTTTAGCAGATTTGTGGTTTGTGGACAGACTAAACCCATACCCAACCTTAGAAGGGCAGGGAGTTACGCTGCTATGAAAGAGCTCGAATAAAGTATCGCTCTTAACCTTTTCAAGTGATTCCAAAGTAAACATTGTTATGGCTAAAACTATCACCTAGATGAGGTGAATAGGTGATTGCACAGAAATGAAATAATTTAAACAAATATTGCAACAAGACAACTTCTGATGAAATGGTCAAATCTTACTAGTGTACAATTCTACCACAATAAATAAATATAGTAAGAGGCAAAGAATTGCACACTCAAGATTATAGTGGTTTGGCTTTTGCAAGCCTATATCTACTCTCCCACACTATAGCTTATTGGCTGGAATCTAGTAGTAACAACCAGTTAGATGTTACAAGTCCTGAGCTACAAGTACTTAAATTTGTGTAAACAACTTCTCACACTCTCAACCTCTAAAGGGTTATGCAATATTGCTCAACAAAGACAAATATATGAGATCAAAAAAACACTATTCAGACTCTCAGAATTAAAAGCTTCAAATCTTGTGAATGTGCATTCTGACCCTTCAGCTTCCAAATCTCCTCTTATATTCCTCCTAGTCTAAGCTGTCCGTTGGACATATCTCCAAAAGGATCATCCAGCCAATCTACCGGTTGGCCCTGGATCTAGTTAAGAAGATCCGATTGCTTCGGAATCGTCGAGAGTAAGGCTTCCCATATTTTTTGCAGCCCATAGAGCAGCTCGAGTTTTCAAAAGGTCGAGTATTTACGAATGGAAATAATGTTTCACCTCTAAAAAGAATTTCTGGGAAAGTTGAATCTCCGAAAAATATTAGCAAGACTTTCATTTTTAAACTCTTTATAAGTATGGCAGAAATCCAATCAATCGCCACTAGCCGTTGCACGAGGATGTTTATCTCCTTCCTAGCCATTTGATAGAATGTATAAAGAATGAAGAATAAACCATGACTCTGATTCTGATTGAAATCATCTAATCCTACTCCATCAAACTTTCCACCTAAAAAACTTTTTATCAGAAATAAAGTTTCTAAGTTTTGTCAATCATCGAAACCACTTAGGAAATGTTTTCTCAACAAACACCTGTCTTTAATGATCACCATCTTGAGTAATTATTCAAAATATTTCTTGTGAGGACTTAAACCAAATGGATCGAACCGGATTTGACAATATTCCATGGATGTAGTCTCGCGTCGTGTTTCACTAAGACTACATCAAGTCGCCGTCGCGTGTGCATCTCCACTCACTTTTTCCGGAGAAAAAACCACACTGGGCAGCTTAGACTTTGACATGCATCGTGAGCATATTAGAAAAACCATTCCATTCTAGATGAGGGCAAGAAACACATGGAGTCGAATGGTCCTAGGAACGTCCAATCACGGCAATCACTATCTTCATGAACAAGAAAAATAAATTAAATATATCCAAAAGAATCTTTCACCAAGCTCATTCTAGAATTGCATGATGCCTTGTCTGAAAGTGATTTAAGGGTTGATTTGTTCTATAGCTGTGATAGAACCGTAACTCTATCACGTTGAATTTGTGTTGTTAAGTGTTGCAATTTGTACATTGGTAATCCATATTTTAGAGGTGCAAACCATAATAGTTGGGAGAGATAATTTCTTAAAAGCTAGTATAAATTGCCATATAATTGTTTTCAAACTATGCTAGCATTTAACCAAGCGAACGACAAGTATTAGAAAAGTGCTTTAAATGAGAAAATAAATAAATATTTGGTCAATGGAATACTTTAGAGACCATCTTCGATGGCATGCTTGTGATCCACTCCATCTAAAAAGCTCCAACAAGATTTTTGCTTGATGTAGCCATGGAAAATTCATCTCGCACTATGGCAACAAGTAATATCACCGATGGTCCAACTAGACTTGCTCAAATGATGGGCAGATCAAGCCGAAACAGCATTGAATGAGCCAAGAAATCAATATCAGGAAATCTTATCCAATCAGTCGTAAATATATTGTATGAATATTAATTCAATTCTAAAATTTTCAATTTCGTGCGAAATTCCAATGTAATCTATCTAGTCGATATTCCCCGAAATTTGCTAAAGTAGTGGCCCTAGTAATTGCCGACAGTCCTACATAGGACACTATCATATTAGCCATTTCCAACAAAAATTGTCTAAGATGACTACATTGCAATTCCATGCAAAGATTTAGGATTAAATTGACAAAACTAGAAAATTTATGACAAATTGGCGTACGTTCAATAGATTTAAGACTAGTTTGGGAATTTTTCCTAAATATTGAGATGACAGAGCTTTGCATAATATATTTTAAAAAAAAAAAAAAGTGGACTTCTTCTAATATCACCATTGAAGAAAAAAAATTCCTTTAATTTTGAAGAATATTTTAATTTTTTTCGAAATTTTTATTCTTTTCTCTCTTTTTTTCCCAATTTTTTTTCTTCTTTTTTTCTTTCTTTACTTTTTCTTTCTCTTCTTTTCATTTTTCTTTTTCTTTTTTTCCCTCTATTGGACATTGTCAAGTCTCATTGATGGTTGGCAAAGGTTGCCACCCTAGCCAGTTTTGGGGGAGGGAAGCGTGGGCTTGGCTTGGCATGGGCCATCCTCGATAGACAAGAGTCGCCTCGGTCGGCCATTTGCAAGGGTCACCCTCATCAAGCGAGGGCAGCCCACGCAGCCCTCACCTAAGGTCAAAGACCTCCACCGACCATCAACGAGGCTCAACGAAGGCTAGTAATAGGAAAAGGAAGAAAAATAAAAAAGGAAAATATAGGGAAAAAAAGGAAAAACAAAATAAACAAATAAATAAACATCAAAATTATTAAAAATTGTTAACGTCAACATCGGCCATGCCACATAAGATAATCAGTATCCACATCAGTAATTTTTGATCAAAATTAACCGAATAAACTAAATTAATAAAACGTGAAAATGTTTAAACTCAATTAGCACAATTAAAAAATTTAGGATGGAATTAGCAAAAGTGCAATAGGTTTAGGATTTTTTAGACAATTTTCTCATGGCTAGAGTATACCAAAATTGTTACAACCACCCATGAGGTAAGAGACATAACTCCTACTAAGTTGTAAATATTAGCCAACCAAGAGATTCTAGATAACAGTTGTCTAAGGTCTCAATTAAGAATGTCAAGAATGATAAAAGTGTACTCTTTAATAATAAAGCAAGGTTCAAGAGTAAGAGGAGAAACAATCGGGCATTATTGATGGAAAATAGAGAAAAGGTCATGGAGACAGACGAAGAGGACCATAAAGAAGCATTCAAGCAGGGGTAGCTCGTAGGGATCAAGGGAGAGATAACAAGAAAGAAGATAAGGATAGCCGGAGGCAAGACAGTCACTACTATATATTTGGCAAATAGATCACTTTGCCAAGGACTATTAATTCAAACAAGCAAAAGGAAATGTTGTAGCATCTATAATGAAGGAGAGTAATATTGAAAAAAAGTAGGATTTCCAAGCGTCCATTGCATTAAAGGAATAAGAAAAGCTTACAGCCACCTCCATCACCGAGTCAGATGAGCAATGGTCTTTTCACGGTAAGTGATAAAATAATCAATTATGATAATTGGACAGTTGACTCACGGTGCTCAAATTATATGACATGAGATTGACACAAGCTATCAGCATGCCTAAGTAAACCGGTAGACAAATAGTTGTCCCCACAAGTAAATCAAGGTTGCTAATTACCCCCATTGATCAAATAGTGATGACACCCTAGTTTAGTCCATTGCAAATTAAATTGCAAAACGTGTATCACATGCGAGGCATGAAGAAAAACCAATTATTGGTATCACTATTTACAAACTCAATAAATACGCGGTGTTTGTACAAACAATGTAGAGATGTACATTTGAACCCACAAATACGCTGATCATGGAAGGGCATAAAATAAAGTATGTCTAAGTGAGGCCAGCACAGAGCTATACCTGGACAAAACTCGAAAGAGTAGAATGCCTAAAGAAGCTATGGAAAAAATGGAAGATGATAATGGGTTTGGCAAGACCCAGCTGATTGAAGAAGTAAGTGCATAATCGCTGGGAAAACATAAGGTCTATGGCGAATTGGTGTACGCACAAGAATTATAGAAGAGCTTTCACCAAGTCAAGAAGAACTTGAAGAGCATATGCCTCAACTCAAGAGATCAACAAAGTGGAGGAAACCAAATCCTAAATATGCAAATGTAGCATCGATCAAGGATGTTGGAGTAATAAAGCAATTTACATATGAGGAAGCCACACATGGGGGCAAAATGGAGGAAGGCTAAGGAAGAAGAGTTCCAAAAACCAACTTGACATGATTGCTAGATCGGTATTAAAGAAAAAGATTCACCTTTTCCCTTCTCACAAAATTCAAGATATTTCTAAGAGGGATGAACCACTAATCTCAAAAGTGATAAAGGGTGAACCACTATCCTAGAGTGATATGTGAGGAGCAAACCACTCCCTTGCGAAGGCTATCATTAGCCAAGTGCTTTTATTCATGTTTGTGTGCAAGAAATTCTCCGAACAAATGTTATAAAGAGAATGTCTCTAATAAAAGAATGTGTTTTTTTTTTTCCAAACAAACTCCCAATCTTTCTCAACATTTGGTACTAGAGCCGCAATTCCGTGCTCAACGATCCCTCTGAGTTATAGACTCATAAAGATCTTAGTCCCAGATTGAAGAAAGATAGTATAACGTGGGTTTTTTTTTTTTTTTTTTATGCTGATGATTCAGTGTCCATCGGATTTAGCCATAGATAGGAGAATAATACCTAATAAATTATATTGCATTAGCCGATAATATAAAGGGTTCGCTAATTAGAGAGATGGATGGATTTCTGTAGCTCGAGAAGTGAGGACTCTTAAGCAGGAAATTGATCGAAGATGGCCATTTTTACCGCGTTCGGCCCAACCCTCAATTCCAGCCGACGATCTTAATGGACAGAGAATGATTGACAAGCCCGGAAGCTTCACAGCCATGTCGTACAATGAGAGAGGTTTCCGCATTCACTCACTTCGTAAGCCAACGATTAATGAAACCATCATGTCTCAATTTTTATTTTTATTTTTCTGGTCGGAAATGAAGAGGCTTCATTACTAATTAAGAGTTTGCGACAACATAATAGAAGACTCGGAGCAAAGTAAATTCCAAAACGGTTCGGGGGGATTGGCCAGCCAGTCGTGGGCCAGGCTCTTGTTCCACTGGGTCTTAGCTAGCCAGTCAGCGGCCTGGTTCACAAATCTTCTGCAGTGGGCCACACAGAGAGATCAACAAAGCCCAACAGCTTTGGTTTGGCCTCAGATAGAAGAAGATCTGATTCGCATGTGCAAGGATCTTCAATTTGAATCGCAGCATTAGCTATGCGTGCTAGACAAAGAAAGGAGACAAGAAAAATACTCAGGCTATAATAGCTATCTTTAGCTATTCATAATAATATTTTGCCTTTCATCGTTCTTTTCATAGCAGCCATAGCATCTAGGCAAAAGAGGTGGCAATTCATGGAAAGCCAATGGCAGAGATATTGAGATTCATTAGTAAAATTGATTTAATAAAGACGTAGAACTATATAAGTAATTTTTAAATTTATGGGTCATTTAAGAATCCAATACACAGAGAGAGGGAAAAAGAGAGAGAGAGGGAGAAAAACTTTCGCACGTTAATTTGAACAATTTCCATCCAAATGGGTTAAGCAAGTCACCGCATAGAATAACTATTAATGACACGAATTAATGATGTCTACCAAACTCAAACCTATATTTCGACCCCAAAAAAAAAAAAACTGAAACTATATAATTGTGTTCTTTCGCGTAGATGAGTCATCAAAGAATTCCGACCCCATTTGCAAATATGTTGTTCAAATTTAATCTCAATTAAACTAATGCACTTTAAACAAAATCACAACACGTCTCAATGAAGTGTTGACATGACAATTATACGATATTGATTTGAACACATGGAATGATTAGTTTTAATGTCTATGTATTTTATATGGTTGACACCTAAATTTTTGCCGACTTTTAGGGTATTCGTATATTTTGCAAAAAATATTAATATATATATATATATAAGTATATATGAAATGATGCATAAAAATAGGTGAGATAAAAATGAATAACAAATATTAAAATATATAAAATAAAATAAAAAGAGTCGAGTGGGCCGGTTTAAAGCCCATTCTTTTTAATGCTTTCACAGCCCATTCGTTTTTATATCTTTTGCAGCCCATTCCTTTATTTCTTCTTCAGCCATCCATTTTTTGTTTCCTCTTTGAGCCCATCAGAACCTTAAATGACGAAAAAGCCCATCCGAGGCTTGAGGAGCATCCTCGCGGGGGCAAGGAAGCGGATACTCCCTTTTAATGTGGAAAAAAAAAAATTCGCTCTCCTTTTTCCGACAAAGAAAAAACGTGGAAATAATTTGTAATGTTTTCAAATTCATTTGAATTTTCATTTTTCTTTTCTTTTTTTCCATTGTGCTGGGAGGTTCACCAACAACCCTCTCTGGCCACAAAGGCCTCACCCAAACTAGATGAGGGCCACCTCGCCCGCGATCGGCGACATAGTGATGGCCTTGAGCAAGGGCACAAGCGAGTGCTTGCTAGATCTAGGTAAGAACCTCCACAGCCTTGTTGGCCGCAAGCAAGGGGCCTTTGTGCCGAGCGCATGGCCAACAAAGGTCGCAATGGCAAAAAAAAAAAAAATTCAAAAAATAATGATAAATTTTATCTACGTAAGCATTGGCCATATCACGTGGGATTGGTCAGTGATTTCAATTAAAATTGGCTGAAGTACCTTAATTGGTAAATTATCAAAAGATTTAATATCAAATCGGTCAAATTAAAAGATTTAGGTTTGAGTTGACAAAAGTGTAATAAGTTTACAACTTATTTTGCTCCCCAAAAGATGTTATAAAACTAGGATTTTAAAGATTAGTGATTTTACTATGCCAAAGTTACCTAGATCTTCTTTTATAAAGTTTCCTAGGGAAATTATCATGCCAAAACTCAGCCATATCCACATTAATCAGAAATATACCTACCACCACCGACGATAATGTAACTCATATCGAAAGATGGTTGGTTGGGACAAGGTTGAGTTGGCCCTCGTTAGAATATAAACATGGAAAATGGCTTTTTTTCTTTATGTGCATAAGTAAATCAAACTTGGTCAGGCCTACCTATCTAGGTGAAAATGTGATCGATGAGATTCAGATAGTCATCGACGGCGGACCTAAGATCATTATTTGAGTCTATACGTAGCGATGACGGGATGTGCCAACCGTCCCTCCCTCTAACCGTGGCCAGGCCAATTTTTATTTTTTATTTTTTTCTGTTCTCGGTTACTCAAAAGCAGGCCACGATTTCCTCCGAGTCAGAGCTCGAGAGGAAAGTACAACATCCGAGAGATTTGTATCATTTGTTGGGCTGAGCATATTGAACGGCACGGATCGGGAGTCACTCAAACTCGATCGGACCCATCAATTTGGTACAATTCCTAAGTGTGTCGATCTAATTCCCAATTCCATAAAAATGAAATCAGTGATTTTCAGTTCGATTCTTGATTCTAAAAGAATCAAATCGACAAACTAAACCAACACTTTTTTAAAAATATATTTTTTAATTCTTTAAAAATAGCTATAAATCCTAAAATTATAATAATTCTAGCATTTAAAAAAAATTAATTTTTTTTGCTAAGTGGCCAATTCTATTGAACCGGTCCAATACCTGGTCCCAAAAGATGGAAACTAGTCATCCCGGTCCAGTTTATGGCTCCTAAGTGGAATCGAACCGGATTGGACCGGAAACCGATCACCCCTAATCATTTGTGAGTAGTTTATGACACGAATTTTGTACATCGCAACGCATAGGCTTGAAAATCTACGCTTAATCAATAAAAAAGACCAGTAGTTTTAAATGTTTTGCCGGAGTCCTACGATTAATTGGAAGCAAAGAATATTGGGTGAAGTCATATTACTTTTCTTGATTAAAAGCTCGTTCTAATGGAGCAAAGAAATACAAGGATAACTTTACTGGTGAAATACATAGGCCTTATTCTTTTGTTCTCATATGTTATTGAAATGGCCTTCCCGAATAGATTCATCACCCTTATTTATGGCAATACCAATTCATCATATCATCATTTGGAAGCAGGAAGATCGGCATAATATTGGGCTATCCACCCTTTTATGATCTCAACTTCAGTTTTTCGCTGCTTGACCAACCAATTTGGATCGGTTTGCTTCTCTGCATATAGATCCACACAATGAGAACCTGCAGAGCATATACCCAGTGATTAAAGAATTCAAGATCCACTGCTACTTTTTCTTAACATGCTTCAACATTGTCCTTCTCTTGTGTGATTCACAAGGACGTGAGACGAGTCACAGACAACAAATCAATAGCTCAGTTATGTACCTTGATCTGTAATAACAGCGATGACACTCTCTGAAATGTTTTTCAGGACCCTAAATTTTAAAAAGAGACCAAATTGTTAAGCGTGATTAAGTAACGTAAAATTTGAATTCTTTGGATGTATGATACAAGCATATAATTTTTTTATACCCGCCAGCACTCAGGGATCTCGAAGTCCATTTGAGAAGATAATATTGCTACCAAACCTACGAAGAATTAGTTCTATATCCTGCAAGAACCGGGAAAAAAAAATGGTAGAAGACGTCAATGGTAATGTTTGCTTTCAATTTAGTGCATGGAAACCAATCTAATTTACTGATAATAAATAAATAAATAAAAGAGCCAAACATATATTTTGTAAGAGTCACTTGAAATCATACATGGCCACCATAGTGCGTAGTGATCCAATGCGGGCGAGGCACAACGCCATACTCGTAGTAGCATTGTTCCTTGAAGTGGTCCCAGACAAAAGGCGCTGGTGGGAACATAGAATTGTTTGTGATGCCTAGGGGCATTACCATTTCACTGCATCTCTGCAAGCAATTCTCCCTTTTAGTATTGTAAGTTATCTTAGATGCTACACAATTTTTCGAGGAAGATTTCAAGAAAGGGATCGTGCAATTAAAATAGACCCCATTGTGGAAGTGCTTGGATTGGCATGAACATGGACGTAGCATGATGATTTAGAGTATTGTACCTGCCAAGTCCAACCACTTCGAGGAACAGTTACGGGAGGATTGACATAGCATGTGGAGTTCTTATAGGCGACAACGCCTGCAAATATTTTGCCAAGAATGTCATTAGTAGTATTTGTTCCATCAATGCCTTTGCATATCCGTCTCACAGGATATGTTGGTGGATAATCATATTTAGCTGCAATCGTGTACAACCCTTTCAAGAAGGAGTTCAGCGTAGTCGCATTCTCTAAAGGCCTACACACAAAATAAGCAATGGTTATTCTGTGGTTGATTGTGTCTCCTTGATAAATTAACATTTAGACACATTCTTAAACACTCAATTCAGCCTTGAAGATCATGAAACTCCACGTCGAACAGAAGAGTGAGCGTCAATGAGGTTTTGGATCTCAGAAGGTAAATTGAGTCAATTCAACCCCCTTAAATTGAGAAATTGGATGGAAATAATCTATAAGCACTTGGGTATTAAGACACATGATAGATGACGCATCAGACCACATACCGGCAAGTCTTGAAGATCTTGCTTAATTTTGAAAGGCCATCCGGCTCTTGAGCAACTTCATCGATCTTTGACCAGGAGTTTGCTATAGTTTGGTGGCAAGTCTCGCTAGTTTCCTATGCAAAACGACCATGGTTCAAGACAAATTATGAAAAACAAAGAATAGATATCAAGATCCTAAAGATTATTGAGATGGTAAGTTTGGATAACTTTCTCACTTTAGGTATGTTTACTAATAACTAAACCCTTGAATTCTATCGATGCCATCCCCTAGGAGCAAGAATACGGGTACTCATGTACTTACCTTGTGTGCGCAAAATGGGAAGATAGGGATATTGCATCAATCAATGGATATTCTTTGGATGCTTGAAAAGCGCCGCACATTCCATTATTAGAACAAAAAAAGAAGAAGAGAAATTACAGGTGTAATTACCTTGAAATCCTTGGCCACCACTGAATAGAATGCATCCTGGGGTGTAATATCTTCAAAATATAGCACTGGAGCTGATGAGGCCAAAGCTCCAAGGGCCACGTGTGGATATTTTAGACGGAGCCATGAAGCAAGCACTGAAATTGGTATTAACTATTAGAATTCAACAATATATTTAATGATTTGATATATCTTTTTTTTTTGTCTAAAAAAGGAATTAGCATTTTTGTTGAAAATAAATCACAATGACAACTCGTCACTTTCACATATCATTGGTTTTTACATAATCAAACAGAGAACGGATATCAAAACCCGTCAAACTTCGCATGGACCCTTTTTGTATTATTTCTTTCCACCATAGAGAAGAATGGATAGAACATGATACCCATTGCACTTACTTCCTCCATATGATCCTCCCACCACAATAACTGGAGATTTAATCGCATTTCGTTCCCTCTTAACGTCCATAATAATGGCTACATAATCAGCCAAAGCTTGGGCCGAGCTAAAATATCCACGAATATCTGCATCTTCGAGAGCTTCTTCGAAGCTCATCCCAAGTGGAATTGACTGACCATAATACCGGTGCTGGCAAGAAAAATTCCACAAGAAAAGAAGAATTTAATTACGTGGTTGGAAGCGGAAATTAAACAGAAAAAACATCCATGCAAGGGCCCGCAAAAAAAAAAAAAAAATGGTAGAAGTCAAATGTGCTACCTCAATATAAACT
Organism: Eucalyptus virginea; assembly: GCA_014182375.1. Taxonomy (NCBI): domain Eukaryota; kingdom Viridiplantae; phylum Streptophyta; class Magnoliopsida; order Myrtales; family Myrtaceae; genus Eucalyptus; species Eucalyptus virginea. The sequence goes on along the minus strand of CM024523.1, from coordinate 10,009,770 downwards.
AACAAAGCTTGGAATTGAGCTGCATTATCTCTCAGAAACCCGATATAAGTCGGGGCTCCATCGAGTTTCGATTCGGCACCAAGGTAAACGAAGATTGGCGCACTAGAATGCGCGCCGCCCCAGAATTTGGAGTCGATAAAGTATCTCTGTTTGAAGGTGGCGTAGCTCTGGGGTCTGTAGTTGAAATGATCGAGCGTTTGGTCGAAGAACAAAGTTTCGAAATCGTCTGTTTTGGATGCTGAAACTGCACGTTCCGGATCTTGGTGGAAGTCCTCACGTTCTAGAGTCAGGGCCGGAATGTAAAGTTTCTGTCCATAAATCGAAGTTATGGATAAAATGAAGGAGATGATGAAAGAGAGCCGAGAAGCAGTCATGGTGTGCAGTGTGGACAGGAAGTATGCTTGGGAAGAATTCCAAACATACGGCGGGACGATGAATTGGCTAATCCCAAGGCGGAGGGTTGAGAAAGGAGACACCTTCACAAGCATATATATAGGCATATAACGTCCTGGGCCATGATTTGAAGTGAATCGAGTTCGAAAATACATCTGTTATATGTGAACTCACTTGATCTTAATCGTTAAACCATGTGAATCTTATACGAAACCCACTTGATGTAACACCATTAGTATGCTCTAGACTTATTTCAACTATAAAATCAAGTCAATTAAGTTTATTCCGCCAAAAGAAAACAATGGTGGTATAATTTTTTTTATTGTAAGTTTATGCTCTGTAGACATTTTCCAGCAGAAGTGTATAATGTATTAACGTAAGTAATCAACACTCTCGAGGTCACCAAATATTTAAGAAACTCTTGATAAAGAGGACTAGCTCAAGACAAAGTAAAACACAAGCCGACATTCCTTGAGCTTATTTACCTCATCTGATTAAGGATACTCACATATTTACACCCAAAAAAAAAAAAACACACACACACACACACAAAAGCCGGCATATGCTCCGCCTGAATTCGGAAAAGAAAATTCAATAACCTTTTTATTTTGTCGATTTCACGCCGTAGGCTTCAATAAGGACAAGGACAATTGAATTTTTTTTTTTTTTTTTAATTTTGTGGAACTTAGCTTCCACCGACAAGCTCAACACGATGGAGCGTTTTTCTCATGTCGCTAAGGGAAAACACGAGGGACGTCAACATTTAAAAGGGTCAATGTTGATCTTCTAAAAATTATTGTGTACTTAGGTTCCATTTCTAATTTAAATGGCACCGAAGGGTCCACATTTTCTAGATGAATCCTCATAATTATGTTTCCAAACCACCTATTACCTTTTTTGGCCAAAGGGAATAAAACGAATACTTCCTTGAAAAGAATCGGCCTGTGGGGAATTTTCATTGAAAAGTTATAGCTTCATTCAAATTTATTTGAAGCGCCTAAATGATACAGCAGGATCTTGCAAATATAGAAGTACCAGCCGTTAATTTTGTTGGCGTAATTAATGGCTTTTATATATATAACATTCCAAGACCTACATCAACTGGAACAAGTCTTGTAGAGTGACTTATAATCAACATCCATCTCCACACGGTCACAATCTTATTTGGTTATTTGGAGTAGTATTTTTGGGTGCTAACCCAGATAAACGTCATTAAAAAGTTATAGCTTCATTTAAATTTACTTGAAGCCGCTACATAATCAAGCAAGATCTTGAAAATATGAGTATCAGCCGTTAATTTTATTGGTGTAATTAACGGCTTTTATATATATAACATTCCAACACCTACATCAATCGGAACAGTCTTCTTGAGTGACTTATAATCAACATCCATCTCCCCACTGCCACAATCTTGTTTGGCTATTAAGGGCCTGTTTGGAAACCATCCAAACAGACCCTGATTCTAATTCTTTGTTCCCGGGAATAGTTTTGAAACAAAATCGTGTTTGGTAAAAATTTTGTTCCCGGAACAAATTTCTATTTTTTTGTTCTCGAAAGTAAATTTGGAACATAATCAAGAATAAAAATAAAAATAAAAAAGTTGATTCTTGTTTCCAAGAACAAATCTAAGAATCAAGCAATTTTCTTCTTCTTCTTATTCCGTTCTCTTCTTCTTCATCTACCGCCACCGCCGCGGTTGTCGTTCGCCACCATCCGCCGCCCACCGCTGCCGGTCGCCAACAACTAGTCCAGTGAGCTCGCCAAATGCTCGCCAAGCCAAGGCGAGGTCCAACGAGCTCGCTGGAGGCAAGCCCAGCCTCGGCGGGGCTGGGCGCACCTCGCGATCTGGCAAGGCCGAGCCTTGCCGGTGGCCAGGCAAGCCTCGTCCAACCCCAGCGAGGCTCCCCCAACCCCACCGATAGCCAGGCGAGCCTCACCCAGCCCTAGCGAGGCTCATCCAGCCCCGCCGGTGGTGGCAGGCAAGCCTCGCCCAACCCTAGTGAGGCTCACCTAGCCACCGGCGAGGCCAAGCCTCGATGAGGCTAGGTGCACCTTGCAATCTAGCGAGGCCAAGCCTCACCGGTGGCCAAGCGGGCCTCACCCAGCCCCAACAAGGCTCACCCAGCCCCATCGGTGGCCAGGCGAGCCTCGCCCAGCCTTTGTGAGGCCGCTTGGCCACCGGCAAGGTTCAGCCAATGAGGGCCAACCTCGCCAAGGACCGACGACACTCCAGTGAGGTCGTCGGCCCTTGTCCGGCCGTCGCCAATCATCCCAAGGCGGCGGACCGCCACCTTGAAGAAGAAGAAGAATGGGAGGAAGAAAGGAAAAAAATTAATAAAATTATTTAAAAATAAAAAAAATGATTTGAAATATGAATTAAAATTTGTTATTTATAGAATACATATTTAATTTTTATTTTAATTTTTAGTTAGTATTTATAGTTATAGTTTATTATTTACTATTTAATAAAAATTTGATTAGTTAATATGTTTATTACTTAGTATAAATATAATTAATCAATAGAATTTCTATAATTTGATAAAAATTTTAGAATTGGAATAGTAATTTTATGTAGTTACTAAACACATTTCTGTTATTTTTCTATTTCAAAATCATAAATTTTATACAGTTACCAAACGCCTTTTTTGCTCAAAAATTATTCCCATGAACAGAAGAAAAATAAAAAATCATTTATGATCATAATCTGTTTCAGGAATAGAATTATTACCAAATGCGCCCTAGAGTACTCCTTTTGGATGCTAATCTAGATAAATTAGCTCTGAGTTGTGAAAAAATGTATCATATAGGAGCCCCTTCAATAGATTTGTGGTTGTGGATGGACTAAGCCCACACTAGATTCAATGGCTGAGAGTTATCGCCAAGGCAAGAGAGTTCGGACAAGATAGTACAATTCTAAAATAATAGAGGAAGCCAACGGCTCTTAGTGTGGGAAATTGTGTCACATCAATTTTTTTAAATAGCACGGGAACGTGGTCTCGCATCATTTTTCATTGAGACGGGGTCCACTTATCTTCTTCCCGGGAAAAACACCAAATAGGCTAGCGTCTACATTGCCGTGCATAGTGACCACATTCGGAAAATCATTGCATTCCCCGTTAGGCAAGAAAAACGTGGAGTTGAATGGTCGGTGACGTACCACAATGGCTTTAAGGATCAATACAACGTCAAATCTCGCCAAAGGAATATCTCCCAAGCTAATTCTAGAATTAAATGATGCCTCATCGGTCTGAATCTGATTTAAAAGTCTGTTTGGTATGTAGCTATGACAAAATTATAATTGTATCGCATTAAAGCTGTGTTGTGAAGTATTGTGTTGACACTTAATTTTTCACCTAAATTAATTAATTAAAAATAGCATTAAATGTTAGGAATTAGTCACAAAAGAAAATTTTAAAAAAATTATTATTTAATTAAGTTATTAAAAAAAAAAAAAAAACGAACGAAATCGGTCGGGTCGGGCCGAATCTAGCCTTGGCCCGACCCGCCCCTTTCCTTTTCTTTTTCCTTGCGCTAGGCTCGGCCCAGCCCATTTCCTCCTTCAGCCCAGCCCGCGAGCGAGCTAGTCGTCTCCCCCAACCGGTGCAGAGCAGCGATAGAGGGAGCAAGGGGATCAGCAAAAAAAAAACACCAAGCCAAGAGCGGGCGAGAGAGAAAAAGAGGGAAACACAGGAGCGAAACACTGAGGAAAACCAGAAGGAAAGGAAGGAAAGAGGTCGGAGAAGGAGCTGAGGAGCCCGGAACGTCTAGCTGCCGCCGATGAGCCGTCGATCGCCGCTGTAACCTTCGGACCCCAGCAGCACAGGGAGCGAAAAAAAAAGCCGAGAGAAATACTGAGAGAGAACGACAGAGAAATGGAGAGAGGGATAGAGAGTTAGAGCGAGACGGAGAGCGAGAGAGCCAGAAGTTGCCTGGGTCGAGCGTCACTGGCCCACCCTCGACGCCAATTGCCGAGGCCCTCGAGCACACGACTTCTCGTTCCCGAACCTCTGCATTTACGGTGGGTTTCCTTTCAGTTCAACCCGGTCGTTCTCGAGGATCTCCGCTCGGAGACATCGCGAGGCGGCCGACCGAAGTTCGATTCGTCTCGAACTGGCTCTCGCGCCGCGGTCTTCGAGTTGAGTAGGGGTTTTTGTGACGGAAACTCATCCCCACGAACCCCTCTTTTTGCACTGACCTGTTTTAGTGATAGAATAGCCGGGCGAGTTTCCTCTGATCCTTGAGTTTTCCGGTCCAACCGAGTCGATTTATTTGATGCTGAGCATCTCTTGGTGATTTCCCTGGGTCTGGATCTGGATCTGAGCGGGTCCTAAAAATTGGTTGATATCCTCTCCCCTCAAGTCAGTGCTCACCACATGTTTGATGAAACGCTTGAACTAAGTCAACGTGGGTTTAACCGTGATTTTCAGATCATTTAGAATGAGTATGCTCCTGTTCTGATAAAAGGAATCCTTTATGGATCATGGAGCATGATTTTATTCAGATTTTGTTGTTGTCATGGCCAAATCCGAACTTTCTTTGGATGCGTGTTTCTTGGTTGTTGCCGTGCTCAAGGCAGTAGAAAATAACTGTGAACGTCCGTTTAATGTCTTGAGATCCTTGTCTACGAATGAAGTTCTCTTTAGTGCTTTCCTTTGAGCCCTAACGTTGAAACAGAAAAAGAGAGGAAGAAGAGAGTTTAATGTTCGGGAATGGTTCCGCGAAGAGGTCAAAGTTCTGGGAAAAAGGGGCAGACCTTCGGGAGAAAATAGGTTGGCATTAAAGTGGGCCGTGGGGTGAATTGTTGGCTTGCTGGACTCACCTAGGTTTATTAGGCTTCGGGGCTTTTTTTGAAATTTGGGCTTTTTAAGCTTAAGTTTATAGTGGGCTTTGGGTTCTTTTCTTCTTCTTTTTTGGGGAAATTATGAATGGCTTGCTTGTCTGGAACGTTCCTTTCTCGCCACTCCTCTATGTTAATTGTTATAATTTTTTTTTAAATTAATTAAAAAATTAAAAAATTTCGAAAATCCAAAAAATGTAGGTTTTGATTAGGAACGGCCATGTATTGCCTTTATAGTGTAATTAGGCCTTTATATGCTCGTATATTAATTGTATTGCATGTTTAATTTGCATATTTAATTATGTTTGATTGCACTTGTTAATTTTGCTGCAATTAGGATCTTGGTAGCTGTGGTTGTTATTTTAATGATTGCATACCCACATGATCACCTACATGTCAGTGGATAGGTATAAAATCAACCCAAACTGCCTACCAAAAATTATTTTGTTAAAATTAACAAGATTAGATACCGAAATGGCACTAATTGGTCAATTAGTGTAATCAAGTCTCCGACCCTAAATTCTTTGGTTGCGTAGGAAGTGAGGTACAGTCCCATGTCTCACTTGGTTTCTAGCCAACCCCAATAGGCTAGTGGCGACTCCTTTTGTGCAAAATTTCTTATGAATATCCCAACGTCACGCGGGGTATGGACTTGGGAGAGCTCACGCCTAATTATGAGCCTTAGGCTCGTCCTTTAGGCAATACCCTTAAACATGTTCCCTCCTCCCCCGAAGGTAGGTCGCGACATGTTCTAACTTGCATATTAATAATTTATGTTATAAAGCTACAATACCTCCAAGTTTATGAGAGATATATTCTCAAAAGTTGGTAGGAATTGTCATATATGTGTTTTCCAACTAAACTAGCGTTACCCAATATGAGCAAACGGGAAGTATTAGAAAAGTGGCTCAATAGAGAAAATCAATAAAATGTGATAAAAGGAATATTTTGGGGACCATTTGTCGGTGGCATTGCACCCAAATGAGAAAATCAATAAAAATGTGATTGAATATCTTGGGGACCATTTTCAGTTGCGTTACACCTTAGGTTGAAATCATCTCCATCTAAAAAGTTTCAAGAAGAAATTTGCATTGTGTGACCATGAAAAATCCGTCTCACAGGGAAATATTGAGGACCATTTCCGGTGGCATTGCACCTTAGGTTGAAATCAGCTCCATCTAAAAAGTTTTAAGAAGATATTTGCTTTGTGTGACCATGAAAAATCCATCTCACAAGGAAATATTGAGGACCGTTTCTAGTGGCATTACACCTTAGATTGCAATCAGCTCCATCTAAAAAGTTTTAAGAAGATATTTGCTTTGTGTGACTGAAAAATCTGTCTCACAAGGAAATATGGCAATGAGCAATGTCACCTGTGGTCCTACGAGGCTTGCTCAAATGGACAGCCAGGGTCGGGCCAAGCTAAAGCATTTAACTTGTAAATAGAAATTGATTACAGTTGATATCCAAAGACGATCGAGTCTTCTAAGTCAACATGACACCTTTATAGGAATAGGTGTTAAGTAATTATACCATCGATGAGTCGTCGATAGCACAGATAATTGTCGTTAACCATGACTATTGACGACCATAGTATACGATAGTGACTGGTCAACGATGCAGACTTCAAAGACAATGAAGATGTCAATTAATTATTACATCCAATGACAATTGAAAAGTAATAACTGCTTGTAAATAAAGCCGATGTGCAATCATAAAGAGTGATCATGAAGCCTAAAATTATGGAGATACGATTGTAACCGTTACTTTTAGAGCAATTACATTTTGTGATAGGCTATATAAGCCATGTTAAATCATTATAAAAGGATCTCTGCAACCAACACAGACTATATGCATCTTTCAATTTATCAATCAATCTTTCCAGTTCTTGCACAATAACTAGTTCTGCCTCTTGTTTCGCGATATATTTCCCACCCGAACGGCCACTGAACCCAATTCAACAATAAATCGAAAATCAACTTTCGGTAAAATGTATTTTGCCGTGTGGATCAATTCCCAGCGATGCACATAGTTATTTTTCAGTCCAAGTGAGCTATGCTAGGCCAATTCAGGTCTGCCAAGTTGACACCCCGTTGTCATATGTAGGGCCTTTAAATGGATAGGTCGGGTCGGGTTTGGATTGGATCGAAAATTGTCCGATTCATATTGACCCATTTAACCAATTTTGACCAATTTTCATACAATGTAAATTTAATGACTCATACCCAACTCGTACCTAACCTAACCCATATTACCAAAACACATTAATATTTAACTCAATTTAGTTACTTGAATAAAAACTTCACATCAAATTTAAAAAGTAAATAAACAATATAAAATTAGTAAATAAAATAAAAAAATGTGAAAAACATTTCAATTGAAATACTTTTGAAGAACTCTTGATAAGAAAAAGTTTGATAAGCTAATAATTGACATGAAAATAATATTTGCTTATAACAAATCTTCTTGAATGCAAGAATGTGTAGCTTCTTAATTGTAGTTCTTTTTTTTTTTTGGTCGATTTCTTAATTGTAGTTCACCAAGTTAAAAATTATATTACGAATTTCTATATTTCGATCTAGACAACATCAAGCTTCCTCTAAAAGTACTTCTCCGGCATGTATATGGATATCTATCAACCGAAAATCATTAAAAAAATCAATTTTTTTTTATTATTTTAAATTTTTTTGAAATTATCATTTTTTATTTTATTTTCTTTTTTCATTTTTTTTCTTTTCTTTGTTCTTTCTTTTTCCTCCTCCTTCTTCTCCCTTATTCCGTCTAGGCGAGCTCGAGATCTTGAGCTCCGTCGCAGCCGGTGAGCTCTCGGCTCACCAGATCTAGGCAAGCCCAAGCTCGGCCAAGGCCGGTGAGCTCATTGCTCAGCCGATCCAAGCAAGCCCCAGCTCCATCGAGGATGACAAGCTCGTTGCTTGCATGAGGCCGACGAGCTCGCAGCTTGCTTGAGGCTAGTGAGCTCTGGATCGGTGACAAAGATGGTGGCATGACAGCGGGTAGGCAGTGGCTGTAGTTGGTTGGGATCGAAAAGGAAAGGGGGTGCTCTGCTTACCCAAGATTTGCGATAGGTGGAAGGAGAGAGAATTGAGGATGCAGAGGAGGAAGACTATGGGTTTAAAGTGGGTTTCCTAATAACCCATTAAGACCCATTTCTTTTCTTGCTTTACTTTTTAAGATCCATTTGTGACCCATATTTAACTTTCACAAGACCCATATATGACCCATTTAACTAAAAGTGAGTTATAGTATGGGTTTATGACCTATTTTGGTAGCTCTAGTCATATCTAGGACAAACTACCAAAGGTGTGATACCTTAAGATGGGTCAATGAATTATTAGGTCTAACTCTAATTATGAACTACTTAATTCTTGTATGAAATGATGATATTTTTCGTGTAGGAATTGGCTTGAATGGATGGAAATGTTACTTAAAATATGTCTCTATTAACAAAGACAAGACAGATTGGCAAAGAGATGGATACTGAGATGATAGAGCATTGGACAATACATCTATTAGAACTTGGACTTCCCTCAAGATCCCTGACTAAGTTTATAGATGTATATAGATCTTAATCCTGGATTGAATGAAAACACTGTATATTGATGGTTATGCAAATGATTCGGTGTCTACCGTATTTAATTATATATAAGCGAATATTACCTAATAAATCACATTAGATTAGCCAATAAATATAAGTAATTTGCTAATTTGTAAGTCAGATTTCCTTTCCCTGAGAAGTCAAATTCTCAGATGGAAGCGGTATTATCCATGAAAATCAACCTAGCATACCACCTCATTGCAAAACCAGGAAAAGAGAACTTATTAACCATCTCTTCCCACTTCCAAGGTGCTCACCATGAATCGAAGTTCTTCATTCTCATGCAAGAAAATCGATCATGCCTCTTTCCCCTACAAAAAGAGATTTTTTTTTTTTTTTTTTTTTTTTTGGTCTGAAAAACTACTATTATCTATTATCAAAAGTTCTTCAACAGCAGGCCCAAAAAAAGGAGCATCAAAACATTGTCAGCTCCACAAAGGTTGGGAGGCTGAGTTAACCAAAAAAAGGAAATGACGGGCCTTGGCTACCCAATCAGTAACTTGATTAGCCATTCAAAAAGAGATTTGAATGAAGAAGAAGCTGCATTTCATTTTGTACCCTCAAAGCAGGATACTGATCGAAGCAGGCCCAACTTTAAGTTTAAACCGCATTTGGCCCAATTCTCAATTCCAACCGACGGTCTCAACAGACAGAGGATGATCCAATGTCAAACCCAAACCGAGGCCTTGTGGCGAGAAACAATGTCCTACAACTTTGTCAAGAACAAGGATGTTTAGATTGCCTCTAATGACTCATTTAATTCAGTCCATCGTTTTTTCGCAATGTACACAACTCTATGGGAACGTGCCAAATATGTGAAGACCAAAGCCAAGCCCGGAAGCTTCATGGCCATGTCATATAATGAAAAAGGTTTACTCATTCATTCAGTTCATATACTGACGACTAATGAAACCATCGTGTCTCAACTAGAACTGTAGCATTAGCTATACACGTACTAGGCGAAGAAAGAAGACGAGAATAATATTGAGACTATAATAACCAGCTTTAGCTATTTATAGATTTATTCTGCCTTTCATCATTCTTTTCATAGCAGTCATTGCATCGCATTAGGCATAAGAGGCGGGAATTCATGGAAAACCAATGAGATCCGTTCACAAAATTAGTTTACAAAATGACGTTAAACTATATAAGTAATTTGTAAGTTTATGGGCTCGATTTAAAATTTAATTAAAAAAAAAAAAACAGAGAGAGAGGGAGAGAGAGAGAGAGAGAGAGAGACTCTCATACATTAATTTGTATCAACTCATGTCCAAATGGGTTGTAGATCACCACGTAAAGTACCTATTTATGACATGAACCCATTTATGCCAAACTGAAACCTATTTAGTTATGTTGTATCATGCAGATAAGCCGTCAAAGAAATCACCATGATAAGTTCGCAACAACATTGTCAAAATTTGATCTCAAATAAGTTGATGCATTTTAAACTAAATCACACTAAACATTGGCATGATAGTTATGTAGCACTGATTTGATCAACACTAGGATGATTAGTTTTTATATATAAGAGGAATCTTTTTTTTTTAATTTTAAAAGATTTATTATGTGAATTTAACATAAACTAGCTGGGGAAATCAATTTTGCAGGCCGCGTATGAAGTAAATAATTACGTAAAAAATTTGCGGGGACTTAGATAATTTAAAATATATATATCATCGGATCGCTCATTAGTGTAATTGGGTCCGACCTAGTGTTCGATGATGACGTTGTTGGCAGTAGCATTGTTAGATAGCCATCGTCAAACCGTTTTAGCGAAGAAGATATTTGGGCTGATTAATTACAAGTTGCCTTGATTTCTCCTACTATTCGCTCTACCCGTTCTAATCACACCATTTAATTACTCTATCAATTATCTCAATCATACAAAAGATGTGGGAAAATTACCAAAAATGGTTCTAAACTCATTGGACATATGTCAATTCAATTATAAGTCTTTTAATTTGGTTAATTTATATTTTTGTTGCCAGGAAGGACCGGCAATGGAGAGGGGAGGGTTGGTCGAGCCGGCCCTTCCTGGCGACGGCGGCGAGGGCTCAGCCCTCAGCCGCTGCCTCCTCTTCCCCACCTTCTTCTTCTTCTTCTAATTAAAATAATAATTATTATTTATTTTTATAATTAAATTAAAATAATTTTTATATTAACATTCGAATCTGCTCAAAAACAACGTCGTTTCTGCCTTTTTTTGTTGAGTCTGCATTTCGGCGAGCCACATAGACGAAATAAAAAAATTGCCACATAGGATTTCCGGTGAGGTTCGCTGAAGATGGCACTTAAGTGTCACTTTCCTAATTTTTGACACTTAAGTGTCCCTTTGTGCCAAGTTTTAGCACTTGAGCTGTACTTCTCCCCTTTTACAATTGTGAGCAGCTCATAAAAATATCTTAAATTTATTCGAAAAATGTTAATTCAGTGACCATGAATAAAATCCGCATATGATTGGTATTATAAATGTTAGATTGAGTCCTTTCAAACACCCAAATGGAATATCATTGTCATTAATAACAAGAAGCAGGACATAAAAGGGAATGATCAAATGATGACGTGGGAACAGAAGGATTATTGATCGTTTGAGACATAAGTCTGAAATTTAGTGCATCTTCTTCTTCCTTTAATGACAAAAAGGTTCACCTAAATAGGTATATGTTATGCCAAAATTATTTAGCTGCTATAATAGATGACACAGAAAGGTGCGAGACAATCTCAAAGTTAGATGCGATGGGCGATCGAGAAATTCGATATTTTTCATTTTGCATGAGGCATAACGTAAATGGATTTGCCAGGAGGTAATGCCATGGAGAGGAGAAATAGAACTAGAGCCTAAGTTCTTGCGTTGAATGTGGATCCATAAGCCCATGCCACAAATTATGAAATTTTAAATAAAATGCAAATCTACGCTTAACCAATAAAAATAGACCAGCAGTTTTAAATGTGGGTCAGTTAGCTGGAAGCTTGTTATGGACTACATACATGGCTTAAATATAATATTGGATGAAGTCATTTTGATTTCCTTGTTTAAGAGCTCGTTCTAATGGAGCAATGAAATACAAGGATAACTTTATGGTGAAGTACATAGGCCTTATTCCTTTATTCTCATCTGTCGTTGAAATGGCCTTTCCAAATCAGCTCACCATTCATAATTATGGAAATAACAGTTCATCATATCACTGTTTGAAAGCAAGCAGATCAGAATAATATTTGGCTATCCATCCTTTTATAATTTCAACTTCAACTTTTCGTTGCATGACCAACCAATCTGGATCGGTTTGCTTCTCTGCAAGTATATCCAAGCAATGGGAACCTGCAAAGCATATACTCACCAATGAGAGAATTCAAGATCCAGCCAAAAATAAAATTTAACATGCATCAATCTTGTTCTTCTCTTGTGTGATCCATGGATGCGTAAGTTAAAATTGCAAACAACACACATCGACTGATTATGTACCTTTATCTGTGTAAACTGCGATGATACTATCAGAAATGTTCTTTAGGACCCTAAGATTGAAAAAGAGATCAAATTGTCAAACGTGATTAAGTACTGTAAAATTTTACTTCTTTAAATCTGTGGAGATAGCATATAATGTTGTATACCCTGCGCTACTGTAAGGATCTCGAAGTCCATTTGAAAAAATAATGTTGCTCCCAAATCTAAGAAGAATCAGCTCTATATCCTGCAACAACAACCCAAAAAAAAAAGTAAGGGCATGACGACGGTAAAACATACTTTGAATTTTGTGCATAGGAAATAGTTTAATTCACTGATCGAAATAAGAGCAGAATGCATATTTTCTAAGAGTCATTGGAAATCATACATGACCACCATAGTATGTAGTGATCCAATGTGGGCGAGGTGTAACGCCATACTGGTCGTTGCATTCATCAATGAAGCTGCTCAAGTTGAAAGGGTATGATTGGAACATGGAATTGTTTGTGATGCCTATGGGCATTACCATTTCGCTGCACCTCTGCAAGCAAATCTCCCTTTTAGTATTGTAAGTTTTCTCAAACACAACAACAATTTTTATGAGGAAGATTTCAAGAAAAGGATGGTGTCAATTAATATAGACCGGATCAGCTGGCATGCTTGGATCAGCATGAACATTGACCTGATGATCCCCTTATTGGGACATAAGGCTCCTGCCCAAGTCCGCTGTCATTGTAAAATAGTTTGGACCCAAAAAGGAAGAGTAAAATTTAACTCAGAATGATCAAAATCCATCCTTTAGATTGAAATGCATGATGCCTATATATGATCTAGAGTATATTGTACCTGCCACCCCCAACCCAAGTTAGTTTGAGAAACATTGGTGGGAGGATTAACGTAGCATGCGGAGTTCCCTTTATAGGCGACAACGCCTGCAAATATTTTGCCAAGAATGCCATTTTCGGTAGTATTTGCTCCATCAACACCGTTGCATATCACTGTCACCGGATACCTTGGTGGATCGTCATATTGAGCTGCATTCGCATACAACGACATCAAGTAGTTCTTCAGCTCATCCCCACTCTCTAAAGGCCTACACACACAAAAAGGCAGTAGTTAGTCTATGATTGATTGCGTCTCTTTAATAAATTGACATTCACACACATTCTTAAAGACTCAATTCAGCCTCGATGATCATGAAACTTCACGCCAAACAAACGAGCAAGTGCGGATTAGGTTCCTGATCTCAGAAGGTAAATTGACTCAATTCATCAACTCTCTTAAATTGAGAAATTGGATGGGAATACTCTATAACACGTGGGTATTAAGATACATAATAGATTATGCATCAATCCACATACTTGCAAGTCTTGAACATCTTGCTTAAGTTTGAAGTGCCATTAGGCTTCTGAGCAACTCTATCAATCTCTGACCATGAGTCTCCTATAGTTTGGTAGCAAGTCTCACTAGCTTCCTATGCAAAACAACCATGGTTCAAGACAAATTATGGAAAACCAAGAATAGATATTAAGATTCTAAAGATTATTCGGGTAATAAGTCTGTATTCTTTCCCACTCAAGGTATGGTTACAAATAACTATACCCCTCAATTTTATTTATGCCATCCCCAAGGAGCAAGAATATGTGCAGTCAGTACTTACCTTGTATGCGTAAAATGGGAGAATAGGGATATTGCGTCAACTAATTGATATTCTTTGGATGCTTGAAAAGTGCCGCACAATCATTATTAGAACAAAAAAAAGAAAAAGAGAAATTACGGGTGTAATTACCTTAAAATCCTTGGTGACCACCGAATAGTATGCATCCTGTGGGGTAATATCATCAAAATACAATATTGGAGCAGATGAGGCTAGAGCTCCGACGGTCAAATGTGGATATTTTAGCCGGAACCACGAAGCAAGCTCTGAAATTCGTGTTAGTTATTAATATTCAACAACTTGATATAATGATATGATATATCTATTTCGCGCAAAGAAGGATTTAGTACTTTTGTTGAAAATAAATGACAACAACAACTCATCATTTTCACATATCACGGGTTTTTTACATAGTCAACAGAGAACGGATATCAAAACCGGTCAAACTTGTCATGGACCCCTTTTCTATTATTTCTCTCTACCGTACACAAAAATGGGTAGAATATGATGCCCATTGCACTTACTTCCTCCATATGATCCTCCCACCACAATAACTGGAGAATCTCTGGCTTTCAAATTCTGCTTCACGTGAATAATAATGGCTGCATAATCAGCCAAAGCTTGGGCCGAGCTAAAATACCCACGAATATTTGTATCATGGAGAGCTTCTTCGAAGCTCATCCCAAGTGGAATTGACTCACCATAATACCGATGCTGACAAAAAATATTCCGCAAGAAAAAGAAGAATTTGATTACGTGGTTGGTAGCAGAAATTAGATAGAAAGAACATCCATGTATGGACCCAAAAAAAAAATGGTAGAAGTCAGATATGCTACCTCAATATAAACTAACAAAGCTTGGAATTGAGCTGCGTTATCTCTCAGAAACCCAATCCCAGTCGGGGATCCATCAATTGGCGATTCAGCACCGAGGTAAACGAAGATCGGCGCACTAGAATTCGCACCACCCCAGTATCTAGAGTCAATCAAGTATCTTTGTTGGAAGGTGGTGTAGCTCTCGGGTCTGTAGTTGAAATGATCGAGCGTCTGGTTGAAGAATAAGGTTTCAAAATCGTCTGCTATGGAAGCCGAAACTGCAAGTTCCGGATCTCGGAGGACGCCTTCGCGTTGTAGACTCAGGGTCGGAGTGTAAAGTTTCTGTCCAGAAATCGAAGCTGTGAATAAAAAAAAGGAGATGATGGAAGAGAGATGAGAAAGAGTCATGGGATGCAGTGTGGACAGGAAGTGCCCTTATTAAGAATTCCAAACTCGGTGAGACAATGAAAGGAGGTGTGAGCATATATAGGCATCTAACTTCATGGGCCACGATTTGAAGTGAATTGAGCACTCGTTCCCGAAATATCCATACATACATCTTACACGTGTAATCACTTAATCTCAATCGTTAAACCGTATCAGTTTTATGTAAAACCCACCTAATGTAACACAGTATGCTCTACACTTATTTCAACTACAAAACCAAGTCAATTAACTTCATTTGGCCACAACAAAATTCTATTATATTTGAAAGAAAGTAGTGGTCGTATGACCTGTTCTATTTTACGTCTATGCTCTGGAGGCATCTTCCGGGTATAAGTTTATAATATATTGGCGCAAGGAATCGACAACTCTCGAGGTCACGAAATATCCAAGAACCTCTTGATAAAAAGGACATGCTCCACTGATTGTGAATTTGGCTAAGAAAATTCAACAACCTTTTATTTTGTCAATTTCACGTTGTGGGCTTCAATAAGGACAGGGACAATTCACTTTTGTTAATTTCATTGAATTGATCTTCCACCAACCGGCTCAACACGGTCGAGTGTCTTTCTTATGTTGCTTTGCAAAACATGATGGATGTTGACATTTGGAGTGTGTTTGTTTCATCGAAAGCTTTACAATAAATGAAATATTTTTTTATGAAGTTTTTATTTATTTTATGATTTAAAGAAAGTGATTTCCTAGGGTGTTGTTTTCCCTCTTGTTGCTTTCAGTTCTTCATATTTTCCATAGATTGATTAGTTTTACGTCGTCAAAGTACCAAAAAGTTGGAAAACAATTTTTCAGAAATAATTTTTCTTTAAACAAATATATCCATAAATATTGTTTACACATTTTTTCACTTTTTACTTTTCACTTGTTCCATGATTATTTTAAGTGCTCTTCTTTTTGCCATCATTGACCTTCAAAAGTTCATAATTTAACATATTTCTTGTCCTGCCTTTGAACATTTCTCTTCTGTATCTTGAATCCACATGGACACGCGTCCTCTTTAAAATTAATCGAGACTTTTTCTCTTTTTTTAAGAATTTTTTTTTCTTTGTTAAGAATTTTGAATGATTATTATTTATTTATATTTTCATTCCGTTTGGGTCACGGCGTCTGGGGTACCAAAAGGCATACTCTCGAATAGTTGACCATAAAACGGTCCAAATTTCTTCATAAAGTCGAGCTCATCAAAGTTCTTCGGGAGGCCTTTAGATTAGTGGACGTTCGTACGCCAGGCTAGCCCCGCGAGATCGTGGAGGGCATAATTGCAAAAAGTAAAAAGGGGCCTCGCAGTGGCAGAAGCCATTATTGGGTTCGCGGATATGTTCGGAAGCACTGAAGCAGTGGACCTGCTCGAAATGATCGTTACATTCTATGGTAAATTATTTAATTTCATGAACCTTGTATAATGGAGCACGACCCATGACGCAACTTTTTCGTTGCTCATAAAATTTTTAAATGCAATGAAATGTATAGCTTACGTGAGACTCGCCAGATCCAACAATTCAAATGCAATGAAATGCACTAAATTCAAATGGACATGTTCACGTATTTTTGTGTTCACAGAGATCCTTCATGGAAAGGGAAATTGTCCAATCAACTCTAAATGTTTTCCGTCGTCGCTGTTGATGCTTGCCTCCCATTCCAATGGGAGAATCCTTGCATCTGCGATCAACTTTTCTTTTTGCTATGGCCAGATTTTTGGGTCAATGTTGGTCTTCCAAAGATTATTTTGTACTAAGCTCCATTTCTAATTCAAATCATGTCGAAGGGTCAACATCTTCTAGACGAGAATCCCTCGTGTTTTGTTTCCAAACCAACTATTACCTATTTTGTCCAAAATGAGAAAACGCGTACTTCCTTGGAAAGAATCGGCCTGCGAGGAAACTTCATCAAAAGTTTATAGCCTCATTCAAATTGATGTGAAGTATACATATAGCGATTCAAGGCCCACATCGATTGGGACAAGCCTTATCATTTTATTTTATTTTTAATCAGAAACAAGTCTCATTGGCTAACTCATAAGTTAACACTCGCTCTAAAATGATCAAATCCCTCGTGTGATTATTTAGAGAACTCATTTTAAATGCTAGGTGGACCTGACTGAGTTATTATAAATGGTACCGAACAAGATCCCCTTCAGCAGATTTGTGGTTTGTGGACGGACTAAACCCATACCCAACCTTAGAAGGGCAGGGAGTTATCGCCGCTATGAAAGAGCTCGAATAAAGTATGGCTCTTAACCTTTTCAAGTGATTCCAAAGTAAACACTGTTATGGCTAAAACTATCACCTAGAGGAGGTGAATAGGTGATTGCACAGAAATGAAATAATTTAAACAAAGATTGCAACAAGACAACTTCTGATAAAATAGTCAGATCTTACTAGTGTACAATTCTACCACAATAAATAAATATAGTAAGGGGCAAAGAATTGCACACTCAAGATTATAGTGGTTTAGCTTTTGCAAGGCTATGTCTACTCTCCCATGCTATAGCCTATTGGCTGGAATCTAGTAGTAACAACCAATTAGATGTTACAAGTCCTGAGCTACAAGTACTTAAATTTGTGTAAACAACTTCTCACACTCTCAACCTCTAAAGGATTACGCAATATCGCTCAACAAAGACGAATGTATGAGATCAAAAAAACACTATTCGGATTCTCGGAATTAAAAGCTTCAAATCTTGTGAATGCGCATTCTGACCCTTCAGCTTCCAAATCTCCTCTTATATTCCTCCTAGTCTAAGTTGTCCGTTGGACATATCTCCAAAAGGATCATCCAACCAATCTACTGGTTGGCCCCGGATCTGGTTAAGAAGATCCGATTGCTTCAAAATCGCTGAGAGTAAGGCTTCCCATATTTTTTGTAGCCCATACAGTAGCTTGGGTTTTCAAAAAGTCGAGTATTTACGAATGGAAATAATGTTTCGCCTCTAAAAAGAATTTCCAGGAAAGTTGAATCTCCGAAAAATATTAGCAAGACTTTCATTTTTAAACTCTTTATAAGTATGGCAGAAATCCAATCAATCGCCACTAGCCATTGCACAAGAATGTTTATCTCCTTCCTAGCCATTTGATAGAATGTATAAGGAAGGAAGAATAAACCACAACTTTGATTTTGATTGAAATCATCTAATCCTATTCCTTCAAACTTTCCACCTAAAATTTTTTTTATCAAAAATAAAGTTTCTAAGTTTTGTCAATCATCGAAACCACTTAAGAAATGTTTTCTCAATAAACACCTGTCTCTAATGATCACCATCTTGAGTAATTATTTGAAATATTTCTTGTGAGGACTTAAACCAAATGGATCGAGCTGGATTTGACAATATTCCATGGATGTAGTCTCGCATCGTGTTTCACTAAGACTACATCAAGTCGTCGTCGCGTGTGCATCTCCACCCACTTTTTCCGGAGAAAAAACCACACTGGGTAGCTTAGACTTTGACATGCATCGTGAGCATATTAGAAAAACCATTCCATTCTAGATGAGGGCAAGAAACACGTGGAGTCGAATGGTCCTAGGAACGTCCAATCACGGCAATTTAAGGTCATCACTATCTTCATGAACAAGAAAAATAAATTAAATATATCCGAAGGAATCTTTCACCAAGCTCATTCTAGAATTGCATGATGCCTTGTCTGAAAGTGATTTAAGGGTTGATTTGTTCTATAGCTGTGATAGAACCGTAACTCTTATCACGTTGAATTTGTGTTGTTAAGTGTTGCAATTTGTACATTGGTAATCCATATTTTAGAGGTGCAAACCATAAAAGTTGGGAGAGATAATTTCTTAAAAGCTAGTATAAATTGCCATATGATTGTTTTCAAACTATGCTAGCATTTAACCAAGCGAACGACAAGTATTAGAAAAGTGCTTTAAATGAGAAAATAAATAAATATTTGGTCAATGGAATACTTTAGAGACCATCTTCGATGGCATGCTTGTGATCCACTCCATCTAAAAAGCTCCAACAAGATTTTTGCTTGATGTAGTCATGGAAAATTCATCTCGCACTATGGCAACAAGTAATATCACCGATGGTCCAACTAGACTTGATCAAATGATGGGCAGATCAAGCCGAAACAACACCGAATGAGCCAAGAAATAAATATCAGGAAATCTTATCCAATCAATCCTAAATATATTGTATGAATACTAATTCAATTCTAAAATCAATTTTGTGCGAAATTTCAATGTAATCTATCTAGTCAATATTCCCCGAAATTTGCTAAAGTAGTGGCCCTAGTAATTGCCGACAGTCCTACATAGGACACTATCACATTAGCCATTTACAACAAAAATTGTCTAAGATGACTACATTGCAATTCCATGCAAAGATTTAGGATTAAATTGACAAAACTAAAAAATTTATGACAAATTGGCGTACGTTCAATAGATTTAAGACTAGTTTGGGAATTTGTCCTAAATATTGAGATGACAGAGCTTTGCATAATATATTAAAAAAAAAAAAAAAAGTGGACTTCTTCTATTATCACCATTGAAGAAAAAAATTTCCCCTAATTTTGAAGAATATTTTATTTTTTTTGAAATTTTTATTATTTTCTCTCTTTTTTTTTCCTAATTTTTTTTCTTCTTTTTTCTTTCTTTACTTTTTCTTTCTCTTCTTTTCATTTTTCTTTTTCTCTTTCTCCCTCTATTGGCCATTGTCAAGTCTCATTGATGGTTGGCAAAGGTTGCCACCCTAGCCAGTTTTGGGGGAGGGACGCTTGGGCTTGGCTTGGCATGGGCCATCCTCGATAGACAAGAGTCGCCTCGGTCGGCCATTTGCGAGGGTCACCCTCGTCAGGCGAGGGCAGCCCACGCAGCCCTCACCTAAGGTCAAAGACCTCCACCGAGGCTCAACGAAGGCTAGTAATAGGAAAAGGAAGAAAAAGGAAAAAGGAAAATATAGGAAAAAAAGGAAAAACAAAATAAACAAATAAATAAACATTAAAATATTATTAAAAATTGTTAACGTCAACATCAGCCATGCCACATAAGATAATCAATGTCCACGTCAGTAATTTTCGATCAAAATTAACCGAATATACTAAATTAGTAAAACGTGAAAATGTTTAAACTCAATTAGCACAATTAAAAAATTTAGGATGGAATTAGCAAAAGTGCAATAGGTTTAGGATTGTTTAGACAATTTTCCCATGGCTAGAGTATACTGAAATTGTACAACCACCCATGGATAGGTAAGAGACATAACTCTTACTAAGTTGTAAATATTAGCCAACCCAAAGATTCTAGATAACAGTTGTCTAAGGTCTCAATTAAGAATGTCAAGAATGATAAAAGTGTACTCTTTAATAATAAAGCAAGGTTCAAGAGTAAGAGGAGAATAATACCTAATAAATTATATTGCATTAGCCGATAATATAAAGGGTTCGCTAATTAGAGAGATGGATGGATTTCTGTAGCTCAAGAAGTGAGGGCTCTTAAGGAGGAAATTGATCGAAGATGGCCATTTTTACCGCGTTCGGCCCAACCCTTAATTCCAGCCGACGATCTTAATGGACAGAGAATGATTGACAAGCCCGGAAGCTTCATAGCCATGTCGTACAATGAGAGAGGTTTCCGCGTTCACTTCGTAAGCCAACGATTAATGAAACCATCGTGTCTCAATTTTTTTTTTTTTCTGGTCGGAAATGAAGAGACTTCATAACTAATGAGTTTGCAACAACATAATAGAAGACTCGGAGCAAAGTAAATTCCAAAACGGTTCAAGGGGATTGGCCAGCCAGTCGTGGGCCAGGCTCTTGTTCCGCTGGGTCTTAGCTAGCCAGTCAGCGGCCTGGTTCACAAATCTTCTGCAGTGGGCCACAGAGAGATCAACAAAGCCCAACAGCTTTGGTTTGGCCTCAGATAGAAGATCTGCTTGGCATGTGCAAGGATCTTCAATTTGAATCGCAGCATTAGCTATGCGTGCTAGACAAAGAAAGGAGACAAGAAAAATACTCGGGCTATAATAGCTATCTTTAGCTATTCATAATTATATTTTGCCTTTCATCGTTCTTTTCATAGCAGCCATAGCATCTAGGCAAAAGAGGTGGGAATTCATGGAAAGCCAATGGCAGAGATATTGAGATTCATTAGCAAAATTGATTTAATAAAGACGTAGAACTATATAAGTAATTTTTAAATCTGTGGGTCATTTAAGAATCCAATACAGAGAGAGAGAGGGAAAAAGAGAGAGAGAGAGAGAGAGAGAGAGAGAGAGAGAGGGAGAAAAACTTTTAATTTGAACAATTCCCATCCAAATGGGTTAAGCAAGTCACCAAATAGAATAACTATTAATGACACCAATTAATGTATACCAAAATCAAACCTATATTTCGACCCAAAAAAAAAAATGAAACCTATATAAATGTGTGCTTTTGTGTAGATGAGTCATCAAAGAATTCCAACCCCATTTGCAAATATGTTGTTGAAATTTGATCTCAATAAAACTGTGCACTTTAAACAAAATCACAACACATCTCAATGAAGTGTTGACATGGCAATTATATTATATTGATTTGAACACATGGAATGATTAGTTTTAATGTCTATATATTTTATATGGTTGACACCTAAATTTTTGCCAACTTTTAGAGTATTCATTTATTTTGCAAAAAAAATCAAATATATATAAAAGTATATATGAAAAGATGCATAAAAATAGGTGAGATAAAAATGAATAAAAAATATATTAAAAAAGAAAAAATGAGTCGAGTGGGCCGGTTTAAAGCCCATTATTTTTAATGCTTTCACAGCCCATTCGTTTTTATATCTTTCGCAGCCCATTCCTTTATTTCTTCTTCAGCCATCCATGTTTTGTTTCCTCTTTGAGGCCATCAGAACCTTAAATGACGAAAAAGCCCATCCGAGGCTTGAGGAGCATGCTCGCGGGGGCAAGGAAGCGGATACTCCCTTTTAACGTGGGGGTAAAAAAAAACGCCCTCCTTTTTCCGACAAAGAGAAAACGTAGAAAAAATATGTAATTTTTTCAAATTCATTGGAATTTTCATTTTTCTTTTCTTTTTTTCCATTGTGCCAGGAGGTTCACCGACAACCCTCTCTGGCCACAAAGGCCTCACCCAAACTAGATAAGGGCCACCTCACCCGCAATCAGTGACATAGTGATGGCTTTAGGCAAGGGCACAAGCGAGTGCTTGCTAGATCTAGGTAAGGACCTCAACAGCCTCATTGGTCACAAGCAAGGGGCCTTTGCGCCCTAGCGCATGGCTAGCAAAGGTCTTAATGGCAAAAAACAAAAAAATAATTCAAAAAATAATGATAAATTTTATCTACGTAAGTGTTGGCCATATCACGTGGGATTGGTCAGTGATTTCAATTAAAATTAGCTGAAGTACCTTAATTGGTAAATTATCAAAAGATGTGCCAAAGTTACCTAGATCTTCTTTTATAAAGTTTCCTGGGCAAATTATCATGCCAAAACTCAACCATATCCACATTCATCATAAATATACCTACCACCACCGACGATAACGTAACTCGCATCAAAAGATGGTTGGTTGGGACAAGGTTGAGTTGGCCCTCGTTAGAATATAAACATGGAAAATGGCTTTTTTTTTCTTCATGTGCATAAGTAAATCAAACTTGGTCAGGCCTACCTATCTATGTGAAAATGTGATTGATGAGATTCAGATAGTCATCATCGACGGCGGACCTAAAATGATTATTTGAGTCCGTCCTTAGCGATGACGGGATGTGCCAACCGTCCCTCCCTCCAACCGCGGCCAGGCCAATTTTTATTTTTTATTTTTTATTTTCTTCTGTTCATGGTTACTCAAAAGCAAGCCACGATTTCCTCCGAGTCAGAGCTCGAGAGGAAAGTACAACATCCGAGAGATTTGTATCATTTGTAGGGCTGAGCATATTGAACGGCACGGATCGGGAGTCACTTAGATTGGAACAGACCGGTCAATTTGGTACAGTTACTAAGGGTGTCGATCTAGTTCTCAATTCCATAAAAATGGAACCAGTGATTTTCAGTCCGATTCTTGATTTCGATGGAACCAAATTGACAAACCGAACCGACACTTTTTTAAAAATATATATTTTTAATTCTTTAAAAATAGCAATAAATCCTAAAATTGTAATAATTCTAGTATTTTTTTTTTTTTTAAATTTTTTAATTTTTTTGGCTAAGTGGCCAATTCTATTGAACCGGTCCAATTCCCAGTCCCAAAAGATGGAAACCAATCCTCCCAGTCCAGTTTATGGCTCCTAAGTGGAATCGAACCGGACTGGACCAGAAACCGATCACCCTTAATCATTTGTGAGTAGTTTATGACACGAATCTTGTACACTGCAATGCATAGGCTTGAAAATCTACGCTTAATCAATAAAAAGGACCGGTAGTTTTAAATGTTTTGCCGGAGTCCTACAATTAATTGGAAGCAAAGAATATTGGGTGAAGTCATATTACTTTTCTTGAATAAAAGCTCGTTCAAATGGAGCAAAGAAATACAAGGATAACTTTATTGGTGAAATACATAGGCCTTATTCTTTTGTTCTCATATGTTATTGAAATGGCCTTCCCGAATAGATTCATCACCCTTATTTATGGCAATAACAATTCATCATATCATCATTTGGAAGCAGGAAGATCGGCATAATATTGGGCTATCCACCCTTTTATAATCTCAACTTCAGTTTCTCGCTGCTTGACCAACCAATTTGGATTTGGAGCGGTTCGATTCTTTGCATATATATCCACACAATGAGAACCTGCAGAGCATATACCCAGTGATTAAAGAATTCAAGATCCACTGCTACTTTTTCTTAACATGCTTCAACATTGTCCTTCTCTTGTGTGATTCACAAGGACGTGAGACGAGTCACAAACAACAAATCAATAGCTCAGTTATGTACCTTGATCTGTAATAACAGCGATGATACTCTCTGAAATGTTTTTCAGGACCCTAAATTTAAAAAAGAGACCAAATTGTTAAACGTGATTAAGTAACGTAAAATTTGAATTCTTTGGATGTATGATATAAGCATATAATTTTTTATACCCGGCACCACTCCAGGGATCTCGAAGTCCATTTGAGAAGATAATATTGCTACCAAACCTACGAAGAATTAGTTCTATATCCTGCAAGAACCGGGGAAAAAAATGGTAGAGGACGTCAATGGTAATGTTTACTTTCAATTTAGTACATGGAAACCAATCTAATTTTCTGATAAAAAAAAGAGCCAAACATATATTTTGTAAGAGTCACTTGAAATCATACATGGCCACCGTAGTGCGTTGTGACCCAATGCGGGCGAGGCACAACGCCATAATCGTAGTAGCATCGTTCCATGAAGCTTTTCAAGACAAAAGGCGCTGGTGGGAACATAGAATTGTTTGTGATGCCTAGGGGCATTACCATTTCACTGCATCTCTGCAAGCAATTCTCCCTTTTAGTATTGTAAGTTATCTTAGATGAACACAATTTTTCGAGGAAGATTTCAAGAAAGGGATCGTGCAATTAAAATAGACCCCATTGTGGGCGTGCTTGGATTGGCATGAACATGGACGTAGCATGATGATGTAGAGTATTGTACCTGCCAACTCCAACCAGATGGAGTAACAGGTAAGGGAGGATTGACATAGCATGTGGAGTTCCAATAATAGGCGACAACGCCTGCAAATATTTTGCCAAGAATGTCATTCTCAGTAGTATTTGCTCCATCAATGCCTTTGCATATCAGTCTCACAGGATATGTTGGTGGATTATCATGTTGAGCTGCCTTCGCGTACAACCCTTTCAAGAAGGACTTCAGCGTAGCCCCACTCTCTAAAGGCCTACACACAAAATAAGCAATGGTTATTCTGTGGTTGATTGTGTCTCCTTGATAAATTAACATTTAGACACATTCTTAAAGACTCAATTCAGCCTTGAAGATCATGAAACTCCACGTTGAACAGAAGAGTGAGCGTCGATGAGGTTCCAGATCTCAAAAGGTAAATTGAGTCAATTCAACCCCCTTAAATTGAGAAATTGGATGGGAATAATCTATAAGCAATTGGGTATTAAGACACATAATAGATGACGCATCAGACCACATACCGGCAAGTATTGAAGATCTTGCTTAAGTTTGAAAGGCCATCCGACTCGTTAGCAACTCTATCGATCTCTGACCAGGAGTTTGCTATAGCTTGGTGGCAAGTCTCGCTGGTTTCCTATGCAAAACGACCATGGTTCAAGACAAATGATGAAAAACAAAGAATAGATATCAAGATCCTAAAGATTATTGAGATGGTAAGTTTGGATAACTTTCTCACTTTAGGTATGTTTACTAATAACTAAACCCTTGAATTCTATCGATGCCATCCCCTAGGAGCAAGAATACGGGTACTCATGTACTTACCTTGTGTGCGCAAAATGGGAAGATAGGGATATTGCATCAATCAATGGATATTCTTTGGATGCTTGAAAAGCGCCGCAAACTCCATTATTAGAACAAAAAAAGAAGAAGAGAAATTACGGGTGTAATTACCTTGAAATCCTTGGCGACCACTGAATAGTATGCATCCTGGGGTGTAATATCTTCAAAATATAGCACTGGAGCTGATGAGGCCAAAGCTCCATGGGCCACGTGTGGATATTTTAGTCGGAGCCATGAAGCAAGCACTGAAATTGGTATTAACTATTAGAATTCAACAATATATATAATGATTTGATATATCTTTTTTTGTCTAAAAAAGGAATTAGCATTTTTGTTGAAAATAAATCACAATAACAACTCGTCACTTTCACATATCATTGGTTTTTGACATAATCAACAGAGAACGGACATCAAAACCCGTCAAACTTGGCATGGACCCTTTTTGTATTATTTCTTTCCACCATACAGAAAAATGGATAGAACATGATACCCATTGCACTTACTTCCTCCATATGATCCTCCCACCACAATAACTGGAGATTTAATCGCATTTCGTTCCCTCTTAACGTGCATAATAATGGCTACATAATCAGCCAAAGCTTGGGCCGAGCTAAAATATCCACGAATATCTGCATTTTCGAGAGCTTCTTCGAAGCTCATCCCAAGTGGAATTGACTGACCATAATACCGGTGCTGGCAAGAAAAATTCCACAAGAAAAGAAGAATTTAATTACGTGGTTGGAAGCGGAAATTAGACAGAAAAAACATCCATGCATGGGCCCCCAAAAAAAAAAATGGTAGAAGTCAAATGTGCTACCTCAATATAAACTAACAAAGCTTTGAATTGAGCTGCATTATCTCTCAGAAACCCGATCAAAGTCGGGGCTCCATCAAGTGACGATTCAGCACCGAGGTAAACGAAGATCGGCGCACTAGAATTCGCGCCACCCCAGTATCTGGAGTCGATAAAGTATCTCTGTTTGAAGGTGGCGTAGCTCTGGGGTGTGTAGCTGAAATGATCGAGCGTTTGGTTGAAGAAGAAAGTTTCGAAATCGTCTGTTATGGATGCCGAAACTGCACTTTCCGGATCTCGGAGGAAGTCCTCGAGTTGTAGAGTCAGGGTCGGAATGTAAATTTTCTGTCCATAAATCGAAGTTATGGATAAAATGAAGGAGATGATGAAAGAGAGCCGAGAAGGAGTCATGGTGTGCAGTGTGGACAGGAAGTATGCTTGTGAAGAATTCCAAACGCACGGTGGGTCTATGAATTGGCTAATCCCAAGGCGGAGGGTTGAGAAAGGAGACACCTTCACAAGCATATATATAGGCATCTAACGTCCTGGACCATGATTTAAAGTGAATCGACCACTTATTCCTGAAATATTCATATATACATTTGTTATATGTGAACTCAATCTCGTTAAACCATATGAGTCTTACACGAAACTCACTTGATTTAACACCATTGGTATGCTCTAGACTAATTTCAACTATAAAATCAAGTCAATTAAGTTTATTCCGCCAAAAGAAAATAATGGTGGTATAATTTTTTATTTTATTTTTTGTAAGTTTATTCTCTGTAGACATTTTCTGGCAGAAGTGTATAATGTATTAACGTAAGTAACCAACACTCTTGAGGTCATGAAATATTCAAGAAACTCTTGATAAAAAGGACTAGCTTAAGACAAAGTAAAACATAAGCCAACATCCCTTCAGCTTATGTACCTCATCTGATTAAGGATACTTACATATTTACACCAAAAAAAAAAAACAAAAAACAAAAAACAAAACAAAACACACGCACAAGCCAGCATATGCTCTGTCTCAATTCGGATAAGAAATTTCAATAACCTTTTACTTTGTCGATTTCACATCGTAGGCTTCAATAAGGACAAGGACAATTGAATCTTTTTTGTTTTAAAATTTTGTTGAATTTAGCCGCCACTGGCCCAACACGATCGATCGTTTTTCTCATGTCGCTGAGGGAAAACACGAGGGATGTCGACATTTAACAGGGTCATCGAGCGTTTTTCTCATGTCGCTAAGGGAAAACACGAGGGATGTCGACATTTAACAGGGTCAATGTTGATCTTCTAAAAATTATTGTGTACTTAAGCTCCATTTCTAATTTAAATCGCGCCGAAGGGTCCACATTTTCTAGTGGAATACTCATAATTTTGTTTCCAAACCACATATTACCTCTTTTGGCCAAAAAGAATAAAACGAATACTTCCTTGAAAAGAATCGGCCTGCGGGGAATTTTCATTGAAAATTTATATCTTCATTCAAATTTATTTGAAGCGCCTAAAAAATCTAGCAGGATCTTGCAAACATAAGTACCGGCTGTTAATTTTGTTGGTCTAATTAATGGCTTTTATATATATAACATTCCAAGAGCTACATCAATTGGAACAGGTCTTGTTGAGTGACTTATAATCGACATCCATCTCCACGTCACAATATTTTTTGGCTATTTGGAGTACTATATTTGGGTGCTAACCCAGATAAACTTCATTGAAAAGTTATAGCTTCATTTAAATTTATTTGAAGTGGCTACATAGTATAGCAAGATCTTGCAAATATAAGTACCAGCCGTTAATTTTGTTGGTCTAATTAACGGCTTTTATATGTATAACATTCCAAGACTTACATCAATTGGAGCAGGTCTGACTTATAATCAACATCCATCTCCACACGGTCACAATCTTGTTTGGTTATTTAGAGTACTCCTTTTGGGTGCTAACCTAGGCACATCGGCTCAGGTTGTGAAAGATGTTATTAAATAGGAGCCCCTTTAGTAGATGCGTGGTTGGTGGATGGACTAAGCCCACACTAGATCCAAGGGCAGAGAGTTATCGCCGAGACAAGAGAGCTTGGACAAGGTGTGGCATCTAGTAGGATACTGGAATTAAAGAGGAAGTCGGCAACTTTAAGTGTGGAAATCTGTGACACCTCAAGTCTCACATCAACTTTTTCTAAGTAACATGCGAATGTGGTCTCGCATCATTTTTCATTGAGACTGGGTCCACTCGTCTTCTTCCCGGGAAAACACCAAATAGGCTAGCGTCTACGTTGCCATGCTTTGTGACCACATTCAGAAAATCATTGCATTCCCTATTAGGCAAGAAAAACATGGAGTTCAATGGCCGGTGACGTGCCATAATGGCTTTAAGGATAAATACAACGTCAAATCTCTCCAAAGGAATATCTTTCAAGCTCATTCTGGAATTACACGAGGCCTCATTGTTCTGAATTTGATTTAAAAGTCCGTTTGGTATGTAGTTGTGACAGAATTGTAATTGTACCGCGTTAAAGCTGCGTTGTGAATTGTTGTAGCTTGCATATTAATAATTTATATTATAAAGCTACAATACCTCAATGTTTATGAGAGATATATTCACAAAAGTTGGTAGGAATTGTCATATATGTGTTTTCCCACTAAACTAGCATTACTTAATATATTCTTTCCCTGCCCTTGAGTGTCTCTATGCTTTAAACTAAAATTTGGAATAATTTGCTGCTAAAAGGATGTCCTTGAACGGCTTGAACAAAAAGTTCGCCTATTGTGGGAAGGCATACTTGCAGAAAACCGACTCTGTTTTCCCTAATTCTCAGCATAGTACCATTCATTTGTATCAAAGCCATGGTTTCCTTTTTAACATGATCTGTTCCATAGGCTCAGCAAGTGAATCTAGTGCTAAGAAGATATTTCCATACCATGACTGATCCTGAGATACTAGAAGCCCTAATTACTCTTGCTCTTACCCTATCTTCCCTGTCTCTTTTAGACTTTCGTGTGTCAAATTCTTCTAAGATCAACTACGTCTATGAGGTCTCTCTTAGTGATGAAACCAAAATCTCTAAAACTCAACTCTCTCTTATGAACCCATATTATGCTTTTGCTAAACCTACCTCATCGTTTTCTCTTATCCGCTCTATTCGGCAACTTATTCGTCAAACCTAAAGAAGTTAAAGAGTACGTGCAATCCTCCAAGTTCAGTCAACATCTCATTCCAGCCATTGAAAATGAGTATTTTGTTACTCTTCAAATTCCACCAAAATTTCCCAAACAATGGATCCAACAGAGATACTCTCATGTCCATTATGGAGCTGTCCGTCTTGCTCTCACATTTCATGGTCATAAAGGCCTGCTAGTTGTGGCCAGAATGGCTCTATTGGATATTTGGTTCCTAGAATACCAACATGCTTGTATCGGTACTGTCCAAACCATTTTAAATGTCGAAATAGTCTTTGTGACCTTATATCCAAACTTCAATGTTGCCCTTTTAGACTCTCAGCTACTTTCCTTCTTGAAAGTTCATAATCAGCTCACTGGAGCACCACAAACTGTTGACTTTATTGTAGCAACCCCACATTATTAGATGATTTATCGAGTGCAGAACCATACCCTTGATCTAAATTTCCAAAATGAAAATGAAGATGCTCTATTCATCTCCATGCAGAATGATCAAGCATCATGCATCCATGTTCCCAGACAAATTCTAAAGGAGAAGCTGGTCAAGCTCCTTCTAGAGACCTGAATTACTAACTATGAAAAGCTACACCAAAACAACAACCTTTTCCATTCCTCGGACTCCGAATTTGTAAGAAAAATGGATGGCACTATTGCCATCAAATTTGGCAAGGAAAAGGAAAAGAATCATTCCATCTTCCAAACCCTGTTCATGATTGAACCATGTATTCCAAAATCAATCTCTAAGCCAAGATCCCAAAAGGCTTGTTCAATACTTTCAGAGTAATTGAAATCTTGTCCATTATTATAAGGATTGATATGGTCATTATTTTTGGGACCATTTTTGTCAGTGTTCTTACTACACAAATTCTCCTAACGAAATATACTCGAATGCAAGACCTAGACAAAAACTCAAGAAACCAAAGGATACTATGTATCAAAGGTACTTGAATGGAGATTCCTCCGTTGATACCTTAGTGAGTGTGATAAGTTTCAATTCATGGTTTCTTATGCTCCAACTCTACCCACTAGAATTCGCTTCATCACCTCCCATCTCAATAGCCTTACCACCAACATCACCTCTTCCTCACAAAAAATCAGTTGTTTCCCCATTCTCCAAACCAATCTTAAAGTGGGCAAAGAAGCATTCATGCCCACTTGGCGCTTTAGGAGAAACATCACCCAGCCAGAAAATATTACCTAGCTCTTCCATCGTTATGTTCCAAAAAGCAGACTTTCTTCCTCTTCCTCGAGAACGTTCTAGACTTTCTTTCCCTGCCCCTAAAGAATTTATCAACTCGTAAGGGAGATATCATTATGTTCTGAAAATACCCGCCCCCACTGACATGGACGAACATGGGGAAAAAAAAAAAGAGGACTCCTATTCCTGAAGCCATCCTCAACTGGCAATCAGAGACTCTCTTAGCACACAACAATACTTTCAAGATGATTAATTTCAATCTTGTGGATGTGTAAAGAGATCTTAAGAGATATGATGAAACCACCAAGAAGATGCTTTCGAACTTCCAGAAATGGCTTCATGCCTTGGAATCTGGACAACATTTGGAATATCATCATCTCGAAAGCCCAAAGGCAGAAATAGAGAAGCTCAAGAGACAAATTCAACTTCTTGAAAAAGGAAAATTTAAAACTTCTAATCCTTTCCCAACTGTGTTGCGAACTAAGTATTCGCCTCCACCACCACCTCAGAGCACATATATCTTTGTTTCTCTCACTGAAACCCCTACCAAACGAGAGACTGATGTGGTAGAGATGCAAAACCATATTAAAGAACTGGATCGATTAAGAAAAGGAAAGTGGAAAGAAAAAATTTCTAAAGAATCCTCGATTTCTATACGGGAGAAGCCAGACCAAATGATGATGTCCAACCCGTTAGAATCATTCTTGAGAGATCTAGGCAATCAAAAAGAATAGCATGATCCTACTACATTGAAAGACCAGACTCAATTTCCATCAGAATTGGTTTTCTCGATCAATTCTGATTCGGAATTAGATTCAGTGTATCTTTCATCCTTTTCCTCCTTTTCAATCCCCGCCATCGAATCATTTCCTATTGTACTAGCCATTTCATCAATTTTTATGGATGATCCTTTAAATGAAGAGATGGAATCTAACCCCCCTTCTGAACCAGAGGTTGTCCAACCAAGCAATCCATCATAGAATCTAATTCCCTCTTCTAAATAGTTTTTTACTGTTGACGATGTTCCTTACTCCAAATGGCCATAAAGATTCGAAGAATTCCATACTTGGCTAAATGCCGAAGCTCTCACAAATCATGACAAGTATGATGTCCTTTTTGGATTTGTCACAAGGTTTACAAATACCCTCAAACATTGGTGGCAATTGGTGACAAAACAAGACCAAGTTCGTTTCTGCTTTCACTAGACTTTGGCCAAGCCATTGCCCTCCTCTACCATTTTTTTTTCATTGGTAAACCTTCTGACCTTCATGAGCTCAATAGAAAAAAGTTTCCTCTTGCTGACAATAGTTTCCACCAATCCTTGGCTCGCTTTGCTTTTAGAGCTTTATGCTATCTTATTTGGAAAAAACAAAATGAGATTATCTTTCGCAACCGCCCCATTTTCTTGCCGGCGTTGAAGATGCATCTTCATAATGCGATTAAGGATAAAGCCTTGTCCTTCAATCACGTCCCAGACATTCCCCGGAATAGAAGACTGCAACAAAGTTGGGAATTGCCGTCATCAATCTTTGATTGATTGTGTTCTTCCCATTCTTCTTGTTGTTTTTGCCTCCTAGTGGCTATTTGCCTCTCTTTTTTTGTGGTACCACAGCACCCCTACACTCTCTTGACTCCTTTGTCTTTTGAGTGTTTATTTTGTTGGTGCCGAGCTTCCTCTCCTTGTATATTCGTTTGGTAAAATCTATATTATACTTACCTTTACCAAAAAAAAAAAATAGAAAAAATGTTTTTTGAAAGAAAATGTTACTCTCTCAAGAAAAGATATCTTGACAAACATTATCAAGAAATGTTCAAGCTCTTTTATGGCATTGAAGCCGATCCAAACCTAAAACATGTTTTTCTAACCTCCATTCCCAAAGAGTAATCCCAACAAATTAAGAGATCTTTTCTCGATAGACAAAAGAGAATTGTGGACATTCCTCTAGGAGAAATACAATAAGAGATTCATTTGTGCCTTGATGATTTGTGCTTAAAGCGTCAAACGTTGACACCTAAATTTTGGTGACCTAGTTATTTGTTCATAGAAAATTAGGAATTAATTTTTAAGCTCTAAAAAAAAATGCATCAAAGCAAATAAAAGGGAAATAAAGGAAGAATCAATCCGATTGATTATGAATGGAAGGTGGAAATTCCAATTAGCTACTCTTGCTCAGGAGAATATTCAAATCATAGTAACTGTGGAAGCAAATTCTCGATCAAAGAAATCAAGTGAATAAAAAAGGCAAGAAGTTTGATAAAAGGCAAAGAATCGAAGCATTCGGGGAAAAATTGAGCCGAATGCAACAAGCGCCCGTCACATCTCTGCCCGCTGCATTTCGCCCATCGCCGATGCAGCAACCCTCACCACTGCTACCGCACCTCAGCTTTTGCAACCCACGCCTCCAAAGCTGCGAACACCACTGCGCGCCACTACCTGACACCCGCACCATAGCCGCTGCCCTTTGTCCTCCGAGCAACACCTGCGCCACAGCCGCAAGCGCCACTGTCTCTGCCCGCTGCGCTCCACCCGTCGCCGACGCCACAGCAACCTACACCGCCATGCCTGGACTCACCACCACTGCTTCTACAACCAGCAGCATCTCAGCTCGACGCCTGCTCCTCCCAACCAACACCGCTCCGTCTCTGCTTATCCTCGATGGCTATAGCCCTGACGACCGCGCCTGCAGCCCTGATGACTGTGCCTGCAGCCAGCGATGCCGCCGCCCCCGCTCGCCTACCCCCATAGCAGCTTCGCCCGGTGTCCGACATCCTTGCCCTATTGCTGCACCCATCGCCAACTCTCGCCCCTACTGCTACACCTCCGCCCGTCGCCAACACTTGTTGCCGACGCCTCCCTCTGTCCGGCGCCGCCCACCATCGTTGTTGCCTCTTTGTCCACATACCAGCAGCACCACAAGCCTATTATGTTGAGTCCCTTAGGTAGTTCATTTTTATTTTTATTTTTATTCATTTATTTTATTTCATTTTATTTATTTTTAGTTTCGTTATTATTGCTTAAGTTGGAAGATGGTATGTCGATGTTAATTATTTGAATATTTTAGGCATTATCCATAGGGTATTATTACCGAAAATCACTATAATTATTAATTTGATCCGTAATATTTAGGATCAAATTTTTAATTATTTTGAACTTTCTTATATGTTGTGATGTTTATGGTTAAAATAATTGTTAATTTAATCCGTGCGATAACGGATTATTTTTTCAATTATTTTAATCATTCATTTGATGAATATCATGAGTGTCTTGTTTATAATGTCTATCTGATAATTGCTTGTCTTGAAAAACACTAAAAAAGTAAAAATCAAAAAAATCAAATCTTGCATCAAAATATGTTAGTTTCGTAAATTAGGATTGCATTTTTAGATTGCACGTTCAGGTGATATTTGGAATAGATTATGATTGGATCTAAATAATTTTTTTTTATAGATAAAGTCTTAGATAATGTTTGCACACTTTAATAATCTCATTTTTCTTTTAAAAAAATAGTTTTCTAAGATAGGATAGGGTTTAAGTAAAATTAACCCCTAAAACTTATTAGAAAATTATTCATTTTAGACAATTTAATTATTTTTTTATTATGAATTTTAATTAAAAAATACAAAAATATTAGGTGTATGTCAATTAGTTTGCATGTTAGGTTCATTTAATTAGAAATAACTTGTTAGTAAAATTAGGTCATGTAGTTAAAGTGCATGTTTTATTATAAAGTTTTAATTTCCAGAAAACCCAAAAAATAATTGCTTGCTTTGTGTGTTTAATTCTTTTGATGCAATTTGTTTGATTCAATGAGTGTTTAGTAATGATTGAGCACCCGTGTGATCACCCTCTTGCATGATAGTAATTTAGGTTAAAATTAAGGGATAAGTGCATTGGAAGTCCTAAAATTTGTCATGAAAATGCAATTAACTCTTAAAACTGTCAAAAAGTGCAATTAAGTCCTAAAACTTGTCACAAAGTGCAATTAAGTCCTAAAACTTTCAAAAAGTGCAATCAAGTCTTAAAACTTATCAAAATAGTTCAATCTAAGTCCTTCCATTAATTGCACTTTTTGAAAGTTTTAGGACTCGGTTGCACTTTCAAAACAAGTTTTAGGACTTTATTGAACCTTTTGAAAGTTTTAGGACTTGATTGAACTTTTGTGATAAGTTTTTGGACTTAATTGTACTTTTTGAAAGTTTTAGGACTCAATTGCATTTTCATGATAAATTTTAGGACTTCTAATGCACTTATCCCTAAAATTAAACCAAACTGCTTGCAAAAACATTTTTGAAAATAAAAAGAAATGGTACCAAAAGGGCATTAGAGAAGTCTAGTATAACCAAGTTCCCATACCCAAAGTCTCCGGTTCATAGGAGTAAAATAATTCTCCCGTTATTTTACTTAGGTGTTTAATCGATCTACCGTAAACTGACTAGTAACGACTCCTAGATAAAATCCATTTGCATGTTAAAAAAAAATTTAACCTAAGTTGCGAATTATTATGGGCTTGAGAGAGCGTGAGCTAAGTTTAAAACTTAGTAGTCCATTAGCCTAAACCATAGGTGATGCACCCGAAATTTAGGTCCCAACAACTTGGCGACTCCACTGGGAACTTGTGTTAAAACTCTTAGTTGACTTAGGCCAATTTTTCTTTTTCTTTTAAAATTTTTTTGCTTGGCAGCAAGGATTCCAGGTATGTCCCTAACATTTTTAAGATATTAAATGTTCTTGCATATGGGAGGTATAAGGAGAGTAGTCTTTGCTAATCCTTGTCTTGCAGGAAGGTGTTGGGATTAATGATTTATTTTTCCCGATTAGAAGTGTTGTTTGCATTTAAAATATTATGCATGTTTTATTGCTTTTAGCACTACACTATTGCACACACAACTTGCTGCCAGACCTGCGCTGTGATAAGATTTTTAGGATGGTGTTAAGAATGATACTTTCTTGAAAGCGAGACTGCTATGTAGAGGTTGACATCCTTTTTCCCGAAAGTTTTTCATGGTATCAACTATATTTTTCCATATCCGTGAGACTGCGTGACTATGGGGCATTCCATTCGACTAAGCCAGAGTTAAGAGGACCTAACACGTTGAACACGAGACTACGACGGTCAAATCATCCTCTTAGCTCCACTTTGTTAAGCCGTCTAGATAGAAATCGAGCCTCACACTTCATGCGTGTGTTTATGTGATTGTCATCCCTTCTCGGTGAAAATAAGTTATCTGAACTCTCACTTTGCAATTTACTTACTTCATTGCAATTTTGTCGGTCCATGATAAGGTTTCGTCGTCATTTTTGTTTTATATGCGATGGGGAAAACTGTCATACAGTTCATTTCCACTCTTGAGGTTTCAGATGCTACCATATGGTCTTGGAAGAAGAGGTCAAGACATTTGAAACCCCATTGAAGTCCCTCGGAGGTCCCGTTCTGCTGGATTATGACACCATGGAAGAGGTGGAAAAAATTCTGGAGGATAGAGACAACAAAGGCAAAACTTGCCACCTAAGCACGGGCGAGGGAGACAAAACTCATTACCTCCCAACATTCGCAAGACGTTTCCTGGCCCTCCTAGAATGATGCATGATGGAGTAGAAGTGATGAACACTTTGGGACAGCCAAGCGACAAATTCCACTACTATGTGAAGTATTTAGCTCTCCCCAGCTTTTACATTGACCCTCGGGATATTGTCCCAGATGGATGGGGTGGCATGGACGATCCGGCACCTCCAAAGACAAAGAACCCTGATGATGCACTAGAAGGAATCACGAGTCTATTCGATGACCTCTTTATAGGCGCTGTTGACAAAGGACCATCAGAAGAAATGGGCCCTAGCCCACGAGAGTGACTCATTTATTGCTTTTGCGCATTCCCCCATGTGGGAATTTTTATTGTTTTCTAAAAAATGTTTTCAATTTTTTCTTTTTCGCTTTCCGTTTAGGGATTGAGCATTGCATTTACCATTTAATAAATGTAATTCAATTAATGAATATCAATAAAATTACAAGTTTTGTTTTGAGGACATGATGGGGTATGCCAAACCAGCCCGGTAATGATATCCAATAATGAATATATATCATCCAAGGAGAATTTTAAGGACTAGGCTTCTTTATGCTTCCTCATCCAAAAATTTCCCCAAAAAAAGAGAAAAAAAAAATCATTTTTCAAGCTATTTCCAAAAGCATGCTTTAGGTTAGCTCTGTTTAATTTTCTGACTTATTTACTTCATGTTTTAGAGCATCACTTTCTTGGCCTGATGAGAAAGTATCTGAAAAAGGCACATTAGGCCCAACCGTTACTCAACAAGTTTGAGATCACACTTCTAAAGAGTTAATAAAACGAGGGGCAAGTAAAAGAGGATCATCCATTTTTGATAAAAGAAAGAGGATCATCCATCTTTGGTGAAAGAGATGACGAATGGGGGGCACTACAGATTCTAGTATTGACATGACTGAGACAAAATCTTGATCCAAGCCAAAACGGA
Organism: Eucalyptus virginea; assembly: GCA_014182375.1. Classification (NCBI taxonomy): domain Eukaryota; kingdom Viridiplantae; phylum Streptophyta; class Magnoliopsida; order Myrtales; family Myrtaceae; genus Eucalyptus; species Eucalyptus virginea. The sequence goes on along the minus strand of CM024523.1, from coordinate 9,972,499 downwards.
TGTGCAATTTGAATTTACTTTGATGTTGCATAGTATCATATTTATGCACGTTCTCTTGTGTAGGGGCAACTTGGAGGTAAGATGGCATCATGAGATGAGGAAAATGGAAAAAAAAAATTATTACTCTCACTTGCATCAATCTTCAAGTCATGCTATTACATTAAATTCATGTGATAATTTAAGTGCCTTAGGACGACGAAGAGCATTTCTTTCTTTATCCTACATACTTATATCCTTTGCATAGCCCATTTGAGCCTGCAATTTCATTTCTTCAAACCCAGTTGATGATCATCCTCCACATTGGAGCAAGGCAAAAGACAATCATTCAAGGAGCATGGTCCAAAGCACCGATAGAGTCCAAATGTTGAATCATACGATATAGAACTAGGGGCATGAAAAAGCAATGTGCTTAGTAAAAGCAAAGTTGATGCCTATAGGCATAAGATGAATGACAATTAAGGGCATCGGAAAAGCAGTGTGTTTGGTAAAAGTAAGGCTAATGCCTATAGAGAAAAATCAAACATTGGTTGCAGCAAGTCGTATCACCAGTGAAGCGATACTTGAACAACTCAAATGCTGAGATGTTACAATCAATGGAGAATCTTCGATTGTGAAGAAGAAAATTGGTGGAAATGTTAAGATGATCACCAACTTTGACCCCCCTAAACACTTTTTGAGCCTAACAATTTTTCGTTTCTCAACCCATAAACCTAGCCTACGTTATGTCCCTTGCAAAGTCTCTTCTGATTAGGGCACTTGAATTAACGTAGAGATTTCACATGTCTTAAGCATTGCTCGAAGAAGTGCGGGCAAAATCATTTCTTTCTCATTTTGCAGGGTTCTTAACTTGTAAACCCGAAGATAATTGCAGAATATCATTCTTTCAATTGCTTTGACTCAAAGAGTCCCTTTGTTAAGCCGTTGACCAAGCCCACACTATGGTCCCTATTAAAGACCTCTCAGATTGGTAAGGTTGCACTGCTTGCGAGAATACTCAAACCCTTGTCGATGTGGTGAGATAGAGTGATTCTCATAAAATAGCCCTTCTAAATGAGAGTGTGTGAAAGTCCTTTCTAACTGAAAGTCTCTCATTTAGCATTCTTAAAAAATCCATGTCATGAGTGAAAATTATCTTGAACGATAATTCTCTCCAGTGGAAATTTGGGTGATACATAAGTCATTATGCATAAACCTCGATTGAATTGATAAAAATTTTAGTGAATTTTGAAGTGTGTGTTTCAAAATAACCTTAATTGCTTATTTCTTTGGTGAATGCATTTTTGCTCTAATCATGTTTGACGAGTAATGTTTTCTCGAAGACCCAAGAACTCCTGACATTTAGGTTCCTTTCAGAATACCTCATGATATTAGGAGACGAGAAACATTCACAAACATTCAAGGTAAATCCTCGATGTTTCAAAATTTATTTCTACTAGGAGGTGAGAGACCTCCACAGGATATCTAAGTTCCAGGAGATATATCCTCAAGAACCGGAGATATCACCAAGTAAGTATATCTCTACCCATACTCTAAATACTTGTCATTGTGTAGGTATTCTCTCTCAAGTGCATCGATACTTGACTCATTCGAGCTGTCCCCCAAAGATTTTTCTCCATATTCATTTTGATTAAGGCGACTAAAGAAAGGTTCGAGTCCTGGTCAGATAATCTATGCCGCAATACTAGACGACTGACGAAATGTTCGGATTCTAGCCAAGCAAGACCTTATTTTAGGCGACCATAGAAAGGTACGGATCCTGGAAAGTGTTTTCCCGTTTAGGCGACCGTAGAATGATACGGGTCCCAGACAATATCTATTTCCCATTCAGACGACCGTAGAAACGTACAGGTCCTAGAAAGTGTTTTCTCGTTTAGGCGACCGTAGAATGGTACGGGTCCTAGACAATATACGTTTCCCATTCAAGTGACCGTAGAAAGGTACGGGTCTTGGAAAGTGTTTTCCCATTTAGGCGATTGTAGAATGGTACGGGTCCTAGACAATATCTGTTTCCCATTCAGGCGACCGTAGAAAGGTATGGGTCGTGGAAAGTGTTTCCTATTCAGGCGACCATAGAAAATACGGATCCTGGAAAGTGTTTTTACGTTTAGGTGACCGTAGAATGGTACGGGTCCTAGACAATAGTTGTTTCCCATTCAGGTGACCGTAGAAAGTCACGGGTCCTAGAAAGTGATTTCCCATTTAGGCAACCGTAGAATGATACGGGTTCTAGACAATGTTTGTTGCTCTAACATGTGACTGTAGAAAAATGCGAGTCCTAGAAAAGCTATTTCTCATTCAGGTTGATATTTCCTTGAAGACCGAGTAATACTTGACGTTCAAGTTGTTCCCTGAAGTCTCAAGATTCATCTCAAACATTCTTGAATTTTATCTCTACAAGTAATTGACTCGGAGTGCTTTTATAGCACAATGTCTCTCTTTCATTGACTCGGCATGATTCCATAGCCCGAGGTCCATCTTTATCAACCCGGCGTGCTTTTATAGCCCGATGTCCCCCTTGATTAACCCGGCGTGATTCCATAGCCCAGAGTTCCTTGATTAACCCAGCATGCTTCCATAGCCCAATATCCATTTATGTTAACCTAGTGTGCTTTTGTAGCCCGGAATCCTTTTCATCGACTCGGCATGCTTCTATAGCCCGAGTTCCTTTTCAGAAATTGAGAATCCATGAATTTCACCAAAAGCTTTCAATCCGTTGTTGACATCTAGTTTGGATCTGAATATCACAAAATATTTTCATTTAAACATCTCACTCTAGATGTGAATGTTTTTCGATCTTTCTCGTTATACCTTAATCTAGATCTAAGTATTTTGAGTTCCAAAATCTTGACATCTCAATATGGATCTGGATGTCTTAATTTTTTTTTCATTTAAACATTTCACTCTGGATGTGAATGTTTTTCGATCTTTCTCGTTATACCTTAGTCTAGGTATTTCGAATTCCAAAATCTTGACATCTCAGTCTAAATCTTGATGTCTTAATTCTTTTCATTTAAACATTTCACTCTGGATGTGAATGTTTTTCGATCTTTCTCGTTATACCTTAGTCTAGGTATTTTGAGTTCCAAAATCTTGACATCTCAATCTAAATCTGGATGTCTTAATTTTTTCATTTAAACATTTCACTCTGGATGTGAATGTTTTTCGATCTTTCTCATTATACCTTAGTCTGGATCTAGGTATTTCAAGTTCCCAAAATCTTGACATTTCAGTCTGAATCTAAATGTCTTAAATCTTTTCGCTAAATATTTCATTCTGAATATGAATGTTTTTCGATCTTTTTCATCATACCTTAGTCTGAATCTAGGTATTTTGATAAAAATTAGACTCTTCAATGAACCTGAATGAAGACCGGGTACTTATGGAATAAATGAAGATTTATCATGTACCTCAAGATGCTATACCAAACTAATTGGTAAGTAACTACAGGTATGCTCTCTCTTTTTGCACCATACATCTGCATTAGCATTTTCATGCATTATATAAATTGCATTTCAAAATGGGATTCATTTTTCCCAAAAAAAAAGTCATTCAGTGCATGTGCATGATCAAAATTTAGGTCTCACTTTGTCTTTGAAAGTCACCTCTATGAGCTCATCTTCAAAGAGGGACAGCTGTTGACACCTAAATTTTGGCAACCCAATTATTTGTTCATAGAAAATAAGGGATTAATTTTTAAGCTCTAAAAAAAATTGCATTAGAGCAAATAAAAGGGAAATAAAGGAAGAATCAATCTAATTGATTATGAATGGAAGGTGGAAATTCCAATTAGTTACCCTTGCTCCGGCAAATATTCAAATCATAGTAAATGTGGAAGCAAATTCTCGATCAAAGAAATCGGGTGAATAAAAAAGGCAAGAAATTTGATAAAAGGCAAAGAATCGAAGCATTCGAGGAAAAATCGAGCTAATTGCTAAATCACGCTTCAATATGCATCCACGAATTAATGCAACAGAGAATGGAAGCTCGAAAATTTCCATGGAAAGTGGTCGTTTGGAACCACTATAAAAGGAGTTGACCCGCACAAGATGTAAGGGGGTCCAAGAAAGAATTCGTGCATGAGAGAAAGCGTTAAAAAAAGTGCAAAAAAAGAGTGAAAAGAAAGGAAGCGTAAGTGGAGAATTAGTCTTTTTTTAGTCAACAAGAAAGGTGTTGTTCCCTTTCTTTTTCTGACAAGGCAGAGAAAAAAAAGAAAGAAGCAAGTCAGCAGCAAAGTACGGAGAGAGAGAGAGGGAGAATAGATATGAGAAAAGAAAAAAATTCAAAGGGGAGAGCCTTCTTCTTCAGGTCTCCACTCCTCGCTACTGCTCGATGCCTCAGCCCCAACAACCGCACCCATCGTTGACGCCCGCGCGCCGAACCCCCCTTTACCAGCGACTAGCACCCACCGTGTCTTTGCCCGCTGCGTTCCGCTCGTAGTCAACACAGCAACCCCTCGCCACTACTACCACGCCTCAGCTTCTACAACCCGTGCCTCCACAGCCACGAACACCACCCCGCGTCGCTGCCCGACACCCGCACCACAACTGCTGCCCTCTATCCTCCAAGAGAGACCTGCGCCACAGCCGCGAGCGCCACCGTATCTGCCTGCTGCGCTCTGCCCGTCACTATCGCTGCAACAACCTGCACCGCCACGCCTGGACTCGCCACCACTGCTTCTGCAACCAGCAACATCTCAGCCCGACGCCTGCTACTCCCGGCCAACACCACTCCGTCTTTGCCTGTCCTCAATGGCTACAACTCTGATGACCACACTTGCAGCCCTAACGACCGCACCTGCAGCCAGCAACGCCGCCACCCCCGCTCACCTGCCACCACAACAGCTTCACCCGGCATCCGACGTCCTCGCCCCTGCTACCACACCCATCGACGATGCTCACCCCCTACTGTTGTGCCTCCGCCCATTACCGACGCTTGTTGCCGACGCCTCCCTCTGCCTGACGCCGCCCACCATCGTTGTTGCCTCTACGTCCACATACTAGCAGCACCACAAGCCTATTGTGTTGAGTCCCTTAGGTAGTTTATTTTTATTTTTATTTTTTTCATTTATTTTATTTTATTTTTGGTTTTGTTATTATTGCTTAAGTTGGAAGATGGTATGTTGATGTTAATTATTTGAATATTTTAGGCATTATCCTTAGGGTATTGTTACCCAAAATCACTATAATTATTAATTTGATCCGTAAAACTTCAGGTCATTTTTTAAATTATATTGATTTTTTGGCATTTTGATAATGTTTTGATTATTAGGTCATTATAATTATTAATTTGATCCGTAAGATTTCAGATCAAATTTTTAATTATTTTGAACTTTCTTATATGTTGTGATGTTTAGGGTTAAAATAATTGTTAATTTAATCCGTGAGATAACGGATTATTTTTTTCAATTATTTTAATCCTTCATTTGATGAATATCCTGAGTGTCTTGTTTATAATGTCTATTTGATAATTTCTTGTCTTGAAAAACACTAAAAAATCAAAAAAAATCAAATCTTGTATCGGAATATGTTGGTTTCGTAAATTAGGATTGCATTTTTAGATTACACATTCAGGTAATATTTGGAATAGATTAGGATTGGATCTAAATAATTTTTTTTATAGATAAAGTCTTAAATAATGTTTGCACACTTTAATAATCTCATTTTTCTTTGAAAAAAAATAGTTTTCTAAGATAGGATAGGGTTTAAATAAAATTAATACCTAAAACATATTAGAAAATTATTCATTTTAGACAATTTAATTAGTTTTTTATTACGAATTTTAATTAAAAAATACAAAAATATTATGTACATGTCAATTAGTTTGCATGTTAGGTTTATTTAATTAGAAATAACTTGTTAGTAAAATTAGGTCATATAGTTAAAGTGCATGTTTTATGATAAAGTTCTAATTTCCAGAAAACCCAAAAAATAATTGCTTGCTTTGTGTGTTTAATTCTTTTGATGCAATTTGTTTGATTCATTGAGTGTTTAATAATGATTGAGCACTCATGTGATCACCCTATTGCATGATAGTAATTTAGGTTAAAATTAAACCAAACTGCTTGCAAAAACATTTTTGAAATTAAAAGGAAATGATATCGAAAGGGTATTAGAAAAGTCTAGTGTAACCAAGTCCCCGAACCCAAAGTATCTAGTTCGTATGAGTAAAATAATACTCCAATTATTTTACTTAGGTGTCTAATCGACCTACCGTAAACTGATTAGTGACGACTCCTAAATATAATCCATTTGCATGTTAAAAAAAACTTGAACCTAAGTCGCGAATTGGTATGGGCTTGGGAGAGACCAAGCTAAGTTTAAAATTTAGTAATCCATTAGCCTAAACCATAGGTGATGCACCCGAAATTTAGGTCGCGACACGGACAACATAGAACTCGATGGAGCTTGTTCACACCAATAGCTAAAGATTAAGTGTTCCAAAAGAGATTCTGATAATTCTTGCGGAAAGTCTTCTAGAAAGAACAAGCAAGGTTGGGACACCTGGAGTGCCATAACTTGGCACGGAGGGACACTTAAGTGCCAAAACTTTAAAATGGTACACTTAAGTGCCAATATCGGAGTAAAATTGGACACTTAAGTGCCACTCCGGCGAAAATCCGGCCAAATGGCTGACGTGGCCATTTTCCGGCGAGTTTGGTCCAAAACGGTGTCGTTTTGCACGCTGACGTGGCGGAGAAAATGCAAAAACGACGCCATTTCGTGTCTACGTGTAAATAATAATATAAAAATTAATTAAATTAGATTTAAAATTAATTTTATTTAAAATATTCAAAAAAATTTAAAAAAATTTAAAAAAATTTAAAAAATTTTAAAAAATTTAAAAAATTTAAAAATTTAGAAAAATTTAAACATTTTAAAAAATTTAGAAAAATTTAAAAATTTTAAAAAATTTAGAAAAATTTAAAAAAAAAAAAAAAAAAAGGGGGAGGTCGAACGGGGCGGCCGAGGGCCGAGCCCTCGCGCCGCCGCCTCCCCGCCGTCGCCGGGAAGGGCCGGCGACGGAGTGAGGAGGGTCGGCCGGGGTCGCCGGCCCCGGCCGACCGACGGCGAGGGCTGCGAGCCCTCGCGGGATCGCGGCAAGGGCCGCGACCCTCGCCCCCAGATCGGGCGAGGGCTCGCGGGCCCTCGCCGCCGGCCGGCCTCGCCGGCCCCTCGCCGGGCGGCGACCCCGGCCGACCCTCCCCACTTCGTCACCGGCCCTTCCCGGCGGCGGGGGAGGCGGCGAGGGCCCGCGAGCCCTCACCGGATCCGGGCGAGGGTCGCGGCCCGCGCCCGGATCTAGGGCGAGGGTTGCGGCCCTCACTGATCCGGCGAGGGCTCGTGGGCCCTCGCCGCCTCCCCGCCGCCACCGGAAGGGCCGGCAACGGAGTGGGGAGGGTCGGCCGGGGTCGCCGGCCCCTCGGCCAGGGGCGGCGAGGGCCCGCGAGCCCTCGCCGGATCTGGGGCGAGGGTCGCGGCCCTCGCCGCGATCCGGCGAGGGCTCGCAGCCCTCGGCGACCCCGGCCGACCCTACCCCCTCCGTCGCCGGCCCTTCCGGCGACGGCGGGGAGGCGGCGGCGGCGAGGGCTCGGCCCTCGGCCACCCCGTTCGACCCCCCTTTTTTTAATTTTTAAATTTTTCGTAATTTTTTTTAATTTTTTGAATATTTTAAATAAGATTAATTTTAAATCTAATTTAATTAATTTTTATATTATTATTTACACGTAGACACGAAACGGCGTCGTTTTTGCATTTTCTCAGCCACGTCAGTGTGCAAAACGACGCCGTTTTGGACCAAACTCGCCGGAAAGTCGCCACGTCAGCCATTTGGCCGGATTTTCACCGGAGTGGCACTTAAGTGTCGCATTTAACTTCAAAACTGGCACTCAAGTGTACCATTTTAAAGTTTTGGCACTTAAGTGTCCCTCCGTGCCAAGTTATGGCACTTGGGCTGTACTTCTGCCAAGAACAAGCATTTCAAGAAGTTTTGGATAAGAAAATCCAAGTATGGATCTAAGCATTTTCGTAGAAAGAAAAAATGGTGATTCCTACGTAAAAGAAAAGATCGCTCAAATCTCAAGAAATCAACTTAATACTTCATCTGCTATCAAAAGGGTCATTTCATTAAAAATTGCATTCAGGCGAAAAAAGGTCAAAACCATATGATACATCATATAGAGATTGAAACTGGTATTTTCACTCGAAAATGATGACATTGAATCATTTTTTTTCTGTGGATGAAGAACCATCCAAACATACTCGTTGTGTCATTCCTTGTTATCTTCACCTCAAAGTTTGTTAAACTCATCAGTCATTACTCTTATAAATACTGGTGCAAGTTCTTCAATTCTATACACTAAAATTCTTCTTGAAGAATATTAGACTTCCTGCATTTGATATTTCAATTCTGCCTCAAGAGATACTTTTTCTATGAATGTACGAACTTTGTAGTAACTATCCAGTTTTTCCCTCAATGCTCCATAACTACTAAAATTTTCGAATCTAGTCTCCTTCAACAAAGATCTAAACATTGGCTAGGACATCATGCCCCTTTTTTGAATGTAGCCTCAAAGAGGCTGCATTCAAAGATAGAAAACACCTAAATTATTTTGGCAATAAAAAGACCCTAGATGCATAGGCTTGCACTAGGATGAGAAATGGGGCTCCGGGTTATGAAATGCATCATGGATAAGAGGAAAAAAGAAAGATTCCGAGCTACAGAAGCACACCGTGTCATAAGAAGAATGAAAGACCCCGGGCTACAAAAGCACGTCGTGTTATAGGAAGAAAGAGAGACCCCAGGCTAAAGAAGCACATCATGTTATAAGAAGAAAGAAGAGATCCCGAGCTACAGTAGCACACCATGTCTAAGAAGAAAGAGAGACCCCGGGCTACAGAAACACATCGTTTCGTAAGAGAAAAGAGACCCTGGGCTACAGAAGCACACTGTGTCATAGGAAGAAAGAGAGACCCTGAGCTACAGAAGCACGCCGTGTCGTAAGAGAGAAGTGACCCTGGGCTACAGAAGCACACCATGTCATAAAAAGAAAGAAGAAACCCCAGGCTACAGAAGCATACCATGTCATAGGAAGAAAGAGAGACCCCCGGGCTATAGAAGCACACCGTGTCATAAGAAGAAAGAGAGACCTTAGGCTATAGAAGCACGCCATGTCATAAGAAAGAAAGAAGAGGAATGAGGTCTCACCATGTAATAACGGGTCTCGACCGGGTTCATGATTTGAGGAAAACCCATGAAATTTGGAGATAACATGGTTTGAGGCTGACCATGAACCTTTAGAGAAGACATAGTTTAAGGCTGATCATGAGCCTTTGGAAACGGCATGGTTTAAGGTTGACCATGAACCTTTGGAGACGGCATGGTTTAAGGCTAACTGTGAACCTTGTAGATAACATGGTTTGAGGCTGACCATGAACCTTTGGAGACCATTTAAGGCTGACCATGAACCTTTGGAGACGGCATGGTTTAAGGCTGACCATGAACCTTATAGATGACATGGTTCGAGGCTGACCATGAACTTTTAGAGACGCCATGGTTTAAGGCTAACCATGAACCTTGTAGATGACATGGTTTAAGGCTGACCATAAACCTTTGGAGATGACATGGTTTAAGGCTAACCATGAACCTTTGGAGATAGCATGGTTTAATGCTGACCGTGAACCTTGTAGATGGCATGGTTTGAGGTTGACCATGAACCTTTGGTTTTTAGGGAAGCACTCGCTAACCCCTTGAAAACCGCATGGCTTCACTGAGGAATCCTGTCAAACTCAACTTGAACAAATGTCATTAGAGATGTCGTTAAAAGACATATTGACAATATTGTAGCATTGATTGAACAAGCTAATCAAGTTAAGTCCAACTGCTTTAAAAAAAACATTCGTCATCAATCAGCATCATGTGGCACAAAACTGTCATCTTGCTCGGGGATGTATCATTAATCATCAAATTCTTTGGGAGTCAAGTTCTTATCAGATAGACTACAACTCGTGAAAAATGCTCATTAAGCATGCCAAACTAGAGCTTCTTAGTCAGAAAGGATTTCTCACACGCTCTCGATAAAATGGATGCATGATCCCATCCATTCACGTGGAAAGTAACTGATTGCTGAAGGTATCTCACATAACCCATGTCAGTCAAAAGCTTTCAGAAACATTCGCGATGAGCACAATCTGATCGATCAAAAAGATCTTTTGAAATGACCGCAATATAGGTTTGGTCATGGGCTTACACAAAGGGATTATTGCTTTGAGGCCAATAGAGGAACATTTGTCGCTATCTTTATCAAGTTTACCAATCGAAAACTTGGAAAATAAGACAAGATATAATTGCTTCCACTCCTTCAAGCAGTAGCTTCTTTGTGGCATTCTCATTTTCACTCGAACCATCCTAATCAGAAGAGACTTCGGAATAGGTTGTAATGTTAGCTCGGGAGAGGCTCGAAAGGCTTAAAATTTTCAAGAGGTTTTTTTTTAAGAGTCGGTGATCATCATGGCATCGTGACCAGGTCACTCGATCTTTTGAAATCATTTAGCTTTTAAAACACAGCACATCTCAAAAGTCCCTTAACTAATCATTTATGTATTGAAGCTTTGCTTCTTTCTCTAATTTCCTTTACACTTGCGATGATTTTTTTTTTTTTTTTACGCAGGCACTTGGACTTTGATCATTTTTCTTTCGCATAAGATGCAGCCTTTTGGCTCTTTTTCTTGATGGGCATTGGCCTTGCTTTTACCAGGCACACTGCTTTTTCATGCCCCATAATTTTGTCGAACTTTTTGCTCTTTGAACTTTTGGAGCTCTTATGACTTTCGAGATGCTTTTCACATTTTCTCATAAATGTCAATTGTATGTAGTCAATCCTTATGCCTTGCCCCAATGAAGGGAGATGATCACCGCTCGGGATTTAGAAATGGACAATCAGGCCCAAATTGGTTAAAGCAGCGGGTATTAGTGTTTGGGTCAAGTTCTGATGAAAATTCCTCTGAAGCTATCACCAGAAGATTGATGTAAGTGAAAGTAATAGAATCTTTCTCAATCCTTCATGCTACAACACGACCATAACCTCCTACGCTACCCTAATGTAGGGTCGTTCTCGACAGGGGTACTTTGAATGATCATCTTTATTCGGCCCAAATGGCTAACAAGAGATTAGTACAATGCTTGGGATTCATGAAGGAAACGCTTTTATCATTTTGATCATTGCACTCAATGTGAATGAATCATTTGTCCCAAGAAAATGTCACTTTTCACTCAACTCTCAAAAGTGTTTGAATGATGTGTTTGGAAATGGCTTGTCTTTCTTCATCCTAAGCACTTCTTGTTTGGCATGGTTAACGTCTCCATTTCACTGCTGAGATCATCTGAGTAGATCAATCTCCATAAGGAAATTTGATTCAAAATGAATAACCCACAAAACGAGAAAACAATTTTGAGATAGAAAAAGGATGTTCAAAAAGTTTGTAGAAAGTTTTTTTTCTTTTCTCAATAATTCATTTTTGTGCTTGTTTATAGGAAAGTGCCAAAGGTTCTTTTTTGTAATGGAAATTCTCCATTTTTTTTCATTTAATTTTGAGAAGAATGGTACTTACTTGCGGCATGGTGACTCGGTAACCTTGTAAAAAATATGAAAGAATATGTTAGCGCAAAAATCTGTAAGGATTGAAATGTTGGAAACGATACATTATTACCCTTCACTTGCTTTTATCATTTGGGAGCTAACATTTCTTGGATTCACCCTTGTGGATATTTGGTAACTCGACATTACCCTTCATTTGCATTTGCCTTTAAGTGTTTGATATCTTCCTATCAAAAAAAAAAAAATCATGTCAGAGACGCTATCAAAATGATCAATTGGAATAGACACAATTTACCCTTCACATGTTCTCATTTTTCAAATATGAACTTTGCCTGAAGTGGCTAGGATTGATTGAAAAATGGCTATGTGGTCCTGATTTTATCCATGAAAAGCACTTCTTTATTTTATCAACAATTTATAAAGTTCAATTCATGTTTTTTCAAATTCTCTTTTCAAAGAGACATTTAATTGATAAAGAGCTTGAAAAATTTAAATATGAATCATTAGATGTGTTTTTCAAGATCTTGCTTTGAAAGAAGAGGGATTGCTCCTTGTTTCCACATTTGAGAATATTGTTCTTTAGATGCTTTGTCCATTTATTGCCTGCAAAGAAAAGATTGGACATGTTATTTCCTTGCTCGATTGGGAATCATTTAGGAACTATACACATCCCTTTACGCCAAAATGGAAGGCACTGCTTCTACGATTAAGGTGCAGCATTTTCCCCCATTTATCACCTTGTGAGAAGAGGAGATGAAACAGGTTATTTCCATACTTAATTAGGTTCAATTGAGAAACGATACATCCTTTCTTAATGAATTTGACAATGTTGTCCCAACACACTTCATTAGTGGGGGAAGGAGAGATTTTTTTAGTCAAACGTTACTCCCCCACTCTTTATTTGACAAACCCTTGTTTTGTTTGAGTTTGTCCTGTACCAAAGAAAAGGATATGTCATTCTTTATGCTAAAGAGAATGAAGTTTAGGAACAAAATACATCCTTTTTCCAAAGTCGGGCGATCAACATTCCAAGGTATCTCTTATGGAGGAAGGGATAATATTGCCCTTCTATTTCATTTGAATCTTTCATTGTTTAGGATGAACATGACTTAATAATGCTCCATCACATTTGATGGAACGTTACAAAATTTGGTACTCTTGATGTCTCTTTGACAATGGAAAAGAAAGTCATGTCACAAACGTTATCAGAAATGGATAACTGGAATCGATACAGTTTACTCTTCCTTCGAATTCGCCTTTTGGATGCTTGGCAACTCCCCTCATTTGTCTCATCATGCAAAATGAACGAGATCGATGGGCTATATTGGCACCTAAGGCATCTCCAAATAAAGAAACTTCCCAGAACGGAATTCAACTAAGTTCCGCCTCTATGGAAGATTGGCGCCGACGAAGCCTTGATGCATGCTTGCTCCTCAAGTTCCATGAGCTTACACTTTTATCTTTTAGAAGGGGTAGATACCGATCTCAAATAAACTCCTCATTCTACCTGAGAAAGTGACCACGCGAAGAGAGGGCCTTAAGCAAAGCTTTCTCGAAATTCATTTTCAAAACATTTTGAAGGTAGACATAAAGGTTCATTTGAAACACTTCCAAGTTTTTTTTTTTTTTTTTTAAAGATGATTTTCACGAAATTGAATTCCATCATTAAAAAAATGTGACTCGCGTGATTTACAAAAGCATCAATTGGATTCGCAATCAAAACCCAAAATGGAAAACATGATTCTTAACAAGAATAAAAACAATGATAAAATGCAAGAAACTCTTGCATAGATAAGAATAAAAATCAACTCTTGTCCTAGCTCTAGAATTCACTTCTCTATGTGGTCAAACACGAGAATGTCAAGGAGCATCGCGCATAACCTGCAAAAAGACAACAATGTCAGTATGTGAATGAGAAAATGATCTCTCAATGAGGTCACTTCTTACAACAAAATTGAGGTGACGGTACATGCCCCATAGTCCCTATTACGAGATTTTAGTATTTTGCCAAGATTTTATCATTAGAGAAGACATCATTAAAAAAATCAATCCGCAGCCATCAATCGAACGTCCACCCTTATTCTAAAAGTTTCATAGCAAAAGTGGCATTGATTTTTGAAATTGATTTGTGATTTTACTCATGGAAAAATGAGGTGACTTTTATTTTGAGAAATCTATACACAAAATATTATCTGAATTTCAATCCTCAAATGTGATAAAGAAAGAATTTGATCGAAAATATGACCTCAATTTTTTGTGCCCCAAAATATAATCTTGATTTGAAAGAATTTCTAAACAAAAAGTGATTTTAAGCCCATAATTGAAAATTTAGACAAAGTCATATGTTCAATGGGGCTAGATCAAATAGGCTTGAAATTTATATTCAAGGTTCATTATCAAGAGTGCTTGCCAATTATTTTATTGTAACCCTACATAATTGAGAACATTCGATTGGTCTCTGCGAATTTCTAAATGAAAATTCAATTAAAAAAAACGAATGAAAAGAAGAATGATACTTACAATGAGGGGCGACTTTTCTCTCTTTTTTTTTTTAATTATATAGACATGCACATGAGATGTGGTTCGATTTCTACTCTATACGGCACAAAATGGAGCCATAAGATCACCAAACCGAACCAACAAGATCGTGGCTAAGTCATGTTACCCATGACTCCGGCTTCGTCAAAGAACCGACCCATGTCGCATGGTTGCAGACCAAGGTGGGGACCTTTGATATCAAGAAAGAAATTTTGGGGTTGAAATGGGCGACTCATACTACATGGTTGTAGTTGGAGTGATATCCACCTCAACACCATCCTAAGAAATCTCATGTGGCCCAAGTCCAACGACAAGTAATGTATGCCATGGTGTAGTGCAATGCAGGGAACGCGGGCATGAGATAATTAATAAGCAAATAACACTTCATACATAAATAAACCATCATTCCTATGCCCCCTATTTCAAATTTGATCTTTAAGATGACAAATTCCCTTTACCTTCTAGAAATTCCATTTTTTGCTGGATCATCCAAAACCCACACCTATTTCAAATTTGATCTTAAAATCGGATTTTAGCAATTGGGCATTCATCCTGAAGACAGACCTAAGACACAGTTCTATATTCCAAACTAGCATTTTCAATGAAAAGTTCTTCCTTTTGGCCTTAAGGTAGCCACATTCTTATTCCAAAATGCCATGTGTCGAATTTTCCAACCAATCTTGTCAAGTGCAGCAGTATACATTGATGATATCTTGCTCTATAGCCTTGACAAAGAATCCCACCGCCAACTCCTTCCGCAATTTGCAGACATTGTAAAGAAGAATGGGATTATGCTTTCTCAGAGAAAGATGAATATTTTTTTGTATGCACCTTAAAAAAGGAACATAATATCCAGGGCCACACATTACTTGGGAATTGCTAAAATTTCCATAAGAGAACTTCACGACAAAGCAAGTTCGGCAATTTTTTTGAGATAATTAATTATCTCAGAGATTTTGTTCCCAACCTTGCAATATTGCTGATTCCATTGCCATCATGCTAAAGAAAAATCCTCCACCTTGGGGAAAATCCCAGACCAAAGCAGTCGCTAAACTTAAGGAGATCATGCAGACTCTCCCCCTGTTGCAAATTCCATATACGGAAAAGAGATTCCTCCAAACCGATGCCAATAATGAATACCGGGTGGCGATTTTGTTTGAAGAAATTAATAGTAAGCGACACCTTTGTGCTTACAAAAGTGGAAGATTTCCCAAGCTGAAACGCATTATCATTCCATTTTCAAGGAAATCTTGTCGGTAAAAAATAGAATAAAAAAATTCAAATTCCATCTTATTCGCCATCATTTCTTGATGGAACTAGATATGGTATCTCTTCCTCATATGACCAAATTCAAATAATAGCAGATTCCGAATTCCCAACTGCTCCGATGGGCTAAATACCTTTCAAAATATTCTTTCAAGACCAAATATATTGCTGGAAAAAGGAATGTGTTTTCTGATTTCCTGTCTAGACCAAAAGCATCTACAAAGATCAATATGTAAATCATGAGACATGCTTTCCATACTTTTTATCACAACGAAAAACATAAGATCGAGAGGATACAAGACCAACCAAGCTTGAAATACCCCTAGGAGATTATTGAACAAATCCAGAATGATAGCTTCACTGAAAATTTGGAAAACCTCATGTGGCAATGCCACACGAATCTATTCAAACTCCATTGAGGCTCAATCCTTTACCCTCTTGGATTAAACTCCAACTATCCATTCATACACCCTCTAATTTGGAAAAAAGATGATTTCCTTTATGAACTCCGATGGTTGTTATAGTACTTGATTAATAAGTACTTAATAGCTATTGAAAATCCAACCATAAGGTTCATTGCCAACCTAATTAGGATATTCATACTCAGTTGAAACATTGAAAAAGAGAGCGATAGGAACCTCCTGGCTGTCTTCAACTAATTCTATCCTCCCATTCATTAGAAGCACCTCTTACAACAAGAGCTAAGAATTGTCCGACCATACCCAAAAATCCACATGGTTGTGTCTCTTCGACATCCATGGGCTTTTATACGAAATAATGGCACCATTACCAATGCATTACAAAGCATAGGAACCACATCCTATAAATCTCAACCACACCTTACGGAAGCCCGTATTTACAAGTCTTTTCTCAACTGTGGTGGTTGTGATGAGCACCAGTACAGAGAACTCCAGAGAGTTTTATACCAGGAAAACAGGACCATCCCTAAAGGCGTATGGAATTACACTATACCTACCATATGGGATCATTATAGCCTTGCACTAGAAGCTAGAGAAACACTCAAGGAATATGAATAAGCAATGACACCTCCATCACATGAGCAAGAAATGGCAAACACGGATGATCTTGCACAGTCATCTCATGACCCCTGTGCCCAATGGGGGGCCCTCCCTCTCAAGATCCCTATAATCAAGGACCTTTATCCTTATCTCTCGAAATAGACATATCTTAATATGCTCAACCAGCATATTGGCCTAGGCCAAACATGTCTACCGATACTCCAGGATCCTCTAGGACTCATGAAGAAGCATCATCATCAAGCGGCATAAACATGTGGAATACCCTAAAAACGCAAGTCACTCAAAGCCCTTCTAATATTAAACTCTCAAAACTTGAACAAAAATGTGAAGAACATCTTATTGCAATGCATAGCTCTTATGATTCAGACTATGACTACAATGCCCGTAACGGAAGATAGGCCTGTAATTAGGTCACTGTAGCAAAGTCACTGTAGCAATAGGTTAGGGAAATCATTGTTTACAGTTATTATTCATATTGCCTAGAATAATTCCCGACTGGATTTTCTAAAGCCTCTATTTTCAGACCCATGAGCTTGGTCCTTATTTGATTGCAACCTCTTAGTGTCTATAAAAGGCAAAAATGATGTAATGTGTTGGGTAGAGTCCCTTCAAGTAAAGTGAGTGTTTGTGAAAAATTTCTCAATGTCTCTCTAATCACCTCTTCTTCTCCAGTATGGTAGGATCCTCAAAAAAATACAACTTTGATAGTTAGTAATGTTACTGCCTTTGTAACCCTAAGTGTCTCTATGCTTTGAACTAAAATTCAGAATAATTTGCTGCTAAAAAACTGTCCCTGAAGGGCTTGAACAAGAAGTTCACCTATTATAGGAAAGCATACCTATAAAAAAAAACTGACTCTGTTTTCCCTGATTCTAAGCATAGTACCATTATGTTATTGAACCGCCATAAATTGAACACTTCTAAGAAACTCTCAAATCTAGATTTACATCGAAGAAAAAAGTTTCCAAATTTAGATCTACACCTAATTGGGAGAGGAGAGCTTTCGCCAAATCTTGGAGGATTTAGTGTCACGCCTCGACCCTCGAGTGCGTGCCTATCCCTCGGTGGTCAATAAATATGCGACATCCCAGGACGCGTCGCCGACCCATTCATTTTAATATACATGCGGAAGCAAAACAAATCCCCTAACAACCAAAAGCTTGGGATAGGAAAGCAAACAACAAATCACAACCAAAACATGCCTTTTATAAATGCACAGGTTTATATACAACATTGGTCCATCTACAAAAAGACCGGCTCAACAAAAAGGGGAACTGTCCTAAAACCAACTAACTGGACATGTTCGTCGATCCTTCGGTCTCCACCTCCCCAGATTCCGGGGCTTCGGGTCCTCCACGACTGCCATCTAAGGACCTGAAAATGTTGAGCCCACGACGGGGTGAGACAATGTCTCAGCAAGTTCACCCCCTAAACTCTGAGTAGGAAGGAAATACGCCACAAGGGCTACCTAAGCACAAGCACAGGTCAGAGGACTTACCTTCACCTCAGATCCTTCTTGCAAGTCAGTACAATTCATATAATCATCCAATCATTTCAATACAATTCAACCATCAATCAATCCACTCATTCGACTCCATACCATCAATGCCATCTATAAACTCTATCGATTCAAACATTGCTCACCTAAGCTGAAATAAATAGTCTAACTCACCGAAGCTGATAGATATATTCATATATCACTACTCACCAAAGCTGATGTCTATATTGCTCACCGAAGTTGCTAGATAACATTTGCGCACCAAAGCTGCTAAATTACTATTGCTCACCGAAGCTGCTAGATAACTATACTGCTCGTCGAAGCTGATATCTATAGTGCTCACCGAAGCTGCTATAATCTTGCTCACCGAAGCTGAACCACGATAAATTACTCCTGGCCAAGGATCCTGTGCTTTGCACATCAATTCCTCAATTAAATACCCAACTTGGCCTAATTTCATCGTGTTAAAATGTACCCGATAAAAATAATCGTATGTGGGTACATGGTCGGCCTAAGCCAAAAATATAATATCTTTATTTTTGAAAATCCCACTATTTATTCAGTGTCTGAAAACATTTTTGGCGTTGTAAATCGATGCCCCAGTAATTTCTAATTAATTACTGAAATTAATAAATTTTGGGATAAATACCCAAAATTACAATCAACACACAATTTGCACAAATCATCATCCAGATAAATAATCCAACTACACCATTGCGATCAGCACAAAATTTCATTCACCGGCTATCCCGGTCTAACTTCCGAAAAATAATAATTAATTAAATAATTACCCAAATTTATTAATTAAATACCAATAAATGCCATAATTGTAAACTTAGGCCAGAAATGCTAAATTAAATACCGAAACAAGCCCAGAAAATTTTGAAACTATCTAAATAAATACTACAGCCTATCTACTTACTAATTGCACTAATCTAACAACCTAACATGTAAAATTGGATAATTAAATTACTAATCTAATCTAACTAACAACATAAATCTTAATTAACTTAAACTAATTACCCTAAGCATAATTAACTTCTTAAGCAGAGTTTAGTGGGTAAACTCACCGGATTTGCGAGCCGATGAGTCCACGGCCACGGCAACGCGGAAACAAGCGATAAACTCCAAAACAGCGACGCCAAACGGAGATCGAGCCAAGCTGAAATCGACCACAAGGCTCACGGTTGAGTTGGCTTCGCTGGTGGGTGCCTTCGGTGGAGAGTTGCAGACGAGCTGGCTGAAAACGCAGGCTGTGGACTCGGCTTTATGCAAGGCAGTGGACGGTTGTTGCTTCCGTGGAAATGCAACGTTGACCAAGACCGTTGATGCTAAGGACGCGTGGATGAAGAGGCAGCGGTCTTCGAAGGAACCAAATGAGAGCAAAGACAGGCAGCAACGAGAGAGGATTGGAGAGAGATGGTGCAGTGAGACGTGAAGGAGTCAACAAGAAGGATTTCAGTGGATGAAGGTTGACTTGCGAGGGACAAACAATGGTGGACGTGCGTGGTTGCAGGCGGCAAGACTTGGAGGAGGAGTAGGCGTGGTCAACAACTTCTAGAGGTCAGCTTCGTTTGAATGGAGCTGACGCGGCTGCGAGAGAGAGAGTGAGTGGAGGAGAGGGGCAGAGAGCGTGAGGCAGTGCGGCAGCGAGAGAGAAAGAGAGGCAATGTGGGGCTTGCTAATCGAAGGAAAAAGGGAAAATGAAAGCAAAGCAGGAGCCAACAGAGAGGGGGGTTAATCTCGAGTGATGAAGGAGACGGAGAGGGGGAAAGAGGCATACAAGAGAAGCTGCTGATGGGCGGGGATAAAATCAACAAAACAAATATCTTCATTAATGTTTGGTCCCACCCAAAAGCCACTAGGTTTCTTCTTTGGTCCCCTTTATTACTTTCTAGCATTTCTATGTAATTTTCACAAATAAACCAAATTGAAGCCAAAACATGCAGCCCCGATCCTAGCTCCAAATTTCACAATTGAGCTTCAATTCTTCCCCAAATTCCCAAAAATTCCCCAAATTTGATGCCCAATTCTATTGAAGAAAAATGCTATACCATTTCTATAAGTGCCCATCGCCAAATAGCTCAGCTTGGAAGTCAAAACTCCCCTCAATTCGGCCAATCCGAATTTCCGTTCGTTTTCTGAATCGTCCGTATCGATTTTCCATAAAAATCTCGAACTCTCCAAAAATTTTTCGAATGATGAATCGACGTTTCTAAAATAAACCGTGACATGACAAACTTGAAATCGGGTTCAAATTCGCAATTAATTTCAATCTAATGCAATTTTAGTGTAACTTAACCTACCGGGTAATTTTTAGGAATTTTTAGTGCAATTGACATGTGCTCAATTATTTTTGAGCCACAACGTACCTCTTCGACACATTGGCGACTCTCGGTGGACGTGAAAATCTCGAGATTTCAAATACAAGCACAGGGTACCAAAATAATAGAAAAATCGGTTTAGTGCCGATCGACAAGAATTTTGCAATTAGGTGGAATCACCCACACTCTGATCACCTATCTCAGTCGAATCGACCTATCTCCGGTCTCTGATAAATTTTCGATTGTGCCGTAATGACCCTTGCAGATTAGCACGGTCAAGCGGTCAATTACTGGTTGAATTCTCAAGTCTATTGCGCTTAAAATCCCTTAATGATTTCCCCAGATAGTCTAATAATCTCATGAGTGATCAGCTCAGAGAATAGTATTATAGGCGTGTCGATGAAATGCCCGATTCATTCAATTGAAAATAGAACTAAATTTTCAGGATGTCACAACTCTTCCCCTCTTATAATTTTGTCCTCGAAATTTAAACCATTACAATCTTTAAACAAAAAAGTGGGGGTACAGTCGTCTCATTGACTCTTCACTTTCCTAAGTTGCTCCTTCAACGTCGTGGTGTTGTCAAGACCACTTTGACCAACGGGATGATCTTGGTACGCAAAAACTGTTCTTTCTGATCCACAATCTGAACCAGGCTTTCCACGTACGACACTTTGTCGTCCACGTTTAAATCCTCAAAATTCAGCACATGGGCCGGGTCAGGCTCATACTTCCTCAACATTGACACGTGAAAGACGTCATGCATTTGCGCCAATCTCAGCGGTAATGCAAGACAATACGCTAGGATCCCGATTCTTTCAAGAATCTCAAATGGGCCTACGTACCTCGGACTCAGCTTTCCCTTCTTGCCAAAGCACAAAGTACCCCTCATTGATGACACTTTCAGAAAAACATGATCACCAACTTGGAATTCTAAAGGCCTTCGACGCTTATCTATGTAGCTTTTCTGACGGCTCTGAGCGGTCTTCAATCTGTCTCTGATGACGGCAACTACATCCACTGACTGCTGGACTAACTCTAGGCCTGTGATTTTCCTTTCCCCGACTTCATCCCAACACACAGGCGTTCCGCACGCTCTGCCATACAACACTTCAAAATGAGCCATCTGAATACTCTACCGATAGCTGTTGTTGTAGGCAAACTCAACAAGATGAAGCTGTTCCTCCCAACTTCCCTTGAAATCCAAAATGCAAGCTCGCAACATGTCTTCAAAAGTTTGAATCGTCCTCTCAGATTGGCCATCCGTCTGAGGATGATAAGCCGTACTATACTGCAGCTTCATTCCTAAAGCACTCTGCAAGTTTTTCCAAAATGCAACAGTAAATCTCGAGTCTCGGTCTGAAGTAATCGTCACGGGCACTCCATGCAGACAAACAATCTGACGTACATACAACTCGGCGTGCCTGTCCAAATCAAGGTCCTTTCATACTGCAATGAAGTGAGCCGACTTTGTCAAACTGTCGACCACTACCCAAATGGAATCATTACCCCTCTAACTCCTTGGTAAGCCCGTCACAAAATCCATTATGATATGTTCCAATTTCCACTCGAGAATCTTGAGAGGTTGCAAAAGTCCTCCCAGCTTACAATGTTGTGCCTTCACTTGCTAGCACGTCAAACACTTGGCGACATGCTTGGCGATGTCCGCCTTCATACCAGACCACCAATAGTGTTGACATAGGTTCTGATATATTTTCGTACTACCAAGATGAATGCTATAACTGCTACGATGAGCTTCTGATAAAATCTCTTCTTTAAGTGTTGCATCATCAGGTACACATAATCGTCCTCTGAACCTCAGCGTTCCTTCCTCAGAAACTTGAAAGTCAGCATTCTTCTTCTCGGTGCTCTCTTGCAAAATCTTCTAAATTTCTTGGTCTGCCCACTAAAACGTCTTGATTCTTATCTGTACTTCCGGTTCAATTTTAAGAGTAGCCATAAGATTTGAAAAGTGGCTTACCTCAAATTTGAAAACCGAATCTCGAGCCTTCTCAAGTAAGGTCCATTTTTTAAGCACCATCTATACAACTGAGGACTTTCAACTTAGCGCATCTACCACCTTATTTGCCTTTCCAGGATGATACAAAATATCACAATCGGAATCCTTCAGGAGTTCCATCCAGCGACGCTGTCTCATATTCAACTCCTTCTGAGAGAATAAATACTTAAGACTTTGATGGTCAATGAAGATCTGGAATCTTTCTCCACACAAATAATGTCTCCAAATCTTCAAAGCGAAAATGATCGTTGCGAGTTCTAAGTCATGCGTCGTTTAATTCAACTCGTGAGGTCTCAACTGAGAGGATGCATATGCAACAACTCTACCATGTTGCATCAGCACGCAACCCAGTACTCTAAATGACGCATCACTATAGATCTCGTATCCTCCAGGACCATATGGAATGGTCAGCACAGGTGCGGTAGTCAGCTTCTGCTTAAGCTCTTGGAAACTACACTCGCACTTGTTTGTCCAGACAAATTTCTCTTCCTTCTTCAGTAGTCGAGTCAACGGCGACGCTAATGCTAAAAACCCTTCCACGAACCGTCTGTAGTACCTAGCTAAACCCAGAAAGCTTCTAAACTCTATCACTGTCGTCGGTCTTAGCCAGTTGATCACTGCTTCTATCTTGGATGGGTCCATATAGATTCCTTCACCTGAAATCACGTGACCTAGGAACGCAACACAAGTCAGCCAAAACTCGCATTTGTTGAACTTAGCGTACAGCTAATGAATCCTCAAGGTTTGAAGTACCAATCTCATATGACTCTCATGCTCTTCATCACTCCTCGAATATACCAGGATATCATCAATGAACACGATCACGAACTGATCCAAATATTCCTTGAACACACGGTTCATCATATTCATGAAAGCAACTAGGGCGTTCATCAAACCAAATGGCATTATAGTAAACTCATAATTGCCATATCGAGTACGAAACGCTGACTTTGGAATGTCCTCCTTTCTAATTCTCAGTTGATGATATTCCATCCTCAAGTCGATCTTAGAAAATATCGATGCTCCTTGCAGCTGATCAAACAAGTCGTCGATCCTCGGTAGTGGATACTTGTTCTTGATCGTTACTTGATTGAGTTAACGATAGTCGATGCACAAACACAACGAACCATATTTCTTCTTCACGAACAGAACTAGTGCTCCCCAAGGTAATGCACTAGGATGTATAAATCTCTTATCCAACAATTCTTGCATCTGTACCTTCAGTTCTTTCAACTCAGACAACGCCATCCGGTAAGAAGCCTTAGAGATTGGCTCTGTCCCGGGAGCCAACTCAATCACAAACTCAATTTCCCTCTCTAGCTACAAGCCTGGCAATTCCTTTGGAAACACGTTTGGAAATTCTTGGACCACAGATATGTCCTCAATCTTCAGCTCCTCAACTGTCGTATCCATGACAGTCGCCAAATAACCTTGACAACCCCTGTCTAACAATTGGGTTGCCTCAAGCGACAAGATTAAGGTAATCAAGGGTCCTCTTCGACTCCCAATAATTTCGAAGCTCTCACCTTTTAATAGGTTAAACTGAATCGTTTTACGATAGCAATCCATTTTAGCTCTTTGCTTGGCGAGCCAGTCCATGCCAATTATTACAAAATACATGGCTAGGACTAACAAATCTATCATACCCTTTCGCTCATCAATCACTAACTTGCAACCAGGACAACCCAATGCAGCTAACACCTTATCATTTAACGGTGTAGATATGCTAACCACTGACTCCAATAATTCAGAACTCAATCCTACCAACTTAACAAATTACTCAGCTATAAAGGAATGAGTGGCACCAGGGTCAAACAAAGCATATGCAGCATGGTCATTCAATGAGACCGTACCCGTAATCACATTAGGCGCATCCTCAGCCTATCCTCTCGTGATAGCGTATGTCCTTCCTTGAGTTGGAGATCTATTCAGTCCACCCTATTGTGCATTCTGTGGCATGAATCCTCTATTCTGACCCAACAGTGGTGGCGGCGGTAACTACGATGGTCCCCTTTGCCTTCTGGGACAATCTCTGGCCAAGTAACCGTGTTGGCCACACTCAAAACAAGCACCCATCCTTAAAGGGCATGGGGCTAATCCATGTCGCCTTTCACAAAAGTGACATGCACCATTTTATCTTGGTGCAAACTTTCCTATTCCACCCTTCTTGTTGGGCGAAATCAGATACCTTCCTCCAATCATGGGTATTTTCCTAAACCTATTCCCATCTCTATTAGAACCAAACCACGACCCAGATGCAGTGGCTTATTCATTCAGGTCTCTCTCTATTAGTTGGGCTCGTTCATACAAGTCGTTGTAATCCTTCAAATTGAACGGCACCAGCGGACTTCTCAACTCTTGTCTAAGCCCATCTCTGAACCTTCGAGCTCGATCTACCGGATCCTCGACCAATCTAGGGGCATATTGTGACAGTTCACCGAACTTCGCCTCATACTGATCTACAGTCATTAAGCCTTGGCAAAGGCGCTAGAATTCAACCATCTTCAATTCTCTAGCACAGTCAGAAAAGTATTTGTTGTTGAATACTTCAACAAAGGTGTTCCACTCCGGAACCACACCTTCCGGAAACACTATCCCTCTGGTGACTCTCCACCATGTGCTTGCAATTCCCTTCAGTTGATAGACTGCGAGAACAATCTTCTCTGCCTCGGTGCACATCAGTAGTGCAAAGGCATTTTCCAATTCCTAGATCCAAAGGGCTGCAGCCTCGGGATCTCCTACGCCAGTGAACTTTGACGAGTTCAACTTTAGAAATTGTTCCACCAGTTTATGAATCGACCTCTCTCTCCCAGCAACTACATTCCCAGGTGGAACTTCCGTAGGTACGGCAGCAAGTGCGGCAACGGCAACAACAGCAACAACAGCAAGCTGCAGCATCAGCGGCGGCATTTGCGACAGTAGTGACGGCTACGGTAGCGGCGGCTGTAGCGATGGCTGAAGCAGTGGCGGCGGCGGCTTGATTCTAAGCTTGCTACTTCATCCAATTTCCCATTGTCTCTAACACTTGCATGATCCCATCCACTCTCGAATCACCAGGGGCTGCTACCCTAGCACCAACAGGAGGTGGTGCTACTCCACTAGCGCTAGCCTGAGCTAGCGCTCTACCACAACCACCTCTGGCACCAACCCTTGTCAGCGTCATACCCCAAGTTACCAGTCCGATAATCCTCTTTCTAGGAGTCATCTGCTCTTGATCACTCATGATGTAGACTTTCTACAAAACCTGTTCACAATTCCATACATAATTAGAAACTGAGCGATCCACACAAACAATTTACCAAACAGTTGTCACATGCATCTGCATGAAATAAAAGCCTTTCCTACTAACCATCACAAGAACCTATCGCACCTTATCACTCTAACTATTAACCAACTCTGATACCACTCTGGGCGGGGTTGTCATGCCCCGACCCTCGAGCACGTGCCCATCCCTCGGTGGTCGATAAATATGTGACGTGCCAGGACGCATCGCCGACCCATTCATTTTAATATACAGGCGGAAGCGAAACAAATCCCCTAACAACCAAAAGCTTAGAATAGGAAAGCAGACAACAAATCACAACCAAAACATGCCTTTTATAAACACACGGGTTTATATACAACACTAGTCCGTCTACAAAAAGACCGGCTCAACAAAAAGGGGAATTGTCCTAAGACTAACTAACTGGACACATTCGCCGATCCTTCGGTCTCCACCTCCCCAAACTCCTGGGCTTCGAGTCCTCCAAGACCGCCATCTAAGGACCTGAAAATGTTGAGCCCACGACGGGGTGAGACAATGTCTCAGCAAGTTCAACCCCTAAACTCCGACTATGAAGGAAATACGCCCCACGGGCAACCTAAGCACAAGCACAGGTCAGAGAACTTACCTTCGCCTCAAATCCTTCCTGCAAGTCAGTACAATTCATATAATCATCCAATCATTTCAATCCAATTCAACCATCAATCAGTCCACTCATTCGACTCCATACCATCAATGCCATCTATAAACTTTATTAACTCGAACACTACTCACCTAAGCTGAAATAGATGGTCTAGCTCACCAAAGCTAATAGATATATTCATATATCACTGCTCACCAAAGCTGATGTCTATATTGCTCACCGAAGCTACTAGATAACATTTGCTCACCAAAGCTGCTAAATTATTTTTGCTCATCGAAGCTGCTAGATAACTACACTGCTCGCCGAAGCTAATATCTATAATGTTCACCGAAGTTGCTATAATCTTGCTCATCAAAGCTAAACCACAATAAATTACTCCTGGCCAAGGATCTTGTGCTTTGCACATCAATTCCTCAATTTAATACCCAACTTGATCTAATTTCATCGTGTTAAAATGTACCCAATAAAAATAATCGTGTGTGAGTACACGGTCGGCCTGAGCCAAAAATATAATATCTTTATTTTAGAAAATCTCACTATTTATACAATGTCTAAAAACATTTTTGGCGTTGTAAACCGTCACCCCAGTAATTTCTAATTAATTACTGAAATTAATAAATTTTAGAATAAATACCCAAAATTACAATCAACACACAATTTGCACAAATCATCATCCAGATAAATAATCCAACCACACCATTGCGATCAGCACAAAATTCTGATTATCGGCTATCTCAGTCTAATTTCCGGAAATTAATAATTAATTAAATAATTACCAAATTTAATTAATTAAATACCAATAAATGCCATAATTGTAAACTTATGCCGGAAATGCTAAATTAAATACCGAAACGGGACCGGAAAATTTTCGAACCTATCTACTTGCTAATTGTACTAATCTAACCACCTAACATGCAAAATTGGATAATTAAATTACTAATATAATCTAACTAACCACCTAAGCCTTAATTAACTTAAACTAATTACCCCCTAAGCATAATTAACTCATTAAGCAGAGTTTAGTGGGTAAACTCACCGGATTTGCGAGCTGGTGAGTCCACGGCGATAGCGATGCGAAGACGAGCGATAAACTCCGAAACGGCGACGCCAAACGGAGACCGGGCCGAGCTGAAATCGGCCACAAGGCTCACGGTTGAGCTGGCTTCACTGGTGGGTGCCTTCGGTGGAGAGTTGCAGATGAGCTGGCTGAAAACGCAGACTGTGGACTCGGCTTTATGCAAGGCAATGGACGGTTGTTGCTTCTGTGGAGATGCAACGTTGACCAAGACCGTGGCAACGGTCTTCGAAGGAACCAAATGAGAGCAAAGACAGAGGCAGCAGCGAGAGAGGATTGGAGAGAGATGGTGCGATGGGACGTGAAGGAGTCAACAAGAAGGGATTTCAGTGGATGAAGGTTGACTTGCGGGGGACAAACAATGGTGGACGTGTGTGGCTGCAAGCAGCAAGACTTGAAGGAGGAGCAAGCGTGTTCAACAACTTCTAGAGGTCAACTTTGTTTGAATGGAGCTGATGTGGCTGCGAAAGAGAGAGTGAGTGGAGGAGAGGGGCAGAGAGCGTGAGGCGGTGAGGCAGCGAGAGAGAGAGAGGCAACGTGGGGCTTGCTGATCGAAGGAAAAAGGGAAAATGAAAGCAAAGCAGGAGCCAACAGAGAGGGGGGTTGATCTCGAGTGATGAAGGAGACGGAGAGGGGGAAAGAGGCGTACAAGAGAAGCTGCCGATGGGGGGTAAAATCTGCAAAACAAATATCTTCATTAATGTTTGGTCCCCCCCAAAAGCCACTAGGTTTATCCTTTGGTCCCCCTATTACTTTCTAGCATGTAATTTCCACAAATAAACCAAATTGAAGCCAGAATATGCAGCCCTCATCCTAGCTCCGAATTTCACAATTGAGCTTCAATTCTTCCCCAAATTCCCAAAAATTCCCCAAATTTGATGTCCAATTCTGTTGAAGAAAAATGACATACCATTTCTACAAGTGCCCATCGCCAATTAGCTCAGCTTGGAAGTCAAAACTCCCCTCAATTCGGCCAATCCGAATTTCCGTTCATTTTTAGAATCGTCCGTATCGATTTTCCGTAAAAATCCCGAACTCTCCAAAAAATTTGCAAAGGATGAGTCGACGTTCCTAAAATAAATCGTGACATTACAGAACTTTCAATTTCTAAAATCACATTCAAATTCGCGGTTAATTTCAATCTGACGCGATTTTAGCGTGACCTAACCTACCGAGTAACTTTTAAGAATTTTTAGTGCAATTAACCCGTGGTCAATTATTTTTGAGCCACAATGTACCTCTTGGACACATTGGCGACTCTCGGTGGTCGTGAAAATCTCGAGGTTTCAAATATAGGCACAAGGTACTAAAACGACAGAAAAATCGGTTTAGTGCCGATCGACGAGAATTTTGCAATTAGGTGGAATCACCCACTCTGATCACCTATCTTAATCAAATCGACCTATCTCCGGTCTTTGATAGATTTTCGACTGTGCCGTAATGACCCTTGCAGATTAGCACGGTTGAGCAGTCGATTCATGGTCGAATTCTCAAGTCTATTGTGGTTAAAATCCCTTAATGGTTTCCCCACATAATCTAGTTATCTCATGAGTGATCAACTCAGAAAATAGCACTAAAGGCGCATCGATGAAAGACTCGATTCATTCAATTGAAAACAGAACTGAATTTTCAGGATGTCACATTTAGTCCTAAATCTTTTTACAATTTGTTAATCGAGTCCTTCCAGCCAAAATTGATTGGAAATCACTAACATTGATGACGGCCATCTTGTGATATGGCTAGCACTAACATTCACAAATTTTTTTAATTTTTTTCTAACTTTTTGGAACTTTTTAATTTTTTTTCTTTTTTTTTCATTCTGCCTACATGGGTTACCAGCAACCCTTGCCAATCACAAAACCCTTGCCTAGACTAGAAGAGGGCCATGTTTCCCGCGACTGGCAAGGCAACAATAGCCCTAGGCGAGGCCATCGCGGCCTTGCCACTATAGGCGAGGACTCAAAGGCCTTCACTAGATCTAGGCGAGGTTCCTTTCGCCCTAGTCCATGGCTAGCAAGGGTTACCAATGACCCTCCACAACACAATGAGAAAAAAGGAAATTTTTAAAAAATAAAAAATTATAAATATTTTTCACGTTAACATCAACCATGTTACGTGAAAATTAGGTGAAATGACTCAATTGATAAATTATCAAAAGATTTAGAGATAACTTGACTAAATTAAAAGATTTATTACTGACCTTGCCAAAAAAATAATAAGTTTAAAACTTTTTTTTTTTTCCTCAAAAGATGTTATCGATCTAGGATTTTAAAGATTAATGTTTTTAATGTTCATTCTTTTAGAAAGTTTCATGGGAAAATTATCATGCCAAAACTCACCAATATCCACACTAATAAGAAATAGATCTACTATCACAGAGCATGACGTAACTCATGTCAAAAGATAATCGGTTAGAACAAGGTCTGGTGACCCTTAGTTGAGAAATCAGGTATGGAAAATGGCTTTTTTTTCTTCATGTGCACAGGTAAACAAACTTTTTTCAGGCCTGCCTATCTAAATAAAATTGAGATCGATTAGATTCGGATGGTAAACATCCATGGCGGACCTAAAATCATTATTCAAGTCCATCCTTAGCGACGGACGTGCCTATCGTTCCTCCCTCCAATCGCCGCCTGGCCAATTTATTTTATCTTTTTCTGTTCACGTTTACCTAAAAGCAGGCCACGGTTTCCTCCGAGTCAGAACCCGAGGAGGAAAGTACGACATCTGAGATATTTGTATCATTTGTGAGTAGTTTTTCTGACACGAATTTCGTACACTACAACTCGTTTGGATGGTTATGTCAGCTGGTCCACGAATCTCCTAGGATATCCCACCGGGCATCTTTTCACCTCAAATTTGTTGTTTTGACGTTCTCGGGGATAAACACAGGCTTGAACCTTTTCTCTCTCTTTTTTTCCGCAATTTCATGCTGGTGTTATCTTCTATCTTGTGCTCATTCAAAAGATTGATACCAGAGAGGGAAGTATATATCATGCTAGAGATATCTGGGAGGAATTATCTAATTTACAATTAATGAGTAGATAGAAGTTTGCAAAGGCTAATAGAAGTCGGTGCTTAATAAAACCAAATAAACGCAGGTAGCGAACTTAAATTAAAATCGGTAAGGTGAAATTAGTTGGTAATTTAAGCAGAAAAATATTGATAAGCACTCTAATTAGGGTTGATAATTTTTTTTATGGAGTCGGTAAATTTGAGACTTGATAAGTAAGACAAAAAAAAGTAAATGAACGTCAACAAATGAATCAAATGAAAGTTGATAAACCAATAGTAGTTGATAGGCTAATGGGAGAATTGTATGAGGCCTAGAGGTATGCTTTGCGAGTCATTTGGGGAGATGTTTCCCCAAAATTGTGTATTTATTTGGTTGTGATTGTGACATCTATATATTAACTCACTCGAGATATTGTCTACCTTGAGCCATTCCATACCAAGTCTCATAGTTTTGTCTATAAGCACTTTTCCAAGAAGTCACCCATTCTAGTAATGCTCTAGCATGAATATACTTAATTTTGGAGCTTCAAAGCAAAGTTTGTTGTTATGTCAAAAGGCGTCTTCGTGAGTTAATTTCAATTTTCACGTATATATCCAAGGCATGTCTTCCATCAGTTCAGTATGCAATCGATTCATTCATGTCCCCTTCGCCATTCTAAAAACCCGATAGAACCACTCTTTATCTAGGCACTCTAGCCCAGGTGACCCTCTTCGTCCTTATTATACAAGGTCATTATACTGACCGCGGAATAGATATTCCAAATCTAAGCGTGATATGACCAATTTTCATCTAGGCTATAAGATCATCTTTTCTTGGAGTATTTCCTACCCGTTAAACAATGACAATAATTCTATTTTCAATATATATCATTCCCAGAACCAAATGAGGGGCTCCTCTTGTTTATCGCAGTTCCAAAAACAAGTATCCAATAATTAGTACTCGTCAATCCTTGTGTGCTAAAAGGAAAATGAGACATATTTGATGCGCTAAATATCTCTTTTTGTCCATGATTAAGGACCTAATCCAAGAATTAAAATACTAAAATTCGACATGAAATGTACAGTAACATTGTCTATAACTATGTTCACTGTTTATATGCTTGTCAAAAGAGGAAGAAGCTTGGACAAGAAGCAAAAGGAAGGAGCCAAAAATGTGGGACTTTCGCGCCCATGCAGAACCGGGTACATTTCCTTCCTAATGACTTTGGTACATAGCGGCATGTACATCCAACATCCGACTATTCATATCTTTTGTTTGCTATATGAAAGAAGACTCTCATGAAAATATTTTCCAAATTTTATGTGTTTGGTTCGCCCAAAGTGGGTAATCAGTAGAAAAAATATTAAAATTATAGAAAATGATTTCTTCATACTCCAATCTCATTTCCCACCCGCACGCGTAGAGCTTCGATCTATGTACTCTCGCTACTGATCTTCACTCCTCTTTGGTACCTTTTGTTTGGATGCTTATTGTGGTATCATTCTTTGATTATTTTGTTAGAATGGAGAACCATTCTCACAAGAATTTTTATAAACACTGACGGATTAAGTTTGGTAATTATTTGAATTATCTTTTTCTTTTTCTTTTTTTTTTGCATCTTTTTTAATTTTTTATAATAAGATGAAAAAGAAATTTAATAATTAATATATTGTTAACATCTTTTTTTTTTTTTTTTTGGTCGGGAAATTGTTAATATCTTAGACAAGCATTTCGATACCGTCAATATCTTATGTTGGGAATAAATTATAATTATAAAGGGGATGATAACTTTTGAAATTAAGATATGAACATTGAGATGCTTTTCCATCTCACTTCCAAGTACACCATCCAACAAGAAAAATGACTTTCACGATATATTTTCCTCTATTATAAAATTTTCGCAAAACAAATTAACCTCTAATTTCCATTGTAAATTCATTCTCTTTTTACCCCCACTGCATCGCGTCACTGAAAAACTGTTATAAAGTTATGGAAAGTACTGTAACTATCGCTGAAAATTAAAACATAAAACTAAAAAGCCCTTAAGCACCAATTATGCATCCGACGGTTCTTGCAACAATAATAGACAAAGTAATTTAATGACAATAAATTACAAGTGTCCGGTGATATCATGATATCTAAAGATGTAAAAAGAATGAAAATTTTCACTAAAAATAATAAAACATTGCGCACAAAGTAAAATGAAATGCTAAATCTTCATTGGACTTAGTAAAAGTCGTAAACTTTATTAAAAACTAAATTTGCAATGGAGCGCATTCATAAAAATATTTACATGCCGTAGCTTAAAATTGCTTATGAACGCATCCATATTGGGGAAAATTACCAAAAAAGTCATTAATCTATTGTACGAATGCCAGTCAATACTAAACCTTTTAGTTCAACAAATTTAATACTAAAACTTTTGATAATATATCAAAATAGTCTTTCGGTCAATTTTAACCAGAAATTACTAACATAGACCTCAGTCCTCCTACATGATATGATAGGCACTAAAATGTACAACTTTTCCAATTTAAAAAAAAAAAAAAAATCATTTTTCTTTTTTTTCTTTTTTTATCATTGTGGTACCAATCGCAAAAGCCTTGCCTATGGTTCATGCAGCAGTTAAGGCCCTAGGCTAGGCCATTGCAGTTAGTGAGGGCCATAACCCTCGCTAGTGTCTGGCATGGGTTGCTATAAACTTAAAATATATTATAAAAAATTTACAAAAATTGTCAATTCTTGTCCTACATATTGCCCGTGTCACATCAAACGACCGATATTATGTCAGTAATTTCCAGCCATACTTGACAGGGGACTACATTAATAAATCGTTAAAAGGCTTATAATTAAATTGATCAAATTGAATGGTTTGAAACTGAATTTGCATGCATACAATGAAGGAGATGATGAAAGAGGCCCGAGAAGGAGTCGTGGTGTGCAGTGTGGACAGGAAGTATGCTTGTGAAGAATTCCAAACGCACGGTGGGTCTATGAATTGGCTAATCCCAAGGCGGAGGGTTGAGAAAGGAGACACCTTCACAAGCATATATATATATATATATATAGGCATCCAACGTCCTGCGCCATGATTTAAAGTGAATCGACCACTTATTCCTGAAATATTCATATATGCATCTGTTATTTGTTAACTTAATCTCAATCGTTAAACCATATGAGTCTTACACGAAACCCACTTAATTTAACACCATTGGTTTGCTCTAGACTAACTTCAACTATAAAATCAAGTCAATTAAGTTTATTCCGCCAAAAGAAAATAATGGTGGTATAATTTATTTATTTATTTTGTGAGTTTATTCTCTGTAGACATTTTCAGAAGTGTATAATGTATTAACGTAAGTAATCAACACCCTTGAGGTCATGAAATATTCAAGAAACTCTTGATAAAAAGGACTAGCTCAAGACAAAGTAAAACATAAGCCAACATCCCTTCAGCTTATGTACCTCATCTGATTAAGGATACTTACATATTTACACCCAAATAAAAAAACAAAACAAAACACACACACAAGCCAGCATATGCTCTGTCTCAATTCGGATAAGAAATTTCAATAACCTTTTACTTTGTCGATTTCACATCGTAGGCTTCAATAAGGACAAGGACAATTGAATTTTTTTTGTTTTAAAATTTTGTTGAATTTAGCCGCCACTGGCCCAACACGATCGACCGTTTTTCTCATGTCGCTGAGGGAAAACAGGAGGGATGTCGACATTTAACAGGGTCATCGAGCGTTTTTCTCATGTCGCTAAGGGAAAACACGAGGGATGTCGACATTTAACAGGGTCAATGTTGATCTTCTAAAAATTATTGTGTACTTAAGCTCCATTTCTAATTTAAATCGCGCCGAAGGGTCCACATTTTCTAGTGGAATACTCATAATTTTGTTTCCAAACCACCTATTACCTCTTTTGGCCAAAAAGAATAAAACGAATACTTCCTTGAAAAGAATCGGCCTGCGGGGAATTTTCATTGAAAATTTATACCTTCATTCAAATCTATTTGAAGCGCTTAAAAAATCTAGCAGGATCTTGCAAACATAAGTACCGGCTGTTAATTTTGTTGGTCTAATTAATGGCTTGTATATATATAACATTCCAAGAGCTACATCAATTGGAACAGGTCTTGTTGAGTGACTTATAATCGACATCCATCTCCACGTCACAATCTTATTTGGCTATTTGGAGTACTATATTTGGGTGCTAACCCAAATAAACTTCATTGAAATGTTATAGCTTCATTCAAATTTATTTGAAGTGGCT
Organism: Eucalyptus virginea; assembly: GCA_014182375.1. Lineage (NCBI taxonomy): Eukaryota > Viridiplantae > Streptophyta > Magnoliopsida > Myrtales > Myrtaceae > Eucalyptus > Eucalyptus virginea. The sequence goes on along the minus strand of CM024523.1, from coordinate 9,937,964 downwards.
ACATAGTCTAGCAGGATCTTGCAAATATAAGTACCAGCTGTTCATTTTGTTGGTCTAATTAACGGCTTTTATATGTATAACATTCCAAGACTTACATCAATTGGAGCAAGTCTGACTTATAATCAACATCCATCTCCACACGGTAACAATCTTGTTTGGTTATTTAGAGTACTCCTTTTGGGTACTAACCTAGGCACATTGGCTCGGGTTGTGAAAGATGTTATTAGATAGGAGCCCCTTTAGTAGATGTGTGGTTGGTGGATGGACTAAGCCCACACTAGATCCAAGGGCAGAAAGTTATCAACGAGACAAGAGAGCTTGGACAAGGTGTGGCATCTAGTAGAACTGTGGAATTATAGAGGAAGTCGGCAACTTAAAGTGTGGAAATCTGTGACACCTCAAGTCTCACGTCAACTTTTTCTAAATAACATGCGAACGTGGTCTCGCATCATTTTTCATTCAGACTGGGTCCACTCGTCTTCTTCCCGGGAAAACACCAAATAGGCTAGCATCTACGTTGCCATGCATTGTGACCACATTCAGAAAATCATTGCATTCCCTATTAGGCAAGAAAAACATGGAGTTCAATGGCCGGTGACGTGCCATAATGGCTTTAAGGATAAGTACAACGTCAAATCTCTCCAAAGGAACATCTCCCAAGCTCATTATGGAATTACACGTTCTGAATCTGATTTAAAAAAGTCCGTTTGGTATGTAGCTATGACAGAATTGTAATTGTATCGCGTTAAAGCTGTGTTGTGAATTGTTGTAGCTTGCATATTAATAATTTATATTATAAAGCTACAATACCTCAATGTTTATAGGAGATATATTCACAAAAGTTGGTAGGAATTGTCATATATGTGTTTTCCCACTAAACTAGCGTTACTCAGTATGGGCAAACGGGAAGTATTAGAAAAGTGGTTCAACAGAGAAAATCAATAAATGTGATAAAAGGAATATTTTGGGGACCATTTCGGGTGGCATTGCACCTTAGGTCGAAATCAGCTCCATCTAAAAAGTTTTAAGAAGATATTTGCTTTGTGTGACCATGAAAAATCCATCCCAGAAGGAAATATGGCGATGAGAAATATCACCTGCGGTCCTACGAGACTTGCTCAAATGGACAGCCAGGGTCGGGCCAAGCTAAAGCATTTAACTGTAAATAGAAATTGATTACTGTTGATATCCAAAGATGATCGAGCCTTCTAAGTCAACATGACTCCTTAGAAATAGGTGTTAAAGTAATTATATCATTAGGCTACGTTTAGTCGTCCGGATTTCTAATTGGGATAAGACTGGATAAGATAGGATATGAAATCCTGGGATTTTTTTTATATCCCGTCCATTATTTGGTGAATCGTAGTATTAAAGTCGAATATATCCACATCATATAACGGAAATTGTAAAAGTCTCTTGTAACACTATTACTTAATTTATTTTTATTTTATTTTTCCTCTTTTTTATATTATTTTCATTATTATTTCTTTTTTCCCTTTTCATCATTCTTTAATAAAATTTTATCAAATAGTAAACTGTACTAACATACCTAAAATACAAAAATACCTAAAATATATAATAAATATAAATATTTAATTTATAGATTGAATGTTTATTATAAGATAGAATTAAAGTTAAATATATAAATTAAAATAAGATTTATAAAAAATAAATTTTTATTTTTTTATTTTTAATTTCTTAAATTAGAATTCAAATATTACTTATATTGAAATATAATCTCAATTTTGTTAATATAATAAGTTTGTTATTCAAGAAAAATAACTTTCCTATTATGGACATTAGAAATCCTATCCACCTTTATCCCACCTCCCCATGGGATAATTTTATCCTATCTATATCTCCCTTATATCTGACTTTATCCTGTCCTGAGCGAGCACCAAACGTAGGATATGATAAATCATATCCTATCCCAAATTTTATCGTGACTGCCAAACGCAGCCTTAATGAATCATCAATAGCGGAGATAACTGTCATTAACCATGACTATAGTGCATACTATAACGACTGGTCAACGATGCAAAATTCAAAGACAATGAAGATGTCAATTAACAGTTAGATCCAATGACAATTGAGAAGTCATAATTGTTTGTAGAGAGTGTCAATGTGCAATCAAGGAGAGTGATCATAGAGCCTAAAATTATGGCGTGCAGTTGGGTCCAATGACAATTGAAGAGTTATAACTACTTGTAGATAAAGCTGACGTGCAATCATAAAAGGTGATTATGAAGCCTAAAATTATGGAGATGTGGTTGTAATCATTACTTTGATCATTAACCACTTAAGAGCAATTACAATTTGTAATAGGCTATATAAACCATGTTAAATCATCATAAAAGGATCTCCGCAATCAACACAAACTATATGTATCTTTCAATAGATCAATCAATCTTTCGAGTTCTTGCACAATAACTAGTTCTACCTCTTGTTTCGCAATAAACTTCCCACCCTAGCGGCCACCGAACCCAATTCAACAATAATCGAAAATCAACCTTCGGCAAAAGGTATTTTGCCATGTGGATCAACTCCCGGCGACACACATAGTTATTTTTCAGTCCAAGTGAGCTATGCTTGGCCAATTCAGGCCCGCCAAGTTGACACCCCGTTGTCATATCTAGGACAAACTACCAAAGGTTTGATACCTTAAGATGGTCAATGAATTGTTAGGTCTAACTCTAATTATGAACTACTTAATTCTTATATGAAATGATGATATTTTTCACTTAGGAATGGGCTCGAATGGATGGAAATGTTACTTAAAATATGTCTCTGTTAACAAAGACAAGACAGATGGGCCAAGAGATGGATACGGAGATGATAGAGCGTTGCACAATACATCTATTAGAACTTGGACTTCCCTCGAGATCCCTCACTGAGTTTATAGATGTATATAGATCTTAATCCTGGATTGAATGAAAACGCTGTATATCGATGGTTATGCAAATGATTCGGTGTCTACCGTATTTAGCAATATATAAGCGAATATCACCTAATAAATCACATTAGATTAGCCAATAAATATAAGTAATTTACAGTTGGATTTCCTTTCCTTGAGAAGTCGGGTTCTCAGATGGAACCGGTATTATCCATGAAAATCGACCTAGCATACCACCTCATAGCAAAACCAGGAAAAGAGAACCTATTAACCATCTCTTCCCACTTCCAAGGTGCTCACAGTGAATCGAAGTTCTTCGTTCTCATGCAAGAAAATCGATCATGCCTCTTTCCCCTACAAAAAGAGATTTTACATTTTTCTTTTGGTCTGAAAAACTACTTTTATCTATCATCAAAAGTTCTTCGACAACAGGCCCAAAGAAGGGGCATCAAAATATAGTAAGCTCCACAAAGGTTGGGGGGGCTGAATTAACGAAGAAAAGGGAAGAGTATTTAGACAACAGGTCTTCGCCACCCAATCAGCGACTTGATTAGCCATTCAAAAAGAGATTTGAATGAAGAAGAAGCTGCATTTCATTCTGTACCCTTAAAGCAGGAGATTGATCGAAGCAGGCCCAATTTTAAGTTTAAACCGCATCAGGCCCAATTCTCAATTCCAACCGACGGTCTCAACGGACAGAGGATGATCCAACGTCGAAGCCAAACTGAGGTCTTGTGGCGAGAAACAATGTCCTACAACATTGTCAAGAACAAGAATGTTTAGATCGCCTCTAATGACTCATTTAATTGAGTTCATCATTTTTTCGCAACGTGCACGACACTATGGGAACGTGCCAAATATGCAAAAACTAAAGCCAAGCCCAGAAGCTTCACGGCCATGTCATATAATGAGAGAGGTTTACTCATTCACTCAGTTCATACACTGACGACTAATGAAACCATCGTGTCTCAATTAGAACTATAGCATTAGCTATACACATACTAGGCGAAGAAAGAAGACGAGAATAATATTGAGACTATAATAACCAGCTTTAGCTATTCATAGATTTATTCTGCCTTTCATCATTCTTTTCATAGCAGTCATTGCATCGCATTAGGCATAAGAGGCGGGAATTCATGGAAAACCAATGAGATCCGTTCACAAAATTAGTTTACAAAACGACGTTAAACTATATAAGTAATTTGTAAGTTTATGGGCTCGATTTAAAATTTAATTAAAAAAAAAAACAGAGAGAGAGAGAGAGAGAGAGAGAGAGAGAGAGAGAGAGAGGGAGAGAGAGAGAGAGAGACTCTCATGCATTAATTTGTATCAATTCATGTCCAAATACCTATTTATGCCGAACTGAAACCTATTTAGTTATGCTGTATCATGCAGATAAGCCGTCAGAGAAATCACCATGATAAGTTCGCAACGATATTGTCAAAATTTGATCTCAATTAATTTGATGCATTTTAAACTAAATCACACTAAACATTGGCATGATAGTTATGTGGCACTGATTTGATCAACACTAGGATGATTAGTTTTATATATACATGTACCAGTTTGAAAATTATCCTAAACAAAGAGGAATCTTTTTTAAAATTTTAAAAGATTTATTATGTGAATTTAACATATACTAGCTGGGGAAATCAATTTTGCAGGCCGCGTATGAAGTAAATAATTACGTAAAACATTTGCGAGGACTTAGATATTTTAAAAAAATATTATCGCATCACTCATTAGTGTAATTGGGTCCGACCTAATGTTCGATCATGACCGTTGTTGGCAGTAGGCATTGTTGGATAGCCATCGTCAAACCGTTTTAGTGAAGAAGACATTTTGGCTGATTAATTACAAGTTGCCTTGATTTCTCCTACTATTCGCTCTACCCGTTCCAATCACGCCATTTAATTACTCTATCAATTATCTCAATCATACAAAAGATGTGGGAAAATTATCAAAAATAGTTCTAAACTCATTGGATATATGTCAATTCAGTTATAAGTCTTTTAATTTGGTTAATTTATTTTATTTTATTTTTTTTGGTCAAGAGAAAATTTCATTCATTTACTATAATCAAACATGAGAGGAAAGCACAATCTCATCCCAAAGACCAAATCTATTACAATATAAGATAAATAAATAAAAAGACAGCCAATCATTGAAACTGCCAGTCATGGGTGCACGCCAAGATATTTTCCTCTAGAAATTATGGCTTGTAGTGTCCGCCTAGGTTTGGCATTCTCATGACTATCGCCACACGGAAACGACGACAACAACAACAACAATAACATGTTGAACCACCATAAATTGAACACTTCTAAGAAACTCTCAAATCTAGATTTAGATTGAAGAAAAAAGCTTCCAAATTTAGATCTACAACTAATTAGGAGAGGAGAGCTTCCGCCAAATCTTGGAGAATTTAGTCCTAAATCTTTTGACAATTTGTCAATTGAGTCCTTCCAGCCAAAACTAATTGGAAATCACTAATATTGATGACAGCCATCTTTGGCGCTAACATTCACAAATTTTATAAATTTTTTTCTAACTTTTTAGAACTTTTCAATTTTTTTTGTTTTTTTTTTCCACTCTGCCAACATGGGTTACCAGTGACCCTCGCTAGTCATGAAACCCTTGCCTAGACTAGAAGAGGGCCACCTCACCCGCGACCAACAAGGCAACAATAGCCCTAGGCGAGACCATCGCGGCCTTGCCGCTGCAGGCGAGGGCTCAAAGGCCTTCACTAGATCTAGGCGAGGTTCTTTTCGCCCTAGTCCGTGGCTAGCAAGGGTCACAACACAATGGGAAAAAAATTATAAATATTGTTCAGATTAGTATCAACCGTGTTACGTGAAAAGTAGGTGAAATGACTCAATTGATAAATTATCAAAAAAATTGAGATAACTTGGCTAAATTAAAAGATTTATTATTGACCTAGCAAAAAAAACAATAAATTTAAAAAAAATTGTTCCCTCAAAAGATGTTATCGATCTAGGATTTTAAAGATCAATGTTTTTAGTGTGCCAAAGTTACTTGCATCATTCTTTTAGAAAGTTTCATGGGCAAATTATCATGCCAAAACTCACCAATATCCACACTAATAAGAAATAGATCTACTATCACAAAGCATGACGTAACTCATGTCAAAAGATAGTTGGTTGGAACAAGATCCGGGTAATCCTCCTTTAAGAAATCATGTATAGAAAATGGCTTTTTTTTCCTTCATGTGCACAGGTAAACAAACTTTTTTCAGGCCTACCTATCTAAATAAAATTGAGATCGATTAGATTCGGATGGCAATCATCCATGGCGGACCTAAAATCATTATTCAAGTCCATCCTTAGCGACGGACGTGCCTATCGTTCCTCCCTCCAATCGCCGCCTGGCCAACTTATTTTATCTTTTTCTGTTCACATTTCCCTAAAAGCAGGCCACGGTTTCCTCCGAGTCAGAGCTCGAGGAGGAAAGTACGACATCTGAGATATTTGTATCATTTGTGAGTAGTTTCTGACACGAATTTCGTACACTACAACTCGTTTGGATGGTTATGTCAGCTGGTCCACGAATCTCCTAGGATTCCCCACCTAGCATCTTTTCACCTCAAATTTGTTGTTTTGACGTTCTCGGGGATAAACGCATAGGCTTGAACCTTTTCTCTCTCTTTTTTCCGCAATTTCATGCTGGTGTTATCTTCTATCTTGTGCTCATTCAAAAGATTGATACCAGAGAGGGAAGTATATATCATGCGAGAGATATCTGGAAGGAATTATCTAATTTACAGTTAATGCGTAGATAGAAGTTTGCAAAGGATAATAGAAGTCAGTGCTTAATAGTACCAAATAAACGCACGTAGCAAACTTAAATTAAAATCAGTAAGGTGAAACTAGTTGGTAATTTCAACGGAAAAATATTGATAAGCACTCTAATTAGGGTTGAAAATTTTTTATGGAGTCGGTAAATTTGAAGACGCGGTAAGTAACAAAATAAAAGTTAACGAACGTGGGCAAATGAATCAAATGAAAGTGGATAAACCAATACTAGTTGGTAAGCTAATGGGAGAACTGTATGAGGCCTAGAGGCATGCTTTGTGAGTCATTTGGAGAGATGTTTCTCCAAGATAGTGTATATATTTGGTTGTGATTGTGACATCCATATATTAACTCGCTCGAGATATTATCTGCCTTGAGCCATTCCATACAAAGTTTCATGGTTTTCTCTTTTGAGGTACAAATAGGCACTTTCCCAAGAAGTCACCCGTTCGAGGAAGGCTCTAGTATGAGTACACTTAACTTTGGAGTTTCGAAGCAAAGTTTGTTGTTACGTCAAAAAGCATTTCCGAGAGTTAATTTCAATTTTCACATATATATCCAAGGCACGCATTCCATTGTTTTGGTATGCAAATCGATTCATTCATGCTCCTTCGCCCTTCTAAAAGCCTAACAGGACCACTCTTTATCCGAGCACTCTAGCCTAGGTGACCACTCTTTGTCCTTATCATAAAAGGTCATTATACTGAGACATATTTGATGCGCTAAATATCTTTTTTATCCATGATTAAGGACCTAATCCAAGAAGTAAAATACTAAAATTCGATAAGAAATGTACAGTAACATTTTCTATAACTATGTTCACTGTTTATATGCTTGTCAAAAGAGGAAGAAGCTTGGAGAAGAAGCACAAGGAAGGAGCCAAAAATGTGGGACTTTCGCGCCCATGCAGAACCGGGTACATTTCTTCCTAATGACTTTGGTACATAGCGGCATGTACATCCAACATCCGACTATTCACATCTTTTGTTTGCTATATGAAAGAAGACTCTCATGAAAATATTTTCCAAATTTTTATGTGTTTGGTTCGCCCAAAGTGGGTAATCAGTAGAAAAAATAGTAAAATTATAGAAAATGATTTCTTCATACTCCAATCTCATTTCCCACCCGCACGCGTAGAGCTCCGATCTATGTACTCTCGCTACTGATCTTCACTCCTCTTTGGCCCCTTTTGTTTGGATGCTTATTGTGGTATCATTCTTTGATAATTTTGTTAGAATGGAAAACCATTCTCACAAGAATTCTTATGAACACTGACGGATTAAGTTTGGTAATTATTTGAGTTTTCTTTTTCTTTTCTTTGCATCCTTTTTTAGGTTGACTTTATAATAAAATAAAAAATAAATTTTATACTTAATATATTGTTAACATCTTCTTCTTCTTCTTTTTGTCGGGAAATTGTTAATATCTTAGACAAGCATTTCGATATCATCAATATCTTATGTTGGGAATAAATTACAATTATAAAGGGGATAATAACTTTTGAAAGTAAGGTATGAACATCGAGATACTTTTCCAACTCACATTCAAGTCCACCATCCAACAAGAAAAATGACTTTCAAGATATATTTTCTTCTATTATGAAATTTTCGCAAAACAAATTAACCTCTAATTTCCATTGTAAATTCATTCTCTTTTTACCCCACTGCATCGCGTCACTGAAAAACTGTTATAAAGTTATGGAAAGTACTGTAACTATCGCTGAAAGTTAAAACATAAGACTAAAAAGCCCTTAAGTACCAATTATGCATCCGACGGTTCTTGCAACAATAATAGATAAGGTAATTTAATGACGATAAGTTACAAGTGTCCGGTGATATCATGATATCTAAATATGTAAAAAGCATGAAAATTTACACTAAAAATAATAAAACGTTGCGCACAAAGTAAAATGAAATCCTAAATCTTCATTGGACATAGAATTAGTAGTAAACTTTATTAAAAACTAAATTTGTAATGGAGCGCATTCATAAAAATATTTACATGTCTTATCTAAAAATTGCTTATGAACGGCATCCATATTGGGGAAAATTACAAAAAAAGTCATTAATCTATTATACAAATATCAGTTCAGTAATAAATCTTTCAAACAAATTTAATCGTAAAACTTTTGATAATATATCAATATAGTCTTTCGAACAACTTTAATCATAAATTACTAATGTAGACCTCAGTCCTCCTACATGATATGATGGCACTCACATGTACAACTTTTACAATTTAAAAAAAAAATGAATTTTTTTTTTTTTTTTTTTTTGTTTTTTATTGTGGTCAGCAAGGGTCGCCAATCGCAAAGGCCTTGGCTATGGTTCACGTAGCAGTTAAGGCCCTAGGCTAGGCCATTGCAATCATAACCCTCGCTAGTGCCCGGCAAGGGAGCTTGCAAGCCCTCATCCGATGGCCAACGTGGGTCGCTGTCACTGGCCATCATAAAAAGATAAATAAAATAAAATTATTAATATATAATAATAAAATTTACAAAAATTGCCAATACTCATCCTACATACTGCTCATGCCATGTCAAACGACCAATATCATGTTAGTAATTTCCAACCATAATTGAGGGGGACTACATTAGCAAATCGTTAAAAGGGTTATGATTAAATTGATTAAATTGAATGATTTGAAACTGAATTTCCATGTATATAATAGTTTTGGGACTTTTTTTGGTAATTAATTGGCCCTATTGACCCATGGCAGATCGATTGCGTTTGATTTTTCAATCAATTTATGGAGTACTACTCGAGTTTTATAACTCCCGACGCACTTCATTGATGCAAGCATATGAATACCTATATGGATAGTACAACAGCCGACGCGTGTAGTATATACAACGATGTAGCCTCTCAAGCCATAAAACAGCGGGACACATGTTGCTGTTAGGGCTACGAAGAAACAATATGTTTGGTCAATAATTTCGCACGTGGAAACGCATGCCGCGATAACTTTCTTCACTGCCAGATCAGACCGTCGACATTACCCGCCATTAACTGGAGAGATCACGAAAACGCCAAAAAGTCTAAACTAGGGTTTCCTTACGTCCGCACGATGTTTGGTAAATTGCACCAAGAAAATGCCAACGACGTGTGCGACGGAGAGAGAGAGAGAGAACAATATATTCCATTCGCGGACAAGACGGGGGTATCCGAGGCAACGTCGTTGTAGTGTAGAGACGACGAGTAGAGAGTGGGAGATAGAGACGGTGAAGTGACAGGTGATGGGGATGATGATAATATCTCTGCGTCTGGGTCGGTCCTTGTTGTATTCTGCATGGGATTCCCCAAATAGGTCATGACTATTTTTCTTTTGTTCATGTTCATCTCTCTCTCTCTCTCTCTCTCTCTCTCTCTCTCTAACATTTGTGTGTTCCCTGAAATCATGCATATGGGGACGGGATAAATATAAATGATTGACTTATACCGAGAATTAATTACTCCTTGTGAGTCAATTTGTTATGAGTTGAGATCGTTCTTCCTTTCAAAATAAGACAGAAAATGCGACAAAGCATTAATATGAGGATGCTTCGATGCATGAGTTTGAGAGATGTGCACAGGGAGCATCTGCTATAGAACAAGTCCTGGATGTCCAGTCAGCCATCAGAAGTTTCCTTCTGTGCAATCGTACATGGTGAAGTTCAGGGATGGGAGAAATGGAATTCGGAAAGCTAATGTGCGTATTTGAGGGGCTTTAACCTCTGTGCGGTATATATCTTTTAAGTTCGCCTCGAATCTCTCGTCTAAATGAAAGTAAAAATATAATTTGCAAAGGGAAAGCTACGAAAAATATAGCCTCTGGGTATATCTACAAGGGTCTAAAAGTTTCCAGGGTTGAAAAATTTACACACATTTCATACTATAACCAAAAGCCAAAAGTCAAACCCAAGACTAATGAAATAAAAGATATATATACCCATCAATTTGACGGTATTCTACTCGTATTCAGCCTCATCAATTTCAAAAGGATCAACTCTTAAACGAAATGTGTAAAGTGCAAGTCTTGGTTGAGGTCAAATAATTTGCACGAAGACGTTGCTTATGGAATACGTTTCAATTTTCTCGGGTTACCCATTTTTCCAAAGTGACTCACCCAACTTGCGAGTGACTTTCAACCTCTCTCTCTCTCTCTCTCTCTCTCTCTCTCTCTCCCCCCTCAAAGCATGGTCGCAGGGAATAGAATATTCGAAAATAAAACAGGTAATATAAGGACAAGGAGGATAACGAGGGGGAAGAAGGTGCAAGACTATATGGTAGACATAGCTTTCAAGATAAGAAGGCTACGCAACTCTCTCTCTCTCTCTCTCTCTCTCTCCTCTCTCTCTAATCGAACTAGCCCTCTAATCACCTCCACCATGCCTAGAGATCAGAGTTCTTCGCATCAAACGCCATTAAAGCCCCAGGAATTGCCTCGATGTCTCGGAACCGATGAAGAAGAAGGCGAGAGTGAAACCGCTAACTTCGATCGGCCATCAGACGACACTGATCACGGCGACGAACAGTGTCGAACCCCAACCTCGGAACATCACAAGATCCCCGCAATCCGGAGCTGCCCACCAACACCTCGCAAGCCAGTTCATCTACTGCCCGTGAGTTTTCAGAACAAGAGAAAATTGCACTTCTTCGAATCAACGAGCAAGGGGCGGGAGGAGCTCGACTCGTTCTTCCAGTCAAGCTTCAAGCTATCTCCAGCCGTGAAGAAACGGTGCATGAGCGTGTGAGATTTGATTAATTTCCAAGATCTTATGCTTTGGATTCCCTGTAAATTTTCCTCTACGATGTTTCTAGTCTCTATTGCTCAATCTGATGTCTAGTGCGCATGTGACATGTTTTTGTTTTGGAAATAATCTGGGCAGTGATTGTTTGACGAGAAGTGTAGTTAGTGAAGTTCATCTATTGTACATGAGAAATAGACGAAAGATGCAAATTAAGTGCTTCTTGCTCTCCATCGCCCATTTTTTCACTCAACATGATGTGTTTGTAGCTCCTACATTTACTGTATCTCTGTTTTTTCCTTTTCTAGGTGCAATCTACTGGGCATAAGGCCCTATGGCTTCGATTTTCTTTCGTTCTCTAATACTTGAAAGGATAATTGATCTGCTTTCATCTCATAACTTAACGTTTTGGCACCATGGCTGAGCGGTAAGTCGCGAATCGTTTCAATTTGGACCTTCCATCGCTCTAACTCAGAGTTAAAGGCATGAGCCCCGCAAGAAGATGATGGAGGAAATCAAAACCCTGAAAGATAAGACATAGACGTTGTGCATCACGATCGTCAAGTACTATGGATCAAAATCCTCAAAATATAAGGGGTTAATTTGGTAGCTTGCTCTCGTTTATAGCCTGGTGTGGCTTATTTGGCATTCTCATATCCAAGCTTGTTGGGTAAATGAACAAGAAGGATTCAGCTAAAAGTCCCAACTTTTACATTCCAATCAACTTGCTTAAAACAACTGAAGAGAAAACCCAACTGAGGTAATCTTCATCATCACTTCTCAGACGTACAATCAGATCCAATGTTATCATAAATTAAAATGGACGAAGAGAAAATGAGGACTATCGAGAGAAATGGTGGTCTTCTGATGCTGTGTTGTGTGCCCTTTTTCCTTCTTAATTATTAAGGTGAGATTTCGAAGGAAATGTCAAACTATTGATCGGGAAAGAAACGCTAGGGCAAACGACAGACTCATCAGCTTGCTCAACTCGAATGAGATAGAGGACTCTATTGTCAAAAGAGCTGGGGGATTAAATCGCTCTCTCATTCTCTCTCCCTTCAAGTGTTTTGCTGGTATAACTTCATCAGACCACCACATCAGCATTATGTGTAAAAACGTCTTGCCACATCAGCAATGTTACATGACCATGTTGGACAAAAGGGCCGCCCTTGCACAAACCGATTGATACAGAGAACTTGATGGGAAGAAGAAAAGGTTGAGGTTGAAAACTATGATGATATTACAGATTTAAAATACAGGCTTTCTTATCCCTTTCCAAAATCAAAAGATTTTTGCTAATTTCGGTCGGTCATTTCCTAAATGTCTCTAAGACCATTATTCCCCATAGTTTAAACATTCCGAGGTAATCGCACAAGTACTGAACATGGCATCGAAATCAACAAGATCACTGCTGTTGACTCAGCACAATCCGTTTCTTCTTCCCTTTACCTGTGCATCATGCATGGTTGAATCCGGAAGATCGCTCGCCTCCTACAGATTTCCTCACTGGGGAACCCCTTCATCGAATGAGAAGATACTCCTTTGCGCGTTTCTTCATCGGGTTCCGTGAGCGAAGTTTCCCATGCATCACGTGCGTGCGGTAGGGGACAAATGGAAACCCTAAAACCCTTACCGGATCTTGACTTGTTGCGAATAAAGGGAGCTTGCGCACGAGCTCCCCAGTTTTCTATTCCCTTCTGTCATAGTCTTCTCATCGACGTGAATTTCAAAGACGTGCTAATATACGCAACATTGACCGACCCTTGAACAGGTAGGCTCGCAAGATTCATCTTTTGGACTGCGTGATTAGTGCATCTAATGCACACATGTTCTTGTCTTAACTAACAACAGAACCAATTTCATGTCGTTAAAATATTGTAATGACTTACTATAGAAATGATGTGACAGATAGAGCAACTTTTACTTTATTGCACGAAAAGGTTGAGAACGTATATTCAGGGAAAAAAAAAAGAAAAAAAATAATCATCAATATCTTCTCAAGCACTCTTGCCTTGGTTAAGTAGAATAAGAGCTTGGAATGATGGGCACGAATATAGAATGAGTATTTGGTGCGGAAGAAATTGGAGTTATCCCAGTAATCTTGACGTATCCGAGCGGGAATTTCAAATGCCAACCACTATGTTCAACCACTTGGACGAATTAAGGTAGTCGACTTGAAGCATCCTTACCTTGCTTAATAAAGTAGAAGTCCCATGAATGATTGAGAGTGCGGCTGGACCTTTTTATATATTTAAGTGAGTGATTCTAGTTTCCAATGATCGAGGTCACACGCTCAACAAAGTCAATATGTATGTTCCTTTTGACTCCATACATGGTGAAAAGGCTAGCCTAGGAACTTTAAGGGCAGAAGAATCCGAGGAGCCGATGCGCAGCAGAAAAGCTGTGACAACTAAAGAATTTATCTATTATGGATTCGGGTACCTAGTTAAAAATGGGAATGCGGTTTATTCATGTTGAAAAATAGTGAGATCCAAGAAATTTTGCGGATTAAAGTCCTCTTCATTCAGACCTAACACGTTCGCTCTATCTACTCTTTCTTTCTCTAGACTTCTTTTTTTTCCCTATTTTCCTAATTCCTATCACCCCTTCATATGCACTACCGGCCCGTCGGTGACCCCATTGGTGGACACATCTACAGTCATCCTGACCACCCAAGCACCACTTGTGTGCATTTATTGCTATTACTCATGCTGGATTTGACATTGTCATCCTCAGGCCTCTCCTCGGATTCGCTTGAGATGGGCGACCTTGCCTAAGCAATTCATGCAATGGGAGGGAAGGACAGAGGGAGAGTAAAATAATGTATGGTACATGAATAAATGGAGTTTTTTGAAGGAGTATCGTATGGGTACTAGTTAAGCCATTAATCAAGAAAATTTATAGGTTTTAGGCTTCGTTTATTTCATCAAAAATATGACATTTATGGAAAAAAAATTGAAAAATATTTTTCCATAAAAATGATAGTATTTTCGGTTATTTGGCTAAAATCTGAAAATGAACTAGAAAATATTTTCCTTCATTGGTATGAAAGATCCGATTTGATTATCCTACAAGAACATACACTATTCAAGCGCTAGTAATTTACACATAGGCTATCAGGGAACTAGGCATGAGCACTAGAGTGCCCTGACTCAAGCACCGAAAGATGGGGCACGGGCACTAATGTCCTCGACCTGACCTCAATGAACCTAAGCGTGAGCATTGAGGTTCCAAGCATGACCTCAATGGGCTAGGGCATAGCCATTGTGGACACGGGCCAGGGTATTGGGGATCCAAGCTCAAGTATTGGGATCCCACACTCGGCCTTTGTGGACCCAAGCCCAAGCGCTAGGGGCCAAGGCACAGACACTGGAGTCCCAGGCTATGTCTCAATGGATTTGGGGAGTGTATTGGGGATTGGGGTATGAGCACTACGGTCAAGGGCTCGACCTTGATGAACCCAAGCTTGAGCACTGGAGACTTATCCTAAACACCAAAGACCCAAGAACCAGTGTTAGGGTTTCTATGCCCAAACATAGAGTTTCAGGGCCAAGCATTAATATCTAGTCATATTTTAAAAAAGATTTCTGAATTTTAAAGAGGACATCATTTTCCTAAATCTAAACATGGATTTTCTATTGACTGGAAAACATCTTCCATTAACTCATTTTCCTAAGCAAACCAAATGTCGAAAAATGATTTATGTAGGCTCCCATTGTTTCACAGAAAATAAATGATTTGAAAAATATTTTTCTAAAAATGATCACTTGTATTATTTACAAAAATGAATGAAATAATAATATTTCATCATCCACAAAAATATTTAAACATAAATTGCCGTTGATAATGAAAAAATATGCTTCACAAGAGTCCATAAGCACTAGGGGTGAGCGATTCCAGGTTCCACCTAAAATCTGGAATCTATCTGTTAAAACAGGTTCCTCATTTTTTTGAACCTAAAACCAATCCTATTACAAGTTCCAAAACCAGTATTAGGATCTACCATATTCTACTTATATTATTAATTGAATGACTGCAATGAATTAAAACATTTAATGCAAGTGCACAATTCACACACGGAGTAATAAAGTAAAAGTCTCAATCATTAAATGGAAGCTCAAACTATATCGCAAGATTGCACGAAAATATGAACTGAGAAAAACATTAAAACTTGTTCTAGGTTCTAAGTTACAAATTACGGGTTCAAGCTTCCAAGTTCCAGGTTCCTCTAACTAAGAATTTATAACCTACTTGTCAAAATAGTTATCTCATTTTTAGGAACCCAAAACCTACCATACATACCGTAGAACCTAAAACTTACAGGTTCCTATTAATCCGATTCTCAGATTTCAAGTTCTACTATGGAATCATGCCCACCTTTAATAAGCACTTGTTAACTTGATCCAAAAAGATAAGTTTGTAAAATAAGGCCTTTTTTTCTCTACATCTAAATGAGACTTTCTTTTTTGGGCCAGTATTTCTAAAAGAGATTTTATTCAATGATGTTGGGAGGACTTTTGTTAAGAAAGTAAAAGGGCTACCTTTCTTCCTTTAGATCGTGTGGTAAACACAATCAGGATCTTTGTCATTGTAATTAGGAGTAGGGGTGGAAATAATCTTGCAAGAGGGGGGTTTCTATTACCCGAATTTGGGAAAGTCTTGGGTGGGTCACATATCTGAGTTTAGCCCAAATTAACCCATTAAATTCATATTTATTTATTTTCATCTCATAAAATATAATCGATAAATAATCCGACACAACCAAAATGCAACCAAATCCACCCATATGTGTAACCCATGTTTTGAGAGTGTCGAGTAAGTCAACACCTGCCGTCACCACAGTACCGCCTCTGTTTCCACCACCGCTGGCCCACCATTTCCTTTGATTTCGATGGAAAAACTCAACAGTTTAAAACTATGAAACTTGGCTCGTTACCCTCGAGCCAAGAAAAAGAAAAATTCCTTACTTTTCTGTCATAATATTTTTAAAAAGATTATATGTGGATTTACATGTCAACATTTGAGTGTTATGAAAAGTTCGGCAGTTTTGAATTTATGAAAGGCAAAGTGTGTGAGCCGCAAAAATAGTGTCTTGGGTATCATTCACCTAAAAAATTAAGTTAAATATAAAGAAAATTTTCTGGAGTTTTAACTTTCACTTTGAAATCCATTGTGGTCTACTTAATAAAAGTTTAGTGATCTCCAGAAGGTAAGCTGGAAATGGAAAAGGGGCCATGCTTTTTTTAACATATTTCTAGGTCATAAGTCATGGGTATCATTTACCTAAAAATTTAACTAAATATAAATATGACTGATGTCCATGATTATAACCACCTATCGATATATTTTGCTACCTCTAATTTGAGTCTACTACCATATTAAAAATGGTCAAGATTTTCTCCACTGAAATTGTTGCAATAATAACCACAAACTGGTTCTTATTATAAAGATTCAAGACACTAGTAAACTATCAAATGACGAATTGTATCATGGAGATGCTTTTGGTTACTGTCAACCCAAAGAGATCATAAGCACCACCGATGGGCATCTTGGATCGGTGATAACAACCGACTTTATTCTCATGTCGATCATGGCATTCGCGTATCAAAGAATTCCAAACCCAAAATAAAATTATATTCATCAAGTGAAAATTACCTTGATAGAGATTTTGCCCTTCTATTCACCAACTTGGAGTTCCATGTTCCGAGCAATGCTAACGCGCAGTACTTCATCTGAGTTGATCACCTTGAATTGATGTCTGGTCGAATCCACTTGAAGACTCAAACTCTTCGCTGCTTCAGTTGACAAAAACATATTTGACTCACCCTGGTCATCCAAGGCATAGACCTTGACTTTCACAAACGGCAAACTTGTACTTAGAGATTTCTTGGGTGGTGCTCGAGTCTTCACAGAGCTGAGAAGGTTCACTACTCCAAGCCGCACTTCTCTCCTCTTGCATTGGCTTTTCCTCTTCCTCCTCACATCGAATTGTCAAAAGTTTACCCCTCTTTGGGAAATCTAGAGCAATGTGTGGGCCTTCGTAAAAGGAGCACTTGATCGGCTTTCCATACTTCTTACCTTGTGGCTTCGTCCACTTGCCACTCGAAGGCCTTCCTTGCTTATCCCATCGATGATGGGTAGCTTCCTTCTCTTCATCCTCATCATGGTGGCGATAAGCTCCCCCACCTTTTCCTTTTGACTCAATCAAGGACTCGGCTATCGCAAGAGCTCTCAATAGCTCTTTTCACCCCCCCCCCCAACATTCCAATTCCAATTCCAACCTTGCCCAAGGCTTGAGCCCAACCATGAATGTGAATTGTGCCTCGAACTCGGTCAGATCCGGAACCTCCAACAATAGCTCAGAGAACTCCCGTACATAGTTGTGAATATCTCCCTTGTGAGAGAGACGGCAAAGCTTGTTCCGAGCTTCATGCTTGCACACTCCGAGAAGAATTGCTCGTAGAAAGTGGCAACAAAATTGGACCATTGAATGATCGGTTTGGCTCCCTGCCTTTTATCATTATGCCAATCCCGCCACTAAAGCAAAGTAACATCAGTCAAATACATAGTCATAGTTCATACCTTAGTCCCATCATCCTTGATTCCCATGGCATCGAAGTATTGCTTGATGCCCCATATGAAGTTGTCCACTCTTTGGCAGACTGGTCTCCCTTGAACTCCTTTGGCTTAGGAGCATCCACTCTTGGACTTGGCATCAAGGTGACCACTCCTTGCACCATGGCAGTTTTGCAAGCCTTGAGTTCATCTTTGATCATCTCTAGCTCACTTGCCATGACTAACTTGTAAGCTTTAAATTCATCCTCGAGAATCTCAAGCTCCTCTTGAAGATCACCGGTCAAGGTCTCAAGGGCATCACCTCTTTCGTGCACTCGAGAATTCTCCACAGAGCGACTCTTTAACCTCGTCAAATTGCTCCTTCAACTCCTCGTGGACTAGCACTTAGGCCACTACTTCCTCCTAAGCATGCTTTTGTCTTTGATACGACGGTTTTTCATATCGACTAAGGGAACTGAAAGGGCGAATTTGCTCCTAAGCACGCCTTTGCTCAACCGAGTGCATTAGTCGTGCATCTCTCTTTCCTAACACGAGGGAAACTCGAGTAGAAGGCAAAATTGGCAGTTAAACGGACGTCATCTTGAGGTTTCAATGCCAGCTTATTACTTATCCAGGGATGTGGAATTGTCTCGTCCAAAATCTAGTTTTGTATTGTTAGAACATGTGTCAACTTTAGCGTGTCGTGCAGATCAGAGAAATGATTCCCCCTCGCAAGCATGGTAATAGAAGCACATTCTTGGTATACATACACTTGACTTTACAATGCATCTATCGCTGTACTTACAGAAAAAGAGCACAAGCAAGTAAGTTGTTCCTATCTCTCTCTCGCTAGATCGAGAAAGTTCAAAAGATATGAAGGCAGGCAAAGTGAGCTTGAAGCTGCCGCTGGACGTCCCCAGATGGTGCTGTCCGACGAAGGGGGCAAAGGCTGTGTCGACTTCCTCTTCCGCATCCTGGCGCTGCCGGGCAGGAGATTTTGTGAAAGGGGTGGTGCCTTACATGGTGATGATTGACCTGGCGGTGAAACCGACGTCGACCATTTCGAGTATTACTTTGATCAACAAGCTTAACTCGAAGGATATTGGGGTTCTTGAGGAGAAGGTGGCCAGCTTGGGAATGGACGAGGTAATAAACCATGCAAGCCAGGCAATCTATCCGGCTTTATGGATTTCAGAAGTGCGGGACTAGTGTTTTTACAAGAAATCTGTAGCCAACCTCCGTGCAAAAGATCTTTTTTAACATCAAATGGGTTGATACTAGATATTAAAATGGTAACTTCAACAATTTCTTTGTCCCCCACGCCCTTTAAATTTCAGGAATTCATCACTTCAACAGTCTTCAACGGTTATAAAGGCATCCAAAATACAAACAAGACGGATGTTTGTTGGCCCAACTGTCCTTATTAGTTCCAGTGTCGATAAGGAATTAGTATAATTTATAACATAAGAAAGTTTTCGTGTTGTTGAGCATGTATTTGACAGTGGTCGAACAAAACTTTATATTAGGCCATTTGGGTTTTGTAGGTTGCAGAAGGGATAAAGACACTTTACAATAGATAGTAGCTTTGATTCAGAGTTGATTATGTCTCCATAGCTGTCCATAGCTGTCAAGAATAATAACTTCCTTAATTAAATTATTATATATAAATAGATTCTTTGGCGAGAGGAAGCTGTATATCCTTACTATATGTTGAAGTGTCAACTACATGTTTAGTGGGCATTTTCATGAACAAAAACTATTTTTCTGCATCAAAATCTTTACTTGTATCTACAATCGATGGTGCTGCTTGTAGAAAACAAAGCTGTCCAAACAAAGCCCAATATAATCCGACTTCAACAAAACTTAGAGCTAAACTTTTACTGTTGAGGTAATTGGGCCTAGCCTTAATCATCTAAAGTTTAGAGAAATGTATATGCATGTCCCAATCCACTAATCCCGGTGACGATGCTGGAAAATTCTGCCGATTACTTGAGCGTCGAGTCAACGCCTCTTCTACTCTGTACGATTATGTTCACTAATCACGAAAAAAGCAAATGAAAATAGTAAGTTTTTTTGGTCGGAACGGAAACTGAGACAAATCCCACAGGTGTTACCTGGCGGAAACCTATCCAGAAGCACCTTCGTCCGTCGAGTCTCTCTTACTGTTTACTTTTACCCCACGTAGTCATCCCATCGCTGGCGATCTTCGACAAGTGTCCTCCACGTGTCCTCCTCCAGAACCCCCCCGACAACCCCACGCCCTTCTCTCAGAAATCTTCCGTTTACTAAAACCCCCGCTCATCTTCAGTTCCACCATTTTCAAATTGCTTCCAAAGCGAGGGAAAAAGAGGAGCTCTGATCACTATAGAAAGAAAGCTCGAGAAGAGAGACGCTAATGGCTCCGAAGCGTAAGGCCAAGGTCGTCAAGACAACGAAGAAGGTGGTCCAAGAAACTGTCGAGGTCACTCTCGTCGAGAAGGATCAGAAATTGGCTGCCGAAGCTGAAAATGGCGTCGAAGCACTGCAGCAAGAATCGGAGAGCGAGGTCGTGAAGACCACCGTAACGGTGGAACACAAGTTGGCGGAAGAAGCCGAACAAGCGACAGTCGAAATCCCCGTGCAGCAGCCACCACAGAAAGAAACCGCCACTGAAGCACCGCGAACGCCTAGACAACCGGAGGCAAAAGACAAGACCCAACGCCAGAAAACAGCGCAAGAAGCCAAGAAGGACCCCAGAGAGCAAGAAGACGTCGAGGCAAAGAACCAGCCAAAGAGAGCCAGAGAAGTGGACGAGAAGGCAAGAGGAGGGCGACGGAGGCGGAGGCGGAGAGTCGGGGAAGGAGGTGGGGAGGAGCAGTACAAGAGGTACGTGTTCCGGGTGCTTAAGCAGGTGCATCCGGGGCTCGGGATATCGTCAGCCGCAATGGAAGTGCTCAATGGGTACATGAACGACATGTTTGAGAGGCTGGCCGCTGAGGCAGCGAGGCTGTCGAGCTACGCGGGGATCAAGACTCTGTCGTCGCGGGACATCCAGGGCGCAGTCCGGCTGGTGCTCCCCGGCGAGCTCGGGCGGCACGCCATTGCGGAGGGGGCTAAGGCCGTGACAAATTACATGGAGCATGACGGTGGCGGTGGTGGTGGTGCCAAGTCCAAGCCTTAGGATGGTTTCATTTAGTGCTGGC
Source organism: Eucalyptus virginea (assembly GCA_014182375.1). Lineage (NCBI taxonomy): Eukaryota > Viridiplantae > Streptophyta > Magnoliopsida > Myrtales > Myrtaceae > Eucalyptus > Eucalyptus virginea. The sequence goes on along the minus strand of CM024523.1, from coordinate 9,916,796 downwards.
TATGTGGTTCTTTGACTGAGTGTTTTTTCTTTTCCGACCTTTTGGTGATGGTGAATTTGTATTTTGGTGTTCGTGATTTCTGTGTTTTGATTTCCGTAGGTGGGGCCCCTTAACTCATTTTTGTCTGTGTAATAGAGATTTAGGGCTTGTTTATGTGGCGTAGAAGACACTTTTGAAATTTGCATGTTGGCTTTTTAAGTTCAAAAATGACCGATCTTACGTGTTCGAGTAGGTCTCAGGCATAAGTTCATTTACTAAAAAGAGTTCAGTAGTTCTTTCAGTAAATCCATCTTTGATATTCTAACTAAGCACGCTGGATGAGAGACATCGCATTTAACACTAGTCCATGCATTTGTAAGATTTTCCGTTTGTTTTTCTTATAAGTTATTTGATACGTATCTTATTTCATGTGAATCTATCGCCTTTATAAATAGAGTTCACACTATGTATTAGGGTAAAATAATCAAACTCGTTGATAATTGGGAGAATTCTTAATAATGACTCCCAGAGAATTACCGATATATGTCATCATTACATAAATAGGGATATTTTATGTGTAAGCAACAACCTTGCTGTAACTAGAGAAGATAATAAAAACCCTTCAACGAAATAGTCAGAACGAAGAGTTGATAGAAATGTAGAACAGAGATGGATGCAGTTTATGTATCGCTCAACTTATTGTAAGAGATGCGCTTTGTATAAAGAATGTTAACCAGGTGCAATTTGTCAGAAAATTTATAATCTATAACACAAGCTAATGAACCAAAAATGGAAAAAGTGCGTATACAAGCACCACCTATATATTGAGACAAAGATGTTATTAGAAGGTGCTAACCACCATCAACCATCTAGATCTCCGGCTACCCTCACCAGCTTTCTGCCATTTGAACTGAAAGTTCACTTGATCAAAGTCGGAGTATGCTGGCAGGTCGACTTCAAAGTAGCAAGAGCGCTTCTCGACAAGCTCGTAAGTCTAATCGACTTCATCTGAGTTCCCATGCGAAAATGGACACCTGGTCCTTAAAACTTACATAACATTCAAGCTTGAGCATGAAGACTAGATGCATCAACTTGGGTCCACTTTCAAGCACTGCTTGCGCAAGCCGAGTTAAAGCTTGAGTTTGGCATTGTATCGACTCAACTTTGACTCGATCATTCACCATTTCAGTGGTCACCCGATACTATACGACCCAAGAATATTGCCGCACCAAAAAAGAATTGGCCGGGTGTTAAAAGGCCCTGGATAGTCTTGTAACATGGGGTGCGGTTTCCTCTTTTCCTCGACAATTTTCGCAGAAGATTTCAGTGTCTTTCACTGGATTGATGTAGCACTTTTCACGGGAAAAGCATGAGGAAGTATTTATGAGAATCCAAGGATGGATTGATATCTATCATTTAAGCAGATACCTTGGTGGGACAGTAAGTTTTTTGGAACCTGGCTCAGAAGGGTCTGACACAACCTTCGATGACTGACGGACCGCCGATGGGGTCCAATGCCGCGAGCCCCTCTCAGCAACACCATCATCAGCATCAGGGTTCAACTCTTCGAAAGTAGGTTTTGCACCGAGGACGTGGGATTATGGAGGCATCCACGTTCTACTGGATTAAACTAGAAGCAGCACCTGGCTACCTTCTTGTCAGGCTAGTTATAATCAAGATGAAAAAAGAAAGATTCTCCTTATAGCTCAACACCCTTTCAACGTAGTAGGTTAGATGAGATTCATGTCGATATCAAACTTGGCCCGACTCTACTCGCCACTCGCACATGCTTCGCGCTCGAAACATGAGCTCGGTCAAACATGAAATTTGTTTCTGGAGTTTTTGCTTGAATAGAAAACTAAGATATCCGAGCTACTAGAGATTATTACAGTTAAGCTACAAATGAACTCAAGAGGTCAAACTTATTAATCACTTTTTTTTATGGTATGTGTAGTATATGACTTTAGAGATTTATGCTTTTGTTTTTAAACAATTATGCGTATTTCACATGGGTCAAACCTTCAAAAAGAGTACTCAAAATAACCATATAATATGGATGTTAAAGTTTATTGAACATCGCTTGACTTAAAATCCTAAATACTCTTTATATTTATGTAGTCTTCCTTCACCTATTAACTTAAGATTTTAAATTGAATTTTCTAATAATAAAGACTATTTAAAGATGTAGGTCAAATCCTCAAAATGAATACTCAAAATAATCATATAAAGTAGTGATCATTTAAAAACGGGAAAAGTGCCAAAAAAGTCCTAAACCTTTTGTCGTTGTCTTGGATTTAGTCCTAAACCTTTTTTTGTGCCGATTTAGTCCTAAACCTTTTTAAATTGTGCCGATTCAGTCCTTTCCGGCCAATTTGGCCGGATTTTGCTGATTTGGCCGGCTGATGACGTGGACAGCTTTTATTAATATTTTAATATTTTTGAAATTTTTTATTTTTTTTTTTTTTTTTTTTTTTTTTTTTATTTTTTATTCTGCTCTTCTTCCTCCGGCCCGGCCGCCGAGGTCCGGCGACCGGCCAGAGCCGACGGCCGGCGAGGTCGAGGTCGACCTCGCCGGCCACCTCGCCGGTGGCCGCGGGCGGCCTCGCGCGGGCGGGCGAGGCTCGCCGCCGGATCCGGCGAGGTCGAGCCTCGCCCTCGACCTCGCCGAGATCCGGCGAGGGCGATCCTCGCCCACCGCGCGAGGCCGCCCTTGAGACGGGCGGCGAGGGCGAGCCGCGCCCGGCTCGCCGGATATGGTGGCGGGTCGGCGAGCGGTGGTGGGCATCGGGCGGCAAAGCATTGCGGCGGTGGTCTCACGTGGCCAGGGTTTCCTCGGCTTGGCCGGGAGAGCACTCTCTCTCTTTCTTTCTCGATCTCTCTCTCTCTCTCTCTCAGGTCCCACCCAGATCGAACGCCCTCAGATCTCGAACCGAATCCTTGAAGACCGCGAGCTCCGGCCCGGGTTCGACCAACGCAAGGCACAAAAATGGACCGACGCCACCGGAGCTTCGGCGCTTGAAACCAAGCGCGGCCGTAGGCCGACGGCCGCGGCTCAGTGCGGTGCCGGCGGTCTACCCCTCCGACTCTCTCCCCCGCTCGAACCCCTCACTCGCCAGATCCGGCGAGCTGGCGGGGCTCGCCCTCGCCGGCCATGGGCGAGGCTCGACCCTCACCAGATCCGACGAGGGCGAGCCTCACCGCCCAGGCCTCGAGGGCGGCCTCGCCGGCCATGGGCGAGGCTCGACCCTCGCCGCCCCGCGCGAGGCCGCCCCCGCGGACACTGGCGAGGTGGCCGGCGAGGTCGACCTCGACCTCGCCCGCCCGGCCTGTCCGAGGACTGGAGGAATAAAAAAAAAAATAAAAAATAAAAAAATAAAAATTTCAAAAATATTAAAATATTAATAAAAGCTGCCCACGTCAGGCTTCCGGCGGCAAATCAAGAAAATCCGGCTAAATTGGCCGGAAAGAAGACAATTTAAAAGGTTTAAGACAATGACAAAAGGTTTATGACTTTTTTGGCACTTTTCCCTTTAAAAACAGGTGCTCACTTATATATCACTCGACATGGACTCTCTCATATGAAATGTCAGCCTGATAAAATTGATTGAAGGTCGTTTAAATATTTTGATTGAAAGGCAAAACCCACGTCAACATAACCTTAATTTGACTGATGCTTCCCCACTCCTTCACTTCACTTCACTTCACTAGCGGTACTATTTTCTTGTCTGTTTCCAATAATTCAACTTTGCCATTCTCGTATCTACCGACAGGGTAGAAAGAGGCTCCATCAAACTCTCCCAACCTTAACTCTCTCTCTCTCTCTCTCTCTCTCTGGAAAGCTCTTTCGCCTTCACTCCATCTCTCCTTACTCCTTCCTCAAACTTACTGATCACTCCCGCCTCGACTCACCGTAATATCACCCGCCACCTTCTCATCACCAGATGAAAACCCACTTCCGCAAGCCCCTCTACCTCCCAAACGATGAAGACCCGCCGACCCTCCCCCTCCGAACCCCCTTCTCCTCCGCCGCCGCTAACCCACCGTCAGCCTCGATCGGAGACCCCCTGCGACCGCCCCTAACCAACGCCCCCTTCGACTCCTCCGTCGGCCTCACCGTCCTCGTCCTCCTCACCGCCCTCTTCTTCATGGGCTTCTTCTCCCTCTACATCCGCCGCTTCGCCGAGGGCGCCGAAGCCGCCGCAGCCTCCCGCCGGGCCCGCCGCCCCCTCCGCCGCGGCGGCCCGAGGGGGCCGAGCCCGCCGCACGCGCCGCCGGGGGGGCGCCCGCCGTGCTCGGCGGCGCGCAAGGGCCTGGACCCCGCCGTCATCCGGTCGCTGCCGGCGTTCGCCTACGGCGGGGGCGGCGCGAAGTACCAGGCGGAGTGCGCTGTGTGCCTGAGCGACTTCGAGGAGGAGGAGGTGGTGAAGGCCATCCCGCGGTGCTCGCACGTGTTCCACGCGGACTGCATCGACCGGTGGCTGTGCGCACACGTGTCGTGCCCCGTCTGCAGGGACGCGCGGTTGATGGAGGCGGCTCGGACAGCGAGCGAGCTCGGGGGCGGATCGACGGCCGCGAGCGGCGACACGTGTCTGGAGATCCGGGGCGGCGGAGGAGGGGGAGGATCGGGTGTGAGGAGGAGCAGCAGTTGGTCGAGCACCTTAGCGTGGGAGGGGCGTTCCTTGGAGGAGAGGACGATGAGTTTCTGAGGGGCACGTGCGGTTCCGTACATGTGTCTTTTTGTTCCCTCGCACGTGTGAATGTATAAATACACTGTGAAGGAAATGTAAAGAGGCTGTCGGCTTTGAACAATTCGTGAAATTTTTGCATACTTACAATTCGCTACCGATGAAACTCCCTGTTCTATCACGATGGAGTCTCAATTTATGGACCGATTTCATAGACTTCACATCTTGAGTAAAGCAATTAGACCTGATCATGACAGGCCGGCCGGCTCGGGCATGTGCCCAAATGGTGCTAGCCAAGCACGTGAAGGCAACGGGTCGAGGACTCATTCAGGCCATAGGCGGGCTTCGGCGGGCAAGCCGAATGGACCGCCTTGCCTGTGGCCATCACCAGGAACGACTGATTGGCACATGTTGACGACTCTATTAAACAATTGAGACAGATATTGAATTCCAGCAAGTACGTAACAAGGTCATATCTCATTTCTTGTGGCGTTTGGACACCTAAAGATAAGACAGAGAGAAAGAGAGAGAGAGAGAGATGGAAGGCAGAGCAGCTATGATGTTGTCAACACCCTCGCATAAGTTATAATACATTCCTTTTCGTGACAGAAGTCACAAGTAATATTCAAAAGAATAGCTTGAAAAAGTGGGGGGCAAAATTAATTCTATGATTATTAGGGAATTAATGCTTGCACACTCCACCTTTTAACAGACTACAACCAATCATCTTTTTTCCTTTTCTTTTGGTTCTCTGTACTGAACCGGTGAACCTAGCCGTTGCTCGGAAGAACCGTGGCATCGACGGAGATAAAAAGTGTGAAGCTAAAGAAGAAGACATTGAACTCCAAGACTATCACAGCCCTCACCTGTCTTTCAAGCATCAAACTCAGTTCTTGAAAACCTGCACAGGATGACAGAATCGCCATGAATATACATACAGCCAGAACCAGATTCGGTGTTCGTAGCCATACCCGCCAATTCGCCATCATGAATGAGAACGAATTTTCTCAACCGCTGTTCCAGGTATTATCATTGTCTTTACCCGACTAATCATAGCATTCTTTCTTGGCATTTCGGTTTATGGATAAATTCTTTCAGCACTATTCACAATCGTTGATTCTTGTAAAGATGGTGCACGAGAGTCTCAGAAAGAACAATACCTGAAGGAGTCTTGAGCAGGCGCGAGGAATGCAGTTGTCAGTAAAGTGATATTTCTCTTCCTGGCCTGGCAGCTATGAAATAAAATAAGCACGTATAACCTCAACAATGGGTGCCCGGCACATTGGGCACTTCCCTTGACTCTGAACTAAGTCATTCGCACATTTGGAACACGTGCACATGTGACCGCATCTGCAACATCATTTATATAAGCAAATTGACAGGGGATTGGAGTAACAATGAGCTCAAATCATTCGTGATGCAAGATGCCCCAAGTCTGCACTGGGAAGATAAAGACTTCAGGGGCTACCTGTACAATAAAGAATCAATGTTGTTGTTGTGACATATACAGCAACTTCCTTTTCTCACAGAATCCCACCTAGATTCGTCATCCATCAGACCGCCACCTACACATGCACCTGCAACAGACAACATGACATGAGAATTGCTTGACCACAGAAGATGGAAAATAACCCAATTTGCAGGCAACTGCAAATGCCAAATAGGCCTATAGGCAACCAAAGCATTTTAAGGATGACACGGTATGTACATCAAAAACATAAACATATTAAGAAAAGAAAGAACCTCCAGTTTCATATGCTGAAAAAGATTTGGTGGTGGGAAAACACCAAATATCTAAACAACTGCAATCTCAGGAAATGCAAACCTTGTGAGCCCGCTGGGCGATTTAGTGCCGCGGACACTTCTTGCTTAATTGAACGCTGCAACTCAAGTTGCATGTCCATGCAAGCCTCAAGCATCCTTTGCATATTATTCATCCGCTGCTGAAGCCGAGCCATATCCACCCTCAAATCATTAATGATGTCCCATTCCTGCCACAAGTTCACAAATTCATCTGATAAATTTAGGCAATGCTAAAAGGTGCATCAAATCTGAAATATCACAACACAACTCCAGAACATCCAAATATTTATTGAAAATTAAGAGGAGCAACAGAATAAAATCTCTCAATCTTCAACAAGCAAAACATTGATGTTTAACTTTTTACTAGCAATTCTCGATATGAGAAAGCACAACCACATTTCTAAAACAAAGGCTTATCACCAAGGTTTGTCAGAGAAAAAATGAAAAACAAGTTTTCAGTTTTCACTAAACGTTCGGGCATAGAGCACTTTGAAACTTTAGCAAAGATGCTGATCAGGCCTTAAGACAAGCCTTGTCCAAGGCCAACTATTTTGCATTTAGACCAGAGCCAAGGGTGGAAATCCTCCCCCCAACTAAGAAATTTCAATAAAACCAACAAATTGCAGTGATGTCGAACTGGAAACCATGAAAGGTCTCCCTCCCCCCCCCAAGGGTTCTGAACATTAAAAATATATAAACACAAAAAAAAAAAAAAAAAAAAAAAAAAAAAAAAAGGTGGATACAGCTAGATCTAACAGAGAATCATATTTGTGTTGATGACATTAAAAAAATGAAAGTTCCAAGATTGAATCAGAAAAATAACATACAACTCCCATGTGTTGATGAATGTCATGCTGTGGCCAACCATCATGGTGCAAGTCCTCGTCCCAGCGTGACTGAATTGAAGGGGGTGGAAATGGTGGTAGCGAAAATGAGGGGTTCTCAACAGCATCCATCTGAGCATCATTTTCTCCACTCATCTGCTCCAACTCCTCCTCTGCAGTTGCAGGAGTAGGAGATGTACCATGCAACTCCCAATCTGCAGAAGCTTGACCTTGCCTTTCTACATATGATTGTATCAGTTGGTCAAGACTCTCGCGAAATCTACTGTGAAGAAGATTAGAAACACTCCTCCTGCGCACCAACATAACTTTTGTCATCTTTTAATTCCCACTATGAGGGCCAGGCAAACATAAAACTATGTTAAATAAAATTCTTACCTACTCAGAAGTTCCCTGAGTTCCGTGCTATACACATTATCATCATCTGGTAAATAAAATGTGCCAACTCTTCCATTGGAAACATCTCCCTGTTCAGAATGACCTTCAGACCAACTCTGCCCATCCTCTTGGACACTATTGATCCCATTTTCAACCTCATACTCCATTCGAGGGCTACCTTCCATGTCTTCATTTGCATATCGGTCCTGCGACCATTCATTAACAGTGGTTTCTGAGGGAGATTCATCAGAAACCTCACCAGCACTGCCAATTTGTCCATTAGATTGGGCACCTGCTTCATGGAGATCACTCCCTTCACTTCCCGAGCGGCTTTCTTGCCAATCTTGAACTTGGATGGCTGAAACTCGCCATCTTACATTTTCAGCAGCGTCTTCATCAAAAGAACTTGTCTGTTCCAATAGAGTATGGACAGAGTTTCCCTCTCGTACCGTCTCAGCATGACGATAGAGTACTTCGCTTACTTGATCCGTATGAGTAGGTTCTCCAGATTCAATCTGCAAATCTCTAGATGGCTCGTCAGTACGTACATTGACCTCCCCATCAACCATATCAATCGATCCAGCAACAATTGACATTTGACTATTCCTCAACTCACTTACAAGCCCTGCCTCTGACATTTCTTCAGTGTTAGCAGTGGATCCTGCCCCATCGCCAATGGCACTCTCTACTCCACGTATCATATGTGAAGAAGCATGCTCTGGGACATCAATTTGCCCAATTTCATTGGGTGACCGATCACCCCTTTCACGTGAACTGTCTGCCTGACTTCCACCCACATCCGTCAACTGAGCAGCAACTGGCTGTTGCTTGTTGTGTGACTCATTTGCTAGCACTTCAACCTGCCTTTCTTCAGCAACATCCACAGATCCAACTTCTTGATTAATGGATCCTAAATTATCTCTACCATGTGACAACTCATAGGTATTTCTTTCAGCATTAGAAGGTTGAGTTCCTTCAAGATTATCATCCATGACCACGGGCAAATTATTTTGGCCACTGTGTCCTTGCTGATTATCATTGATTTCACTGCTAGAAGAGCTATCAAAGTCAGTGCTCACTTCACCACTGACAGAGTTGTCCAATCTGGAAAGAAATCCTTCCCTGATTCATTAATGAGGGGAAAAAATACCAGGAATAAGAATTCGGAATGTTCAAACTAGTTAATTATCATGAATATAATGGAAGAACAGACTGCAGATGCAATAGAAAGAAACGAAATACAATATACTATTTAAAAAAAACAAAAAACTGGCTCCAAGTTCAAGGGACATAAATCTAAACTTCACAAAGCACTCAAGACAACATACCTGAGACCAGAAACCGTCTGTCTTTTCCTTAATAATCCCAGTTCGCTAGCTGCCAAGGAACTGGTTCCTCCATTCACTGTCCTCTCATTTCGCAAAAATCTACCCCTAAGCAATGACTGCACGTGAACACGCAGTACGTCAGTTAATCTCAGAAAAACACCAGCTATGCAACAAACTTCTGATTTTCTACTTTTGCAGTTTTGACATGGGAAGAATGCGATGAATGCAAAAACAAAGAGCAAGAGGAAGACTTGGGTGCTTATTAGCTTCGCTAAGGTTCATGGACTTAGAAATCTAAGAAGATCAATTGGACAGGACATTTGGCCCTGTCTACGTGTCATAATAAACAAGGCCTTGCTCATCAAAAAGCTTGAAAAGCAACAGCAAAGGCTTCACAGTGAAGAAGAGAATTAGAAGTTCAGTCCTGTTTAACGAATACTATTTAGATCCAGCTCCTTTAACAACTGCTACAGCAAAGGAATCGCTAATAAATGCAATTTCCATTATTGTACCACTACGTCATTGAGTGAAATGTTATGAATCCAAAAACGTAAAGACTCAACATTGACATCTAGAAACTAAGATATGAATAGCGAAACTTCCAACAGAGATACACTATATGCACCTGAATGCGGTTGCGATGAGCAAACTGTGAAACCGGCTGCTGCTGCAATAACCCCTGGATCTCTCTTTGCCTTTCTCTCTCTGATTTCTTCAACATGTCGAGTAGAACCTGTCTACCACATACTCTGCGAATGCCTCGTCTGATATTGTCAGCTCGGACTTCATTTCCATTCACAAGCAAGCCATCGCGCACCCGTTCAATTTGAGCACCGATTTCAGCGGCCTGTTCTCTGCTGTCACCACAAGGACCTCTCTGACTATTTGTCTGTACCCACTCCCTTATTATTCTAACCCTCTCCTGCTCAGTTTCCCCAAGCCATTGTGCCCTTGGATGATCAACAATTTGAGAAATGTCGGATGCACACTCTCTAACACCACTGTTCATCCATTCACGAAATATTTTCCTCACTCTTTCTCTCTCAGTTTCTCCTAAATCAGAAGAATGCTCCTGGCTGAGATTGTTGTTTTCCAAGGTCTCATTTTGTGACACGGCTTGACTGTCAGACCATGTTCCAGACTCGTTCCCATTCTCAACCACATCACTCTCACCTTCTTCAAAACTGTTGATACTTGAGAGATCATTAGTTGAAACATCACTTGTTTCATGGATCAATCCTTCACCGATTCTCTCTTGACGACTCACTGCATGCTCATCCTCAAGCTCCCGCCACATCTGCAGGATGGAGGACGCCCGAGTGCCTGACATCCCATGGTCAGCCTGTCCTCTGGCTCCTGAAGATTGAGAATCTCTGAGGAAAGAAGAATCGAGCACCGAAACATTGTGCAGACCCGCAATAGCCATCTTCCTAACTAAAAATCAGACCCTTCAGCCCATCTGCTTCAGGGGAATCATATCCCAGCAGAGGATTCCATCAGAATGAGCCCACTGCATCCCATACAGAGCTCCTTACTGTCCACAACTTGCCATCAAGACCATCAAAGATCTGAAGCTCAACAAACTGCACTGTAAAAACGTGGAGAGGAAATTAAAACGTGGAGAGGAAATTAGACACAATCATCGAACCAGAGATAGATGCACACGTTTTAATCATCAGAAGCAACAATTATCTTTCCGTAGCGCATTAATTGTTCAGTTCAACATTCTCTAAGCAAGCCTATGTTACAAGAGCTCGCATAAATCGAGCAAAAGATTCATAGAACAGAACAAAACAAACAAAACCAAAATCCCAACTTCAACACCCTGAAAAGGAATGGACCAAAGAGAACCAAAATAACCGCTCAAAATCCAGACCACGGGCAACCTTAACTCCAATAAACGACGCTGCCACAGGAAAATAAACTGCAGAGCAATGAATCGAACCTCGGAAGCCCAGATTTGTCCCGAATTTGCAAATCCGGCGGGCAGAGCCTCGAAAAGAGTCAGCCCCCCCAAAGGAGCTCGGCACCGAGGCATCTCGAGCTCGCTAACCTCGACAAATCCAGAAACTCCAAATCAACAGACCAAAAACAAATCATTTCTCCCACTTTCCCTCTCTCCCCTTCTCTACCAAACAAGCTTTCGTCTTCAAACCAAAGTCAAAAAATGGTTTTGAAATTACGAAACGGATCGAAGCTTCCGCACCGCAAAACCCAAAAAAAAAAAAAAAAAAGAGAGAGAGAGAACAAAAAAAAAAAACCCAACAAAACACATCCCCGAAAACACAAACGAATTAATCCTGCGAAAATTACACGCATTCTCGGAGTAAAATCGAAAAGCCCATACCTTCCGAGAGCTCCGTCTTCCTTGAATTCCAAGCAAAGAAACGAAAAACCTAAGCTGCGCAGAAAGTTACAGGGTAGAAAGAGACGGAGATAGAGAGAGAGAGAGAGAGAGAAAGAAAGAAAGAGGGGGGGAAGAGGGAGAGATGTCAAAACGGGCAACGAAAACTTGAAGGAGGTCTTAGAGAGAGAAAGTGAAGAGAGAGAAAGTGAAGAGAGGGAGGAGAGGGAGGAGAGATGAGCGGCGATTTGGAAATATTAAATGGGGAGGGACACGTCACCCTCCCCCTCCCCCCTCCCTTAAATTTTGCCGTAACACTAACGTCTATAAAATCAACCCCCGCGGATCCACCGCGGCCCGCCACGTGTCCCGCGTCGGCCGGTTACGGAACCCACATCCTTAAACGTAACGAACGGGGGGTGGGGGTGGGGAAGGCGGAAAGGGGGCCAGAAACGGCGTCGTCCCGCGCTCCCCGGCGCTCTGCTAGGGGGTAAAGTGAGGTCACGTGCACTCCTCGTGCCGGCAATGAGCGGGGCTCGGCTGAGGGAGGAGTCATGCTGCTTTTGGAGATCATCTGATGAACGCACTTTAGTAACTACCGGTCAAAATGAACGCTTTTTCTTAATAAGGGTCTCTCGATATTGTATAAGAAAATGCGCGAATAACGCGCCGATTGGACTTGATAAGGACTTGGTCCTATCTCAGAATCTTTAAGAAGGATGTTCGGGAACAATTCCGACATGCAACATTTAATCATTTGTACAATAATTGACGTATTAACATGTTTGATTCTCGTTCGATGAGTAAAATTACAATAGAGTGGTTTTGGATAGCACTAATTAAGAAACAATTAGTGATATTGAAGTGGCGGTAGTCATGCTTTCTTCATTGTTAACCATGTCACATGTCAATGGCCGATAGTCATAACCATAAATTGCTAACTATTCGGATATAATGAGTTTATATCTTTTTCTCCCTTTCCTAAGTTTTCCCTGCAATTTTTTCGGCCTAAAATAGGGAGTTGGTGGTGCCCCCTAAAAGACGCTCAAGTGCATTGAATTTTAAAACATCTTGTATAAAAATGTTATTTGAGCCAATAGCTTCAAGGTTTGAGAACTTTGTACCTACTTTCATCCACCTTTCCTCCTCCATAAATTGCTAATTATTGTAACAATCAAATTGCAGATTATAATTATGCTCTCTTGCTTTCCTATTTTGTGACAATATGAAATCTCACCCAACTTTTTCACATGTTCTAAAGTATAATAAATAAATAAAAAATAGGCTCGATTTAATTCACGACTTCAATTCCTTTTTTCTCTTAAAAATACAAATGATAACTTTAGCTAGAATATATCGTGTCGACAAAACACCTCATAATAGACCGTTGGGATAAAAAGGAGCAACTTATAATAGATATTGACTTATAACTCAATGAATTAAACTTCAAAATAAGTATCGGTCTAATTTGATGCCAATGAATTCAACTCACAAAGTTTCTCTTGACATTTCCTCATTATGAATGTATTGAAAGATGTACTTGGATGCATCCAGCGCAATGAGCAGCCAAGCTCATATACACGCTTAATCAAGTGGCCCCACACGGGTCTTGCCACATTCAAGGCTACATATCGAACACGTGTATGTGATTTTTTTTCTTTCAATTTGTTTACTAGTCCAATGTGAAATATGTCCTATCCCTTTTAGTTGTATTAGTGGGATAGACCTAATCTATATTTATAAAACAAATTTGGAGAAAAGTTTCTCCTTTTTACTTAATGCCCACGAGGTCTCAAAATCCTCAGAACCTCCATTGATATGGGATCAAAGATCAACAGCACCATACCCAACATTCAAAAGATAGCAAGGACATCCAGGACACCTGACCAATCCCTACATGATCTAAGCGCAAAACCCACATGGACTTTATTGAGAACTAAGCCCTCAACAGTGTGATTTTTGTCATTTTCTTTTCTGGCACAATTGTATGACCAAGGTCCTAACATGTGATATGTGACCACCCTTCCTCGCCCACATGTCCCCTCCTCTCCCTAGCAATCTATATGTAGCGTAAAGAGCCTGTTATAAAACCTCTCAAGATCCAAAGAAAGAAGGGGAAATTATAATAGGGAAGGCCCATCTGTGTATAAAAGATCCAAGGGAAAGAAACTTCCTTTTCTTCGAAGTGATGATTCATTCTCATGAATACCAAACCAAAGCCTGTGAAGTAGGAGTCCCACCACATGCAAGATACCTTCTCTAGGTCATTATTTCACCAGTAACTCCCATTGAATACAGTGTATAAATGCATCGCCTTTAGATAGTTTGGTCCCTTCTCTTTGTTCTTCTTCTTTCTTTTTTCCCCTCCCCCTTAATAAATCTTATCGCTTTGCCTTCCGAGTAAAGAATTGCCACATAAAGGGGGAGAAGAGGAGCCACATTTTCCTTTCTTTTCTCCTTCATTTTTTAACATGATGTATGTTGTTTTGACTCTCAATAACAAAAAAGACCGGTACCACAAATTAGACCCATTTTTGAGAGTCGGAGAGGAATACATGGGTATAGAATGAGAAATGGTGAGAGAGAAAATGTAGTTAGGACGAGAAGCATAACACACAACAACTATCAGACGATAGAAGATAATTATGGAATTACAAAGGGAATGTCAACCTCCTATTTATCATGTTGTCATTCTTATATTGTGATTCATACCATCATAACATACTCCTCCTTATAAGAGGTACAATAAGAATTACATTATTTACGTTTGACCAAAGAGGGTGAGCCAATTACACTTATACATCAACTTTATACTTCAATTGATTAAGAGGCTATTTGGCACAAATGCCATCGGCAGTTTCCACAATGAGAAAAATGGATACTACTAGAATACAAATTTTCAAGGTGTTTGACAAACATTGCATAGCTACAACACCACTACAATTACACTGTCTTATTGCATCTCACCCAATTTTGAGGTACTACAACCCTAAAGGCCCTGTTTGGTTGGACTTGCCCAAGGAGCTTGGGGAAAATTTTGTGTGTTTGGCAAGTGTTTTTGAAAGCTCATTTGCGAAATGTGGGCATTCCGAATGCTGAAAGTTGAATACTAGGGAGGAAGTACTTTGGGCATTGGGCATTTTGGAAATGCAACCGCGTCACTGTTCATCTTCTTTTCCCCTTCGTCTTCTTCTTCCCCGCCCATCTTCTTCCCCATTCATCTTCTTCTTCCCCCACCCATCGCGCTTCTCCGGCAGCCACCACCGCCGCTTGAGGGTCGCGCGTCCCCGGTGACTACCGCCTGACGGTGGCGTGACCCACGACCCAAGCAACGTCACCTGGCGCTCGAGAACCTCAGGCGGCATCACCTGGTTCTACGCAACCTCAGGCAGCCAGATCTAGCCACCGGATGGCCAGATCTAGCCTTTACGACCTCAAGCGCCTGAGATCGTGCCTCCAAGCGGCCAAATCTAGCCATCCAGTAGTTGGCCGACCGTTAGCCGACTACCGGAGTTGATTTCAGATTTAAAAAAATAAAATAAAATAAAAGCAAAAGCCCATTACAAATGTTAGTTTTGCCAAATGGTATTTATGCTAAAGTTACATTTCAATGCTATTTAAGACTATAATTTCCCAAACGGTGTAACATTTCGGAAAATCCCTTTATCTCAAAGGTATTTACATTCTCTCAATAGCATTTCCTCAAATCCGAACCAAATGGGCCCAAAGTATGCATCATCAAACAATAATTTACAGCACTTTGCAACAAATTCATGGCACGACATAAGTACAATATAACCATGATCCTACCAAACCACATTGACTCTAATATTCATCTAATGATGCCCAGATTGAACCATGTTATCTTTATGGATTTGAATTTATCGGCCTCTCGACCCCGAAACCCTAAGAGCGCAAGCAAGAAAAATATCTTCCTAGATTTGTTGGCCATCATTTGATATGAAAGGGAAAAAAAGATGAGAAGAGAAAGTTAAGGACTATTTACTGCATGCCCTTTTGGAGACCTATCCAAAGGGAAAGCACCCCGATTTGATTGTTGTTTCACGCTCTGCATATGAATATATGCATTGCTCCTTCACGTCAACTCTTTTAGGGGGTCAAGAAGACCCGCAGGGCATAAATATTTTCTCTTTTGTCTGAACTTGGTGGCTCTACCATATAATTGCAGCATTTCGACGCTTTGCTCCTATCGAATGCATGGTCTACTTTGGGTCCTAAATGTCTCCGCACGTTCAAGGGTTGGCTCAGCTTCACTTGTCGTTTCCATATCCATAGGTGCAATGCTGTCGATTCTTATCGTTTTGCTATTATTTTCCTATAATTCATGATCAAAAAACTAGAGGGTATTGAGAAAATCAGGACATAGGATAGGTAGGATAGGTGCAAGATCACGTCGCGAATTGTTTGCTAGAATAAACTCGAATGACTAATGAAAAAGAAAAGTATGTACAAGGAGATAGAGATGGGATCCAGCTATAAGTTATTGTGGATGAAGATTCGAGTTTTTCCTATGACTTTCGCGTGACATGAATAGAAATTTTACTCTATACCAAGTCAAAAAGTTCTTGAAAATCGAGTGTGCAATCATTCTTCATAAATAGCATATTTCTTATCAATCTTCTCTCTTATATGCTGTCTTATCAATCCTCATTAAACATGACATAAAGAAGCGACTTCGCTAGACGACAACGCAATGCTGGAACGATAGGTAGGATATAGATGAGAATAAATAGTGATTTGGAACGATAGTTGTGCGTGAAGTTAGGGCACAACATACTTCCGGGACATTAAATAGTCGCCCATTTGTATGCATGCCCACGCGCGTTTTTGCACGAAGGAGCGGCCGCAATTTCTCCTGAGTGAATGACAGAACAACGCGAACTGGCGAAGTGGGTGACTGTTTCTTAAGTGGGAGTCGCGGTGGAAGGCAATGGTACGAAACCAGTTTGCTTGAACAGCCTTCAGTTGTGGTGGCACATGGTTTGTAATTTGGTGTTTAAAGTGTAGTGGTGTCTTGTAGAAGGAACAATTCGCGTCTTTGGAGTAGGTGGTGTGATTAGACCTCTCTGTTGATCAGCAGATTCTGCCATCCAATTAATTTTTCCCTCTTTCACATAAAAAGGGTTTTCACATTGACGTCGATATTACTGTTCCCTTGGTACGCTCTCTTGTTGATTCTATAGTGTTATTATTGGGTTTGTTCATGATTGGATTGGTTGATCGGGTACCAAAAAGGTTATAAACATTTCGATTTAATCAATTTTAGTCTTGAACCTTTTGTATTTGTGCCAATGATTCCATCCAAACTATTTTGGCCAAAAATCATTGACATGAACATCAGTCGTCCTACATAATACGACTAACACTAACAGGAACAATTTATACAATTCTTTATCATTTTTTATTATAATTTTCCTTTTCTATATTTTCCTTTTCCTTTTGCCTATCACCAAGCCATGGCGACCAGCCACAAGTAATGACTAGCAAGGATTGCCCTCATCAGCCTCAAGCAAAGTTACACTCGCCCCTTTAGATCTAGCGATGCAAGACTTGCGTGAGGCTAGCCAAGTTGATTCTTGCTAGATCAAGCTAGGCTAGCCCTCACTGGCATTTGATAACGTTTTTGGTATTTGATGGAAAACAAAGACAACGATATATCATTCTAAAAGTTGATTAATGAAATTGACCTCGTATATTTTTTTTTTCCAATTAATGCAAGATGAATTAAAATTGAAAATGCATGCAGTTGGAGAGCGCCACTCAAAGAAATTTGCTTTGCCAAAGTAGAATGAAAGTGCAGGGAGAAAACAAGCATAAATAGTTGAAGAATGATGCAACTTGGACTTGGAGGAAAAGAACAAAATCACTGGCCCGTGTCCGGATCGCAACATTTGATTTGTAAATTTCCTAGGAAATTTCCATGAATCTTCCCGACAGGTATACTTTAGAAATCACTCATATATCTCCATGGGAAATTGAATAGGAGCGCGATGACATCAAGTCTCACCCAACATTCAGACACAAACTCCTCCATCCCCGACACATGTCATGCCCATTTACCTTGTTTCTCCGGTCAGCATAGGACATTTCAACAATGAAAAAAAAAAATTATAAGTGTAAGAAAAAATCTCATCTTTTAAGTTAATTTCTGAGGTGAG
Source organism: Eucalyptus virginea (assembly GCA_014182375.1). Classification (NCBI taxonomy): domain Eukaryota; kingdom Viridiplantae; phylum Streptophyta; class Magnoliopsida; order Myrtales; family Myrtaceae; genus Eucalyptus; species Eucalyptus virginea. The sequence continues at coordinate 9,899,258 of CM024523.1, read as the reverse complement.
AGAGACCCAAAACTCTAACTTTCCAACAAGTCTAAACCCAATAATCATATAGGAAAATTACGAGTTACTATGGCTCTAACCCAAGACTCGATATATGAAGAAGAGATTATTAGTTTATCTCATATTGGTTGTGGAAAAAAAATAAGTGATGGGTTTATAAGAGTGTGAGAGAGTCTCTTCATTTGAACTAACTTTTGGGGTAATAGAGATCTAAGATCACCCACCATTTCACTACATCATATATCATATTTCACTAAAACTGATTTACATAATTATTCGAACGTGGTCCAGTAATTGGAGTCACTCTCCCAATCACCTACTTCGTAAAAAAATGAAAAATAAAAAGATTCATGCGATATTAGCATCCGAATCGGGATTAAGTCGTGTGCTTTCACGCCATTTCGCATGGCGATGAAGAGCAGAAAGAGGGAAGAATAGCTTCGTTCCATCTTCCATCTAATTTACATCGACCGGCTGACTGAATTGCGGGTGTCGCTTCACATCAAGCAAGCACCTGGATTTTCTTTTTGTTATTTAACTGGCATAACCTGGATTTAGCTGCATGAATTGGTGGGGGGTTAATCTTTCATTGAACAGGGACCGATGACTTACAGATCTCTAAGCAATGCTTTAACTTGGAGAGGACGTGATCAGTGGTCACACCCCGCACGTGTCGCTTGAGAGATATTTGGCGCAACTTACATTCTTCTAAATTGGGTTTTCTCTCTGGGTAATTTTTTTCTTTCGGTGCAATCTCTGGGTAATTAATAAGGTGGCATTTAAACAGCTAAGTAAAAGGAAGTTTCAGAAATTTATTTTAAAAAAATCCAAAAAAATGTACCATTTGCAGGTCATGTCCAAGGTCTTGATTTTTTTTTTTTTGATCCAAGTCCAAGGTCTTGATTTAGCTGGTGTCTTTTTGTCGAGCGGTTGCCAGCTTTGAGGCCCAAAAGTCCAAAAAAATGATTTTCGACCTAACCAAAGTCCAGGCAATTACAAATTTACAAGAGGAATGTCACATCCAATGAGGATTTGTAGAAACTAATCGAGGTCGATAGGACGTGGGGATTGCCGTGCTTAGGTTGCGGTTGGCAACACAAAGCCAAAGGCCTTTTGGGGCTTCAAAAGCCTTTCGGCCAAAGCAAATGATGTTCGATAAATTTTTTACAGTTTAGGGAGATGTAACTGCATTTTCAAATGCCTTTGAAGATCTTTATCCAAGGCAAGTCTGAAGATGCTCTCGGCTTTTAAGTATTTGGGAATACTAATGCATATTATCTTCCAACTTTCACCTTTACTAAACTTTCAAAATTCCATAAATGTTCTCACCTCACTAACTTCACTAGCAAAGCCAAATTTGGCTACCGGCAAGCTAGATCTGACATCCGCAACCTCACCGAACATCATGCAATCAACAATGACCTCAAGCAGCCTAAGGCTACCAACGCCGAATCTGGCTCGCCAATGACCTACCGACCACTTAGCTCTGTCACTTTTGTTAGTATAAAATTTGTCATTTATTTAAAGAGTTTCGGGCACCTTATCGATATAATATATATACACACACATAGAAGGCTAGGTCAATCGCTCAAAATGAACTATTTGATGTAGCACTCCATACCAGTGAGGCAATGGCAAATGGAGGATTTAGATTGAGGAGGACGAGGTCAACTAAAAAATGAGTTATGGAGTTTCACCCAAAAAAATTTTGTTAAAGTTAATTCACATTTGTAGACGACAATAGAGCAATTCCATGGACGTTGGGCGACAGCCACTGTAAGGGATGGGCAAACGATGGTTCGAACTGCTAAACCAAATCGAACCAAATCATTTGGACAACTTTGATTCGATTGGAGAGTTCATTTATATGGAAGAATAATTAGTAATTAGTTCACAAACCGGGCCGGACAGTTTTTCATTGTTGGGTTTGGTTTCAACTCCTTTTTGGACACTGTGCTGACGCCCGGTTGGGCTAAACGCCTGAAGAGAACGGATGGGCAATGGGCTGTGGGCTTCCGAGATATACGAATTGTGGCCCATTTTTTATAATTTATGTTTTGCCACATGCCCTCTAGTTTTGTTCGTTATTCCTAAGTTTAAGGTATAATCATCCGTCAATTTTGTAATGGGTTTTACTAGCGTAATAGTTTTTGGATTACTATCAAAATAACAGTTTGTTGTGAATTATAAATTCTTAAAGGGGTAAAACTCACAACAATTTGAAATAATTTATTATTTAATTTTTTTTTGTAGTTCAAAGCGGACTGTTATACTCATAGTAGATTAAATTGAAAATTATCACCAAATCATTTTTCTTTTGCAATAAAATTTCCATGCACATAGGCCCGACCAATCCCGATACGTCCTGCATATTTTCCTTCTTGCTTTCCTTATGAGACGAAAGTCATGGCAAAATCTAAGTCAATTGCCCAATGCATGTTTTTACCCGTATGTTATCCTACGAACTCTGATGCCGTCGCGCTTCCTCTTTTGATTATTTATTTGATGCGACGATAAGGATAAATCATATACTTGCATTTATAGCCCGGCTTACGCATAAAAGAGAGTTAAGATGTAACTTGATCACAATAGATAAAGTCCATTTTCGTAGGTATGAGTTTGGGGAAGATGAAAAGGGTAAAGAATTTGCAGACACAATAGGAATGTTTTATACACGAAACACCGCCAATCGATCGTTCAGAACAAGGAATACAAAATCACGAACAATGTTCAACAATCACACTCCACTCGTTCAAAAGAAGGGGAAAAAGAATAACATAAAGCAGAAAACCAGGAAAGGATAGCTGAATGAATCGAATTTTCGGCACCGGCGACGCCCTAAATCTCGACGTCGCAGTCCGACGTCCCGAACGTCCGAGCCCTGGTGAAGAGGCCAAGCACCGGGCCACAATAAACCTTGAGCTTCCGATGCCGGGACTTCCAAATCCCGACCTTGAACCTGACCTTGGCCTGAAGCCGAACCTTGATCTGTACCACTCCGGACGTCCTCTCGATCCTCAGGTTCCTCGACACGCGTCTGGCCAGGGCCACGTCCTGCGCCTGCGGCACCACGTGCAACTTGGTCTCGTTCTTGTGGGACTGAAAGAAGGGCTCGGCGGCGCTGCTCGCGAGGTCCTGGTCGTCGTACTCCACCGTCACCTGGACATCCTCGTAGTACACGGACATCCTGCGGTTCGGGTTGTAGGCCCGTACGGAGAAATCGAACCTGGCGTCGAGGTGGTCCCTGGTCAAGTTGTAATGGTCGATGAAGGCGTCGCCGACGGTGAAAACCAGCCGTCTCGGGTGGATGGCGAGCCAGATGATGAAGACGGCCACGCCCACCAGCACGATCAGGGACAGCAAGATCAGGGCCGCCATTTTCGCGAGTCCCAATCGGCCTTTTCGCTGTTGCGGCGGCGGAGGCCGCGGTTGGCCTTGGTTGGTGGCCATTTTTCTGGGAGTTTGAAGGGTGTCTATCAGTTAACTCCGTCTTGCATGGAATTGGTGATCGAATTCGGGTTTTATATAGAATAAAAAGGTCGAGAATGTTTTGTTCGTGAAGTTAGCGACAGCGGTACCATTGCATTTTAGAACATTATCTTATGGCAAAAGCTCCATTCCGTCAGTTTTAAGTTCAGAATAATCCTTTTTTGCTATAATAACAAAAATGAATTAGAGCCCGGGCATTAGAGTAGATTATAAAAAAGAATTTATAAAGTGATGCAACAGATCGGAATTGAACTGTCTAATATTGCCCGACATTGAAAGAGAATTAGCGTCTTGTTGAAGTCGAAGCCTATCATCAAACTCAAGCAAAATGTTACTCATCTCTCGTGAATTTGGCTGAGTATCTAGGCTTAAGCAATAGGGATTAATGGCCGGATCATGATAAAATGTGAAAATGTTATTTAAATGTTTTCAATTTCATCGGGTAAATCTTATATCGGTCAAAACACGAAAGTTGGAATATCAAGAAGAACTTTAGGCAACCATAGTGAATTTTTGTTCTTGGGTATTATGCATGGAAGGAAATAGTCGACCTTGTTATAAAAAAGAAATAAAAGAGATGAAAAAGAATCATTCTTCAGCGAGGAAGAGAGAGTTCTTAAGACATCTTAGATTCCTAGAATTATTAAATCTAATCTTCTCGAACAAGGCAACAATTGTTCTTGCCTTGCGTCCTAGATATTCCACAAGGCATTCGTCCCTCGCATATCTTATTCGAAAGCTCCTTTTGCTTTTTTTTGGGTCATGAAAGCGAAAGGATCAGCTTCGTTGAAGATGATTTTGAATATGAAAGTGTAATCGTGAAAAGATTTAGCGTTGGATCATGAATAAACTGGATATTAACTATAGTAATTTTTTCTTTTGGGGATAATTACCCAAACATATCATGAACCTATTGTGCGGTGGCTATAGTCCTAAACATTTTGATTTGATTTGTTTAATCTTAAACATGTTGACTATTTGCCAACAAAGTCCTTCCAACCAATTTTGACCAGAATTTGATTACATGGATGCCAATTATCTATGTGGCACAATCTGTGCTGGGTTTTAAATTTTTTTAATAATTTTATGTTTTTTTTCTAACTAAGGTTGATGATATTGCCGATGTAGAGTTGAAAAGAGAAAAGAAAATAAAAAATTGGAAAATTTTATAAAAATTGTCCACATTAGTGTTGGCATTTCCATGTAAGACGACCGGTGATCACGTTATCAATTTCTAGCCAAAATTGGTCGAAAATACTATATTACCAAGTTATCAAAAGGTTTATAACTGAATTTGCCAAATTAAAATATTTATAACTAAATTGGCCGTCATACATTAGGTTAATAACCATTTTTTGTAATTTATCTCTTTTTTTCTAAGCTCGCTCAAATTAATTTTTTGGATCGATTCAACATCAATATCGATAGAGATGCTAGATAACAAACCGTTACAATGTATTGATATGGTAAATTAATCTAAGAGGGATTATAATGTACCTTGTAAGTAACAACCTTCCACCTTATTGATTCGAGAGAGTACATAGTATTAATCTTCCGTATCGAGAATAAAATAAAGCAGTCGGTATGATAATGCAGATTTATATTCATTTTATACGTTGATTTAATGGACATCGAGATGCTTTCTACACAAGGGTCGAGTGAAATAGTACAAAGGCCCCGCGTCTTTTGCCTTTTCTCAACAAGTCGGCGGAATCAAATTCCCGATTATCTGGCTTTGCTTGCGAAGCGTGAGCAAGCACTATGCTTTGAGCTGAAATGCCGACACCACTTTGAGCTGCGCAAGTCGAGGAGTCATTGTACGAGCGGCAAAGTGAGATCTTACGTGAATCCTACTTGATCCAAGGATCGATCTAGTATTAAATTCATGCGATAACTTGCTCGTGCAAGCCTCTTCCTCGAAGCCGGTGTAGACCCATGCGCCCGGCGCTTTCTTCGCCTACATGAAATCCTTCTTGGTCCGACGATATAGATGGAACATGCACTAAATTTATGCGTTGCTTTCTTGCACAAACCTCTGCCTTAAAGCTGGTGTAGGCCCATGCGCTCGACACTCTCTCCACCTATCTTGTCAAAGAGGGAGTTACGTACTGCGAACTTTGTCACTATCATAACGAATCTCTATAGTTGATATATTTAGTCATAAATCTCACAATTACCTAAATTTGTGGATAAATTTTAATGATTTGGATAAACGAGACATTTAAATGAGAGAAAATAGGGACAATGGATCTCATCCTACTTATGAAGCTATATTTCCATACATCGGGTGCATACATATCAATGCTTCTCAACCTTTAGATTATATGAGTTTCACAGAAATCTCAATGTTAAAAAAAAAAAAAAAAAAAGGCTACATACATTAGTGTGTTCATATGAGAAAAGTTTTATGGGGCATTCCTTGATTGATTCATTCAGACATACCAACAAGAAAATTTTGGGCATGAGGTGATGAGATTGACTAAGTAATCCAATCTGATTAACATTGAACATTATCTCTCTTTCATTTATATAAACATATCTTGTAGAACAAGATTATGTACTTGATCCATATATTGTCTATGTTATTGACATCTAAATTTTGGCAATTCTATTTAACTATCCATCGCATAAAAATTAGAGATTCCCCTTGAATCCTAAACAAAAAAATTAGAGTTACAAGAGGCATTATGCATTACATCACATTACATTTAACAATTAATAGCATTTAGGACTAACTTGTTTGCATCAATCCTGTTGCTGGGATGTCCAAAGCTATCCCAAACAAGTTTGACTCAGTTTGACCAAGGTTGATCAGGTTGACTGAATTTGATAAGGGTAATTGAAATTGAAACTCATAATGACTTTGGGGTTAAAATGTTAAGGGTGCGCGTGACAAAATTTCTAAATCAAAAATCAATTTTTATTCCATGGATAAGTTTCTAAGTAAAGAAACACATTTGATAACGACTCAAAATTTTTGTTTTTGGAATTAAAATTCGTTTGATAACAGAATAAAATTTATATTTTAGGGAAGCAGCAACCGATGACCAACAACCCACATTTGGCATTCGGTGGTGTCCGGTGTTTGATGTCTAGAGGTTGACGAGTGACGGTGACCGACATTTGGCATCCGATGACCCGCATCCGAGGACCGACACTGGGCATCCGGCATGCGGCAACCCGCGGTGGGTGATCGACATTTGGCGGTGGGTGGTTGGCATCTAGTGACTTATGATGGGTGGGCAACTGGTGGTAGGCATCCAACATCCCACGGGCGATGGGCGAGTGGCGAGCAATAACGAGAGTGAATGATAAAAAGAGCAAAAATAGAAAAGTCAAAAATTTTAGCTTATGATTTATGCTCCAAATTTATTTTTGGAGTATAAATCTGTTCAAGAAATAGAAAAATAAACTTGTGTTACCAAAATTGAAACTCATAATGACTTTGGGGTTAAAATGTTAAGGGTGCGCTTGACAAAATTTCTATAAAAAAAAATCAATTTTTATTCCATGGACAAGTTTCTGAGTAAAAAAACACATTTGATAACAACTCAAAATTTTTGTTTTTGGAATAGAAATTCATTTGATAATAGAATAAAATTTCTATTTCTAGGAAGTAATGACGACGACCAATGGCCCACATTTGGTGTTTGGTGGCGTCTGGTGTTCGACATCGGAGGTTGACAAGTGACAATGACCGACATTCAGCGTCCGGCGACCCGCATCCGAGGACCGACGATGGGCATCCGGCATGCGGCAACCCGCGGTGGGCAATCGACATTCGGTGGTGGGTGGTTGACATCTAGTGACTTATGACGAGCGGGCAACTGGCGGTAGGCATCCAACATCCCATGGGCGATGGGCAAGTGGCGAGCAATAATGAGAGTGAATGATAAAAAAAGTTTTCATTTCTTATTTTTATTGCAAAAATAGAAAAGTTAAAAATTTTAACTTATGATTTATGCTCCAAATTTATTTTGGAGTAGAAATCTGTTCCAAAAATAGAAAAATAAAATTGCGTTACCAAACAGATTTTCATTCCAAACTTGTTCCAAAGAATAGAAAAATAAAGAAATAAAGAAATTTTGTCATGCGCGCCCTACGTGTTCCAACACCTAAAGTACCCCTATGAAATAGCTAGGATACAAATGGCCCAAAGAAATTTGTCACAAGAAGATATTTTAATGGAAATGAAGATGAGTCTCTCATAAAGCGAAGTATGTGCATGAATCACCAATATTTTAATGAACTAAATTTAAAATTGATGATATCATGCATGATATTAAAGCTACCAAGTTCAATGTCTCAAAATAAAGCATGGGAAGGGGTGTGAAAAATAAAGAGAAATAGGAATTTAGGAAACCAATCTTCATTCTGAACATTGGTAAGTTTGAAAATGTTTTGAATCTACTAAAATCACAAATGAAAGATATAAAAAATTAGGCAAATTTCAATTCAATAAATTTGGATCTTGAATATCATCAAATATGAATATAAGAACATATTTTATAAAAAATATAGCGGCAAGTTTAGTATTGTTGTCCTACACCATTAATGTACATGTCGGACTCTATCAACTTAATTCTAACACCTTAAACTCTTGTCGTTTCGGTCATAGGAATTAATCTTAAATGTTATTATCAAACATGAGAATTTCCGGATGTCACGCCTATATCCATTTATTCTCCGGTTCATAAAAGTAAAATGTACTCCCACAATTTACTTGAGTGTCTAATTGACCCTAATTAATTTGTAACACCTCCAAAAGATAAGTTAATTACATGTTGAATTGAGTACCAAATTGCGATTGGTCAAGCTTGGGAAACTCCGTAGTAAGCACCACACTAGTATTCTATTAACTTTCCCTAGGTAATTGTGTGTGTAGGACACCACTAATTACTGACAACAAATGGTCGAAATTACTATATTTGAATTTTGTGTAAAAGTTTAGGATTATATTGACAAAAATTGAAAAGTTTAAAATTGAATTTGTATTCATGCAATTAGTTTAGAGCTAACTAGGTAATTACTCCATCAAGCGGAGATTAATCATCGGTATTGAAGGCTCAACATTCGGATCTTGAGTTCTGAGCACGCTCAGCTCAAGCAAGGATATTCCTAACCGTGCATCAGAAGATAAAAATTTACGATTCTCGATATGGAACAGGTCACTGAGTTTGGAAGGGATGTGACGATACCTACACATATCACTGGAGAGATGTTTATCCAGATCTAAATAGTAAATATCCCCGCACCTAATTCCGCTCAAGAAGGGCATATTCTGCATTCGGAAGACGTGCTTGTCTTGTTGCGTGCATGTGCTAGTGGGCCTTGGAAAAAAGGCCTCGAAAAGAAGGGACGGTCCGGTAGAAATTACAGGTGATGATGCATGACAAGGGGGGGAAGGGAAAAAGGCGAGCGTATATCCAGTACTCAGATTTTGGGTGGAGTTCGTGGGCGGAAGTGGTCGGAGCATATGCCATGGAAGATGCGACCATCCCCTCCAGAAGCCCCTTTAAATTCCTTCTCCTTTATCAAGATCCTCCAAACCCCGATTCACTTCACAGTCTGGTCACTAGATTGGAAGAGCCATGGCTACGCCGTACTGTGCAGTCCGGCGCAAGTGATCGCGCCATGGCTGTGCCGCCTTCACCATGGCGGTGCCGCCCGGTGGGCGGCGGATGGCGTTAGGGCAGCAGGGGCCGGTCTTCGCTGGGGTTTGTTTCTCTCCCCACCACAGGGCAACCTCAATCCTTTGGCATTCTCGGAGCGGCTCGTGGGTCGTTTATCTTTTATGTTTTACTCCAATAATGGGAGTGGAAGTCGATTCAGCTCCCATCTATGTACTTGGATGTACATTACGAGTTTACGGACTATTTTGGGATAAGGGTTTGCGATGATGTATCGTCTGAGGCCCGATGCAGTATAAACAATGTTGCTTTTGCTTCTGAGATTTGTGTGCCCTTTCTCTTTTTCCTTCCCTTTCTCTTTTTTACTTCCTCAGCTCTTCGACCTTTGATGACGACTTAGGACACACCAGGGTTGATTCGTCCTTCAACTTAACATGTCAAATGCATCCAAGCAAAATCTATTCTCTTAATAACGTGACGATCTCAATTCTTCGACATGTTGTGCTATTAAAAGTGCTCACTTAAATTTTAAAGACCTGAATTATTTATGTTTTCGTTCGAGTCGGCTCTTGTATTACCACCTTTGCACGACGGCTGGTTGCGGAAAGTTATATTTGCCACGTGGCATTGATGAGCTTATTATCCAAAACAAGCCATGTAATCAACGCGTGCTTCTTATGCTAGAGGTATTCAGTGGTGGGATGGCCAAACTTTCGGGAAAAGCGCAAGCCAATTGGTTTATCAAAGAAGAGAGCTCCAAAATTGCGTAGCAAACAATCCAATCTGGGCTTAATGTTTCACGAGGTAATGATGTTCCCTAGCTCGACCCACAAGGGCTTCCTTGAATGGGCCGGCATGTGAGGGCCTAGGGGGCCCAGATCCATGGAAGATATCATTTTTTAGGAAAAAAATTATAAATAAAAACCTAAAATAGAGTCAATTTTGAAAAGATGGTTCAAAGTAAATATTGTTTTAATTGAGAATATGAAGTGACCAATTCGATCTCAAATAAGGATGTATAAATTTAAGTGCTTGTTAGCTAGTGAGCTTAGGTCATTATGTGAGATTGATTTGGCCACCTTAGAGCCTTAATTAGAACAAGATCTACTCCGAGCTCTTATTTTAGACAAACGACTCAGGTTCTTATTTTAAATTTTCCCATTATTTTAATTTCTCGGCAATGCTTTTATTTATAGAGTAGATGGTTCAATTGGTTAAAACAATTCAACCAAGCGCATATATCCCAAAGCTATGCATGGCTTAGGTTTGGCATGACACGCATGAATCGAAGATGTGAGGGGTTCTTGTCTAAAACCCGCTTGATCAACACCAGACTCTTTGTTTCGACCCAAAAAAAAAGAAGAAGAAAACACCACTTAATGAAATAGTCGAGTGCATTGAAGTTTGATTTGGACCAGTATCCATCACTTCGCCTTCTTTTTTAATAGAAGGGGCAGGCCGAGGATTGAAGCCCGACTCACTTGGTCGAAGGTGCTCGGTCGTCTTTCAAAACCATCTAGCAAAGCTAGATCTTGATCGACTTCTGCCGTAGCATTTTTGATAAATGACTCTCGGTTAGTTCAACGGGTATAACATCCGATTCGCCCCTCCTTTGAAGAAGATGGATGCCAACAACGGAGTGAATGCATCCTGCTACTAACTAGGGCGATCCACAACATTCACCACTAAAAAAAATTCCCACACACCATCTATGAAAATCTAAGAGTCCGTTCGTTTCAAAAAAAAAAAAAAAATAACATTTCTAAAAATTGTTTTTCAATGAGTTACCGTCCAATAAAATGAGTTTATTTTATATGTTTGGTTGAAACTTAAAAAATTTCAATTGTTTTTCATGTGGAGAATCTAATTAATTTTCTAGGGGGAAATTACTAAAAATTCTCATTTTAATTATTTTTATTTTTAAATTACCATTATTTTATTTTTTATCTATTTTTTTCCTTTTCATTTTTCCGTCTTCCTCTCCATCACTCTTCTACTTCCTCACCACCATCCCCATTTCCTTTCACTGGTGATGACAACCTTGGTGGAGCTCAAATTAGTCGAGCCTTGAGCCCGATTGGATCAGTTGAACCTCGAGCTCATCAGCTTGCGTCTTGGTCGAATGTCAAGCCATCAGTCACCATGGCATGGAGTCGGTGGGGAAGGAGGAAAAAAAAAATAATAAGAAAACAGAAAAATTAAAAAATTAAAAATAATCTGAATTTTTAATTAAAAACAATTAAAATTTCGAATTTAATAAAAAATGGTTAAAAAGGAATAAATGAAGAAGAACATATTTGGTTTGGGTGAAAAAAACAGGAGGAAGAGAAAATCATTTTCCCTATTTTTGAAGGTTTTTTTTTTTTCCCATGAAGGAAAAATGTCTTCCTTGACATGTTTATTTTCCGTAAACCAACCGTCGAAAAATCCTAAACATTTTTTTGAACAAATTTTTAGTGAAATAAATGTAGTCTAAATCAAGATCAATTTCATAAAACACAAACTTTAGGCATATTCCCAAATTTGGCTTGAATTTTATTTTGCACAAGAAAAAAACACTAACTTTCACTCGTATCTCAAATCTAGCCCCCTTTAACCTTCCATCCGTAGTCACCGTTTGTCATGCGACATGGTATTTCCACATTAACAATAATATCCAATAAAGTAGGATATCAGGGCAAAACTACACTTGGGCTTTCACTTTTTCATTTCGAACGCACGATTTATGAGATTGAGAGAAGTTTTGTCTAGGGTTTCATTTCTTTAGCAAATTCATGCGCAGGAGTCTTCAATCCGTTTAAAGATCATGCGCTCGCTTGCTCGCTCATTCTCTCGTATGGAGATACTCACTCTCACACATGCTTGATCACCTGAAGACATCATTTCCATCTAAAAATTTGGGCTTGAAGGATCTGTTCAAGCCCTCTATGACCCCGGCGATCACTCTTACCCTTGTTAGACCGATCGTTACACCACAGGTCCTATTTCAAGTTCTAGGGTAGGAACCAGACCAATGGACCGGATAGGTTACATTTTTTTATATATAAAAAAAAAAAAATTGTTAAAGAATAGCCTAAAGTAAACCCCAATCTTGGTAAGTCTCTATTCTTCAGGCTTCTCTCTCTCGTCTTACCATGTCGTCCAGCAACGATCGCGAGCGTTGCCGCTTGAGATTCCTCTCTCTCTCGTCTGACGCAAGCTCACACGCCTCTGTGAGCGTGACCCTTACCTATCATCTACCATCTACCATCGCTGTCGTCATTGTCGAAACTCCAGCACAATTCCAGAGCTTCCAGCTCCGGTGCACATCATTCATCCACTCCCCCTTGACCCCGCAACTTGGGCAATTCCTCAACGTAATCTATCAGTTTCTTGTTCTGTAGAATTTTGTTGGCGTTGTTTGCACCGAGTGCGGGTTTTAATGTCTTTTCTTTATTTGATTCAATGCAAGTGATTGACACCTTTCTTGATTATTTTCCTGTAATGCTGCCAAATGCTACAGTGTTAAGCTTTGCAATTGTAGGTATTTGCTTTTTGCATAGCAGAGCTTCTCCAATCTAGATATCTTCTACTTTGTATGGTGTATTGGTTTGGAAAGAGAACGTTATAGTCACTAGTTCCATTGAACTAGACTAAACCAATCGATCTAGTTTCCGATTCCCAGTTTCTAGATGGGACCGAAAATCGTTTGTCCATCTTAATTGAAATAATATACACTCTAAGCTTTTTTTTATAGACAAATGACTTCACGTTCTTATTTAAAAATTTTCCATTTTTTTTTCTATTCTTAGGAATGCTTTTATCTTTAGAGTAGGCAATTTAACTAATTAAAACAATCCAACCAATTGCATATATCCCAAAACTATGTGTGGCTTCGCGTTTGGCAAAACACACATGAATGAAGATGTGGGGGGTTCTCATCTTGAACTTGCTCGATCAACACCAAATTTTTTAAAATTGTCGAGTACATTGTAGCTCAATTTTGACCGGTATCTACCACAACGCCTTCTTTTTTGATAGAAGGGGCTGGGCAAGGATTGAAGCTCAGTTCACTCGGTCAAAGGTGCTTAATCATATTTCAAATCCATCTAACAAAATTAGACATCAATTTGACTCTTACCATGGCGTTTTTCGATAAAGGACAGTCCCAACAAAGGTCAGGACCGTCGGTTCACTCGACTCAACAGGGTGTAACATCAGATTCGACCCTTTTTCGAAGACCACGGGATGTGGATGAGTGCTAAGTGCCAACTAGGGCAATCCTCAGCATTCATTCCCACAAACCACACACGAAAAATCCAAACCACCAGCAATTTCCCCCCTCAAGTGCGAGCAACGTCATGCGCGCCTCTCGAACATCTTCCGGGGAGGAGGGGAGGGCCCCACCGAGCACAACGGTCCGAACGCGAGCCCCACTCCCCCCACGACTCGCGATCTGATCCGCAATTAATCGCCGAGCTTTTTTTCTATATTTTTTCTTTGGCTCAGAATCGCCGGGCTTAAGCGGGAGGATTTCAAATTTTGAAAAGGAATTCCCATATTTAAAAAAAAAAAAAAACCGAGGGTGCGAAACTACCGTTTTGCCCCCCGCGGCAGTCCCTTCATTTTCCGCCTTTACCCTTTTCCTCTTTTTGAAGATCCGCAGTTCCTCCTCCTCCTCTCTCCATTTCCGCTCTCGATTTCTCTCCTCACGCTAAACCCCGCAGGTGCTCCCCGATCGAATCCGATTCGTCTTCTTCGCTTAGCCTCCCCGATTTCCTTGCTCTGATCGCCTTCGATTTTTCCTTTCGTTGTTGTTCTCGCAGCTTCGATTTCTCGCAGGTTGTCGCGCCGGAATTTTCGGTCGGGATTTGTGAGAAGATGGGCCAGATCCAGTACTCCGAGAAGTACTTCGACGACACCTACGAGTACAGGTCGGAGCGATTTTCGCGGCCTTCGCCGTCGTGTGGTTTTTGCTGTCTCCGATTGCTGATGTTTTGTCGTTTCTGTTGGCGTGCGCAGGCATGTGGTTCTCCCTCCTGATGTCGCCAAGCTTCTCCCGAAGAACCGCCTCCTTTCTGAAGTAAGTCGACTGAGTGTTCTTGGTGTGTTTTTTGAAAAAGAAAACAGCAAAAAGTTTCGCTTTTGATCGGGTTTCGCTGTTTTGTCGCTGAAATGGAGGCGAATGGGTGGGATAGGATTTTTGTTGTTTTTTGGGCTTTTCTCCTTTTTTGGTGCTGTTGTTTAGTGACGCGGCTAGGTGGGTTTCCGCTGGAGGAATTTGATGTTCCTTTTTTTTTTCGTTCGTCGTGTTAGATTATTAATTCTTGCAAGCCATTCGAGTGGGTTTGGGGCTAGATGATAATTTGGATAAAGGGACGTGAGACCTCGAGTTGTGATGTTGCTCGCGATAAGAAGATTAAAAGAAGTTGTCGAAATGATCGGGATTGCATCCCGAAACAATATAGGAGTTGAATGGTGAATGTTGCGCTGTTTCGTCTTCTGAGTAATTGATTTCTTGCTATCAGCAGCATCCCCGAACTACAGGAATTGAACGCTAAATCTTGCTTTTGAGACTTTTGTGATCATATTTATCGATTGTGTGCTTGCTTTACTTCTGCATATAACTAATGTGTTTGCCATCCAAGCCATAGTAATGCCCGTTTTAGATATTCTTGTGTTTATAAGTTTTAAAATTGAAAGGAGAGTAGTGAATGCATGGAGGCTTGATTATGTAGAATATACTATGTTTGGACCCAAAGAATGGTTTCAATTAATTGCATTACGGGTTATGAAAAGGCATAAAATTCTAACATAATATGTGATGTTGAAGATATCTAATGTAGATATAATTTAGTCGAGTGTCCTGCATCAGGATCGTAATCTAGTGATTGGTTGAGTGTTCTCTCTCATATCTTTTTCGGTATAGTGGATCTTTGCAATGCTGCTTGTCTAATTTTTTATTAATGGATGGTGCATAAGAATTGTATGTCCTCATTTGAATGATCATGTCTTCTTGTTCACGTCTACCAGAATGAATGGCGTGCCATTGGAGTGCAGCAGAGTCGTGGTTGGGTTCACTATGCAATTCATCGCCCTGAACCACACATAATGCTATTCAGGAGGCCTCTGAATTACCAGCAGCAGCAAGAGAACCAGGCCCAGCAAAACATGCTTGCTAAGTAGACATGTTATATTTCTAATGCTTTGAAACAATATTACAGTATAATTAGGGTTGGAAGCTTTAGTAAATGTTAGGATGTTTTGAAACTCGTCTTTGTAATTGGCAGCAATTCTCCTCTTTGGAGAATCTATCGTGGGACTTTGTTTACTGTTGGTGTCAGTGATCCAATGTTTTCACTGGTCACTCTGGTCCTTTGTTGGAGTAGCACTCGCCTTGCTTGGCTGGTGTAATTGAGAAATGACTGGTGTACATCAAGATGAATACTTAATTCTGATT
This sequence comes from Eucalyptus virginea, assembly GCA_014182375.1. Classification (NCBI taxonomy): domain Eukaryota; kingdom Viridiplantae; phylum Streptophyta; class Magnoliopsida; order Myrtales; family Myrtaceae; genus Eucalyptus; species Eucalyptus virginea. The sequence continues at coordinate 9,883,700 of CM024523.1, read as the reverse complement.
TTGCGTTTTAAGTGGTTCTCACAATTATGCTGTCACATTCAACTGACAAATGCCGCTAGTTGCATGATAGATTTTGGAGGAAATTGCAGGACACCCCTTTTTATTTTGATGAAATCACATCCACCTTCATTCCATTTGCATGTTAGAGATTGTGTGACATGGGGACATTAGTGCAATTCATATGGGGAAGAGTAGGTTTTACATGGGTGTCACATGATCTGATGTATTTTGTCGATGTTCTACCATAGACTCAACTTACAGTAGTGCTCTTCATCAAGAAGATTCATGGGTCCCGCAATCTTGGGGCTTGTTTGTTTATGACAAACGTTTACCATGTCTTCATCGGGAAGCATTTTCATGGAGCTGGGTTAACTAGGGGATAAATTCTTTGGAGCCTCTCTAGTTGTGTTCAGTAGCGGGTGTCATCAACTATGTTGGACACTTGATTGCCGGATTCATGATGATTAGTATGTTTTCTGAGAGCTGAGAATTTAGTTATGGAACTCAGTTGAATTGCAGATGTTTAGGACATTAAGGGAAAACTTTGGTGATTTTGAAAGCGAGCGAAATTTGTACCAAAAATTCATGTAGGGTAACTTCTTAGTACTGTTGACATGTCATCTTCCTGCATGGGAAACTTTGGATTTGTGGCTTTTGATGGTGGTTATTCTTTAAACGGATGAAGTGGGGTTTAATATAGTCCAAGCCTCTGAAGTCTGATGAGAGAATTTTTATTTTCTGAGGATCTCTGGCGTTGTGCCTGGGGCTGACTCCGATGAAACCTAACATGACTATCAATGATTCATTTATTAGTTGACGTGGGAGCTAGCAAAGATCAAATAGATAAGGAGTATGAATTAAGAATTGGAGATTGACCCGCGTGACAGGTAAGTCTGGGTTTCTAGCAGCTATTTTATATCAAGTTTCGCTAGGAATATGGTCCATCTGTACTAGGAACCATAATGTTTACAGATTTTCTTTTTTAGCCAAATGCCTACTCATTGTCTGTTACTAAAGAATTGTCTGGATGACGGTTCTCTGGGAAATAAATCGCGTCGAAAATGCAATTGACCAATAATTGATCTAGACTTTGGCATTATAAATTTTACTTTTTCAGATGGTTCCCTGAGAAGTGCTACTTGCTCTTTGCCTGGATTGTTGGGCTGTTTGAATCGTATAGCTAGTTCTTGGATTGCTCAATAGATGCATTTCATTTTCCCGTACCTGCATGCAACACTCTCCGTCATAAAATCAACCAATTCATGTGAAATCTGATGTCACTCCAGCTCCTGAAACTTTAAGCCATTATGAGTTTAAAGTGCATGCACACCCGACAAATGTGGTGGTATTCTGAAAAGTGTTGGAAGAAAGATTTTCAATGTAAGCCTTTTTGGTTTTTAAATGTAAATTGTCCCTCTGACTCTTACCTCGTTTTGTCCACGATTAGAAGCTAACTGGACAAGTGATAACTGGGTCCATCCAAGCTCAAAAAGCCATATACAGGCTCAACTACTAGCACACTAACAACTTACTGTCGTTCTCCGCACGCGAACACTATTAGGACACGCAGATGTTGCCCTCGACTGGCTTCTTAATTCAAATGCTCCGCGGTGTAGGAGTTCTTTAGGCCAGACGTCGCATTATGTAATATTCCAGCTTAACAACTTCCGCCAAGTAAATGTGATATGAAATCTACCGCTGCGCATGAGACTATGTCGCGATTTGTTGCATTTTTCCACGAGCTTATTGACGAAGTTTCAGTCTATCAGGAAGATCCATACATTCGCATGAACGAGAAGTCAAACGATTCGAGAGATGGAACGAAAGAGGACGGAACGGATGAGAAGTCGTCGAGCTCTTTGAAGAAATGGAGAGACGTGGTAAATGATGAATTTCACACGGAAAGTGGATTTGATGGATTCTTTATGCGAAAAAGAGTCGTCCCATGCGAGCTTTCAACTCATGCGCAAAGATTGACGCCTGAAAATGACCCTCTCTCTTCCCTTTCCCTATGGAGATAAGAGAGAGGTTTTGAAGAAATCTTGATGCTCAACTCGTAAGTTAAGATTATTATTATCAAGAGCGCCAGCGCAGCGACGCCATAGGGTTTGGTTCGTTTCTTGTTTTTTAATATCTTACCAACTTCATCTCGGACGACATCACCTTATTTTGAACGAGTCCTCATCGTCCCCAACCCGACTGCGACTGAGCTTGGTTGCGCTTGAGGGAGGTCGTATGCGGGGATGAACCCGATCTCAACGTTGACTCGAATCCATCTCTCTCCATCCTCTCACGTCTCAGAAAGAACTGGCATCGCCCTCGTTTGTCTGTACGTGCCTATATAGACCGCTTCTGCTCATAAAAGAAGAACGTCCTTAATCCCAAAACCCTTCCTTAGAAGGAACCTGGATCACCGCCCAAATTAGCAAAGTTCCGCACGTAATTCCCAAGTATTTGAGAGAAGAAGAAGCGAGGAAGACATACCATGATGCTCGATCTGGCTTCTTGTAGTTTCGTCAACGCTTCGCAGGGGATGCAGATGATTCAAGGCGATTATAATCAAGCAGGCCATGTCGTGGCGTCTAGTTCGGAAGGGGCGCTGCCGGCTTCCTCAGCAGAAGCCCACTTGAGCTCTCTGCTTTACAACCTCTCTCTTCTCAAGGACAAGGTTCATCAGGTCCGGTCGCTGGTCGCCATCCTGGTCGGGTCCGGTCGAGGCCAGCCTGAGTCAACGCCCTTGGCCTTGGCCAGCATCGGAAGCTTGATTCAAGAGATCATAGGGACTGCAACTTCCATGATGTTCTCTTGCCAACAGATGACCCTTCTCAGTCCCGCGACACCTTCAGGCACTACTACCAATAACGATAACAACAACCATCCTCTCGTTCATGAGCATAGCTCTCTTGATTGGTATAGCGCAAGTAGCTTTGTCAATTACAACGGCAAGAATGAAAGCCAACGTTCGGTGAGTATAGCGAAAAATGGAGGGCCGGGTCAAGAAATGAGAGAATCGCCTCAGGTGGGTCACCAGAAAGATGAGAAGCCACGAGCTCACCACACGCTGAGCGGCAATAGTTATGATATTATCGAACTGAACGCGGAAGATTTGTTGGCGAAGTACACGCACTACTGCCAAATCTGCGGGAAAGGGTTTAAGCGGGACGCGAACCTGCGAATGCACATGAGAGCTCACGGGGACGAGTACAAAACCAGCGCCGCTCTAAGCAACCCCATGAAGAATACCGATAGCAACCGCAGCAAGGCGAACGATGAGCAAGAGCGTTTGAGGCCGAAGAAGTACTCGTGCCCGCAAGAGGGTTGCCGGTGGAACCGGAAGCACCCCAAGTTCCAGCCTCTGAAGTCCATGATCTGCATCAAGAACCACTACAAGAGGAGCCACTGCCCCAAGATGTTCGTGTGCAAGAGGTGCAACCGGAAGCAGTTCTCGGTGCTGTCTGATCTGAGGACGCATGAGAAGCACTGCGGGGACGCCAAGTGGCAGTGCAGCTGCGGGACCACCTTCTCGAGGAAGGACAAGCTCATGGGCCACGTCGCTTTGTTCGTCGGCCACTCGCCGGCCTCATCGGTCAACCTGATGAACCCGGCAGGACTAGTTCAGCAGAAAGTTGCACCCACTATCATGCAGTTACATGGTATTGCTTATGATAGGTAATTTTGCCTCATCTTGACATTGAAAAATCTGGTTTTTTTCCAGGGATATGTAGCGGTTTAATCTTGAAACTTAACTAGTTAGAAAGTTTACTCGAACAAAGGCTGGTTATTTCCGCGCACTGTAACTTTGCCGGTTTCTTGATTATTAGGGGATGAGGGTTGGCTGGTGTAGACATGTAGCGGAGTCATCTGACCTAGGCACACGAGCATCTTCCGTCGGCAAAAGAAGGGCCGGAACTGATGCGGCAAACAGTTCATACGTGCACAAGATCATCGGACACGCAGTGATTGGCGTTACTTCTTCTGCAAGGATAGAATTAACCTGTAGATAGCAGTTTTCTGGTGTTTGGGACCTTAGCGCATGAAATGATGCGCGCAGCATATCCCATGTTATCATCTCTGGAAGTGAGATCGTTGATGTCGCCGACGATCAACCGTTACGTTTTTTTTTTTTTTTTTTTTGGGTAAAGATCAACCGTTATGTTTTTGTCTGTAGTTTGCAAGAAACAATGTAAGATTCCTGTTAGCTGTGCTTGAGGGCATGATGCCTCTGGGATCTCATGTACCATATGAACTTTACTTTAGTTCTCTTTTCTGTCTTTTGGGAAGAGCCAAGGTGCAAGAGTAGAATATCATATGCATGTTGATTTACCAACTTCTTCTCTACCCAATTTGAATTTCCTTCACAGTTCATTCTACAATCATTTAAATGATCAATGTCTTGAAAATGATATGATTTTGTGTGTGCATGACATGTTGCAGTCATCATACGTTTCAAGTCTAAGAACCGTTCGATTAATTTCTCCAATGTTCTTTTCCAAACAAAGTCACCGTTTTCCTTTTCCTCATGTGCATAGGTAAGGCGTGCCCATTTTCCAATTTACAAAAAACAAGTAATTCATTCTTACAGGTTAGGTTGCCAACGTAGATACAATACACATGAACATGAATACGACATTGGAAGTAGATACTCATTCCAATTGACTTTCAATTTTAGTATCTTTCTTTTTTTGTCGAAATTTTTTGAAGCCATTCCATTTTTTATTTCTTAATTTGACCCGAAATATTTTAAAATATCTGAAAATATTGTTAATTAGAATTTTACATAATTTTTTGACTCACCCGCCCGGCAGATCCCTTGACCAGGTTGATCTTTCCAAATCTCTCTTAACACGCCGATTTTCAAATAAACCCGCCACGAGAAAGCACCGCTCCGTCCACGTCAGCGATCCGCGTCTCGCCCGACGAGCCAATCAAATCGCATCCCTTTCCCTCCATAAATACGATTCTCGCTTCTCGGTTCACTCCCATCGCATTCTTCTCCTTCTCTCTCTCTCTCTCTCTTTCGCACAGAATTCGTGCTCTGCAATCTGCGCATCTCGACTCCAATGGCGCCGAAGGCGGAGAAGAAGCCAGCCGAGAAGAAGCCGGCGGAGGACAAGAAGGCCGAGAAGGCGCCGGCGGAGAAGAAGCCGAGGGCCGAGAAGAAGCTGCCCTCGAAGGAGGCCGGCGGCGGCGGCGACAAGAAGAAGAAGCGGGCGAAGCGGAGCGTGGAGACGTACAAGATCTACATCTTCAAGGTGCTGAAGCAGGTCCACCCGGACATCGGCATCTCGAGCAAGGCGATGGGGATCATGAACAGCTTCATCAACGACATCTTCGAGAAGCTGGCCCAGGAGTCGTCGCGGCTGGCGCGGTACAACAAGAAGCCCACCATCACCTCCCGGGAGATCCAGACGGCCGTCCGCCTCGTGCTGCCCGGGGAGCTCGCCAAGCATGCCGTGTCGGAGGGCACCAAGGCGGTCACCAAGTTTACTAGCTCTTAGGGGGCTCTCTCCTCTGTCGATCTTGGCGGGGCGGTTCTTAAATGTAGCGCTCGGTTCTTGACTTCTTGTGTAAAAAAAGGCTTGGCGGGCATTGCGGAATGGGGGAAGCCCCGGTGGGAAATTTGCGTTTTTTGGTCACTTTTTGGGGAGATGAGAAAAATGGCTGCTCGATCTTGGCTTGTGTAGAGAACATGTTAATGACGCAGTTTGTGAAATACCATCAACCATGGCTTCCTTAATATATTGGCATTGATCCAAGTTCAATTGTGATAAATGACTCTACATCAAATTGTGAAAAGTGGGTTCTTGATTTGGGTTCTAAAAATTCAAAAGTCGTGAATCAATTTTAATGAAAGATGATTATAGATTCTCGATTCAGAACTTTTGTACTTTTGAATAGTCATGACATACTGACCAAAAAAAAATAAAATAGTCATGACATGACTCAAGGTTCTATATTTGTTGTCGACTTGTCTAATATACATGTCCATGGGAAAAATTGGAAAAATTCGAGCGGTGTCGATAAATTTTGTTCGAGCAAAGTTGAGATTGGGAATCAGAAAAAAATTCCCATTTTATTTTATCCATCGACTTGGTTTATTTCTATCCAAAATCTTATTTTGCTTTGAAAAGGAAAATCTTATATGACCAGCGAGAGAGATCATGGGCTAAGCTCTTCGTGGGCCCAAATCTCCTTTTTGGGCCGAAGGCAAAATTCAGGCCCAAAGAGCTCGAAGCGCGGACCGCGATTGATAGTCGTCGTCGTCGTCGAAGTCGACGCAGCTCGCTCGTTCCGTCTTCTTCTCCGAGCCCGATGAGGTTCTCGGCTCTCGACCGCTAGGGCCACCTCCGATGGCCACGCGCCACGCGCATCCGGTTCGGGTCCTGACCCGCCCCCTCTCGCCCCGCCGCCGCTTCCCCCTCGGATCCTGCCCCTCCCCCTCCCCCTACTCCGCCTCCGCCGCCGCCCTCCTCCTCCTCGCCGCCCGCCCCTCGCCGGAGCGTCGTGGTGGTCGGTCTCATCGCCCGGAGCGCCGACTTCGCCGCGCAGCTCCTCAACAGCGTCCTCGATCTCCACGCCTTCGGGTCGGGCGGCGCCGACCGGGTGCTCCGCGTCGGCGGCGACGCGGCGGAGGAATGGTTCAGGTGCCGGAGGGTCAGCTATTACCACGACGAGGAGAGGGGCGTCCTCTACTTGCAGTTCTGCTCGACGAGCTGCCCCGCGGCAAGCCCGCCCTCCGAGGTCGCGCCGGGGTTCGATTCGTTCGTGGAGGAGCGCGAGTTCGGGGACCTTCAGGGATTGCTTTTCATGTTCTCCGTGAGTTCTGTTCTGCTTCGATTTCAGTATGGATTTCAGTTCAGTGAGTTGTTCAGTTCACGAGCTGGGGGCGAGGGTTCTAGAGCTCAATTTTCGCCGGAAAAAGGAGTAGGACTAGAAGCTAGTTGATATGGCAACACTTAAGTGTCTAAAATCATCGATGTGACCTTCTAACTGATGCTAGATTTCAGTCATTCGGTCAAGTCTTGATTGCTATGAAATCATATGCCTAATGTCAGTTCGGTGTGCTAACATTGGAATTGCATTTTAAGGATCCTTTGCATTCCTTCTCTTGCGTCCGGGCAATGTCCTGCGAAGACAGGAAGTTTATCAAATCATGGTGATTATGATGAATATACATTGTCACTGCTGGAGCTTGTTGGTCACTCGGGTAGCATTCCTGTGTGTTAGTCAGATGTTGAATGATAAACGCATTGAGAAGTTGAACAGTTGAAATAGGTTCATTGACTTTGGGCCTCCCTGTAGAAACCTCCTTAAAGAATTTTGTCGATGAAATTGTACTTACTTCTCTTCGAGAGGAGGGCGGTGTTATGCATCCATTTTTTGATGTCTTTGAAGAATTGTCCTCCTAAAACCATTTTCGAGGACGAAATAAAACTGATCTTTTTGGTTATTTTGTTGTGCAAGAATACTTTTGGAAGATCATTTGAATGAAGAGATACATTTGCTTTTCTAAATAGTTTAGAATGAGAGGTAGAATCCATAGTCTGTGTTTGTGCAATTTGTTTTCACGTACCAGAGAAAGTATAAGTGAAATTGTCGCTTTGAATTATAGAAAGCAGACTGGTTTCTGAGATAAATTTCTGGAAATAAGTAATTTGGAAACATTTTGATAATGACAAGTTCACACTATAAATATTGAAAGCAGTATTGGAACATTGGCAAACAAGTACAGCATTAATTAACATGTTGCAAGTCCGTATGCATGTGAGCATTCTTTCTCAATCAGCATCATTGAGTTGGAAATACCATCATTTGATAGTACTTTGGGGTTGGGGTTGAACTTTTATTGTTGAAAGATCATCGTTGGAGCGTGTTGCATGGTCAATTGTTTCTGGATCTTTATGTTGCATCTTGTTGATGTGCTCTCAAATTCCTGAGAAAGTAATGTTGGAGGTAAAATTCAAGCTTTAATATGATTCAAGACTCTAGTTTGCATTTCCTTGTGGACTATGGTTTGGTTAACCTGACAAATGAGGTACTTGAATGTGAAATACTGAAGTTGGCACTTGATACTGTTTCCTGAAATTTGCAGATCTATTTTTATCCGTGCAACATCTGTTTGAATTTCATTCGCGCCTCTCTTAATATGACAAATGACACCACGTATTGCAGGTTTGCCATATAATCATACATCTTAAAGAAGGGTCGCATTTTGATACCCAAACTTTGAAAAACTTTCGCATACTTCAGGCAGCTAAGCAGGCTTTAGCGCCATTTGTGAGGTCCAAAACTATGCCGACGCTGCCATCAAGACCTCAATCTTCCTCACCTTCACGACATACCTCATCTTCAGCATCTATTCACAATGATTCCCCAGGTAGAAGTCGTAATATGAATCGTAATGCATCTGCTATATCACTTATGTCCGGTTTAGGTTCATCCACATCTTTGTTTCCCGGACAGTGTACTCCTGTCATACTCTTCGTCTTTGTTGATGATTACTTGGAGGTGGCACATGCAAGCTCTCATGTGGAGGAGGCTTCAGAAACCTCCTCAGTTAATGTCAGTGCTAATTTAAGCAGTTCCTCTAGATCAGCCTTGCCTACAAAAGCTCCTGGTTCTGTAGTTGTGCTAGCACGCCCTATTAGTAAGTCTGAAGGTGGTTTCAAGAAGAGGCGACAGTCATCTCTCGAGGCACAGATTCGCTTTCTCATTAAAAAATGCCGAACACTCTCGGGATCCGAAACTAGTCATGCTGGGTCAAGAGGGGGTGCCTCAAGTTCTGCACCATTATTTCTGCTTGATGCTTCAAGACCTGTTGTTCTGCTTGATAGAACAACAATTCGGAGAGGCGAATCTCTTGAATTTGCAACGGACCTTGTGGAAGATGTTTTGAAAGGAAAAGCAACTTCAGATTCTCTCTTGCTTGAAAGCCACGGTCAGAGTAACAACAAGGAGGATATAATATCCATAAAGGAATTCATTCATCGGCAATCTGATGTCTTGAGGGGTAGAGGGGGACCAGTGGCAAACACCAATGGTGGCTCAGCTGCTGGTGTTGGCATGGTTGCTGTTGCTGCAGCTGCCGCAGCTGCTTCAGCTGCATCTGGCAAAGCAGTTACAGCTCCTGAACTTCCAAGTCTGGAATCCTGGCTTTCTTCCAGTGAGATTGTCCTGCATGGGATCCTTATGGGAAAACGTGGATGTATAGATGAAATTGAAGTTAACAAGAGAAAGCCTAGGCAGCGAAGTATCAACTCCCCTCAGGTTGAAGGCATTGCATTGAAAGGTGCAGAGCCCATAGATGTTGCAGTGTCTTGGTTGGAGAGAGGAAAAGGTCTCAACATGAAATTTTCAACTTCATGGTGCCAGAAAGCCCTTCCGTCTGCCAGAGAGATCTATTTGAAGGACTTGCCTGCTTGTTATTCAACTTCTCAGCATGAAACTCATTTGGCAAAGGCTTTGCATGCTTTTCGCTCAATGGTAAAAGGACCTGCAGTGCAACATTTTTTGAAGATGTTAAAAGATGAATGTGTATCCATCTGGACATCTGGAAGGCAACTGTGTGATGCCGTGAGTTTGACCGGAAAACAATGTGTTCATCAAAGACACAGGGTTGAGGAAGTTGATTCCCTTTCGGCAGATGCCAAGCCACATTCAAGTGGATATGTTTTCCTCCATGCATGTCCCTGTGGCCGTTCACGGCAATTACGAGCTGACCCTTTTGACTTCAAATCTGCCAACGATGTCAACTGCTCTTCAGATTGTGAAAAGCTACTCCCTGCACTTCAGTTACCCGAAATAAGCAACAAAGAACCTATTAATGCATCCTCGTGGCGTTTGTTACGTCTTGGGAATTCAAAGTACTATGATCCTTCCAAAGGTTTACTGCAGAGTGGCTTCTATCCCACTGAAAAATATCTTCTGAAATGGACGATTTACCTGGAAAAGCAGAAGAAGATGGATGATTTACCACCAAAGACAATTCAACTAGATGAAACAGTTAGGGCAGACACAGACCTGGTATCTGATTTTAATGCATCTACAGACATGAAGAGGAACTTTAATATGAAATCATATTCGGGACATGTGCAGCATGGCATTGACAATTCGGGGAAGACTGATGATATCTTTTCTGACAGCAAAACAATTAGCTTTGGGAGAGGTTTTCCCAATTTTATGATCAAAAGACCTTTTTCCGAGGTAGTTGCTGGATCTACAGCTGCTGATTCGGCTTTTCCTCCTCTCCAGCAGAGGAAACAGCCTCCATTAGTTACAGAAAAGGTGATTAAGCAAACCAATACAGCAGGCAGTGCTCCAGAACAGATACATACATATGTTGATAAGAAAGCATCAAACAGGTTTCAGGGTATTTCTGATCAAATTGATTCAAATAGGATTGGTTCTGATAATTTTCACGTGGGTAACCCTTTTGTACGGATAGGTAGTAATGTTATACCCGTAAACACGAGTGCTGGTGAAATGATCTCATCAAAAGCATCCTTGAAGAATGTCCCAGCTTATTTTGGGTTTGAGTATGAGTGTCCGCATGGACATCGTTTTCTGCTGAATCGAAAGTATCTTGATGAACTTGGGTCATTGTATTCACCACAAAACGATTCTGACTTTTCTCCATCGGATGTGACTTCTGATTCTAGTCAATTGGATGAGAATGGTGGTCATAATAAAGTTCAGTTGGGCTCAGATGGGATAGCATCCACCAGAAAGAAGGTAAGAAATATGAACAAATCAAAAGAGACCCTGGCCAATGGTAATTTAGTGCATAATCAGTCAACAAACTTACCTGGTAAAAGAAAAGAACATTATCAGACAACAAGCAGGTTGTCAAGAGCTCCTGAGTTTGTGGAAGACTTGGAAAAACGTCTTCACTCCGTCAGCCTCGATGATGGTGGCTGTGCATCCTCTCTCTTGAACAGGAAATTACCTATATATATGAACTGTCCACACTGCAAGTTCTTGAAGAAGAAGGATACATCAAATGTTCAATTTGCTAGCACTGTATCACAGCTCCAAAGGATTTTTCTGGTATCTGCCTTTCACTCTTGTACTTACCCAGCCTGTCTTATCTAGTTCACTGGAAATCAGTGTTGCAGCTTATTCTCATGAATTTTAGGCATTCTATTTGATTTCTTTGGGGCTGGTGAATTTCCTTGTTGCAAAAAGCTATTTTGTGAAAGTATAAATTCCTTCCCTCTTCGTTTTATGAGCAAGGCCCACAGTAAATTCAAGATTGAAGTGGAAATGAAATTATCTAACAAATGCAAGAAATTGTGAGAAGATTTTTACAATGCATGTTTTTTGGAGACACCAATTGTTATTATGCATTTCTGTTGACAACAGAACTGAAAACTTTAAGGGCATCTCTGCATATTCAAAATTACGGAATGATGACACCAATGGTCCTTGAGCTTAGGCTCAATGTGCAATCTCATTCCTAAACTTTTAATTTGTTCGATATGATCCATGAACTTTAACCCAATGCGTAATGCCATTCCCGAACTTTTAATTTGTTTAATGTGGTCTCTGAACTTTTGGTACACGTTCAATTTAGTCCATAGACTATATAAAGATATCCATTGTTATCCTTCCATTGATGAAGATATCTATTGTTATCCTTACATTGATTCAAGCTCAAAGACAACATTGAACATTTTTATGTGATTTAGGGAGTCGATTACACAAGTACCAAAAGTTCAGGGGCGTCATTGAAAAATTAATGTAGGGACGACATTGCACATTACGCTAAAGTTTAGGAACTATATTGAACAAATCAAATGTTTAGGGACGACATTGCATATGGGTCCAAAGTTCAAAGATCATTTGTGCCATTTTCCCTTCAATACTATTGTGCTTCAATCCCTGACTTTCTGCAGACTAACATGTGAACTTTCTTCTAGGTTACTCCTCCTTTTCCAGTCATATTAGCCATTGATCCAGTTGTACAATTTGAGGTATGTCTTGCCTTTTTTTTTAGGTTCCTGCATTATCTTTGAATATCTTCACATGAACAACTAGCATAAGTAAGATTAATACAAAAAATTCCCTGCACTTTTCAGGCATCTTGTCTACCTCTATCCATTCCTGATTGTGGACAGAAATTGCAATTCAACCTTGGATGTCAAGTGATTTTACCAACGGAGAGCTTTCTCGTGCTTAGGCTTCCTTTTATCTATGGCATACAACTTGAGGACCAGTCGTTGCATCCTCTTAAGCCCTTTGAACATCAGCCTGAGAAAACTGCCTGGATAAAAGAATGCACGACTTTGATGATTGTGTCCAAGGAACGCGGCCCTTCTGAAGGGGATTCTACACTAGATTGAATTAACCGATACTCTATAATGGCTGCTAAAGTGGTTCTCTTCTTGAAATCGACAGAGGCAACTTGTGCTGAGAGCTGCACCTAGGGTCAGTAATCTTGCCTTTTATTGTACTGCCTTGTATTTAGAAGTTTATTGCAATTGGCCCTTGTTTTTGTTTTTCTTAAAAGTAATTTTTAGTGCTTGTTTATGTAGCTTCTCGTAGATCTTTTAGAGCTAATGTGTGGCTAAGAAAGTAGGCAGTGGGATTGTCTTTTCCGCCATAATGAACTGGGAAATGTGATCCTATACAATGTCCTCTAGGTTCTACTGCCTGCACCCGATCAGTACTATGGTTTCTGACTGTCAAAGACTTCCAATAGTACAATATGACTTCCCCGAGCATTGGGTCTTCCTTTTGATTCATCCTTATATCTATTTGTATGGGAGTATGACTTCACTGTTTGGTATGTATGGTGAGGAAATCATGTTAAGAGCGAATGAAGGAGAAAGTTCTCCTCTGAGTTGCCCCTTTTTCTCAAGTATTACACTTATGTTAGGCATGGCAATCTTATTCAATAACAGAGAAATCTGCATGAAAATTTTGTTTAGTTCTCAACACTGATATATATTAGTAGGGAGATGACGTCTTACAGCTTTCATTTTTAACAGCGTGATTCAATTGTACCTGGTAAAGACTGCCTAATTGATTTTTGCAATGTCTGATGAGATGGTAACATTTGAGAATGCACACAGAGTTGCCAGGTAAATTCCTTTTGCACTTTTAATATGTTGTTGCTCCCTTTCTAGTGGTGTGACTGGGTGCCTGCTATACATGCTATACAGGCTATATGGGTCCCTGGACCTCTCTGTGGTGTGTGCATCGGAAGGGTAAATCAGAAGGAAGCTAAGCTGCATCAAGATGGTATGTTCTGGAGGTCCTCACTTGAGTACGTTATTCTAGTAGTGCATGTAGGTGAGACTGGTGGAATCAATCCCTTTCAGGCTGTTGTAACAGGAGTTGTTCCGTTCTGGTTCCTAATTCTGATTACTAATTCTAAAGTAGTGTGTAGGCACACTAAAATAGAAACTAAAAGTCTGGGCACTTGATTCTGCAAAGTTTCTTCCACTAATACCAAAGGAGAAGAGAATTAATTAATCTGAGTGTACAATCCCATGGTACCTGCTTCCAAACCTCCTATCACAGTGATCCAACTCTATTACCATCGAGTCTTCAAGCACTATATTGAATGTATCCCTCTCATTCCACCAAATTCTCAATAATAAAGTGGCAGCTTCCAATGGCCATCATCCAAATGCTGCACTGTCCTACAGACAACTGAATGAGCCGAAGTGTGCCCCATTCGATCTTCTGAAAATCCAGTTCTTGACCCAAAACTCCAAAGGAGAGATGTTTCGTATTTTTGTTGAAGCAGCATCCCACTTTTAAGTCCTCATCGTATTGACGAGGGTGCCACTGTGCCTCCATGCTCCAGTGATGGGCCACGGCCACCTGAATTGTCTGAACACCCAATATACTCCTTTTGACCAAACGTTTTGTATGCCTCGGAATTTATCCCTAGAAGTTCATAGAGTATCATCTCAACGTGATTAAGATGGGATCTCCACCTTATCTCTTTCTTGTTGGGTTGACAACAACATTATGGGTTGTGCCCTCCCATTCTGAGCCCCCTGCTGCGGAAAAAGCTAAATCCTTGCCATTTGTCTGGTTTTATCCATGTTCTTGGCATGATCATGTTTGAATGGGTTGGAAGGTAATTTCGTGTTAAATAGCATTTAGTCATTCTTCCTTTCTGTGCACCCAACCGTGCACAAGGCTCTCTCTCTCTCTCTCTCTCTCTCTCTCTCTCTCTCATTGTTCCTTTGATCATTGCAGTTATCTCCATAACTTAAGCTTCCCAAGAAATCGGCACCAGCACAGATACTCCGATCCCACTAAGTGGAAGACCGAGTAAAGCCACCACAGAGCTGTACAGGAGTTGTATCAAGCTAGAAGAGTACATTTTGGAATCGCTACTCCTTTTCTTTCCTCCGTTTACAAGATGTGATGTTGCATACTAAGTGCTATAAATGTTTAGCTGCTGTGACACTTAAGTAAAACTTGAATGCAGAATCACGGGAACACTCGTTACTTTCGTCTGCAGATTTTAGATGATGAGTTCATTCCTTCGTTGATCAATCACCTGACTGGTACCATGGAGGTCATTATCTCCTTCGATTTGAAAAAGAAGGGTAGATGAGATATAGTTTTCTTAATATGTCTAGAATGACTCATAACTGTTCCATGAGAAACTACGAAAATGCTTAGAATGTTACTTGTTAATCGATTGAATCAGGAAGGCTAGTTTGCTGACAATTAAGTTTAAGTACAATTTTTTTTCCCCTTTTCAATCAAAATTCAGAAGTATTATTGGAAATTTGAAAATTAAATTGTGAAAGTTTCGCGTCTCGAGATTTAATTTAAGTAAAAAATGAGCAAAAAAATAGTCTATTCGGACACGCCATTTTCACCTAAAGAAATCCAAGAAAAGGAGTTCCTCACTTTGGATAAGATAAGGGTATGGCCATGAGGAGAAAGAGGAGTCCAGCCATCGAGAAGTCTGTTCGTTTCCTCGTTTTCCGTAGACTGGTTACGGAAAACTGTCAGCCATCAATCGAACTCATCCCCCACCAAAAAAGAAGCCTTTCCCCCAAAAAGTGTACTTTCTATGCTTTGCTCTTCTTATCCTTAGCGGTCCTCCTTCACTTTCCATTAGGACCACTCCTTATCCTCCCTAACATCCCATGATTATTCCACGTTAACGGGTATATCTGAAGACACAAAAAAAAAATGATCGTCAAATTCAAAAAATAAAATGAAATTTACTCAATCAATCTCTTGATAGTTATATTTCAATGACATCTTTTTTCAATAACTAAGATGGGATAATTTATTATTTCATTTCCAGAAGTTTCGATAATGTCTTTGAACTTTCTAAATACATTATCACCGAGAGGGTTTTGTCATTATTGTACCTAAAGTGAAATCCAGACTTAGGAAAATGGCTAAAAGCACGTGGGATTTAACTCGAGTTGGAAACATGGATGCAAAGGTTGGAGAGTTCGAATTTCAGCATCACCATCGTGCGTGTCACTTGCCACCTAGGACGAGTCGCGACACGAACGGTCAATGACATCCAATGAGGATGAGGACAGGATGGAAGGGCGATGGTGGGGGAGTGGGTCCCAGTCCTTGTCAGCATATAGTCAGATCCTATCCACTCCGCTCTCTTTTTCTCTTTCGCTTTTTTTCTCTCTCCCTCTCTCCTTTTTTTTTTTTTTTTTCTATTTCTCTTTTCCTCTTTTGTTATGGCGCACCAAAAATATCTTCCTTTTTTTTTTTTTCTTTTCCTCTTTTCCTCTTTTTGTTATGGGCGCACCGAAAATATCTTCCTTTACTTCGTCGCTTGGGGGGATCCTTGGAACCTTCAAAAGGGACAATGGTCCAACCGCCGCCACGTGTTCCCCCGGCGACCAACTTGAACACCACGCGCCGTGACTTTTTAAAATTAATTGATTTATATCATTTTAAAAAATAAATGAAAAAAAGTTTCGATCACCCTCGATAATATTTACACATAAATTGTCGTTGCCCCTCTTTACAATTCAATCTCCATTGCCATTGATGCTTGTGGCATGATAAGCACATATTTACATTTGAAATTTCAATTTAGTAATATCATTTGTATAGGTAAGGGAAATCGAATTTGGATAGTGCATTACATCTCATTTGAAGTGACTTGCCTTATCCCTTTTGATGATGACAAGGAAATAGATTCCTTTGTAGCTTGCACAGCTCTCTTATCTAGAAATATTTTATTCCTTCAACGATCAAAATAGGGGGCAAATTTGTTCCTTGCGAAATGAGCAGTGGTATTGGCGAGACCAAACATCATTGGAGAGAAAAGGATACTAAAAGTCAATAGCCGACGTGACGACCATGTGGCCTTAGCTAGCCTCCTTTGAAAAAATAGATTGTTTTGACCAAATTTACATGAAATTACTGGATAGAAAAACATCGTAAGAGGAAAAAAAAAAGGTAATGAAAGAACAAACAAAATGACAAGGAGCAAAATAATCGAAATTAAAATGGAGGGAGAAAAATAAAAATTACAAAATAAAAAAAAAAAGGGGGGAGAGAGAGAAAGGATAAAAAAGCAAAGGGTTTGGTCCTTTTCTAATAAGAAAATAATGAAGGACAAAATCGAAAATTTGAAGAATTGGCAATGGTAGTTTTGGAAGAAAAAATGAGTTTCAGTATTCTCAATACCGGTTTTCACTTGAAATCTCATTGAAATGATTTGCCAAACGGTTCGACATTTTCTCAAAAGACTTTGAAGGCCGAAAGCTTATTAAAAATCTAAACCAAATACACCTAAGAAATGAATAATTTTTAAAATAATTTTTAAAACTAATTGATTTGCATTACTTTAAAAAAATGAACGAACCAAAATATTTCATCATTCGCAAAAATATTTAAATATAAATTATTACCACCCGCTTTTGGTGAAATTATTTTTACAATTCAATCTCCTTTGCCTTTGCTACTTGTGGGGTGATAAACACAAATTCACACATGGAATTTCAATTTAGTGATATCATTTATATAGGTAAGGCAAATCGAATCTAGATAGTGCATTATATCCCAATTGAAGTGACTTGCTCTATCCCTTTGGACATCGACAGGAAATATATTCTTTTGCAACTTGTACAACTCTCATATCTAAAAATAGTTTGTTCCTTCAATGATAAAAAAATCCCCGGGGGGGGGGGGGGGATTGTTCCTCACAAAACAAGCCGTGGTATTGGGCGAGACCAACATCGCGGGGGAGAAAAATATGACAAAACTTAATAGTCAGCGTAACGACTAAGCGGCCTTGGCCGGTCCCCTTTGAAAAAAGGATGTTGTTTTAACCTAATTTACGTGAAACTACTGGATAGAAAAACAACATAAGAGGGAAAAAAATAGAGGGTCAAATGTCTCCATGGAGTCCATATAAGAACAAACAAAATCATAAGTAGCAAAATAATAGAAATCAAAATGGAGGTAGAAAATATTTAAAAAAAAAAAAAAAAAAACAAAGAAAGGGAGGAAGAGAGGAAAAAGGATAAGGGCGAAGTCAAGACTGTGCAGCGCACGCTCGCGCGTCGGCGCGTGGAGATTCACGATCCCCTCCATCCGACCCCGACAACGAAGCACCCGCCGTCTCGAAAATGCCCTCGACGGTTATCCGTTAACCCCACCGGGAAAAAGCCCCCTTACCACAGCGACGTGACCCTTATCGTCAAATCACGTGATCTGTCCTCTCTCTCTCTCTCTCTCTCTCTCTCTTCCCGCCATCCGGTCGGAACCAATGGGCTCTATAAAAACCGCCGGCTGCGCACAGCGAAAGGCAAGTCGCAAAAGCCAATCCACTTTTCGCTTCGGCCATAAATTCCAACAGGCTTCAGCTCCGATCGTTCAAGGCGCGATCTTTATCAGGTGGGTTCGTCTTGATTTCGGGTAACAGTTGTTTAAATTCCGACGAGGGATCGTCTATGTTTTCCTATCTAAGCAAGTCTCGCGCGATTGATTGTCGGGGCAGGAATTCGAGGTGTCCCCGCGTCAGCCTTCCCTTTCGTCTTGGTACGAGAAATGGCTGGAGCTGCGCGTATAAATTCGTCCTCCTCTTTCGCTCGTTTCGCAGTCGACCACCCTCGTTTGATTGTTTCTTTGCTGGGTCTGTGCGTGTCTGTTGCGGGATTTCGGTCGTTAGTCGCAGCTGGGTCTCTCTCTTTCTGACTGACTTCTTCGTCGTCGTCGTCTTTCATCTGCCATTTTTCTTTTGGTGGGTCTGCTTCTGATCGTCTGCTGCGGATATGGTTGCGGCTTAATGCAGATTGAGGGGGTGTGAATATCAAGATTTGACAGAGAATGGAGGGCGGAAGAGCGGTGGATCTGGGATCTGGGGATCTCGGGTTGGTACCATAGTTTGTTCGCGAATTTTTGTATTAGTTGTGAAAAGAAGTTTTTTTTCATTGGCATTTTTGTGTTTCTTTTTTTGCTGGTTAGGTGTGCACATTATAAGAGAAGATGCAAGATAAGAGCACCATGTTGTGACGAGGTCTTTGATTGCAGGCACTGTCACAATGAAGCGAAGGTATAGAAATGCAGAGAAATTAATCAATGCTTTTGTCCATGGTTCATTATTGTACGGATAGTTGATTATTGATGCCCTCAAATCTTTGGTATCGTGCAGAATTCACTCGAAACTGCGCCACTAAAACGGCATGATGTTCCGCGACACAAAGTGAAACAGGTATGCATGATTTTCCAGCTTACATTCTTGGTGAATAGGTTTATTTGTTTTGCCCTTGTTTCTCCTAGGGGATCTGGGTTTTGGTAAGGCATGGATGGATTTTCCTGTTTACATTTTCAGTTACTGCGAATGAAATGAGAGCAGGATAGTTTGACAGCAGTTAAGACAGCCAATCGTTTTGGTTTCGATTGAGATTGACTGACAATAATGTTGTTTACCTGCTGAGTCATATGCTGAGGCACAATCTCCCTCTCTTATTTTTAGATCAAATATACAATCATGAAATGATTCTGCTTCATTGATGGTTTATTTCCAATTACTTTATGATTGTCTACTTGTTCTGCTTTTTTATGGTGCTTTTATCTCATTGGCCTTTCAGGTCATCTGTTCTTTGTGCGGCACCGAACAAGAAGTAAGCTGTGAATTTTAAAAACTGAAAGATATGTAATTGAAAAGCAGCGTATGATGGTACTTACCTAAATGTTCAATACGCCAGGTTCAACAAAACTGCCAGAATTGTGGGGTTTGCATGGGCAAGTATTTCTGCGCCAAGTGCAAGTTCTTTGATGATGATGTAATTATTGTTCTCTCGATTTTTCCTTCAGTTCTTTCCCAGTCTCTGCCCCATGATTGCATCAGCTGACCTTACGGTTGCTCCACATTCTCAGGTTTCGAAGAATCAATACCATTGTGACGAATGCGGTATCTGCAGGTAAATCAACTAGCCAATGTTGCTAATAGTTGAATTTCGGGGGTGTCTCGAGTAGTTCTGCGACGTTCTCATTCTGTCATCATTTGTTTCATAAGCAACTATTTTTTGTTAATTTTCACCAAATGCACACTTATATATCATATATTTTGTCATTATATTTAATCCTCAATCCGTCTGTTGCTTCTACAGAACTGGAGGCAAGGAGAATTACTTCCACTGTAAGAAATGTGGTGAGTGTGGCTTCTAGGAAAACCATGTTTTTGGTTTTTCCCCTTTTGCTTTTGTAGCACTCTCCAGATTCTAGTTTGATTGTAAAAGACTTACCTCTGATATGCTTAGAACATTTGTTATAGGATGTTGCTATTCGAAGTTAATGAGGGATGCCCATTGCTGCGTCGAAAGGGCAATGCATCACAATTGCCCTGTCTGCTTCGAGGTAAGATACAGAGCCAAAATTCTGCATTGATATTGTCAATTAAATTTGGAATTGCTAAATTTTCTAAATTAATCTGCAGTACCTGTTCGACACAATGAAAGATATAACTGTCCTACCGTGTGGACACACCATACATTTGGAATGCGTCAAAGAGATGGAGCATCACTGCAGGTAAGTACCATATGTCTCGCTCACTCACTATGCCTTGCAGTCGACCAAATATTAGTTTCCCTCGAGATTTACATTGAAATCATTCTCGGACTTTGCAGGTACTCATGCCCTGTTTGCTCAAAGTCAATCTGTGATATGTCTAGTTTGTGGAGGAGACTCGATCAAGAGGTACTAATTTGAACAGAATCTCTATTTTTTTCTTTTTGTTTCTTTCAATAGATTTTGCTTGCACCAAACGGATCCGTGCTGTGTCAGCTGAAATCGCTTGTTGATTCTTGAATATCATCACAGATTGCAAAAACTCCGATGCCTGAAGCATACCAAAACAAGATGGTGAGAATTTACTCTATATAGTCAAGAGCATTCGTTCAAAGTCATGAAGCCCTCGTTCAAAGTTTCTAAATTGAACTCATTGTGCTTGATAGGTTTGGATACTCTGCAATGATTGCGGAACACAATGCCAAGTCCAGTTTCACATTGTGGCACACAAATGCACAAGTTGCGAGTCCTATAATACACGACAGATGCAAGGCGGTCCTCCAGCCTCATGTTCATCCGGCACACCCGAGGTCGTGAGATGACTGCTACAGTCAATAGTTTTACACAGAGCAGCGCATCCTCTTTAATTAGAGTCGGGGCATGAGCGATAGATAAGGGTCTTTGAGACACCTAGTATGGTTATGTTATCTTGTAAAAGCTTTCCCTAAAAGGGAATTCATTTTTTTGTGGCATTATCCTGTAGTTTTATTGTTCTTGCCGTACGAGAAATTCTGATCATTTATATCAGATATGTTTCTTGATCCATCGCATTTGCCCTTTCTTACTCATGCAAGCGGATTAGGCAACCGGGCCAGAGTTAAGAACCTGTCCGAAAACGAGGCTAAGCAAATTTGTTCTCTCTTAACCATTGTATTCAAGCAACGGTCTTCTTGCCCAGGCATATGTTAAGCGTACAAGTCATTCGAAAACTTTGCACGATGTACGCTAACGCTATCTCTACCTAAGAATTTATTTATTTTTGGTCAGACTGCCTAAGAGATTGAGTTGAACAAAATCAAGGGAAAATGAAAGTTAGGCTGTGCGGGAGAAGTTCTTGTAATCAGCTTTAGAGTTCTCTTTTTTCAGAATTTTCACTGTTAGAGAGACTCATTCTGATGTTAAAAAATTCTAGGGGGAACACGAAAGAACTGCCAAAAAGTCTCGGGACAAACATTACTCCACTGCCCCTCAAAATTTGAAATTTAGTTTTCTACTATTAAAATAGATAAATAACCGCACGCGCATGTATATGTGTGTGTGTTTGTATGTATATTGATTCATGAGTATCCGAACCACATCACAGAAAAACAAGAGGTAAAACAGACCCTGCAGTTTATGAAGTCGAGATCTAGGGGAGCGTACTCACGGTTTCAACGCATTAATATATTCCAAACTAAAGGAAAAGTAAACCGTCCCTGACAAAAATGGCCTCGAACGTGGGATTTGTCGCTGTCCAAAGCGCCTTTGGGGTCAATTAGATGCAGCGTGTCAATTTATGACAAACGGCCCCCGCACACTGGTCTCTTAAACCGAACATCATTTAAAAGTCCGCATAAAGAAATCGATTGAGGCCTGGTCTCTTCTCAAAGCTTCTGTCTCTCTCACAGTTAGTGCAGCACCGTCGTCATTCGAGAGTTTCTGAAAAGTTGAGTTTAGTAAAAGCTCTCGTGCATCGTGCTTTTTAGATTTTTTTTAGGTCAATCTGGCCAATATTTATTACCAGTGGGACATCCTGATTTAACTATAATTTCTCGATTCTTCAGGGAAAAAAAAAGAGGAATGACATTCTTACCTTTTACCCAAAAAAAAAAAAAAAAAAAGGAATGACAACAGAGACTGATTTGCAATGGTTTTGACCGGATATTTCAGATTTTTTCTCCAAGACTTTCATATTTTCAACCTCGAGGACAGAGATGCGCGAACACTGCACTTGGTATAATGCATGAAGATTGTAGTTATGCAATCGGTTTAACACGTAGAGCGAAAGAATGGGGATACGAAGTGATCACATCCCTCCTAGAGGCGCAGGATAATGTATGCGAAAAACAATATGGACATGCACCTCTGTCCCTTCAAAGAAGACTCGGCATTAGAATCGGAGATGAGTATCGTGTGTTCCCTTTCTGCCCATATACATGCTCTACTCCTAATTGAAGTTCCTATGCCAATTCCAGTTTTCGGTCTCAAATGTAAAGAAGATGAAATGGCGAGCAGGACCCCACCTTCTCAGTGGAATTCCCACTCGATCAAACATTCAATACCACACTGTTGAGGCGACAGGGAACTCGAAGATGGCGCCCCAAAAGTCGACGTTTGACCCTGGTGCACTAACACTACACTCGAGAAACCCTGGTCGTGTCGACTTTCCAAAGGACCTTTTCATATGGTGGGTGAGAGTCAACTGCATCACATGGGATCCTATTTTTCTGTTCCCTTTTCGGTTTCCCACATGGTTTCATCTTCGCTTGTAAATGATGGAGAAATTTCAATGATTCTCCACATGTAAAGGATGTTCATCCATGCACAAAACATCCAATGATGCATTTAATATGTAAACATCTCCATCCATGCACAGAACAGTAAACGATGTATTTGCTTTTGTTGTGTAAGAGTCTCAAGACAAAACAGTTGGTTCTCATTGGATTTGCAGGGAGGAACAGTCCTAGGAGGTGATGCAGCACTGTGGAAGCACCGCAACTGAGAAAATGCCATAAAGAGAGAAACCATTTTCTATAAAGCAGAACCCAAAAATTCGCTCAACATCACCAGAGCTTGTCCCCGCACTACACAAGAAACCTTTTCTTCTCTCCTCTTTTTTCTCAACTTTCCAGATGTATAGAGTATCATCAAGAGGGCCCGCCAACTCAATTCGGGTAGCATTCAAAATTCAAATGAAGCTTTTCCAAAAGTTTCACATGCTTCACCCACAAGCAGAGACGATGTGGAATCGGTGCATCTTACCTTTTGATGATTTATAAGTCTCTTTAACAGCTGCCAACTTCGATGTGGGAAGGTGCTTTAGATTGGATTATAACCCGAGCTCCTGAAGCAAGCCTGTTTAACAAAACGTATAACAATTTTCAACCAACATGAACATACAGATCCCCATCCCTCAATGAAATTAGACGAAGTAGAACAAAGTTGAAACTTAACTTTCTTCAATTTTTATCACTTGCTCATCCTCCAGGGCAGAGTCTCTCTTTGACGGGTTGCTCTCTGGGGAAGGCTCAGTGATTCTTCTACTGTTACCATTCGATGAGTTGGCAAATAATGCTCTGGAGCTCTCTGCTCTGTCTGAAGAAATTCTTGGTTTATCAGAGAGAGGGGATCTCATAGACTCACTTCGAGGTTGTTTAGCTATTGAAGCTTTAATCGATAGGGGTATGCATTTTGACCGTCCATTCTCACTTTCCCCAGCCGAATCTAACGGCTTATCGGACCTGCGAGAGAAATAACACGTCCTATAATTATCTAAATTAAGGAACAAAAAGGATTTCTCTTCTAAATAATATTGCCTTCACAACTATTATAGCCCCATAACAGTTGAGAAGAGCAAAGGAGATTGTTGACTGTTTAGAATCAGCCATCCTCACAAAGAAAACCTCTAGTTACAGCTTTTACAGAGCCAAGGCCCCCTCGAGAGTGGGGGAAAACATGCTCTGTAAAATATGCACCTTCAACATGTTTAGCATAAAAAAATGGTGTTGATATGTCATTTACTTGACCGATTTATGAATCCTATTAAAGATGCAATGAGATTCGAGTTGCAAGCTGCAGGTTGGCTCATCGTTCATGGCGGAGAGACATTCAATTGAATGTCTGAGGTTCCAAAATAGTGCAAACAAATGGATCCTGGTTTTTGCAATACGTTTTTACAGAACAAAGCACAACCAGAGTGAGCGTACCCATTTTTTTCTCGATTCATTTCGTACACATGTACAAGCAAAAAGAACTAAATCTAGAAAAGAGAGCACTGCATAGGAAATCGGAGTTACCGGCCAGCATTGTAGGAAGAGGAACGCTTCAGAGAGCTAAGTCCATCTCCATCCTCTCGGAGAAACTTGGTCTCTATCAAGCTCCCACTGAAATACTCCTTATCTTCCAGCCTAATGCCCATCAACCGTGGATTTTCTGATAAGCAATCGAGCTCCCCCATCATCAATGATGTAGAAAACAAAGGAGATGGAAATTTTGAATGGGAAAATCTGGGCCTGTAAGTTGGGATTAAGCCAAAACTGTTATCTTTCACTGATATCGATCCACACGAGATTAATTGCATCAACATGTTGGTAGCTTTAAGCCTTGCATTGGTTGGCATTCGGATCTCTTCCTCTTCGAGAATTCTAAAACTGTTCATCTTGCTAGCATCAGCTCTAATCAATGATTCCAGAGTTTCAGTCTTTCCACCTGATGAAGAAGCACTAGATGATGTGGGCGGAGGGGAAACTGCATCACTAGAAATCTCAGAGGTCTCCTTCGAGCATGAGGCCTTGGTTTGGCAACTATCGTTGCATTCACGTTCGGTCGAGCCATCATCAGTAGAGACTCCTCTGGTACAAGTTTCTCTGGTTTGACCTCTGCTTGCATCTTCTTCGGTCTGAGTTGATGCATCAGCTAAACCCTCGTTCTTATACACCTTGTACTCCGTCAAGCTCAGAGACCCATTCCAACCGGAGCCTTTTCCATTTGTTGACTGTGGTGAAACGTCAGTGGAATCGGTGTGATGAACTGGAGAAGAATGTTCATCCTCTTGAGAGTGTTTTGCTTCTTTTCCATTCAAGCTTGAAGATGATGATGAATCATCTTGACTTCTAGAAGAAGGTGGAGCTGGCAATTGCTTCAAATTCCTCATGCCGACATTCACAAGAGGACTGAAACGATCTGCATAACATGTGCAGTAGCAAGACAGGAAGTAAGCCAGCTTAGCCCAGGTTTCTATTCTCTTTTCTGCTTGCCAATTTTAGTCATATATAATTCACAAGCAAATGCAATTCTCCACCATATCTAAAGTCAGCAGCAAGGTCAAGTATAAAAGACCACCATCTACCTCACCTGAATTAGATTCATCAAAAAGCTCCGAGCCTTTGAGGACATATTCATTTCCATTAGATGGAAGGATCAAGTCATCTTCGCCGAGATCATGCCAAACGAAACCATTTTTGTAGCTTCTGCAATGATCAACGAATCGAATAATTCAGGCCACATCGCTCGTATGATTTACCAAGATTATCCAATAACACGACATGGACCCCGGACGATCTAAGCCACGATTGTTATGCAACAAGAGATCACCAATTAATGAGAGAAATTCGAACTGGTGTACCTCTTGGAAGACCATGAATACATAGACGCCATTCCTCTGCCTCGAAGAACATTCAGCCGATCAATCACATCTGCCACAACAAAACCGTATCCGCAACAAATGTCACTCCCCTAGCAACGGAGAATGGGCCAAAACTAAAACAAAGAAGAGCAAATGCAGCTCCCTGCTTCGCGGTTACCTCGCAGATAGAGCCCTTCCGGCGAAGCGACAGGCACCTCGATGAAATGAGGGTGCTCGAGCTGGCGATTCCGGCAGAGATAGTAAACGACGGGCACCTTCCTGTTCTGGATGTACTTGGGCGACTTCTCCGTCCACACCTTCGCCCTCTCCGGGCTCACTTGCCGATACTTCTTCATCCTCGCCTCCATTCCTCACCCCCGCAATCAAACCCAACCCTAGCGCGCCCCGAAACCGGCCAAAAAACCAACCCGCACCTCCGGCTCCGAGCCGGCCGGCAGCTCAGCTCAGCCGAGCGCTCCAACGGAAACCGCAGATTCCAGAAGAGCGAAAACCGACTCCGACGCCCGACCCTCCCGATCAGTGTATCCGACTACCGAATCACGGTCGCCGGGGGCGTTGACCGGAACTGGACACGGATCCGGACGCTCCGGCGGAGGAGTAGGACGGCAGAACGGGAATCCGGAGGAGGAGCCGCCGCGACATGGACGTCGCCGTCGCCGTCGCCGCCGCCGCCGCCGCCGGTTACTGTTCTAACGGAGAGGAGGGACGGGGCGAAGCGGGGAGCAAAATGCGTGGAGACACGATGCGGGGGGGGACTGTTGTGCCCGCATTCAATGCGGCGTCGCCATGTGCCGCGCCGCGCCTGCGGAATCGATCGGGATTTCGCGTCGTCGTTTTCTCTCCTCCCCTCCTGAAGAGCGCTTCAGCTTTACAGAGAGAGAAAGAGAGGGAGAGGAAGGGAGGGAAAGCGACGGGTGAGGGACGAGACGGGACGAAAGGGGAGGGGGAGAACGTGAAGCTTCCCCCTTATTTTTCTGGTGGCGCTTTTGGCAGGTTTCGCGGACTGCACTGGCCGGGGGGGGGCCTCTTTACAAAAGGAGCTGAGCTCTCTCGGCCTTAGCTTCCGGTTCCGTTCGTTGCCGATCTTTTTGAAAGTTGTCACGTCGGTGTCTGCCTTTCTCGCTTTATTAGCGGGATGTTTAGATCTGGTAGCTTTAGGCGCTTTTTCTCTCCTTCTCCTTCTTCTTCTTTCCTTTTTTTTTTTTTTTTTTTTTAATAGCTCTTTATTGATGTGCATTTGGCCGAATATAATTAAGACGGGTTTGCTTTGGTGCCTTTTGAGCTACCACATATTATAAGCCCGATTACTTTTGGAAAGTCTTTGAAGCTCCGAAACGGGCAGCTCAGCATTTCCTTGTTGTGGCATGTTAAATAAATGCAACGAGCGAACTAAAGAGGGGATGCACCTCGTGCATGAAATATAAGTGAGTCGTAAATTATTCGATTGTTATAACCGAATCGAATCTCGAAACTTTTTTGGATGATCATAGTTATGGCTATTTGAATTTATTTTAATGTGATGTTGGTTTTCTTTTGATCATGCTTTTAGCTACACTAACGATCCTGTCCACTTTACTTTCAATAGAACTATAGTGATCCAGCTCCGCGTTTGAATTGGTCTAGTAGAATGATACTCGAATTAAATGACGAAAGGAGATGGGAACATATTTATGATACCAAGTGAGTCAAAGTTCACACTGAATGATTGGGTTATCCTAAAGGTTCCTGTACATGCAAGATCGGCATTATCGTGTGGCTTGTGTTCCTAAGTCTTCTCATCCTTGCAAATATGCAGCTATTAGCGCTCGCTTATTGTCATCGACAACTGCATCAAACCAGAAGTTAACCTATCTTGCTATCATAGAGGTCCATGTCGGTGCTAGAACATGCCACATGTTCCCCTTGACCCGCCATCCTCGCATAGAGGCAACCATAAGCGCTCTCGCATCATCGTCGAGGAGTGCATGAAACCACAAGAGAACCTATCGTGCTATGGAATCTAGAGGTCCATATAGTTGCAAAGATGTAGCATTGTCATGGGCCACCGTGTTTCCTATGATTTGTCGTCCTTCTATAGAGGTGGCTATTATCGCTCTTTTATCATAGTCAAAAAGTGTACAATATCACAAGGCACACTTAAAATTTATGGGACCAGGGATGCATCCCAAAGGTCCATATAGGCACTACGTCACCAAAATATGATATTTGGTCAATTCACTTACCCTAGCTGTGGCTCATATTTTATGTGATTCTTGCGATATGTAAAAATCAAATGGAAATCGGTCTAAACAAATATTCAGTGTGAAGAATGCCTAGGTGCATGGGTGGGTCTATATATGTACATTATTTGGAGGCCAAATCACTTGGCTCAACAAAGCCGCACCCTTACCATAAGCTTGCGCAATCACTCGAGTTCAAAAGCAATCAACTAACAGATATATAAATAGAACGAATCAATTGAACGTGTATTAATTTCATTTCTATTATTGGGATGCATCATCGACGTGAAATCAGGCGATGATATAGACACGATTACGGAATATTCAATCACGCTAAATCCCGATCTCATGCTCTCTCTCTCTATCTACGTCGCATGGATAAGAGATGCAAAACGCGTCGTAGATTCGAGTCTCGTAGGGTCCGAGGCTCAATTCCGTGTGGGGAATGGCAAAGAAACAGCCAGCGTTCGTATGATGAAGCCGGACCGACGCTGACCGGTCGAATTGCTCGGGCCGCCGGGGCCTCTCCGCCATTCACGGGGTCTCGGTGACCGTCCGTGGACGCATCCCCGCTCGCGGTCATCTCCCTGCAAGTCGTCTTCGAAACGTCGTGGATCGCGTCCTCATTAGGCGCGCGTCTTGAAATTTCTGCACTGATGTGATGTGAGCCGTAGGCACATGGCAAGCCAAATCATTCGAAGTTCGCGCGTGTCGTTTCGATTTCGACGGTAGCTCGCGCTGACATCCTAAATTTTCGTTGCGCATTGAAATTCCCATCAAGGGATGGGCCGGCATTTTTCAAATTTTTTTCTTTTGGCTAAGAAAATGATATGAAAAGCAACATCATAAGTCTTCGATCGGAATAAAGTAAGATTTTATGGTCATAGAAATTTTGGCCTCATTTATTTTTCGGAAATTTAACAATTTTAAAAATATTTTAAAAATAATTAATCGATGAAATTTTTTTCATTATTAATAATAATTCATACTTAAACATTTTTATGAATGATAAAAATAATTTTTGTTCATTTATTTTTATAAATAATATTTTTAGGAAGATATTTTTTCTGAAACAAGTTTAAATTAAAATCGGTGAATTTGAAGAATGACGTGGTTTTTAGGGTGCGAATAGTAACGTTTATATTTTTTTTGTTCGCAGGAAAGAAAAAAAAAAAAGTGTTTATTCATTAACAATTTTGAACAAAATAACACGTTTGGTAACGTTTGGTCAGGGAATAAAAAATGAATAGAAACACGTTTGGTAAATTTTATTCTTTTTTTATTTCTTTAATTTTTTAAACATTTTTATTTTATTTTTCACTTTTTCCTTTCTTTTTAATTTTTTTTTTTTTCGGCGGTCACCGGCCAGGCCTCGGCGGCTCGGCCGACGGGGGCGCGACCTCGCCCGGCCACGGCGAGGCTCGCCGGCCCTCGGCGAGGCCGAGCCTCGCCGTGGTTGGGCGAGGCTCGGCCTCGCCTTGGGCGGGCGAGCTCGGCCTCGCCAGATCCGGCGAGGCCGGCGTCGCCGCGCCCCCGGCGAGGCCAAGCCTCGCCATGGGGGCGAGCTCGAGCTCGCCCGGATCCGGCGAGGCCGAGCCTCGCCTTGGCCGGGCGAGCTCGGCCTCGCCGGATCCGGGCGAGGCCGAGCCTCGACGGCGGCTGGCCGTCGCCGCCATGGCCGAGGGCGGCGACCGGTGAAAGAAAAAAAGAAGAAAAAGAAGAAGAAAAGAAGAGGAGAAGAAGGAAGAGAGAGAAGAGAAAGAACAAAAATCCAAGAAACGTTTCTTCATTTCTGTTTTCGGAGGCGAAACAACAAATTGTTTTTTTTTTCTCGTTCTATTTCGTTAGAACAAAAAAAAAAGCAAAAGGAACAGAAACGCAACTAAACGCGTTTTGTTCCTTTTTTGTTCGGCACACTTTCCGTACAGAAGTGTGCCGGAAACACTTTTTTGGAGTGTTTCCATGCACACCATGGTTCAAAGAAAATATTATTTTCGACCGAATAAGAAAGATGGGAAATGGAGTGAATGATTAGTAGTAGCCTAGTAGGTTCCTAGGACCTACGCTACGTTGCCTTGCCAGCTTGGAGTGTTTGCTGATTGGGCCTCGGGGGCCTAATGGCATTGAAGTCTGACACATGGGCTTTGTCTGAAGTAGGTCCATTCATAGAGATAAAGCCCAGCAAGGAGTTAGGTTTCAATTTATTTTGTGGAATCCCGAGTCGAAAGTTTAGGATGCATTTGGTTCGGTGTTGCTAAGGTGCCTTGAGGCTCTAAATCTTTGGCGAAATGCAAATGATGTTTGGAAATTTTTTTGTAGAACTTTGGGAAAATGCACAAAGAACATGTTCGTAGATCATTTAGAAAGCAATATTCTTTAAAAACGAGTCTTGGCACTATTTATCTTCTCCATAGAGATTGGAAGGAGGCCGCGAGGTCACGTAACTAGCGAGGCCCGAAGTCCTGCGACCTCGATTGGATTGTGCAAACTCAAGCGGTTATCACTTACAGTCGCTTGGTGTATGACCTTAATTGAGATTAGCTAACGATCAATTTGATTTGTCAATAATTGAATCTGTTGACAAATAGATCGAGAGATAGTAAAAATCATTTTCATTGTGTAATTTTTATCAAATGACATTTAAGTCAAGACTACTACTTATTATGATTTTAAAATACACTTTACTTTAGAAAATCCTATTAATTCAAAACTCCTTGTATTTTTCCAAAAATATCCTCCCAAAGTTGAATTGAACGCATGTTACGAATCCTTTCTCGTAATCTGAGATAAATGTTAATTCATCTCATTGATGTGAATAATTTTGACCTACAGTCCACAAAACATATGTATCATTATCCGAACATAATTTCACTACCCATTCGACATATCCAAGATCCCTGCACGGTTGAAAATTCAAGACTCGTTTCATGGTCCGAATATAATTTCAGTAGTTGAACGATCCACGTGGGCATTTAATCAGAGAGACGCTAATGTCGATTTGGCATGTCATTGTCGTAACGGAAACAGTTTAATCAGAGAGACGCTAATGTCGATTTGGCATGTCGTAACGGAAACAGATTAGGGCCATGGACGAACCTCGGAACAAGTGAGACGACTGTCTGTGTCGGACTGCGTTTTTCCCGCCATTTTTGCTCCGAGCTCACCTCCAGTCGTCTTCAACCTCCGTCTCGCTCGCGCGTCTTTCATGTTCTTCCTTCGCTCGTGCTGCCATTGCCGCTCTCCAAGCCTCGCTCTAAATCCCAGGCTCGTCCCCCCTCTCGCTCGGCCCCCCTTCTCCGCCGCTAAACCCTTCTCCTCCCTCCGCCGCTCCGTCGCGCTCTCCTCCTCCTCCTCGCCGCCGCCGAAGCGCGGGATGTCGTCGAAGCCCTCCGCGTTCGACGCCCTCATGTCCGGCGCCCGCGCCCGCGCCGCCGCCGCCGCCGCCAAGAAGAAGCCGCCGCCTCCCTCGCCGAAGAAGCGCAAGTCCCCCGATCCCGCCCCGGTCGAAAACCCTAGCGACGCCTCGAAGCCCGATTCGGCCGCGGTCGAAGCTAGAGCCGATGAATCGGAGGCTGTCGCGGGGGGGAGCCAGCTGATTGAAGAAGTCAAGGGCTCGAATCCGGAGAAATGCCCCGACCAGAAAAAGGCGAAGAAAGGGGATTCGTCTGCCGAGAGAGTGAAGGAATTGAAGGGCAAAATCCATTTGCTGAAGAAGAAGCCGGCCGATTTCTCCCCGAAGGCCGTGGCTTGCTGGGGCCAGGGCGAGAGGGTTCCGTTCGTGTTTGTGTGCTTGGCGTTCGACCTGATATCGAATGAGTCTGGGAGGATTGTGATTACGGACATTGTGTGTAATGCGTTGAGGACTGTGATGACCACGACCCCGGATGATTTGGTCGCTGCTGTGTACCTGTTGGCCAACAGGATTGCTCCCGCTCACGAGGGGCTGGAGCTGGGAATCGGGGATGCGTCGATCATTAAGGCGCTCGCTGAGGCCTGTGGAAGGACAGAAGTGCAGATTAAGAAGCAATACAAGGTTATCTTTTAAATGTATTTGATCCGTTCATCCTCTCGTTTGAACTTTTCGGCTAGAGTGTGGAGCTCTAGTCTTTACATTCTGTTGATTAGTGTCAGCTCATGCTTGCTGAAATTTGAAATTCAAACATAAATTTACATGGGGGAGTTTCTATGCTTCTTGTTCTTACAGGCGCTTTTCAGGAGTTGTATTAGTGGTAGAGAAAATCACTTAGTTGATTGAAAAATAAAAAGATCTTAACATAATACTCCATAGACGGAATATTACAAGCAAGATTTCAAGGCCACTGACCGGAAGAAGGTTTTTGGGCATGATAATATGGATCACTCTAGAAAATTTTAAAAATGATACCGACATGGTCATCTAGTAAGGGGTAATTTACAAGGCTATTGATGCCACTGACGAGGAATTGAACATTAAGAAGATTTTCCTAATGTCACAATTGATGATGCTAGGCCAGTTTCAATGTCCTTTTCCTCCTTATTCTCTCCAGAAAGTTGTTGGCTTTTGTCACTTTCCATTTAATTCTGGCCATAAAGCTTATCAAAATCTTTGAAATTCACAAACTTACTCAACTTTTTCACTTTCAATTGTGGCGTACAGCTTATCCAAATAATTGAAATTGACAAACTTACTCAACATTTTCACTTTTGTAGGATCTAGCTGAAATCTGTCGAAAGTTCCAAATGCTCACCGTTAGATGGTCAGGAAATTGAGCTTCTTTCTACACATGTAAAGCCTACTTAGGATTCTTAACTTTTAGCCATCTCTTTGCATTACGGGTCTAAAAGATCCAATATACTGGATCATGACACAGATGTTTTTTGTTCTTTATATATGTAGACTTTATTGTACAAATGCTCAACCTCTTGCTTGCTTATGTTGTAGGAGTTCGGAGATTTGGGCCTTGTTGCTAAAGCAAGTCGATCATCTCAATCCACAATGCGCAAGCCTGATGCATTAACTGTTGCCAAAGTATTTGATACGTTTCGGCTCATAGCTAAGGTATAATAACTCTTTGTTACTTTTCTTGAGTTCTTCTTTGCAGTTGTAATTGTACATGCATCTCTTTGCTTGCAAATTGGGATTGACGAGAGACATAGCAGCTGATAAAAATATGGTGAAAAATATAGCAGGATCTGTTTCTCGTACATCTATTAGTTGTCATCCTTATTGATTCCTTGTCCTCAAAATTATTGTTTGCTTTAAGGTTAAGCTTTTGAAATGCTGGACCATTTGTTGCAAGAGCTAAAGCTTTTACTTAGTCCCTGTATCATGTGACTTTGGTGAATATATTTGGTACTTGAAGCACATTGTTTCTTTGAAATCGATTTCTTCTCTACGAGTGTTGATATAATCTGGAAGTTCTGTGGCTTCTGTATTTTCCTATATATATATTCTTCACTACTACGTTTAAGAGCTGATAATTAGTTGTTAGTGTTTGACACATAGTGTAACATAGTACTGTGCCTCCAGCTTCCCAAGATCAAGAGGCTATCCTATGTTTAGTTGACCTTGATGCGTATTTTCATGGGAGACCTCCATTATTGGAGACAGTTGGAGGTACGTTGCTAGGGGAATTAAGTCTTAGCTTTGCGGTTGAAGCCATTGCAATGCAAACATCTACTGCAGTGAGGGCTATAAAATGGTTTTGTCTCAGTCATTTGCATAACTGCTCATGTTTTGGGTTTCTATTGTCTTCCATACAGAGTTGAAGTCATATGAGCTCTTTGCTGGGTGTAATTGCAGCATCTAGTAAACTTATGTTGAGTTGAACGTTTCCTTAGTCTTTTGTTTTTTTCCCTTTATTCTTCTTCCCTGTGACAAAGCCAGTTCTTTGTTAGTCCGCACATAGAGGAGATGCTTGGTTCCAGTTGGAAGTAAATTTGATGTAATGTCCTATGCATCAGTGTTACTCCCTCTTACTAATAGTTTAGGACCATGAACCGGGTATGATTTAATTCAATTGGACTAAATTTTTTACAATGTTGTTACTGCCTTGGTTAATCTGCTACTTGCTGCATATTCACAGGAATCGGGGCAGAATAGTCAGGAAAAGAAAAAGAACCATATAAAAGCGCTTCTTGTTGCAGCCACTGATTGTGAACCTCAATATTTGATCCGCCTCCTTCAGGTTATGGTTGAGACTTCTATGATGGTATTAGATTCGTGTTTGTTGATGGTTTTATTTGAGCTAAACTTCGTGTATTGCAGACAAAATTGAGGATTGGATTGGCAGAGCAGACTCTCTTAGCTGCACTTGGACAAGCTGCTGTATATGCTGAAAAAAATTCTAAACCATCCACAGATGTTCAATCTCCTCTTGAAGAGGTGAAATTTACATATGTTAACATCAATTCATGTAGTGTTGACATTTTCAGAAGTTTGCTCTTTGTTCATTATTTTTATATGTGGGTGGTTTCCCCTTGGACATCATTTTCTTCTGTGTAGGGATGTTACCCCTTTGGTCCTTTTTCAATAAAACTTTGCTTATACTAGAAACAGAAATGTTTATACTTCTGCTAAAACCCTTCGTCTTTTGATCAACTCACTCTTCTTTTTCGCATATAAGGAAGTATTCCATATATTGGGTCCTGAGAATAGCAATGTATTTGACAAAGAAGTTAGAATTGCCTACCTCGTCTGTGTCATTGCTGGAGGGTTTAATGCTGCTAAAAATATTTCTTTTTCCTTAGTTTTTGGTTAGTGTTAATGCTTTAGTTCTATTTTTCTCATGTATTTCTTCAATTGCCGGTCCTAGAATTGTGATGATCTATTTTCTTTAATTGAAAGATTCAACTTGGATTTTCTGAAGTGTGGTTGTTTAGTTTGTGTCAACACCTTTTTATTTTGGTTTTTTTCCCTTCTCTTTTATTTTTTCCTTCCATATAAAGTCTGGACTAGGATTACCTTTCTGAATTGTTCTTGCTTCCTTTTATACATGATTTATGACTTTTATCTGTTACAGGCAGCAAAGATTGTTAAGCAAGTGTACTCCATTCTTCCAGTTTATGATAAAATAGTTCCTACTCTTCTCACCGACGGTGTATGGAATCTTCCAAAGTTGTGTACTTTTTCTTTGGGGGTCCCTGTTGGACCTATGCTTGCAAAACCAACAAAAGGTGTCTCGGAGATTTTAAGTAAATTCCAGAACATGGTATACACGTGTGAATACAAGTATGATGGGGAGCGTGCACAGGTGATGCATCTGAGTCAATTTCTTTCTCACCACTTGTTATTTTATTTAAGGCTTTGCCATATAATGTTGCTGTTGTAACAGATACATTATAAGGAGGATGATTCTGTCGAGATATATAGTAGAAATGCTGAACATAACACTGGCAAGTTTCCGGATGTTGTTGCCACGGTATCAAGGTGGGCCATTTTTTCTTCAAGTTTCTTTTACACTATGTAGACCATTCATCTCAAGTCTCAGTGGCTCAGATGGCTACTAGCTTAGAAATTCAGTAGTGATAGCCATTCCTGCACATTTCTTTAGATTTATCTTTCAGTTCTTTGCCTTGCTTGGGTAGGAATGGAAGTAATGCTTAACTTTGTATTTGACAGTGAGAAAGTTCATAATGTACATGAATACTTGATTAAATTTAATTAATTGCAGCATGTCTTGTTACACAGATTAAAGAAGGAAGCCGTTAAATCATTTGTTCTAGATTGTGAACTTGTCGCTTATGATCGAGAAAAGAAAAAGATTCTTCCTTTCCAGGTAATAGATTCTCAAAAGGCTGTTCTCACTTATAGGTGCTATATCAATTCTGGAACAATCTTTTTTGCTTTCAACTTTTTAGTGACGTTTATAGAAAAAATAATCCTTGTTTACTAACTGGTCTACACGTTCAGGTTGCCTCTTATTTATCTGCTCAAGCATATTTGGTGCAGTGACCCTGTTGCGTTCTCTCATTGCTTTTGATATTTGTGCATAAGATAGATCAGCTAGTTGAATTGGCTTGTTGGCATTTGCAGAATCTCCTAGTATACGTTGAGAATACAAGTGAGCCAAGTTTACAGAGAATGTTTGGCAATCACTCAGAGCTGAATCCTTGTCAACCAGCTTTTCAATCAGGGATATTGTGGCTATTGATAGCCATTAGCCATTAAAGATACTAAAACAATAATGACACGAGATAAGTTGCCAGAGGGACCTGTACATGGGGGATTTATTGACTTTAACAAATATTTCTCTTACTTCTAACTTTTCATGGTACCTTTCTTGCTCAGTGTCTTTCCATCACCTTGAATTAGTTGTTAGTTATGTCGATGTAAGTAAAAAGGTGATGTTTTTGTTGCTTCTTGTTGAGATTTTATTATTTATATATTTGTTAATTGTAACTCCTGACCTAGTATGTACATGTGTGATGTGAGTCACCAATAGATCTCACGCGAATCTATACTCCCCTATGTTCTCTTTTTCTTTCTCTTAACAAACTTTCTAATTCTTTTTCAGTAGTTACAGGGCTAACAAGATTTATTGGCATCGATATATTCACATCCTGTTTGATTGCAGTTGAACCTTGAATTTTAACCTCAGTGCTCAACTTACTGTTCTATTCACTTTGATATCTATACACTTCAAGATATTGCCTATGCCTCTGTGATTGGTTTCTTTGTACTGAAAAGAGAGCGATGGATCTGATTGAGAATTTCTTATTTTGAGATGGTTGCAAGGGCTAATTGAAACAGGTTTTAAGATCAAAGTTTCTGTTGCAGATCCTCAGTACGCGAGCTCGCAAAAATGTAGTCTTGAGTGAGATCAAGGTGGATGTTTGCATATATGCTTTTGACATGCTTTATTTAAATGGCAAGCCACTTATTCAGGAACAGCTCAAACTTCGGAGGGAGGTATTGCCATTTTTATTTTTATTTTTTCTGACTAGGGGCTAATAGTACCTTTTTCCGCTTATTGGAAAAGTAAATTCTTGCTAGAGCAGAGAGACTTGCTGGTTGTGTAGGTTTTAATGGTGTTTCTGGTTTAATATATAGTGAAAAGTGCCGGTTCATTTCTGGGCCGTGAGTTGTTTGGAACTGCTTAACTTAAAATGATATTCTATTTGCAAGATCTTTACCTTTTTATGTGCTAAGACCTTGTTGTAAAAATGTCTTGTCTTAGCCTGGGAAGTTGTTTATTGCCTTTTATTAAGAACTGGGTAGTTCCAGAGCTTGGTGAAGCCATTCATCTTTTAAGAGGGACAAAATGATTGGCAGGAATTAAGTGGAGTTTTTCTTTAAAAAAGAATGGCCCTTAATTCTATCCAGGCATTGGAAAGTATAAATTTCAGAGACTAGATAAAGGTAGAGGTACTGGCATATTTTGGAGCAGGTCTTGACTCTTGATAATTTTGTTGCCCCGCTGTTCATGCAATTTGTGAAATCTTGCCATTCTCATGGACCTGTTGCTGTGTTATTGTGCAGCATCTATACGATTCATTCAAGGAGGAACCCGGATTTTTTCAGTTTGCCACCGCAATAACATCTAATGATATAGAGGAGATACAAACGTTTCTTGATGCTGCTGTTAATGCAAGGTATTATACTCTGTTCATGCCATAGCAGTACGGTATTTCATGTTTGCTTGTCAGCGGTCACACATCATTAGTTGATCGTATTAAACACTTGGTAATACTTCTTCTTCTTCTTCTTGTTCTATAACATTGGGTGTCTAAGCCTCCTGGAGCACCTGCCTAAAAGCATCATGTCAACGACTCACATAAGAGTTCTTAATTGTGGAATTTTTCCGTATGCCATAGTGCATTATTTGGGATGTGAACGGTTGAGCTGAAAAACATTAGCAGGATCTCTCTCTCTCTCTCTGCACATGCATGTGTTTTTCTTAACTCTTTTTTTCAGTGTTTTTTTTTTTTTTGGGGGGGTGGAGGCACCCCGATTAGTTTCTTATTCGATTGCTCATACTATTAGCTCAAAAAGATCTTGCAGTATGTTTATGATTCTCATTTTGTCTCTTTGCATTTTTGTCTGCCATATTCCTATGAATTGGCGAGTTCTCCATGTCAAACCCTTTGGACAACTATCTCTCACAAGGAATGGCTTTACTGCATATTGTAAAAATATGCTCACTTGCTGATTAAATGATATCGAAGTGTTGTAATTGAGATTTGCTTATCTTTTCCGCATACCATTGACATACTTGGTGCAGTTGTGAAGGTTTGATTATCAAAACTCTGGATCGAGATGCTACATATGAGCCTTCAAAGAGGTCAAATAACTGGCTGAAATTGAAGAAAGATTATATGGACAGGTAACAATGTGGTCATTATGATAGTCTTGCGCCAGGTATGTGAATGTCTAATATATGACACTGTCCTTCTGCAGTATTGGCGATTCAGTAGATTTGGTGCCTATTGCCGCTTTCCATGGTCGTGGGAAGCGTACAGGTAAGTGCTCATTAGAAAACTGACTTAACTGAAGTGATCGTCTACTTATAATCACTATGGACAATGTCTTGAGGCTCGACCTCTATGCCCTTTTTCCCTTTGTAGTAATCTTCTGGTTTAAGTGATAAGGAGAGGTTTATCATTTGAAAGAAATGTCAGGGCTGTGGCTCCTTCTGCAGGCTATGTTTTCTATTACAAAAACCAAAATCTTCAATTTATTTATGAACCTTTGATAATTGTGTATCAATGATATGGTCATTATGTTGTTCATTGACATTAGTCAACTTTGCCTGTTTCGGAGGTTATTTTGAGCTCAGCCTGCTCCAAACATCCCTGAAAGATAACACGATGATATTATCTTCGATGAATATGCCTTGATGGACAATATCTTTTATTGCCTTATTTATTTGCCTCAGCTGTTCAGATCTGTCTATACTGGACTCATGGGCCAATGTATGCTTCAGTTCCTACCACATTAAACTTCAAATAAAGCTTTATCAGAGTTTATGGGTTTTCTCCTTTATAGGTGTGTATGGTGCGTTTCTCCTTGCTTGTTATGACAGTTCCAATGAAGAGTTTCAAAGCATTTGTAAAATTGGTGAGAGAAAATAATTTGCTTAGTTGTTTGATGACACTCGATCTTTTATCAAAACATGACTTGATATTCTCTGGCAATGCGGCTAGGAACTGGTTTTTCTGAAGCCATGCTTGAAGAACGATCTGTCAGTCTTCGCCCTAAGGTTATTCCGAAGCCAAAGGTCTCTCTCTCTCTCTCTCTCTCACACACACACACACACACACACACACACACACACACACACAAAAGAAGGGAAAGAAGGATTCTACTTTGTAACTTCTTTTCTTGGTTTGTTTCAGACATATTATCGTTATTCAGATACAATCAGTCCAGATGTGTGGTTTGAACCTTCTGAGGTAGTTCCTCACCTGTTTTTATCTTTTCGGCATTCTCCTTTTTCATTGATATTTCTTGCATGCACCTTCTGGTCTCTGCAAAAATTTAATTATTTTCTATATGGACACCGACTCTCTTCCAGGTTTGGGAGGTGAAAGCTGCAGATTTAACTATTAGCCCTGTTCATCGTGCTGCAGTTGGAACAGTAGATCCTGATAAGGTTTAAGTTAATCTTCTTCTTCTTCTTCTTCTTCTTCTTTGCGAAGGAAGGAGGAGGGGGCTTCTATTCAGTAGACCTTACCAATGAATAGCAATTAACTTGTAGTCTTTATTCATTACTAAGTCTTGTCATGAATTCTTTTATGAAGGGAATCTCTCTCCGGTTTCCTCGTTTAGTTCGTGTCCGTGAAGATAAAGCACCGGAGCAAGCAAGCTCATCGGATCTGGTGAGAATCAGTGCTATTAAGTTTTTGTCTTGTTTGGTACACCATATTGAGATAGAGGTGGTATGGGAAAAGGGTAAATGCAGTGACTATTTATTCTTTCACTGGCTTTCCTCAATAATTTTTCCTCTATTATATCCAGATTGCAGAGATGTATTTTGCTCAGAAGCACAATCACCCGAATAATAAAGATGAGGATGAAGATGACTGAGAAGCAAATTCCTCATGTTTCAAACATTCTCTATGTGATTCTCCCTGTAAGTAGAGGTGATCTTACATATCTGGGACAACATCACGCTCCATTGTAATGGTGAC
Source organism: Eucalyptus virginea (assembly GCA_014182375.1). Lineage (NCBI taxonomy): Eukaryota > Viridiplantae > Streptophyta > Magnoliopsida > Myrtales > Myrtaceae > Eucalyptus > Eucalyptus virginea. Next base: position 9,843,992 of record CM024523.1, on the reverse strand, counting down.
CAAAGCCTAATCATCAACACTGCCATCAAGTCACCATAATTGAGGATGCGGCAGCTGGGACACAGAATTAGAGATCACTTGCATCAAGTGCTGCCTTAAATTTTCATTTTCTGTTGAAGAGAGCAGGCAGTGTCCTTGACAAATCCATTTGTAAGCCTGCATGTAGTTTTCTTTGTATTTGTGTGTCCCTCACTATTGACAGTTCAGGTTGATGAAAGATATTGACTCAAAACAAAAGTGAAAGCGTGCTTCATGCTCCTTGGTGCTTTTATACTTGCATGCTATTTCAGAAAGCATTAGAGAAGATAGCAGTACGTGTGTATGTGTAAATGTGGGTCTTCTTTTTACTAGACCTTCCTTTGTGGAAAGCTTCTAAAAAGGCTAGGGGGTGGAGCACTTTGTTATTGCTTATATTTTCTTGCGCTGGGTCACACGTTGCGCTTGAGAAATCCAAGAGAGGCAGATATCTCCATTGGACTGTTGACTAACAAAATTTTCTGTTGTGTAGATTTCAAGTTCAGTGTCGAAATAAGCTCGGTAATTTCCTGCGTCTCATGAGCAATCGATTCTTGTTCACTTATCTCCTAGGCTCTGGAGGTACATGTAATTCTTATTCCTAATGTATGATTGCTATGATTGGTCATTCGCTGAAGGACTGCATTTAGGTTAATTTTTTAATGGCTCCTCATTTGGTAGTTCAAAGAATTTGAGATAGCAATTTTATTGGTGCATATTGAATGTGACTAGTAGTGGCCGAAGAATCTTCTGCGTTAGAGGTTATTGTTATATTGCGTGGTCCCTGGTGTATGATAGTGCGATTTCAACTGGTATAGGAGTACTATGTTAGGGCTTAAAATAACTCAATTCTCACGCTACGTATGGATTTGATCTGAAGTCCATGCGGTTTTAAGATTTGCTCCTAGATTAGCTGAAAATTTGGGAGCAAGAGACAGGATCAGTGGCACAGAGTATCGGTACATGAAATAGAGGAAACACCTTATGCAATTGAATCTGTGGTTGCCTCAAATGTTGGCTGATGATTGCTTTCCAAAGATATGTCAGGAGGCAGGCACGGTCGAGGCAAGACATTTGCAGATCAAGCTCGTTCAAGGATCCTGAAGGTTCCTCGTTCTAAGCATATAAATCTTCCTATCCTACTATTCTGGATTATGCACCACTCTCTTTGACGCGTATCTTGCTTATGAGAACATATAGCGTAAATCTGGTGTTTGGAGTTACATTTGAAGTCCTGGAGCAAATGACCTTTGGACAGATCAAGCTCTCTTTCAATTGATGTTAAATAGAATGAGGATAAAACAAGAAAGAAAACTGAAATTCAGCACCATAAGCCCCCGATTTTCCCTTTTCCGAAACCAATCAACTTTTGGGTAATTCCCTTTCTAGAGGAGGGTATCTGTACAAGTGCTAAACCAGTCACCAGCCCAAATTCCTTGGCGATCTTTTCTGTTCTAAACGGGTGCTGCGACCAGTCTTAGTTTAATCAGCTGATGGAAATATCAATGGTCAAATTGGAGGGACTGTTTGGTGGTGTGAGTCAATTGAGGACAACTCTTTGGTACTTTGCTTCTCTTGAGGAAGCGGATATCTCACAAAGTCCCCTTTTCCTACTGTCCCCACCACAATTTGTGCCAGTGATGACGCTGCCGATGTTGATAGCAGAACCTGGGAGGAAGAGTGATGGTGTTGGCGGAAGTGGCGGTGACGGTATTGTCACTGGTGGGATCTCCGACGAAGGAAGTGGTGGCGGTGGATGCTTCCACTCGGGAAGAGGTCCTGCAAGCAGGAGTGTCTGAAGCAGTGGACCTGCTTTCATCACTGCCTGCAAAAGCTTGCCCTTCTCGGGAAGCGGCTTTTCCGGGACTAACTCAATGTCTGGCGGCACCGCTGTCATTTGAGGTGGATGAACCAGGTCCATGCTCGGTGACGAGACGATGCTCTCGTCGCCATCGGAAGATGAGAATGCATTGTTGGAGTCCATCACCCTTCTTGGTTCATCTTCCACAGAGGAAATTCCAGAGAGCGGAACCGCGAGCTGCTGCCGCTGTTGTTGGAGCAGCAGCTTCTCTAGCAGGAGCCGCTGGCATTTGACCTCCGCCTCGTTCCTCTCGGCAATTGTCTTCTCGAGCAGTCCTCTGAGGCAATTCAACTGCTCGTCTCGCCTCTTGAGCTCTTCTTGAACTGCTAACTTGGTGTTCTCTAGTTCCAGCGTCGTGTAGACCAGAGAATTCCGCAGCTCATCCATGCTCTGTATGATCATAATGAGAGGAATTAGCACCTTGACCGCAGGGGAGTACAAGAGGGACTAGAGAGAGATGTGACTCTTTACATTGGAGCACAAAAACAGGCATGAAACATACCTTCCCTTGGCAGAAGGAAGCCCAATTGGCTAAAGAGCTCCTCTCATTGTCCATGTCTATATGCTTCAATGTGACTCCCAAGTACTAGAGAGAGAGAGGGGAGAGAGAGAGAGAGAGAGAGTTTGAGTGAGGCTTGGATGTGTAGAGAGGAGAGAGGAGAGAGGAGAGAGAGAGTTTGAGTGAGGCTTGAATGTGTTGTTCTGGCATTTATAAGGGAGGGGTTGCTCTCGCTGTTGCTTCTAGTTCGCGTTAGATCTGTCTCTCTTTTTTCCAATGAGAGTTGGACGATTGCAGAAACTGCCAAAGGCCTGGCTAGCTAACGCTAAATTGTATCAATCCAAAGTCCAAAGTGTCTCTCTCTCTCCCCCTCTGGCATGTAGATGTAAGGAGTTAGTCTCTGACATGAACGGAGTCTCGTGTCTTTACGCACAAAATTGCCGCAGGCATGCCAGAAAATATCACCGATGAACGCGGGGAAGCTTCGCGTCTTTTACCCCTTTCCATACGCCTCCTCTCTCCCCTCCCTGTAATAATTATTGTCGGTACTGAAAACCGGACCCCGTCCACGAGCGTTACGCAATCTGAATCGAGTTAAATCGGTCCTACTTCATGACAAAGAACTGGGACCATCCAGCGGTTGAGCCGGCCGGTCCGCTTAGATTTTCAGAATAGTGATAAATATGTTTACACGTTGAACTGCCATTTTGCTGGTTCCGGATATCGACCTAATTAGAGGTCAAGGTAAACAAAGAAGCAAAGAAAGAAAAGAGAAGGGCCTGGAATTGACTTTTCCGTGTTGCCACAGGAGGAATCACCGCATCGGCATCGCTAATTTAACTGCTCATTTAACTGCTCGCTTTCAATTTTACTGCATCGCTTTCTAATTCACATTCGACAATTCGTTTGGACCATCTCCGACCACGGCGGCGGCGTTGTAATTTTGGAATGCGATTGGGAACGTCCAGAAAACGCGAAACTTCCCCATCACCTCCTCCTCCTCCTCCTCCTCCAATCTTCTGCTGGGTCTCTGCATATGTGGAAGTTTTAGTCATTGTCTAGACCAAGGGCACTAAATGCTTTGTCGTCGTGGACTAATTTGAACGTATCAAATGCTTAGCGTGCAGGTAATATCCAATTGACGTAGTGATGGAAAACCAAAGATAGATACGTCAAGATCTCAGCCTCAACTCAAGAGGGCTTCTCTTTGGAATCAAACTGCTTATTTTCTTCTTCTATTTTGAAAAAGCAAAAAAGTAATTTCCAGACTCGATTTTCGGTGTCAATGTTGCCCCGAGTGCTGTAATTATCATGGAATCTTTGCTTTTCCGTTAGACAAAATGGACAGCATTAGTGCTTCGCACAGTCTTTCCATCACAAACGCCTCATGTCATAATTGCTTCGTTTTCCTTCTTGGCATGTAAAAAATAAAAAAGTTTTTACCTGGTAATAAATGAGATTCAACGCTTTATGCCTGTATTTCATCTTTGAGAAGAGCTTCATGCCATGATTAGTTCGACTAGTTGTCAATTCGCTTTGCTTTTTAAAGGCTCGTTGTTGTAGATCTGAACAAAATCAGTCATCTCTTAAGACCATAATCATGTATAAACGGGCCTAGGACGAGAATTTCGATTTTATCTCCCGTAATTTTTTAAAAACTAACGATTAAGCATGTTATAGATTCCAATTTTTGCAGAGTTTGATTTGGGGGAAAAATCTTAATTATAAGATAAAGGGAGGGCAAAAGATACAATTGAGAAATGAAGGGAGTATCTTCCTTCACTTTATCTCGTAAGGCTAAATTCCATTCGCGGTCATTTTACTAAGATATAGTTTGCAATTAGGTTGAATCATTGCCCCAAACGCATTGAAGTTTATAAGTTCTTTATAACATATTCAAAACATGGGGTGACCACAATAGAAATATAACAAGGATAGAGTTTTGTCTATGAAACTAATTTTGAGCATAGAATGATTGTTCATACAATCATCACATGTCAATAAGTACCCCACGTTGTAGAGATTTGTCATATTTTGTAGTACTTTAACCCTAATAACCTCACGTTCCATAGAGGAGTTACCATAGAGGAGTTAAGTCCATCACAACTTAGAGAACTTCAATCTCTTCCCCACATGCTATAGAACGGCTTTTTTCCAAAGCCTCGAATGGAGATTAGAAAACTTCAACGTGGACCACAAAAGAAAATCCAGAGGAAGGTAATCACCATCCCGTGGCATCCTTTGTTGACAATCGAGGTTTCCCAGGCCATGTGCCGTCCATTTCTCAGCAATGGACCGGAACTAACGAATCGGAGAGACTAATGAGGGCGGATTTTAACTCCATCGAAAATTCCCTGTCCCCTTCTGATTCGGGTCAACGAAGGGGTTTTGCTGAATTTCAGTCAAAGAAAGGCGCTGGCGACCCAGCTTGTTTACCAGTGTTTGCCCAGGGAACGGTCGTGGAGCCCACACGAAACCCTCGTGCGCCACGAAAGTCTTCCCTTCAAGAGGAAAAATCAGAGCAGGGAGAGGGAGAGGGGCTTCGATTTTGACTCGTTCAAGACCAGCATAGCGAGAGACGGGCAAAAACTACGTTGCGCACAAGTCGGCGTTGCCTGGAACACGCCTCACGGGTACAATTATTAGGTAACGGTCTACTTCCTACCCCTAGTTCGACAGAACATTCTTCGGTGTCGGGTCCTTGCTGCTCTTTCCCAATAAAGGAGAAACCTGTGTTTCGAGACACACGTGTCGAGGACAGGGGTGAAAGCATATGAATTTATGGTATCTTGTTGTTAAAGTAAGTTTTTAGCATTTAACTCGTGGGGTAGAGTATATGTGAGGAAATGGGCGTGTTGAATGGGTTCCTTCGGAACTTGGACTTCTTCTTGATAGTCTCTCTCGAATGAGGGATTGTACTTTTGATGTTCATTACAATAATTGGTATTAGAGCCGATGATTGATTGATTGATAGGGCCTTTGACGTGTATTGTTGTCGCAATCAAATATTTCAAGGAAGAACTTATCAGAGTTTTCAAATCCTGGTTCGACAGAAGAAGAACTTGGATGAAGGCTACGATTATAGTGTAGTAATGTGGTCCGAGGCTACATGTTTCATCATTAGCTAGCCTAGAAGAATAACTAGATTAAAGAAATGTGAGAGGTGATACCATAGGCTCACAAATGGGGATTACAAGGATTTCAAACAGAGGAAGTCCCACATTAAAGAATTGATATGATAAAAAGCAGTTTTGAATGAAGGCTCGCCTAATTGGAATTGATAGTATGGCATGTTTGGAATTTGGGTTTCTCTTGGCAATCTTTCAAGATCGATGAGATATTGGAAAAAGTACCAAAAGAGTTCTAAACCTATTGTATTGATACAATTTAAGTCATAAACCTTTCAATTTGACTAATTTAATCATAAATATTTTCATATTTTGTCAATTAAGTTTATGTGGTCAATTTAGGTAGGAAATTAGTGATGTGGACATTGGCCGTCCTATGAAACACAACTGGAGTTGGCAATTATTTTTTTTTCGTAATTTTTAAATATTTTTTAAAATAAATTTTACTTTATTTTTCTTCCATGGCATGTGTTGGTGAGGGTTGGCCTCATCAACACTCACCCTCGCCCAAGCAAGGATGACCTTGCCAGTGGCAGCGAGGGCTCAGGCAACTTCAGCCCTTGCTGGCCACCAACACAAGCCATGGAAGTAAAAGAATGAAAATAAAGAAAATAAAAGAAAATAATTAAAATATTATAATAAATGTCAATATTAGTGCCAATCCTGTTACGTAAATTGGTCAAAGGGACTCGATTGATAAAATATGAAAATATTTACGATTAAATTTGTTAAAATTGAAAGGTTTATAACTGAATTGATATAAATGCAATAACTTTATAACTTTTTTAGTATTTTACCATGAGACATTGGACTTTTGTTGCGCATCCCAATGAAGCACATCCTAAGTGGGTATACTAAATCAACTACCACAATGGTAGGCATTTTCTTAGTGATTGGAGGATAATTGTCACTAGAAGGTTGATAATGTGCAATTCCTTGCCAACATGACAAATGGAAAAAGAATCTTCTAAGTTGGAGGCATACAATCATTAAGTAGCAAGAATTAGACCTGATCATAGATCTCGTAGTCCACTAGCCTACCAAGGCAAGCCAATTGAATACGGCAAGGCTATAGTCGAAAAGTCTGGCCTAATTCAGCTAATTCACATGTGGTTTTTTGTTTATCGTGCGTGACGTTGGACAACGGATCGGGCTCAACCTAAAGGCTCTATCCAGCCTTCGCTCAGGCATAATCACCTCTAGCGAGAACGTTCTTATGTTGATAAAAATGATTGAAAACATAGTCTTTAACTTGAATGACTCGTCTTTTAACTAGATCAATGAATTGGGCTTAGGTCTAGGACATATGCCATGAATGCCATACTTCTAAAAAAAAGTCAAAAAAACAGAGAAGAGGCACATGCTTGGCGAAGACCAACGATGAACCATGGACATTCCAATCGATTTCTCTTCACAAGACAGCTAGTGTGGTGTGTTGGCACGAAGGGAGAAACTTTGCCACATCTAATTTTGGTCCCAAAGTCCGGTTTAATCACTCACCGCATGTGCTGCTCCCATCTATTGGACCTGACTGAAATCTAAATCAAATCGATGGGGGTGATTGGACCCAAGAACAGTGTCCAAAAGTCTCCATCATTTGCAATTGTCTGTCGGATGGTACCTAATCGAGAATCAAATGGATGCCAACTCTTGTTTAATACGCGTGGGGACCATGTAAATTAGATTAGAAATCGAAGAGAATCGAGTGGGTCTCGTTAGCTTTTCTTGTAGGTGGGTGGTCACTCAGTCATTTTCATGCCTCGGCTAATGATGTTTCCATCTTTTGAATCCGAAGTGGGAATTTACGTGTCTAGCTTAGCTCATAACGTTTAGAAAAATTATTCTGAAAGGTTCAATTCAATCATAAACTTTATAATTTAATTAACCTGATTTAAGTATTGTGACGATTTCCTAATATAGTCATTCCAACCAATTTTGACTATAAATTGATAATGTGGACAATTTTTACAATCTTTTTTGTTTTTTCTTTCTCTTTTGTTTTTTCTTTTTATTTTTTCCTTAAAAATAGAGGGAATATACATGGCTAACGTGTCGCTAGCTATAGGCAAGGCCGTTGTGGCCCTCGCACTCACTGGCCATTAAGGCCTTAGTGCCCCCTGTTGGCCTTCTAGGAAGATAAGTAGTGGAAAAAAAAATAAGAATAGAAAGGAAGAAGAAAGAAATGAATTAAAATAATATATAAAAAAAGAGAAAACTAAAAAATTTCAAAAATTGTTCATGTTAGTGTTTGTGTCACATAGGAAGCCTGAATTCCAGTTTTGTGATTTTCGGCTAAAAGTGACTAGATGGACTACATTGAAAAATTGTCAAAAGGCTCAAAACTAAAATTACCATAATTAGTGGTTTAAAAATTATATTGTGTTTAAGATTTTTGGACAATCATTTTCAACTAACAATCTTATAGGTGAGTTGTCATTTGTCGGTTTTGTGCCTCAAATAATTTAAAGCTCCCATCTTTTGAATCCTAAGTGGTGGTTACGTATCAAGTTTAGCGTCCATGACATTACTACAAGAGCAGCAGGGCCATGATTCTTCCACAAATTGCCAAATAGTTTCTCATCAACCCTATAGGCACATCTAAATTTCGAGCAGAGCCCACACGGATCCCGGCTCACTTTTCACTTCACCTCAAATCGATTACAATGCATCGAACCCGTTCTCCTCCTCGACCATCAGTAGAGGTCCCCAGAATGCAGGAACAGGATCAAGAAGATCTTAAGTTTGTTTCACTCGAGATCTTGTCATCAACATCGACTTTCTTTCGGGTAACATGGAGAAGAATGCATTCCTAATGATGTCAAGGGTGGAAGGGATTGACAACTTGCGATGACGTCGAAAGCGACAGCAAAGCTTATATTAATCGAAATTCAACTATTGAGGAAATTATCACCTCTCTCGATAGCGATGAAATTGATGCTAAGAGTGGTGAAGTCTGGAGTGAAAGGCACGTTCACGGAGCTCGTGAGAGCTACCGGAAGTCTTCTGAAATATAGGTTTCTGGACCTATTACTTTTGCATTCTGCTGAAATTTTCAATCGACCTACTCAGCACCTTCTAGTCTTTGAGATCTCATGCTCTGCATAAAGGATTCAAGTACAATGCACGTCTTACCCTCTTGAATTTCAAACATCTAGTGGCAATGTCATGGTATTCCTAATGATGACAGATTGAGTTTTTTTCTCCCCCTGATCCCGGAATCTCCAAGCGTTCCTAATGCAAAAGTTGAGGCTGGGTTTCTTCTTGAATAGTCGCACTCTTATTTTCCATTAGAATGTTCGGGATAAGTCTGAACTCGCCATCTTGTAGGCGCAGTCTTAGTTGATGCGTGTTGCGTACGTCCTAAGAAATGAATCAAGCAAATAAGTTTGACATCCCTATTGAGCTTTCACTTAGAATTTCTAAGTTGAGCTATCTGATCTCTCTTACACATCTGAACAGGCAGGTGTTAGAGTTGACATTATATTGTTGGCGGCCTATTTAGGCCTTACTCGGATTTTCTCCTAGCAGTCTTGCAAAGTTGCAAAGTTGAACATTCGAATGAGTGAATATTAGAATTGGTAGTCGATTGACAATTATCTCTCGGTATATATTGACGTCTAGTGAATTTTTTGAGGAAGAAATCATAGTACCCTAATGAGTACATGACTCATTGACTTAAGTTTCAAGTCGAGATAGGTCCAATTAAAAAAAAGAAAAAAAGGCCAATAGTCTTTGATTTAGACTTTCTCTTCATGATTTTTTTTTTTTTCAAGTCGAAGCACCGAATTTCTCTTTTTGCGTCCCTGAAGGGTAAAATATGTTCATTCACGTACGGAAGGGGCTATCGCTCTTCCGCTGAGGTTTGTTATGATGATTGATGGATTGATTGATTGAACTGTGCGTGGGGGCACATTCGTCGCTTTCAAAACAAAAGAATGCCGCATGGACCCACGCGTTTGAGGCTTAATCTAATTCGCTGGTAGTTAGAATTCCACTCGACAATTGAAAACAGCAAGGAAAAAAAATCTTGGCATGAGGTGATGGTCACCCTTTCGGTAATTTAAAGTCTCCCTCGAGTTTTAGGACTATTATATTTTGCGTAGGAGAAAGAATGTCGCGAAAAATTCGTACGCGTCGATGCGAGGAAGCAAGCCAATCACTTTTTCGATGAATGTGGTCGTGTGCCACTAGCGACTAGGGAGGTTTCCACTTGTAAATTCTATACCTCGAGACTCTTGTATGTTGAGACATGTTACAACTATTACATAAGACATTCTCGATGGCTTATGTACAAACTTACCCCGAGAGAATACGGGATATGTTATGAAAATCCTATATTAGAAGCGTTTCTTATTTTATATTGTTTCATGACATAGAACGTCGTGAAGGAGAAAGCGATAAGCGACGTGAAAATGAGACGGACAAGCGATATTAATGAAGAACGACGGCTGTCAAGCCCTTTCGTTGATCATGATGGAATATTTAAATATTAAATTATATATTTATCTAATAATTTAAGCTTTCAGATCAGTTTGCAATAATTTCACGAAATTCCATGTGATATTAAAAAAGGAGATCTTGAATTCCAATCATTTCAAATCCCTGCATGCCTCCCCATTTTGCATATTTCCACTCTCTTAGGCTAAGATCAAAGTTTCATTCACGCGTGAAGGGGAACGCTAGAATATGTTGCGAGCCATCTATGTGATGACAACGTGACGTGCGACGGCGGCCACCGAATGTTCTCGGAGTTAGGAATGCATCAGCTACGAGAACATGGGCTGCTCTTGGATTTGCTCCGATTTGAAAACAACTCAAAAACGCGGTTGCGACTGGTGGTTGGAGAGTTGGTCTACATAATTTTAGTGGCATGAAGGTCACCGAAAAAGACACAGAAAATTCAGACCAAAACATTGCATAACGTTTAGGTGCCGTGTAATATCAGATCACAATGTTGCATCACAAGATATGTTAGGATCGCGTTCTAAATTCAACCCTTCATCCAAAGCCCAACCATGGTTGAAAAATTGCTAAAATTATCCATATCTGAAGTAAATTAGGCATGGGGCAAGTCGGACCTGAGGAAGGAAACATCTTATCTTAAGCTTATCTAAGTTGTCAAGGAGACTCCTGGTAAGTTGAGGGGATTTTTGCATTTCTAGGTCTAGACAAGTGGAGATGTAATTGGGCGTATGATATTTGAAAGTAAGACATTCGTTATATTCTCTTTAATCTATTTTAATTCCTATATGAGAGGCTGTGGGTCCATCGAGATATTTTTTATCTGATATTCAAGATTAGACAACATACACGTATAATTTGAGAGACAGAACTTGCACGTGGGCCTATGCCTTTTTACTTGTGTGGAACTTTGAACCATAGAATGAATGGGTCGTGGCCCATTGGCTCTTGGAAGTTTGACCCTCATGCTCTTCCCCTTCCTAATCAAACCTCGCCTTTTACTAATTTTTTTCCCGTTAGCCAGAAAAGTAAGTATTTTTTTTATAGTTATTTTCCTGCTTTTTTACTAACGGAGGGATTTTTTTTTAACTATTCCACAAAAAAGTAATTATAATCTCACTATGAGTTCTTTTTGGATTGCTTGTGATGTGAAAACATTACTAGCTAATTCTGCAGGAGGTTCACGTTGCTTATGTAAGCCTTTGTAACCAAGATGAATAGCTATATCAGAAGATGATTTTCTATAAGGTGTTGTGCACTATATATACATGCATTGTTTACAAGCGTCTGTTTATGGAATCACAAACAAAATGAAAGATAATCAAAACATACAAACTAAACATATGCGGCTGAGTTTAGTGGGTTGTTAGCTCAATTTTTAGGGATCACGATTTGAGTTTTGAGTTGTGAAATCCCATCTCTTGATTAACCTTCGCTTGGTAGATTCACTTATTCCTGGATGCAGAACATAACTCAATCCCAGAAAAGAAGACGAAGAAGAAGTTCCGTAGTTTATGTCCAATGTACAAATCTAGTCATCAGCGTTCGAAATTGTCGGATTCCGTTTTTTCCGTTAGCTCATAATGGGTATTCTGCTGCATCCACAAGGTGTCCATTAATGTTGCTTGTGGTCGTATTCTGTAGGACATATGACATATTAGAAAGCACGACAATGACCCAAATAAGGTGCCCGATGGTGATGAGTCTTTCAAGCACTACCAGCGTTTGCAATCTGCCAGAAACACATAGACAAGAAAAGTGAAACTAGCGTAAGCGATCGTGATATGTTTCCAACGGCGTATTATCTCTCTATTTCACTGAGAAGCTTATATAGCCATTATACAGAATGCTGCATGAGTAGTAACCGGGGTTGAGTAATGTTCACGATATATAGACACACCATTTAGTGAAAGACAAAAATATGGAGCATCATAGAGACTCGAAACAGGATTAGCTAGTTACTTTATACACAGCATTGTAAAGAATCATAGTTCCTAACATCCCAACCCCGAAGTAGGATAAAAAGAAGACATCCCTAGACAAGAGTCCAGGCTATTCTTGGACATAGGCGAGTTTTACCGCACAGAAGGGACGCATAATGGCATAATCGGTTAGCAAAGAAGACATGCATTCAATAAATGTTTTAGTTTTTGTGAAGCAAAATCCATTCCTGGTACCGAATCATGCTATTTATCAAGCTCCCAATTACATACAGATTCAGCTGTAGATAGATAAGAGTACAAAGTGTTCTTTCGCCACTTGAAAGAGGCTCTCAAAAGCTGCTCACATCTAGCACCATCAAAAACTACACTGGGTGGTTAAGGTTTTTCTGATTGGAAGGAGCTTTAGGAGCATTGGAAGCTTAAAACCTAAAAACGGGAAACTTAGGAAGAGAAATGGCAATTTCGTATTGAAGACTAGGATGTTTAAGTAAATTCAAGACGTGATTTGGTGTGTAACATGAAAACTCATGATCCAAAATAGCGTTCTATGAAATTAATGGAGGTGAAGTGCTATTGGGATCAAATGGTCAAGACAGTTTTTAGTATTTTACCTTTATTTTAAAAGATTGCTGCATATCATATTTTTCTTTTCTGGACGCATATTTGTCCCTTCTGACAAAAATAGTAACTAGAGTTCAATAACGCCTTTGGAGATGTATTCTGTCCGTTTGAGCGAGCTATTTCCTTCTTCAGCTCAACCTGGCAATACCCACCGAGGCAAGATGGTACTCATTCAGACAATTTTAAAAAATTTCTAATTACGGGCAAGCCTAACTTCTAAGCAAGGATCGAATTAATCCGACCCAAAACATGTCCCTTGGTTTGTCACATGGAAAAAGAACACCTTCCCTTACTGTTTCCCACGAAAACTGGCCAAATTCGATGTTGTCCAGACGCTCCCCCACTTCCAAAAACGGGCACATGGGCAAAAGCGAAGGGCAAAGCTAAGGCCATGTGCCTTTGGATTTGCTTCCCGATTGAAGATGCAAGGGCCACATTCGCATGTGCATCGACAGCTCGATCCATCTTTCAAATGCTGGAGTAGGGTCAATGTACCCAACCGGAAAATGCCCCAACCTTTCTTCAAACTCGAAAGCGAAGGATCTCCTTTTTAGGGTTTCCTCCAACACAATCTTTGCAATGACACTTGACTTCGTAACTTGGTCGACATGGGCATTGGTAATCGCATTCACATTTTGTGGAAACATGAGATTCATGTTGTTAGATCATGTTGCTAGACTCAATGGAGGACGTTTGACATGATTTAAAGGCTTTGTCCCACTAATTTGTTTACTTATACCGAGGCGCTTTTCAAAGAGGGTGTCTCTCTTGTTCATGTGCATTATGTGGTCTTTTTCTTCTGTAATAGGAGGAAAATTGAAAAACAATGAGAAAAAGAACAAAAGAAAAAAAACAAAGTGGACGACAGAGAAAATGGTAACTAGCAACCGGACCCTCGGATTCCTCGCTTTTCTATGGGGCCAGTACTTCAATTTGCCCCACTATAGTTTGATCGAACGTACATTAAAAGCCCATCGATCGGCATTCCAATCACCCATTAAATAATTAGGCGGCCCGGTTTTGCTCCCGTCCTCTTTCTTCGTACAGTCGAAAAACCAACTAACCATCCACCCCTAATAAGTTCAGATCAATAATTGCGGTATGGTCTAAGACTTCATTCTTAGATGTATGATTTCACGCCACCCGTTTAGAGTACATACCGGGAAACTCTTGGTCAATCGATTGAATCACAATCACCCCATTTACTTTCTATCGATAATCGATTTTAGTTTTCATTGCGCTAGCTAGTTTTGTGCATATCTTAAATTCTAGAAAGTGGGTATGATCTCAAATGCGTTCATATAGTCAAGAAGTAATTGATCTCGAATGACATAGCTCACAAACACTGAAAGATGGACGAGCGAGAACATGGCCTCATCAAATTTTACGATGGGTGATCACTGCTCTTATTCTTTTCCTCCTTTTTAGAGGGGCTTTTAGCCATCACGGGTCGTACTCGATGAAGAATTACAGCCCCATCGGTTGATTAAGAATTTGATACGGACAAAGCTTTATGTTGTGTGTGGGAGTGAAAAGCAAAAACATTCTTTATTACGCTGGATTTCGGTGCTTTAGATTAGATTGCAAAGCAAATAAATGATTGAAATCTTGAATCTTGAGCACCACTCCAGAGTCCAATCAAAGCTCTATTATTGCCTCCCATGATGAGATCATCGACGACACCGTACCACGCATGGTGCCATCTAATGTTAATAGGGTGATGGGCTCGACGTGGGTCCTCCATGTTCCTTCATCTAATTGACTCAAGCAATAATTCAGGCCTCACGTCCTAAATAGATAAAGCCGACCATGTGTTTTGCTTTTTTTGGACTTTAGGTCATTATGCTTTGGAAAAATTATTAGGGTCGAATCAGATATAGATCAAATAATTATCCAAAAAATCATAAATCTATTATATAGAGGTCGATTCAATCCTAATTTTTTTTTCTTTGTGTGTAAATATGTGAATATCAATAATCATATGAGGTACAAAAACTTAGGAGAATCCCCTAGCATTTCAAAGAGACTAATTATGCAAGAATATGGAGGAAGAAAGCTCATATGGTAACCAATAAAACATTTACTTGGGAAAGCCTACACTTTTAATAAAGTGACGCCTTACTTCTTATAACATTTTGAATTCTAACCAACAAAAAACGAGACTCAATCAATTTGTTTTGAAACCATTTGTAGTTGCGATCGATCCAAAGACAATAGATTGTCACTAAGAAAGATAGCTTGAGGAGTCTCGCCTCCAAATTTTTGCCCTTGGTGGCTTCGATCATTTATTGAAGTTCTAAGTTCCAACCTCCTACATAACACCAAATTCCATTTTGTGCCAAAACACTACGCCATACACTACTTGTCTAGGTGCAATCAAAGAATAAACTTTTTAATCTAAGTAATTTAATCTTAAAACATTTTAACGTGTTGCTAATACGATCCCTTTTGGCCAAAATCAGGTTAATTTTCACTCAAAATCACTAATATAAACACTGACCGTTTTATATGGTATGATTGGCGATGACGTTGACGATTTTTGTAATTTCTTTTAAAAACTATCACAAGAAATTTGAGAGGGCCCAATTGCAAGAGTGTATATCCCATCAATCCTACATTTTTTTTTTTTTTTTTTTTTGCAATGGCTGAATTTTGGGAGCGTATGTCTCATCACTCTAACATTTTCTTTTTTTGCCATCTTTGTTTTGATTATGCATAACTTTTCCAGTGAGATCTCATGGTAAAAATGAAGCTCCTAGAAAATAAGAGGAAATCAACTATTAGAGCATATGTCATGTTATTTGTTTTGTTACAAGATTTCTGAATTTTTTTTTTCTTTTCCTATTTCCCTCCATAGGGCCTCAGTGACCAATGGAGGGAAATAGAGAAAAAAAAAAAAGAAAATGAAAAAGGAAGAGAAAAAAGGAAAATTCATATTTTTTTTTAAAACAAGATTTCAAAAATAGTCTTTGATAGCAATTTTCAATCAAAATTGGCTAAAATAATTGCATTAGCAAATCATCCAAAGGTTTAGGACTAAATTAGCTAAATTAAAAAGTTTATAACTAAATTGGCTATCGTACAATATGCTTTGAACTTTTTGAATAATTTTCTTGTTTTCCACTCGATTTAAGTGCAATGAATTACATTATCAAGAAGATATATTCGCTTTGTTGGGTGATAATCATCGATATAGCAGAAAACCGTCTAGCTTCCATTTTCTATGCGACGAATTGCACAAATCTAAGCTGTGATTACGTATAAGTGGACTGCTAATTTAGAGAAGATAACAGGCGGAGCTTGAAGCAAATTCACAATTTTTTATTCCTTATTTAAGGGGAAAATAATTGGAAAAAGGGATTGATGTGAGCATACACGCGGCAGCGCTTTGAAGAGGATCTCTCCCCCACCATCACAACCCTTTGGAATTTGGAACCCATCTTTCATTAAGTGCAAATTCGCTGACCCCATCACCAATTATAATTTAACAACATTTTCTTTATTATTTATTGAATTATTATTACATTCGCCGGCAATATAATTTCTCCTTTTCTAAGTTCATACGGTTAGATGGGCGACATGTGTACTATGCAATCGAATTGACTTTAAAATTTATTAATTAAACGGTCATGATATTTCATTTTTTTGATCGGCAATGAACGTAATAAAAATCTCTAATCATGCGCACTTACATATCTTTATTAAAAAAAAAAGCTGTCACGGAAGTCCACCAATGGCCCCACGATGAAGTGGTCTAAATTCCATTCGTCACTGTTCCATCGGAGACGAAGCCAATTCCACTCGAATCTCCTCATCGATTGGTCGTGGCATCGCCACCTGCCGAAAAGCAAAAATCTAAGACTAAAGTCTGATTTAAATTAATCTGATCGAGAACTACTATGAAAGAAAAAGCAGGAAGATCAAATCATTCAACCTTGGACGCACGCGTCTGCCCACTTCCTTGATCACAAAGCCAAAGCATTGCCAAACCCACTAAAGAGCTTTACCTAAAGGTTGGCAACTTAGGTAAGTTATTTAGATTGCGACTTGAAAACGATGCTATAAAGCTAGCCTAGAAAAATTTCAAATTGGAAGTTTGAGCTTAGGAGTTAGACAGTCGGAATCATAGTTTCAAATGCTTTGAATAAAATTATAGTCGAGACGCGACGATTGAGAGAACAGGACAAATGAGCATATCAACTATTCATTATTGGAAAATGTATGAAGATCACGAGTGTTTGGTAATTTTGGAAAACGATCGTGTTAGGTACAGTGGAATTTGCTATTAGGACTTAGGAGGCATCAATGGGTAATTCACAAATCTTCTGCCATAAGGTTACCTACTTGTCTAAGTTTCCATAGAATTTATTTGAAAGAAAGTTTTCACGGGGAATAGGGAAAAAAAAAACAAATAGATAGCAACTTTCAACAATTTGTGAAGAGTTCTAATTAATTGAAATTTAGTTTTTATTATATTAACGATTGATTGGAAAAAAAAATACATTAATCAGGTCTAAGAGAAGAAACTCAATTTATATTCATCTTTTTGCTTTACCAAAGTCTCGCAATAAGGTTAAAGTGAATCACATCCTAGCTAAAATTTAATCCATTTACTTCACGGAAAAATCAACAACCTAAAAAGAAAAATGATTCAATGAAAAATATTTTCGTCTTTATCAAAAGAAAAAAAAGTTTAGACATTAAGGCTTTATTCGTTTCACGAAAAATGTGGTGTTTCTAAAAATTATTTTCCAGGAAGCCATTTATCAGCAAAATAATTATATTTTCCGGTGTTCGACTAAAGTTTGAAAATGAATAAAAAAATATTTTTTACTGTTCGATAAAGAAAATCTTTTCTTGCATGTACTCATTTTCAATTTTTTTCATTATTTTATTTTTAAAAAATCGATTTTTTACTTTTCAATTTTTTTTTCTTCTTCTTCCTTGGCCTCGGCCAATCGCTAGCTACAGCCTACAGCGATGGTTAGCAACCAATTGTTGGCAAGCTCTAGTTTGTAGCGAGGCTTCACCTCACTTGATTTGGTGAAGCTGAGCTCCTCTAAGGAAGAAGAAGAAAAGGAAATAAAAATAAAAATAAAAACTCTATTTAAAAAAACATAAAATAAAATGAAAATGTGTTTGGTAAAAGAAAACGGGGTGGAAGAAATTATGGAAAATATTTTTCACTTTTGAAAAGTGAAAAATATTTTCCTACTTTTGAATGTGTTCTTTTCAATAAAGAAAAAACAATTGCGTTGGTAATTCATTTTTCGTGAAACAAATGTCAGAAAATATGAAAAATGTTTTATTGTAATTTATTTTTTGTAAAAGAAACGGAGCCTAATCGTTAAAAATAATGATAACCATTTTTCATCAATTCAATTATCGAAGCCTAAAAAATGATATAATCTAAAGAAATATTTTCCAAATTGCCGAGATATAAAAAAAAAAAAAAAATTCTGGCTGCGTAATTCCCGCGATAAGTACGCTTAAAATTGACAAGAGAAAAAAAATTCCCTTATCGGGTCGTAGCCGTCGCTTGAACAGGGGTGGGGGCCGTGCTGTTGGCGCCGATTTCAGGACGATGCTCCGACAAAGGCGGACCAGAGACAGAGGCGTCGCCGTCATTACATGGAGGATAACCGATAAGCCATTGGCCACACCTTGCCGTGCACGACACTCTCTCCCCAACACAGATTCATCCAAACCCCCTTCACTCTCTCTCTCTCTCTCTCTCTCTCTCTCTCTCCTCCCAATTCCTCTAGATATTTCATTTGAATGGATGTTGATGTCGAATTAACCTCGAGGGCCGCATCCATCACCGGCGGACTTGTAGGCTGGTGCTGATTTTATTTGATGAACGAGAACGAAACAATTTGTGTGTATTTGCGGACGTTAATCGTGGCCTAAATTTTCAGATACTTCGTGCTATGGAAAGGGAAGTCATATTCTTGGATACATACAACATATTCAGATAATCGATAGGCTTGTATAATAAATTCATATATCGCCTTAATTTTGTTTCCGAATGATTTCATATGTTTGGAACTTGTCAAAAACTAGGAATCTATGTATTCTTTGAGGAAAAAAATATCAGCCTTGATATATAGATATAACGACACAAATTATTCTTAAATTTTGACTCAGTATGTAATGTGATCCATAAAATTTTAATTTGTTCAATATAATTTATGAAAATTTAATTATTCAATGTAGTCTGTGGATTTTTTGTGCATGTTTAATTCAATTCCTGAATTATATGAAAAATTTAATATTGCCTTTTAATTAATTTAAGCTTTGGGATAATATCAAGCCTTTTCATATAATTTATGGACTAAAATGAATATGTATGAAAAGTTTACAAACTACATTGAATAAATTGAATGTTTAGGGACTACATTACGTATTGGATTACAGTTCAAAGATCACATTAAATAAATTAAAAATTCATGAATCATATTGCATATTAGGCTAAAATTTACAAATTGTTTGTATTATTTTCCCTAATGGATATTGGACTTCGATGAAGCCGAGTTATTTGTGCAGATGGTATTGCCAAATTTTTTGGGCAGAATTTGTGAGGATGATGAGGGTTTTGGCGATGAGATGAGTTGGCTTTTGCCAAGGTTCTTATCTTCCACCCCCCAAAGAGGGCAAAGCCAACAGAAAAGACCAGCAAAAAGTGGAAGATTTTTGCATGGCTGGATTTTGACAACTCCCTCCCTTCCGTTCATATAAAAAACCCACAAAGCAAAGCCACGGAATTTGCAGACTCTCCTCGGCCTCGAAGGTTCTCCCGTGCGGTCGAATTCAAGGGAAAATCAGGTCAGCTCACCTCTTCGAATCCATTTCTTTGCTATTGCAATTAGGAAAGGAAATATTTTTATCCTCTTACGACTTTTCGAACGACTAATTTAAAAAAAAAAAAAACTGAATTTCAATAGGAATTCTAACATTTCACTATGCATTCCATTCGAATCTCTCGAGACGGCATGGTGCAGAGGCATTTGAAAGGTAAGCTTTTTATCGTTCTTCTCATTAATTGAGCATGAGATACGCAGAGAACACCGTGACGGTAGAATGTGTCAAAAACTTTCTAAATCTGAGAAAGGTCTATTATCCATTTGACAATTCTTTATGATTCACGGCCTTCTTCTTTCGATCATAATTAATCATTTTTTTTTGGAGGGGGGGCTAATTGATCGTTTTTTTATTTCCGGTCTGGTAATTGATGGTTGTTTGGTCGAAAAAGAAAGACGTCCTGAAAATTGATAAGCATTCTTATTTTTGGGAGCATTAGATAAATTCTGGAGTGAAACGCATGCTGTCTTTAGGCTGACCTTCCCCATAGAATAGAGAGAGCAGCTCAATTTCGGCTGGCGTTGACCGGTTCCTCCGGTCAACAATTTTATTTTGATCCTTTCGCCTACCCCGCTTTCTTCATTAAATTCTGCATTTATTCGCCATCACGTGATTGCCCCCACCAAAAGGGAATTATTAATAGGAGGCAAAAAGCAGAACATATAAAGAAATTCTAATTTACCTTTTGTCTTTTTTTTCCCCTTCCTGTTTTGCTGAGAAATCGAATTACAAGAGGAGGACGATGATGTTAGTCATAAACATAATCACATGTATTTTCAGAATATTGTCCGAAAGTGAGCTCTTCCACTCGATTCTTATCACGTGAAGCACTTTGCATATTTCGCATATATATAATTTTTATTTATTTATTTCGTTTGCGTCCGCAATTTGAATTTACATCATCAGACTTTCCAAATGCTTTCAATATATTCATGCATAAGATTTTGAACTAAAGAGTAACGGTGCATTTAATTTTTGAATATTTTATAGGAAAAATAAAGAAATTTGAAGGAATTAAATGGGAGGAAATTATAAAAGTAGAGGGAGAGAGCAATGGCAATTTTTCTTTTGTTTAATAGTGGGAGAATAAATAAATAAATAAATAGAGCAAAGTGAGTTAAAAATAGCTTTAGAGCTGCTGTCGTATCATGCAACATGTCTCTTCAGCCATGTCATTTAAGTGTTCGAGTAGGGACATTTTGTAATTTGAAGCGCACTATATGTTAGTTTTGATTTGGGAATAATTTATGTGAGTAATTTTTTCTCGATTTTTTCAACTGCTCTATTTTCTTTTCCCTCTCGAATTAGTATTGCGTAACTCCTTTTCTCTCCTTTCCATCTATAATGAACACAATCTTTTCACTCTTTTATTCAATTCTTAGATTGTGCCTAATTTCTTAATTATCTTCTTCGTAATCTACACCAAAAGGGATAGTTTTTATGCAAAAGAGATTATTCTTCCCATGACATCATACATTTTTTTAAATTGTGAATATGTTCCTTATGAGTTAACTTCAACTTGATAGCTGCAACCCATTCATCAATCCCTAATACTTAACTCAATATTAAAACATGGAAAAAAATAATGGAAATATACTTCGTCCTTTACTCAGTGATCATTTATGTAACTCTACTTGTGAAAATCATTTAAAAATTAAACCATATAAACCCTATTTAAGATGCCAAGACAAGCTCCTAAGGAGGAGTAATTCAATCTTTCAAAGTGACATTCTTTTAAGAGGTATGTGAATCGTACCGGCAAAAATAGAGATATGTAAATGGTCATTAGGATCAAAAGTACGATTTGTCTTGATATATTCTCTTAAACATAGCATGAGGTTTTGAAATAGAGTAATTAGTTTGCGTGACCAATACAGTACCTCAAGCACATTTGGATTTGCTTAGATCACCACACATTTTGTAGGATTGAAATCCTTTTGAAAGCGATATACCCTGTGCAAGTAATAATGGCCCGTCTTATAATTTTATGCAATGATTTCTTAGATGTACTTTTTTACCGGCTCTCACTGAGATAGTACTCATCACATAGATGCATCAATATCATTATGGATTCAAAAAAATAAAATAAAGAATATTGGTATTTGGTATTTACTCATGATGCAAGTTCCGCTAAGCTCGTGAATGATGACAACCATTCACATAGCCTTGAATTAAACTAAACTCAAGACATATTGATTAAACTAAACAAGTCTAGAAAGGTATCTCTTGTGGCCCTTGGTATATGCTCTAAAATATAAGGAAATTCCTAAGGTAATGATAATAATGGAAGTATTTTGATCAGGATATGCTTTGAGCTAGGACTTGTTACATTCCAAAAAAGGTTACGTGTTTTATCTTAAAATATTAACTCTAGAATATCTATCTGTATAACCGATCTTCCATTTCCTTTTATCAATATTTCCTTAAATAGGTTGATAATATTACTTTTTTCAACTCACGATTTATAATTTTTCACAAGCAATGGCAAACTTCTAAAATATCCACTTTTCATTAGTAACTCCCAACGTATTAATAATCACTAATCTTCAAGTACTTTTGATAATTTTCAATTTTTTTTCCCATCAGAGACGGTAATGATTCTACATCCACGTCGGTCTTGTTTTTTCCAATAACTTTCGAATTTTGTATTAGTTATCCCCTAAATAAATTGGTATATAATGTTTTTTTTTTTTTTTTTGGCCATTCCCAAAAGATAATGGTATTTCGTCGCAATTAATTTCCATTGGATCGTGAAATTCAACGAGCCATAAGGGAACCCGAAGATGGCATAGAAACCGAGGACCCCTGCAACTCTCTGTCAAAAGTTTTTCACTCTGTTCCATCACTTCCATCACCTCCATCACCATGTGAATCTCTGAGCACTGTCTCTCTCTCTCTCTCTCTCTCTCTCATATAATAAAATTTGCAAATCTCCTTCATTCATCTTCCCGTCCTGGGTCTCGACGCTGCGACCGGACGAATTATTAAAACCACCAAACGGGCAGTACAGCGAGCAAAAAAGATAAGCAGCAAAGCAGTTATTGTCATCTGTTTTTGTTTATTCCCTCCAGATCGAAAAACGAACCACCAACAAACCCATCTCTGTGCCTTACTCTCTACGCTAGCAACAGCGACACCAGAACCCGATAGCCCCCCCTCACCAGCTTTCAACGCTTTGCCCTTCGCCTTCATCATCACCGCCATCGCCGTCGCCATCACCACCATCTTCTTCTCCTTCTTCATCAAGGTCTTCCGTTTCTTCCTTGGCGTTTCGCAGGCTATTAAATGAGATATGGCGGAGCACAAGAGAGCGCCACCCACCTCCAAGAGCAGGGGCTTCTACGTCAGGATGAGGCTCTTGCACGGCTACGGCAAGCACCACCAGAGGCTGGCCCAAGACAAGAAGAGCTTCTTCCATAGGTACTACAAGTGGGTCCTCTGGCTCTCCCTCTCCTTCTACTTCTTCTGCCCTTACCTCCTCAGCCACACCCCCAAGCAGAGGCTCAACCCTCTCCACACCGGCTCAGCCGGGTCGACTCACTCCTCCCGCGCGCTCTTCGAGTCATCGTTGTCGCTCAGCAATAGTAGCTCCACGCGCTCGCAAGAACCCGAGATTGACCAAGGTTGGGAACCGCTAAAGTTTCGTTTTTTTTTCCTTTCCTTTCCCCTGTTTCTGGCCCCAGGAGTCGTTAACTCTGGCGCAACCTCTCTGTTTTTTGTACCTTGCAGAGTTGAGGGGCTTGAAGATATACGTCTACGATTTGCCGCCCAAGTACAACTCCGAATGGCTATCGAACGAGCGATGCCGGACGCACCTGTTCGCGTCGGAGGTGGCCATCCACAGGGCTCTGTTGACCAGCGACGTCCGGACGCTCGACCCTCACGAAGCCGACTTCTTCTTCGTCCCCGTGTACGTGTCCTGCAACTTCAGCACCACCAATGGCTTCCCGGCCATCGGCCACGCGAGGTCGCTGCTGCTCTCCGCCGTGCAGCTAATCTCGTCGGAGCACCCGTTTTGGAACCGGAGCTCCGGGTCCGACCACGTCTTCGTCGCCTCTCACGATTACGGAGCTTGCTTCCACGCCATGGTAAATGACCCTTCCAAAAAAAGCCATAATGATTATTCATAAATTACGCAAATCGTCGCGTTGGATGCTCAATCTCGTCTCGAAAGTTGGAAATTTTGGATTGAAGTCTGTCTTTCCCCTGTGTTTTTAACGTTTTATACACGTTCGATTAGAAGGGTTATCAATTTGGTTTAGCTGATGATTGATCGTGGGTTAAATTTTTGGTTAATCTTTGAAGGAGGATCGAGCTGTCGCCGATGGGGTGCCGGAATTTTTGAAGAAGTCCATCATACTGCAGACGTTCGGGGTCAACTACGACCACCCGTGTCAGGACGTCGAGCACGTGGTGATCCCGCCTTACATTCCGCCGGAAAGTTTACGGAGGACGCTGGAGTCGTCGCCGGCGAACAGCGGCCGCCGCGACATCTGGGTCTTCTTCAGGGGCAAAATGGAAGTCCACCCCAAGAACATCAGCGGTCGCTTTTACAGCAAGTAATTCCCCGTCTCCTCAAGTTCATTTCCGCTCTTAATCAAACTCCTAATCATTGCACCGCCCTTTCGACTTTTACTATATTACCCTCATCCGAATCTATAAAGCTAAGAAGAAACCCTAAAATGGTCCGATCTGTAATGATGATTTCCTCAAAAATTGTATGGATCTTACGTGTCCTTACCTGGCGTAGATTCGCAAGATCTGTCCATGTGAATGTTTAGGATTTACGTTTGACCAATGCGAAACGTTTTAGCATTTTTTGGTGGTTTTATCGGCGCTGTCGTGTTGATTTTTCATTGCTTTTCCACCAGGGCGGTGCGATCGGTGATCTGGCACAAGTACAGCGGCGACCCGCGGTTCTACCTCCGGCGGCACAGGTTCGCCGGCTACCAGTCGGAGATCGCCCGGTCCGTCTTCTGTCTCTGCCCGCTCGGGTGGGCCCCGTGGAGCCCGCGGCTGGCGGAGTCCGTGGCCCTGGGCTGCGTCCCCGTCGTCATCGCCGACGGCATCCGCCTCCCCTTCCAGGAGGCCGTGCCGTGGCCGGAGATATCGCTCGCGGTGGCGGAGCGGGACGCCGCGCGGCTCGGGCCGATCCTGGACCGCGTGGCGGCGACCAACCTGAGCGACATCCAGCGGAATCTCTTGCGGCCGGAGGTCCGGCGGGCCCTCCTGTACCACGACCGGGTCGAGCGAGGCGACGCCACGTGGCACGTGCTGCGGGCCCTGGCGGGGAAGCTGGACCGCTCGCGCAGGAGGAGCAGGGTTTACGGCCAATGAGAGCGAGAGGCGCTCAGAGTGGGGCCCGCCGGGGGTGGGGATTGGCTGGCTGTTGCTGGGCGCCAGCTAGGCAAATCGGCTTTTTGTCCAGCGTGGACGATGCTCTAACGCGAGACAGCTGGACAGCGCTCTTGCGATATGCAGGCAGGCATGGTGGGGCCCCGTGGAGGCAAAAATTTAGTACGAAGGGAATGGGTGGAGCAGGAGGGCCCCACTCGTTTTTAAAACCGGCGGAGCACGAGATTTTGGAGAGATATTTTTAATTTTTTATTGTAAAAAAAGGGGGAGAATTTTGGGTTCTTTGAGGTAAAAAGCAAATAATATAATAAAATGTCGTAGATATGATTAGATTAGACACTGTACAGGCTGTGAGCATCGTCGGGAAGATAAAAGTAATGTCACTTGTAAAGATGGGATTGAGAGCTTATGCGTGGATAACGCAGGATTCATTTTTTTGGAAAGATGGGAGGGGCAGGGCAGACAGGAAGACAAATGCAGATGTTTTGGGGGTCATCTTGACCTCCTAATGTCCTTTCCAGGACACATTTTACAATTCATCTCTCTTTTTAGAGTGCCAAATCATGTCTCTGACGTTTGTCTAGGTGGTGTTCCGGAGAAGTTAATTAACCGAACGGGACTGGGGGAGTTTGCTTTTGGGAAGTAAAGTCTCTTATGCACTGGAACAAGACCTAAAACCCTAAGGAGAGGAGTTTATAAGTCGTGTGATTTGATTGGTACCTGCTTATATTTATGGGGAATGGGAATGGGACAGAAAGCCCGTGACGGAATGAATAATGTTTGAAAAGTGGGGTGGGAAGGGAAGGGGAGGGCAGCTCCTCTTTTTATGAGGTTAATAGGTTATCATCAAAAGTCGTTCTTTTTTCTCTTGTGAAAAGAAAAAAAAGAAGAGGACGAAAAGGGCGGGAGCAACGTGACAGGTTTGGAGCGTTTGTCAGAACCTTAAATGGGGGAGGCTGTCAGAATGTGGTCACGGGTCACGGGTCGCGAATCCCCACTACCCCCCACCATTTCCCCCATTAGCTTTTACCCTGTCTCTGTCTCTTGTCTTTCCCATGCTTCGATGGTCTGACATTCAATTCAAAACTCGTCATCGATTAGCTTTCTCCAGTTTGCCTACTTCGCAACCCTAAATTTGTCCCCGGACGAGTAAAAACTTATGGAAATGAACGAAGCTTTACGGGGGCGATCTGTAGTTTTGATCATGTTGTGGTGTAGCGACTAGGTCTAGGCGACAGGTCGAGGACTTGGTCCTTGGATTCTCAGGGACCGGAATGGGACCTGGACAATGGTACGTAACTACCTTGCGTGGGTTTTCGGCAGGAGTTGGTACCGGTGGGTCTGTCGGGCCATTCATCCATGGCGGGCTTGTTTGGTTTTTGCGACTCGTGCTGAGGGAATTTATTTATGCTTCAGCACGGTTTTTAATAGGTTTCGGATCAAATTAGAGATGGAAACGACTTTGATATTAATCGGGTGTTCGATCTGCTCGTGCTCCATTGTCCGTAGATTTTGATGGACTCCTTAAGTAAGGGGTTTCCGGACGGGTGTGAAACCTCTAAAAGATTTACAATACTAGTGGAAAAACCTTATTTTTTATTCAAATTATATATATATTCTTGGTATCTAGAAGTGGAATTGTCAAATTCTTTTCGGCACATGTATTTGATAATTGATCGTTTACTGTATGCGTTGGGATGGGTCAATTTCAACTGGGATTGAGAAGGATTTCGACTTTTCTTGTTTCCAAACCAAAGTCGGACTTTATATATCCTGGGGTCTAGTCTTGGGTTATGTAAGGTGTTTTGAGAGCATTACTCTTAACTGGGGTTTGGACGTATATTCGTGGTATCTAAAAGTGGAATTGTCAAATTCTTCTTTTCGGCACATGTGTTTGATAATTTATTGTTTACTGCATGCGTTGGGAAAGGTCAATTTCAATTGGGATTGAGAAGGGTTTCGACTTTTCTTGTTTCCAAACCTAAATCGGACATTAGATATCATGGGGTCTAGTCTGGGGTTATGTAAGGTGTCTTGAGAGCATTACTCTTAATTGGGGTTTGGACGTGGAGGCCCACGAAGAAAGCTCCACAGGTTTTGCACTACATTATATGGGTCCATGAATGAAAACAAGATTAGCAATGTCAAGGTGCATTTATTTTACCAAAAACAAATGATTTAGAAAATATTTTCGTAAAATAATCCTTTAAAGAAATGAAGGGAAGAAAAATATTCACCGTCTACAATTAGTGTCAATAATGAAAAAAATCATTGACTAAATATTGCAAATGATACAAGAGATCATATCTTAAAAAATGTTATTCAAATCATTAATTTTACATGAAACAGACGGGGCCTTAGTTAATAACCCTTATTTCTATTCGACAAAATTTATCCAGGTAATTTCACAGTATCAAGGAGTAAAAGAATTTGGTTTATCTTTTTACTAAAAAAAAGGTTGAGATGGTTTTTATTTTTATTTTTATTGGACAATAAGGAGAAAAAGAAAAGGTTTTTCTATGACCATAAATCTGTGTTTGGTGGTTAACATAAAATTCAGGATATGATAAAATTTATCTTATCCTGCATTAAGTGCTTGCTCGAGATAGGATAAAATCGGATATAAATAAGATATAGATTAGATAAAACTATTTCATAGGGGAGGTGGGGCAAAGTTATATAGGATTTCTAACATCTATAATATGAAATTTTTTTCTCAAATAACAAATTTCTTAAATTAACAAATTAAAATTATATTTCAATGTAAATAATATATGAATTCTAATATAAAAAAATTCAATAACAAAAAATAAAATTTTATTTAATTTAATCTTAATTCTAATTTTATTTGAATTTAATTTTATCTTATAATATAAATTTAATATATAAATATATATATTTATCACCTATTTCTGGTGTTTTAATATTTTAGGTATATTAGCACAATTTTCTTTTCAATAAAACTTTATTAGAGAATGTTGGAAGGGGAAGAAAGAAATAAAAAAGAAAATAAAAATAAAATAGACAAGAGTATCGCGAGAGATTTTTATAATTTCCATTTGTAAAATTTGTGATTCATATAAGCATTTATACCATACAATATATAATATAATATAATATAATATAATAAAATAAAATAAAATATAATATAAATATATCCGATTTTATTATTACAATCACAAAATAATTGATAGGGTATAACAAAATTTCATGAATTTCACGTCCTATTTTATCCAATCCAATCATGATTAGAAATCAATGTAGCTTAATTGTGCTAATTATGGCAGCTAAAAGTCTGAGATTGGTATTCATTACAAGATAATATAAGAATAAGAAGCCAAAAATGGGAAAACAAAAAAAGAAAAAAGGAAAAAAAAATTCCGACCTGCCGGATTCGAACCAGCGACCTAAGGATATGCTGTTGGATGATCCCCACTACAGTCCTCCGCTCTACCAACTGAGCTAAGGTCGGTTTTGGCTTTTGTTTCCATATTAAATTATTTATTAAATAAAAAGGCTATTTGCGCGAGATCTGTATATGGGCCTTGGGCTGATCCACCCGAAGCTTCTGTTTTAATTTCGAACCGAACTTCAGTTTACATTAGAAAATGGGAACGTACTGAGGGCGGAGTCCTCCTTTCCCCAAGGCCCAAATCCTGAGGTGCTTCAATTATAACTTTCTCCATATTTCGGAAGAGAAGATGCCAAGCACGCCTACCAAAGTCTCCTCTCTTTTCCATCTCTCTTCATTATTTTTTTTTTTTTGAGAACTACCATATAGCCGATAGACGGCGGCGTAAATCAAGGAAGCACTAGCGCAGGAGCCCACCTCTCACAGCACTCCACTTTAGTCTCGCAATGGAGACATGGAGTTTTGAATCTCTCCCCTTCCGGATGAGGGGGTAGGGCGCGAACCAGCAGGTCCATCACGGGGTGGGTTTCCATCTCTCTTCATTCCTCTTTCCCTTAATGTACAATTCAACTTAGCAATTCCATCAAAGTTTCCGGCCTCTGGATGAGGAAATATCGGAAAGAACAAGAAATGTTAATGGAATGGTATATCGTCGATAACATTTAGTAATCGAATCCCGTTTAAGTATGATAATTATACATTTCCATCGTTTTTTATGGGACTTGATCAACATAAGTTCTCCACAACTATAGACCGAATACGCTCATCCCCTTTGAATCAATTGTGTCACAGGTACGGACAGTTCAGATTGTTCTTTGGCAGCAAACGAACACTTTAATCATAGATTTATTCGAACACGCAATACGACCGACCCTTAATTCTTGAAGGCAATGGACGCTCAACCCCACTCTTGCACCTACTTATTTTTCTCTGTCGGGGCAAGTTTGGACCCATCTCACGAACCTCCAAAATCAAACTGTTTGAAAACTAAAAAGCAAACCATTTCTAGCAATCAATGGAGAAAAAAAAAGAAGAAGAGAGAAAATACAATTGGCTGACTCCGAGTCCGAATTTCCAGGCTCCTTTTCAGCACTCGGGCGTGTGCGTGTGGTCTCTTTTGGGGTCCGAACAGTAGTCGTAGACCATGTGGTTCCTCTGCACCCACGCCATCGCCGAGTTCTGCTGCCGGCTCAGGCCGCCAGCTCCCGACGGCGAGACGGAGGGCGGGTTGCAGGAGCCGCCGGAGGTGCACCCGCTTAGCCTGAAGTTGGTGTACCTGCCCACGAACGGTGCGTACTGGTAATCCGCCTTGTACTTGCCGTTCTCGGTGGCCCAAGATGACGCGTCCCATATCGATCCGTACACCCACATCGGCCTTAAGGGATATGTCGCGTCGCTCTTTCTCGGATACCTCCTGATAGGTACATCGTCCACAAGAAATCTGCGAATGCTCCAGTTACAACGAAGAAGATCATACGGAGTATTTCATTTAGACCTGTCCTTATGCATATAAATCATGCTAATCATGTTTCAAAGAATAGTGTTGCAACCTATACTAGTCTTTTCATATTTGCATTAACACATGAAGGGTTTTTCAATAGACTAGTTGAGACATTTCTTAGGTTGGATCGAACCAGATTAGTAGCCTACAATTAAGGAGAGGGGAAGAAGAAGACCCACATGATCTCACTAGGCGTCCACAAGATGGCATAGTTGTGGAAATTTTGGGTCGGATCGAACCAGAGGTGGAACTTCATCTCTCTTCCGATGACGTTTCCATCGCCACTTCCTCTGACGAAGACGTTGGTCTGAAGAGTGTAAGGCTTGCCTGGTGTTGTTCCCAGAAACTCGATGTCGATCTCGTCGTGGTTGCCTGGGTGGGCTTCATTGTTGGAGAGCTGATGATATCCAAAACTTCATTAATCTCTCAGAAAACACTTTGTAAGGTATATTTTCCAATACTCTTTCCTTACAATAATATTTTAGTGAAGAAGAAGAATATTTAGAAGTCACACACAAGCTTCAGCAGTATAATCAGGTTGAAATTTCACGTTTCTTTTAATCGGATCAAAGGGGAGTTGCACATAAGCTGTCCCATGCATTTTTGATATCTTTTCTTAAGGAGAAAAATTTGAGGAAAAAAGAAAAAAAAAAACAGGAGTTATGCTAGCTCTTACATAGAAAGAGGTATCAACTCCTGCAGTATAACCAGGTTGTAGCTTGATGGATGCACTGAAATAACCAGACTGATATGGGCGAAGAGACTTAAACCCACTTCCTGCTTCCAAGAAATGAAAAAAAGGAGCTAAAGTTAGTCATTATAAACTCAAACAGATTCTTAAAGGAGAAAAAAAAAAGCAATGGACTGACAGTTAAGAAGCTGTTTCTAAATCAGTGTATATAAATAAATGAAAGTCCATTAAAGAAGATGCACTGTCCATATATGCTATCATGCTAGGGCTGATTTTACTGTGGGAGGCACAACCAATTGCTCATAAGCCTTATACTGTTAAGAGAAGGCGTCAATTTTTATATACTCTAACATTCCCCCTCATGTATAGAGTAGAGTTTTATTTATGACTAAAGCATTGAAACATATAATAGAAAATATCAATAGAGGCTTGAAATGAATTGAAATCAGGATTTCATATAATCATGATATATAAAATTTTGTGGGAGCACGATGCAATTCTAAAAGTTTAGATTGTTAGAATAAGGGGTAGGTAAAAATATGTATACCAACAATTTTGAGCAAGCTTATAATTACTAGAAACCTTGTGATGACTAGTCATGCCACAACACCGGTATGATACACTAGCTAAGAAATGAAGATGAGAAGACCTGAATTCTTGTCGAGCCAAATTGTCAACGAGCCCCGATAGAGCCTTTGGTGTTGAGGGCCCCACAGGCTTCTAAATCCTTGATCAAACCCTATGGACCCAAACCTAGAGCTTGGGTAGTAGCCAGGTGAAGGTGGACCCTGTGCACTAATGGAAGGACTTGTAAAACCAATCATAATGATAATGATGAGGAGAGAGAAGTGGAGTGACTTGAAGAGGAAAAAAGAATGCAGAGACATGATCCTAAGATAAGGTTCTAAGATAAGAGAGTGAGAAGGTATTAGATTGAGCAATGTGGAGAGGTGTATGGCAACAATGTGTGGTGGGTATAAATAGAGAGGGAGAGAGAGATAAATGGACCCCAATTATGATAGGGTGATAATGTGGTTGATGGGAGTTATAGAAGGGGACAAAATAGGTGGTGTGTTGATATGGTATTGAGTAAAATTGTTTCCTTTTACATGGCGTGTTCCGTTATTCTCTTTCTTGTATCAAGTATTATATTAAAATAATAATATGACGAGCCAAAAATATATATTCAAATTTCTCACTGGAATAGTTTTAACAAGAGACCCAATAATTTCCTTTTGAGTACTTAAAGTAAGCTTTGCATCTCCGTTGTTCCAATATATCAACTTGGAAAGTAGTTTTAGTAAAATTTATAAGCACATCTAGCATTTCTTCAAGTATGTTTTGTGTCATGAAATAAGGGTCGCTCCCATCTAGAGTCCCGAAAGGAAAGAAAAGTACGTGAGTACATATACACACTAGATCCTAAAAAAGACATGCCCTTTGTATCATCGTAGATTCTACTGACAACTTCATCTAATAAAATCACATGCAGATTTGTATCATCCTAGATTCTACTAACAACTCCATCCAATAAAATCACATGCAGATCTCTGACTTTTTCTCTCTAATGACTGAAGTGGAGAAATATAATTTTTCCTTCTCCGAAGGTTAACTAAAGAGCAATTTATCTATTGCTCAAAGGAGAGCAGTTAGGTCAACGCTCCAACAGTTGCACAAAGTCAAAGCCCTGTACCCGAGGCCGTCGTTGACTTTTTTCACTCATATATCGACACACGTTTCTACGTAGAAATTGTCGAATCGATGAGTCATACATGAGGGCATTATTCTCAAGTTGTTTTAGAATACGAAGATGTTAAATTGCTTAAGATCATGATATACAAGGTATACATATAAATCAAACTTCTTACGCTTAAGCTCAGCAAGTATACATGAGTCAGACAGAGGCAAACGGCCGTAGATTATGGGTCGTGATTTTGTAATCCCTATATTCATTCCGCTGAAAGTGGAAAAGTGTATAACGTAAAGATTTTTTCGGGTCCCAGACGTACCAAAAATGGCCCCATTAGCCAGCTTCAATCATAATGGACATAAAAAAACCTGAAACGATACCTAATATGGTACGTACACTTAATTTATTGTTGAGATTGGGAAGATAAGGCTGATGGTATATACAAAACTAAGAAGAAATACCATCAAATTAAAGATACAACGTACGTACCGATTTTTCCTACATTTGCATTGTGAGGTGAAAAGAGGCGATACATTAGTCGTAGCATAGACGCACAATGCTACGAAACATACATTGGAATAAATACTACGTCTCGTATATGTCCGGCTTTTACGGTTATGCTGTGGGAAAATTCAAAACGCTGATACTTATAATTTTTCACATGTGCTGTTTAACATGCACAAATAGCACACCGTACGTGTACATCCGGACGACCACGTATGATAATGTATGAAATGTTGTCTGATGCTGTAGATGAGGACGTTCTGAAGAAAAGACATCTTTCATTCATACATGGCTAAACTTTCGCCACGTATGTTATTTGTCTCTAAAATCGTCATGCTAACGTCAGAACCTGGGGATATACTTTGCCCTATCTCTCCCACGACAAGAATCCATGCTCAACCAATACAATATAGGGCTAGCAATCTTTGAATGGACAATCTTGCATCATCTTCTTTGGCATCATCCTTATATATATATATATATATATATATATATATTTATTAAAATGGTTCAATTATTAATCATTTAGATAGAAAAACATGGACAATCCTTTCACTTGAGGAAGAACAAGAAGAGGCGTCACAAAAATATTATGCCGACATGAGAGATTTTGACGTCGTTTTCTCCATATCAACCCTCGCCTTTTGTCATACCGCTTTCTGTCCTTATACCTAAGATTGGTTTCATGAGGATCCTGCCGGTGGATTTGTTTGCTCTCATAAGTAACGAGCTTAATGTAATGTCCTAAATACAGGATTGCAGACACAGCAATATGTACTCTGATAGCAGCTTTATCAATTGACGAATCTGATGTCAATTATGAGATCCGAATGGCTGAATGATATGAAGAGCCGAACCCGACAGATGCACACTTGAATCCGACTCAAGCTCTGAACTCGATGTGACTCGAATTGAAGAGATTGCAAAATTTTAAGAACGATACTGTTTGACAAAACCCGAAGACTTGACTTAGAGTTGATTAAATTTTAACAATACATGTCAACAGTTCACGATATCTTGCGTGTTGTCGTGAAATTGAGAAATATGTAACATCAGCATAGTGATCTTTGTTAGAGTTCCTATTTCAGATAATCCAAGTCGAAATATGAATTTTATTACGAGAAATGTTTAAAAAAAAGAAGAAAACCCTAAACTGAGAATTAGCTCGGTTCATCAATAATACGAGTCCTTCAATTATTAATAGTAAACGTGCTCGGAACATCTTCGCGTCAATCAGTTGTTCAAGAAGTCATTTCTGCCTCAATCGATTGAAGGAATAAGCAATTAAAGCTCTTGTCCAAACTAAAGTATGGGGAAGTGTAAACGCAATTAGCTCCAAGGATTAGCTAAAAATCTAAGGTTGCCGTAATTGATTGGGGTTTCGATGAGTTTCAAAATAAGGAACTAGAGGTCATCCGTTCCATCATTCATGTCATGTGCAAACTACTTTGGATTAGGGTGATCTGCAAGGTCAAAGGTTTGGATTTAACCAGTTCATTGGATACATGAGATTTTTACATACCTCTAGGTAACTGAATCTCCATACCTCATGCCCTTGTTCTATCAAAAAGAAAAAGAAAAGAAAAAGAAAAAGAATCCACTCAGTAATGATATGAGAACAATGAATTCCAAATTCATATGTGTGGCGTTGAACTATCTTAACGTATTAAGATCTATCTACAATATTTTTATACAAAAAGACATGACAAATGGGTCCGATCATGCATCCAATCGAATTTCACTACATCATTTCATATATTGATTTTTATCATTTATTGAGTATGAAATGTTTAGAATCTCAAAAGAAAACGCTTTCATATCATAAGATTTGCTTTTGGCCATTCATAATTGCATGTGTATAAAGTCTCAATTTGATCAACCACCCCTTCTACTAGCTCCAAAACACATGTAAAAGTTGGAAACATGTCATTGGTCTCGCTTGACCACCTAATAACTTTACCACGTTGCTTTAGCCTTAAACTCAGGAATATCTATCTACAACGGTTTGTTACCTGCATCTAACTAAAAATAGAAATCTACTTTGACAAAGTTGAACACAGAGTCGATATGATGCACCGACAAGGAGACGTGGAGGTAATTGCTAAGCAAGGGATGCTCAAATCCGTCCTTGAATACCGGCGATGTTGCCGGTCACGCACAGGGTCGTATAGACCCTGCACGTGCATGCGTGCTTGATTAGAGCACATTATTATATATCATATAAATATAAGTTGTATAAACCGTTACTGTAGTCTTTTTGCTTTACACAATCGGCCCCATACGACATTATTAAAGAGAGTAGACGGAAATAATCCTTCAATTAGGGGTGGATGATGCCCGCTTGTGTAAAATATTCATTACACAGACAGTGTATGTATGCTCTAAATTTTTCTCTCTTTTTTGTGTCTCCCCTTTTAATCCATCAATTGATTAATTACCGTAAATGGGGTCGAGAAGATACTTGGATAGTAAAGAAAAAGACAGAAGTTAGTCCATGCTTGCACGCTTCTCATTGCATTTCACCGAAGACATAGCTTTCAGACATCTTTTAAGCAAGATCTATCAAGGCTACCGTTTTAAGTCGACATGACGTCCGAATCCGAGCTAAAATGCCCGAAGATTGCATGCTAAGTTGCTAACCTCCTCCATGACACTGTGAATTGTCATACTTGTCGCTAGTGTAAATCTTCGTCATTGTATTAGCTTTTTATAATCGTCGTTGCGTTCGAAATTTGTCACCGGATTAACCTGCAGTTTGCTCTCATTAATTTCTTTTAATGAGAGCGAAGGAAACCCACGGAGTGCATAGATGTAGGGGTTTAATGTGAACATAAAATGTTTCCTCTTTTTGTTCCAAATGAAAAAAGGCTTTATTTTCTTCCATCTCTGTTGGGGAAAATACTTTCTTTTACCAATTTCTGATTGATGAGTTCCCTTCAACATATTTTACATCTGGGTAACTTGTCAAGAATTATCGTCTCTATATCTTTTTGGTGTTTTGTTGTGTGCAGCCATACAAAGATATGTGACCCACCAATCAAAAATTCAGGTCTGAAGATACTATTTCTGATGAAAGATGGAGAAAAATATAATCCTTTCTAATGCACCTGTACAAGTCTCATGCACCAAATAAGAGGCAAGAAGCAGAAATGGGACTAGATGACCTCAACATTACATTATTCTTCAAATTGGTATATATGAACGCTAAACATCAAGAGAATCCAGTATTTGGCCTCACAATCTCTTCTTGGCGGCAATACGACGAAAGGCATATGGACTTGTGTACCCTACCGACACTAAGACTCTAAAGTCTTTTCTGTAAAAGATGAGGTCCGTCCATTTTCCATCTTAAATATTTGCATTAGTATCCACTAGTATTTGTTTATCATTAAACTATTGTTCTGGACCTGTCACGGTTTTTGTAATTTGCATTAAAGACGGGATTTGTTGAGCTTTCCTTCATAAACAATAATACAGATTTTTTGGATAGTATATTAGCATCCTTTTCCTTAGTTCTTTGCACATATCTCTTATGATTTCGTTGGACTCATTGTGGGCTATATGCCTCAAATTTCAATTCGATTGAACTGTAAAAACTATGAAAAATAGTACTAATCCCAAAAAGCGGAAGATTGAATTTACTTTTAACTCTAGCTCGATTCATCTTGTATTCTGCATGGTCATAGTCATAGTGTGGAAGAATCATCATAAAGAAAAAAAAAAATGAAGACGATTAGAGCTAGTGAACTTTGTTGGGGAGAAGATCCATGTTCATGTTGTGGGACATGACTCATAGATATGCAAATCTCCATGCCGAAATTAACTATCTTAAAATTCTATGATATGTATTCACGAAAACAACCAGAGCAAATCATGCAAGATTCCAAAATGAAGTGTAAAATATTTGATGTAGAAATGTGAATGATGGTAGCAAGTCACGGAAATTGAAAATCCTTAAAGGCAGAGTGTGCCGACAATCTAGTGAAGTTCAACCGGTGAGCTCAAGCAGGCGTTCCTTTTTAAGTGGTCTAAGTATGTTGCATAAGGCCTTGGTCCCATATCCAACAATAGGCATGATTAAATCTTGATGCATATGCATATGTGTTGACGCCAGACTCAAAATCTGTTTATAAAACATAAGGAAGTTAATGGTCCAAATCAACCCACAATAACACGCTTACACAAGGCAATCCTGAAGGATCGGGGGCGGTTACAAGTCATCACTGGGCGCAAGTCGAGAGAATTTATTGTTGAAGAAGATCAGGATGCTCGAGAGAATGGTACGTTAAAGATACAGGAGGAATGAAAGACCCATCTATACATGAAAGACCCATCTATACCCGTCTCTCGAGACATTTGACATAGGCACTGCACTTTGAAGAAGAATTGTAAAGCACCAATTAGCGAATCCCATCGTCCTGATTAGATTTTGTTTAAGCTATGAATTTGAATGAGACTAGATCTTCTAATTCCAGTACCCGTCTTTAATTATAAAAGCATTGTAGCCCTCTTTCGTAAGCATTTTACCTTCCCTTCGCACTTTATTAATTTCCATTCATAAGTTCGAGTTCAAATTCAGTCATCAAGCATGTCATCTAAGATTGGTCCATTGCAATTTGTTTTGCTTGTTTTTAGACATTTGTGTAGCTTTTTAAGACATGTTAGAATCCAGTAGCTTTTCATCTGAGGCTAGATTTGATATTATAATTAATTATAGGGTGATTTGATTCAATATTAATCACTGAAACCATTGAGTTTGGGGCGACCACAACTTGATAAAAAGACACATGACAATATGCCGTTAAGTTGGGTGGACTACTCCATGTTTCAGTGTTCCCGATAGATCTCTTATTCTCATTTGGGAGGTGGAACTACTCGGCCAAGAATTGATATGTAAAACGTTGTCGTGATGACAAGTTTCCTACGCAAACAATCTTGTAATCAATTTTGATCTTTCAATGTAAGGATTGCAGCTCTCAAAACTCAAAAAACACAAGTAGCAATTGTCGGGACATATGGTGTTCGGTTTCCCACCATTCTGAATAAGAATCTGCTTGCTTGATAGTGGGCTTAATCTCTATTATTGAGGGTACTTCTTAAATGGGCTGATCTTTGAGAATCGAGACAATCTCAATTCACATCGATTTTGTGGGCCGAAATGTTCACATCATTATGATTGGCCTTCGATTCAACGGAAGACAAAGTATACCACGGGCTATGCCTAAAAAATACCCAGGAAGAATTTGGGGACAAACCTTCGATCCTGTCGAGAAAATTGCTTGGAAAAACCTCGGTTTGCAGTGAATTTCGCGTCGTTCATTGATTTTCACGGCTCGAGGCACGAGTCGGCACGGCACGGGCCTGCCAGAATAGTGGGTGGTCCGGGTCTAGAGCGACGCTTTTAAGTGCCGGCACAAAAGCACGTGAGCCGAGCTGATCCGACTAGGGCCACTCGTTATCACCAGTATTCCGCAAGTACCTTATCACGCCACAGCTCCATAGTCACGTATAGTATTCCACAGCTCTAAAACACATAACCTAGCCGTATCAAACGCAATTGTGGAATGGCCATGACTTGATTGTGCGGATTTTTGTCACATTATCTCTCACGGCATTCAATGGATCTGGTAGGATCTCTTCCTTTACATCAATTGAACCATGTAAAATATGTTCGCACGAATAAGGGGTTTTCAAATTCAGGGCCCATCATAAGAACATACTAACGAAATCATGTTGGGAACTCAAATAATTAAAATCGAACCGTGCCATCTCCACCACGCAAGAGAGGAATCTGATTAGGCTCCAAATAATGCATATGTTAGGTGTGAATCATCATTATCTTTATGGGAAAGACACAAAGGAAGGCATCAAAACAGAAACATGCATATAATTGGGGGGGAGGTGGAGGTGGGGGTGGGGGAGAGAGAGAGAGAGAGAGGATTTCGCTTTAGGTTTTGGTTTTGGTTTTGGTTTTGTTTCTTACGTTTGTTCGACATTGGTCCTCAGCACCTTTTTTAAAAGGCATGTGAACATAGTCCCAAGAATTACGGCCAGCTCAGTTAAAGCGTTTTGTCCAAGGAATGCCATTCACCCTTGTAGGTAACTCTGTCCCGACACCGGTACGATATTATTCCCTCTGTTACTACACATCCGTGGCTGCATGGCTTCAGAAGCCGTTGTGCTAATTGAGGTTGCCCAGGACTTATCAATCGGGACAATATTTCATATCTCAATGGCGTGGAATTCGAGATATATATAAAATTTAACACCTTTTTTTTTTAACACAATCAATTTTCAACATTCTTTTATTAAGAGAAACAAAGAACCAAATAAATCGATAAGATGAACTCAATGATTTAGTTCCGCTCTGTTTTTCAATGTTTGATTTTTCATGATCACAACCAACCATCACTCAACTGAGATACTAGAGCTTCAGGTGCCATCAAAGCAAAGATACAAGCACTATTATCATAAGTGGATGCAAAATCATGGCCCCACGCTCTATGATATCAGTTGATACCACTAGGTCACCATGAGCCATGATGATCATTTACGTGGCGGTCACTAAAACCCAGGAAACAAGTAACTATCTTACTTTTGCCTTCATAGATTTACCGATCTAACAATAGGTACAACCAACGCATTATACATCATTTGTCATTAAATTTGGTCACAACCTGCCTTTTGACCTTTGATCCTAAAGGGATTCTGAGCTACTTGTATGGTTTTAGTTATGTACCACAACCTACCTTTTGACCTTTGATCCAAAAGAGATTCTGTAGTACTTGCATGGTTTTAGTTTATTGGGATCCAGAGTTGATGTGGAAGGTCTCCCGAGTCTTTCAATTCCCACCCCTTTGAGCCGTAAAATAAAATAAAATATTTTTCATGTCATTTAGTCGATTCGAATTGCATCTTGTTCCTTTTATATTTATAAAGACGTGTTCTTTTTTGCTACCCTATGGACAAAGACAGCCACGAATTTTTATCCATTTAGACTTTAAGTCATCAAGCATTTGATTGTCTCGCAAGCAAAATCATACTTGGCATCCATAAATTCTTCATTAGTTAAGCTACCACTAAAGTGAAGGCATTTTTCATGATATATTATTATTATTATTATTATTATTATTATTATTATTATTATTTATTTCTTCTCTTTTTTTCATGCCCCATTTGGAGTTGACTTTCCTTTGATCTTTACTTTAGTATGTGAAATATCTTGAAAAGTAGAATTATTGACATGCAAAGTCATCTAGAATTTTTCAGTCTCATAAATTTTAGAACTTTATTTTTCCGACTTCGAAATTTAGAGGAAAAAGAAAAGCTACTTTTACCTTAAAAACGTAAGAACAAACGAACCCTACCGATTAAAATCTTTCATGGATAATGACAGATAAGTAATATTATATTTTCTTGTGGTATCTGTACCCAAAATTGATGATATAAATATAAAATAGAAATATATTTTATATTTGAAGAAAATTTCTTGCAACTACGAATTGGTGGGTGATAATGGTTTCAATGAATAAAAAAAATTTGACATTGATTTTATTTATTTATTTATTTATTTTTGTTGACTGAGGAACCATCGGAGATCGCCCGGGGATCACACGACTCTTGATGCAGTGGCATCGTCGGGCCTCGTCGCAAGCCGCTAAAGCTGGCCCAGGACCCCCACTTCACACTTTAGCAATAAGAGGGTTCGAATCCTTGACTTTTGCAACGAGGGAGATAACTCACACCAATTGCGCTGCCCATGGTTGGGTGACATTGATTTTATTTTGTAATGCTAATTTGGCAAAAAAAGCATTGAATGGACATTTTGCTATTTGCTCAATAAATGTAAACAAACATATACTTAAAATTCGAAATTAAAAAAAAAAATTGAGAGAAGCATTCTAAATTTCTCACATAGAGTGCAAGGATGAGATTGATTTCTTTATTTTACCATTTTGTAATTATTTTTCATCAATTTTACATTTTTTTTTTCTCTTTGTTTAACGTTTAGAAAAACAAGTTTGTAAAGGTTAAATGAGAAATAAAAGTGAGACAAATGATACTTTCTTCTCATATATCTAGATTTTTATTATTCTACATTAAAATAACTCGTAGTCATGACAATTAAGTCCACTGAAAAATGTTTTCCTATCTAAACTTAGGTAGACTTCTTCGACAAAAAAAAATGAGGAAAACTACTATGATATGTTCTTTTTTGTACGAATTTACTTAATGAATTTATATTTCTAATACCCTCTACGCAATTAATTAAAACTACACATCTCCCATGTGAGTGCTCTTCCTCGTACGCTCTCGTATACACATCTTCCTCGTGAGTGCTCTTCCTTGTACGCTTCCGTATCAACAGCATGTGACGATATCTTTTTATAAAAAGAACATCTTATTAATTAAATCAAGAGCAAGAATTAACTTTCAAGGATCAACCTACTATTCCGCCTACGAAATCGGGACCCTCGTTGTATACATTAAATTGGAAATTATAATTTTTTGATCCTTTTATTTTATTTTTTTAAATTTTGCTTTCTATTTAAGCAAGTTCCCAGAATGTTTAGCATTCCACGTCGATCCACGAAGTGTCAAGAGTGCATTGACTTCCACGGCGATTATTCATCCCATAAAAAACAGCAACCTAACGAGTAAAAATCAATAATTATTTTAAATGCCAGGATCCATATATTTTCTCAAATGAGAGCACAGAAAATTGTCTCCAATATATTTAAAAACATGCGCAATCCCGACGGAGAATTACACGGACAATTAGAATGGATGAAAAATCACGGGGCGTATCCATTTTCTAGATACGTTCCGTCCATCATTGAACGAGGTATCTTTGTAATTAATTAACCTCGTAAAATATGGATATAGTAATTCTTCGGGAGAAAAAAAAAAGTTTTGCGTGGAGTGTGTAGGTATGCATCCGTTAAAGAAAAAAAAAAATTGAAGATCGTGCCTTTAAAGATGGGAAAGAACAGAAGCAATGTTGCATCCATTATGCGAATTGTTCAAGTCATGTACGTCCCCTACGTTAACTATTCCTGAGTTGGTCGGGAGGAAATTTCTCCTTTCTTCCTGTTTTTCTTTTCCTTTTCCCCTTATTTTCGTCCATTTTTCTTACTCTTTTTTGATAGATCTCCGGAAGTGCTTGACTTGACTTGACTTGTTCCATACTCAAAAAACATAATAATTTTGGGAATTCTTTTTTTTCTTTTTTCGTCCTTCTATTTTCATGATCTTTTTGATTCAGTTCATTCAATATAAAATTCAATCAAATTCAACTGACGCGACTATCGAACATTACTAAAGTATCAAGCCAATAAAAACCCCAGCGTGGACGAGTAGGTTAAGCTATTGTGGACGACCAAATGGACGTCCATATTTGAAAAAAAAAATTGTTTACGTTACACTATAGCATCATTCAACGATAACGTAAAACTGGATCTAATGTAGGAGGGATTTAATTAGATAATTTTAAAAAAAGAATTTAATTACGTAAACTAAAAATTCAGAGATGTCTATGAAAAATGCGAAAGTATAAAAACATATATTGGAGTTTTTTTCGCCAAAAAATTTAATCAATGATACTAAATATCAATTGTCCACAAGATTCCTTTTTAATTTTTTTTCTCAGTTTTGGCGAGCTACACAGACCTTTTACACACACACATATATATATTTCCACGTAAGCAATACCACATGCATGAAGTGCTTGACTTGACTTGTTCCATACTCAAAAAACATAATAATTTTGGGAATTCTTTTTTTCCGTCCTTCTATTTTCATGATCTTTTTGATTCAGTCCATTCAATATAAAATTCAATTAAATTCAACTGACGCGATCGTCGAACATTACTAAAGTATTAAGCTGATAAAGACCCCCGCGTGGACGAATAGGTTAAGTTATTGTGGACGAGCAAATGGACGTCCATGTTTGAAAAAAAAATTGTTTACGTCACACTATAGCATCGTTCAACGATAACATAAAACTGGATCTAATGTAGGAGGGATTTAATTAGATAATTTTGAAAAAAGACTTTAATTAGATAAACTAAAAATTCAGAGATGTCTATGAAAAATGCGAAAGTATAAAGACATATATTGGAGTTTTTTTCGCCAAAAACTTTAATCAATGATACTAAATATCAATTGTCCACAAGATTCCTTTTTAATTTTTTTCTCCGTTTTGGCGAGCTACATAGACCTTTTACATACAATATTACATACACACACACACACACACACACACATATTTCCACGTAAGCAATACCACATGCACTGAAAATGACCCGCTTCAACTTCCCTTAATTTCATTTCATTGGATATTAATATTTATTTAGCAAGATACCGAATGATTGAACTTTTCTTAAAAACATGCATGCACGATCATCCTAGAATTATGCTAATTAATAACATGGCAACTAAAGTATTCATATTCCGATCATGTTCATGTGACCCTAATGATTGCATCTAGCATGAAAGTTCATTGAATCGTCCTTTACCGACACGGCTTTATAAAAATATCGATTTATTTAAAAAAATTAGAAAGTATCTTAATAGCGAATGTATGAAATTGATTAATGGAGATTATATGGAGAAAATTATCAGACTCATTGTACGAATATCAATTTAAGCGTAAATTTTTCAATTTTACCAATTTAATCTTAAACCTCGGTGCGAAATTCTAACATAATTTTCCAGTTAATGTTTGCTAGTGGCAATCCAATCATCGCCTACTATTCTACGTGGCACACCGCAACATTAGTGATTTTTTAGTGAAAAATGATTGGAAGGACTATATTAGAATTTCGCGCAAACTTTTAGAATTCAATCGGAAAAATTGGAAAGTGTATGATTGAATTGATATCCGTATTCTAAATTTAGGATTGAT
This sequence comes from Eucalyptus virginea, assembly GCA_014182375.1. Classification (NCBI taxonomy): domain Eukaryota; kingdom Viridiplantae; phylum Streptophyta; class Magnoliopsida; order Myrtales; family Myrtaceae; genus Eucalyptus; species Eucalyptus virginea. Next base: position 9,800,544 of record CM024523.1, on the reverse strand, counting down.
TGGAAAACATGTCTCTTTCTAATTGATCAACACATATCGAACTCGATTGACACGGGACTTTCTTTCTCCATTTATTCGTTTCTGTTTTGTTTTGGCGAAATGGATACTTTCCTCTTAAAGAGAGACAATCCATGCAAAAGAACCGGGCAAAAACTAAAGGAAAATGGCCCCTTTTTCAATTTCATGATGAGGTGGGATCGTATCGATGTCATACCACAACTTCACGGAGAGCTGCAAGATGCGAACAGTCGTCACTCATTGCCTATTCCCACCGATCTTTACGCAGATACTTTATCGTGCAAATGCAGTTCACTCGCAAAAAAGGACATAACCACCACCTCTGTCTCGGTTCGATCTGTCGTAATAAAGCACCAAATACAAGGAAACAAGAACACGAAAGACAACGTACCAAACGATGATGAAAAGCAGACAAACATACCCCTCTCTCTCTCTCTCTCTCTCTCTCTCTCTCCGTAAGCCACATTTTCCGGGAGCCTTATCGAGCACGTCCGTGACTTCAAACACTATAAAAGCCCCCACGATTGGCCATCACCAATCATCATCATCATCCTCCTCCTCCTCAACCATGGCATCAACTTTTCTCCCAAAGCACACCTTTCTCTTCTCCCTCCTCCTTTTCTTCTCGACTCCATCCTCCTCAACCGCGTCGCCGTCAAAGACATCGTCCTTAGCTGCCAATGTATCGCCGAGGACACAGGCCGATAAGCTCATTAGAGGGTTCAACTTGTTCCCCAGAGAAACTGTCAATATCGGAGCTGGTGATGTTGATTCTGCTGCTTCTTTGGCTTCCGGTGGGAAGATCGTCGAGAGTCGCCTCAAGCTGCCGCTTCTCGGCAGTTCCGGGTCGTCCATTCAGGACCTGGGTCACCACGCTGGGTATTACCGGCTTCCACACTCCCATGCAGCAAGGTGAGGCCTTGGAGTTCACCAGGGTAGCCAATTCTTGATGTTCTCGATGTAGAATACGATTTTCCTATATCTGGTACTTAATTGTGATGTTCTAGGAGCATTTAGATTGACCTGTTATACTTATTTTGATAGGCCTAGATGATAGGAAAATTAACGGTGGTTATCAGTTAAACCTCATAAAAAGAGAAGTCTGCAGACTTCACTCTGGAAACCCACCAAGAAATTTCCCTTCATAATCCGTTTCTTCGATTCATGCGAGCCAAACGAGATTCGGAACCTCATGATTCATCAAGTTCTGTTCATAATTCTTCCTCCTGTTTTACTTGTCTGGTTTTTCAGGATGTTCTACTTCTTCTTCGAATCACGGAGCAGCGCAGACGATCCGGTGGTGATATGGTTGACCGGTGGGCCTGGCTGCAGCAGTGAATTGGCACTATTCTACGAGAATGGCCCTTTTCACATTGCCAACAACTTGTCTCTCGTGTGGAATGATTACGGTTGGGACAAGGTGAGTGAGCGACAGACCATAGCGTTGTCAATCGTAATTAATGTTCCAAAGAACGCTGCATCAAACTTTGGATTTTACACTTTGTTCTGTCATCTTTTTATAATAGTATAATAGTTCGCCCTTAGCGTGTTCGCCCAGTTGTCCTCCAATTCTTTTCTGTTGTTTTCTTCCTTGACATAATGACATATGATGTTGGTCGAGTTGGTTTGAGTATTCATTCTTGAAAAGCAATTGCCAGTTTCTTCTATCGCTGTCGCCTTCGATAGCCAGCCAGCGAACAAATTCCCAAGCTTGTTTTGACGAGCTAATGGTTGCGCGTGATGACCGTAAGCATTACAGTTGATGCATTTGTAATGTTTTTCCCCATAGGTGTCGAATCTCATTTTCGTTGACCAGCCTACTGGAACTGGTTTTAGTTACTCCTCTGATGATAGCGACATTCGGCATGATGAGCAGGGTGTCAGCAATGACCTATATGACTTCTTGCAGGTATACACGCGCTCATTGATCATAACCTGAGCACCTGATTACACAAAATTGACTACTTTTGAGTAGCCAATTTTCAGATTGGTACTTTTGAAGATAAGAATTCAAGCGTATGATAGACTAATCTTTCACTACGATGGTCAGGCATTCTTTGCAGCACATCCTCAACTTGCCAAGAACGATTTTTACATAACCGGAGAATCGTACGCTGGGCACTACATTCCCGCTTTTGCTGCTCGTGTTCACCAAGGGAACAAGGCAAAGGATGGAATTCAGATAAACCTGAAGGTACTTCATGTTTGTATGGTTGCTATGACTTATTAACTTGGTTCTTTCTTTTGACATTAGTTAACATCTGAATCTTGAACAGGGGTTTGCAATTGGCAATGGCCTAACCAATCCTGAGATCCAGTATGAAGCATACACGGATTATGCTCTAAACATGAGGCTAATCACACGGTCCGATCATGACAACATAAACGCAATGCTCCCAGACTGCAAACAGGGGATTAAACAGTGTGGTATCTTTTTTGGTCCTAAATCTCTGTTTATGCTTCATATAAACATCGGAGAAGCTCTCTCTTTTCTCTCTCTAAAAGCAGAGATTTTGCTATCAATACTTTCGTATTATGTGCAGCTGCTGAGGGCGGAAATGCTTGTGTGAATTCATATGAAGATTGCACCAGTATTTTCAATAAGATCATGGACATTGCCGGGGGCATCAACGTACGACAGTGACAGATAGTTTTTTCCTTCACAGAAGCTTTCTGAATATAGCATTTGATTAGCGTGATTTTTTCCTTCACAGAAGCTTTCTGAATATACCATTTGATTAGCGTGATTTTTTCCTTCACAGAAGCTTTCTGAATTTAACATTTGATTAGCATGAATTTGACATGTTGATGATTGGCCTGCAGTACTATGATATTCGAAAGAGCTGTGAGGGCGACCTGTGCTATGACTTCTCAAACCTGGAGACATTCCTCAACCAGAAGAGTGTGAGAGATGCTTTAGGGGTCGGGAATATAGAGTTCGTGTCGTGCAGCAGCACTGTGTATGAAGCCATGCTCACAGATTGGATGAAGAATCTCGAAGCGGGCATCCCTGTGCTTCTTGAGGATGGACTGAAGGTGCTCATTTATGCCGGTGAATATGATCTCATCTGTAATTGGCTTGGTAAGAACAACCCCAATCTTTCAAGTAGGTAGACGCTAGACAGAATTGAAGGGAACATCACCTGGCAAATGACATGTGTTTCCTGATGTTAATTTGAGTAGGGAACTCCAACTGGGTTCATGCCATGGAGTGGTCTGGTCAAAAGCAGTTTGGAACATCTACTACTGTTCCGTTTGTCGTCAATGGTGCCGAGGCAGGATTGATGAAAAGCTATGGGCCACTTACTTTCTTGAAGGTCTCTCTCTCTCTCTCTCTCTCTCTCTCTCTCTCTCTAACAGAAGGGCACACGTGCGAACCTGCAGTGTGTGAGCGCACTTACACAACGTACTCCAAAGATGAGAGGCAAATTATAATTTCAATTCTGGCCGTGTGATGAAATGCAGGTTCATAATGCGGGGCACATGGTTCCGATGGATCAGCCAAAAGCTTCACTACAGATGCTAAAAAGCTGGATGGCGGGCGAAGTCGCCATGGCTGGTGCAGATAGCGAGATTGCTCCATCATGAATGGAGTGTTCGGACAGTACCTGACATTTATATCTTGTTCATATACATTGGACATGAACTATGTACATCCCAAAATACAAGATACAAGAAAAGTTCAAGAAAAAAGAAACGATAGGCAAACACTAGAAGACAGTTGAAATTAAGTTAATTCAATGCTACAGATTTACAGACAGTACATTTGTATGTTACATTTCAAAATTCATCAAATCGACGGAAACTTATCCTAGTTCCGAACATGCTGATCAATTAGCACTGCATAACTTGAATGCATGATTCTTGGTGTGGCTCGTGACATGCCTTATCCAGCTTCAGAAGAGTTGATTGTATGAGGCAAACATCATAATCAAATAGAACATAAACACAATTCAGGATTCCCTCTCTTGTCTTTCATTAATCTAACCGAAGTCGGTGAAAAACTATTTGAGAATCTGCTACCGAGTACCACGAATAGAACATAAACACAAAATCAGAAACCGTTTTGGAATATTAGTGTGACCAGAGGAAGGCAAAGCTCTATGCTTTGTGAGGTTTGAGAAGCTTCACTCTCTCCCAGGTGATACCTGGGTCATCACGTCCGAGATGCCCATATGCTGCTGTTTCCTGATACATGAAGTTGCATCCTCTCATCAGATCAATATTGATAGAGATCACTCTTGGCCTGAAATAAAAATTCTCCTTGATCAATGCCAGAGTATTCTTGTCTGGAATCTTCCTAGTTTAATTAAGTGTACACAAACAGAGATGAGGGCTCGGGAACAGCAGTGGCATAAGAAACCTGCAAAATGCAGCATTGAGCGAGCCCGGAAGCCACCACGCCCTTTGCAGCTTGCCTAACAATGTAGGCGCCGCTACGGTCAACTTTGGTCTGGTCCCCACCTGAAAAAGCACCACCACCATGGACAACCAACCACCGTACGAGTCGATAATTATCTCCATCCTGGTGAGGCCCTCATCACCATCGTCTTTCAAATCCTTCGCAATCTGCTCATTGGCAATGTTATCATCATGCTGAGTCGAGATTAGGACTGTATGGACCCTCAGAGGGACCATGGCACCCCCCTCGTTATGGTATTACGCGGTCACTTGGGTCTTAGCCACGGGCATGTCTTGTTCATCCTCACTTCAGTCAGCTTGGCTCCGACTTTGGTGGCTTAGATTGTACGTGAGTCAATGGCATAAGCTCGGAAGTTTCCATCCGTAGCGTAACCAAACATGTGACCCTGGTCTCCAGCACCAATCTCCTCAGGTTTCTTGGTCAGAAAATTGTGAGATTCCAAGACGTTCTTTAGACTCTTGCGTAGAGTGTCCAAAGTACGCATCTGTTACAAAACAGCACTTGCAGGTCCTCCCTTTTTTTTTTTCTTTTGACAAGCAGGTCATCCCTTTAAAGACGGGAAAACATAGAAGTGATCGAGCACAACGCCAATCGTTCGAGTCATGTTCATCTAGTTCTGAGCTGGTCAGGAGGTTTTTTTTTTTTGGCCATTTCCTCTTTTTCCTCCCTTTTTTTTGCTCTTTCAGTAGATCTACGGAAGTGCTTGACCTGACTTGTACCAGACTCCAAAAAAATAATATAAAAGCTGAGGAAAGTTCCTACTTTTCGTCCATATTCTTCTATAATCTTTTGTCATCAAGTCTTTATATTTTTACATTTACCATCTTCCGACTTCAAAGTGTACTATGGATAAAATTTCGCCTATAGACGTTTGTGTTGGGAAAGTTTTATCCATGTCACATCAGCATATTGTTCAATGACTACGTTGAATGGATGCAGTGTTGGAGGAATTTAATTAGAAAAATTAAAAGTTTAGTGAATTGATTAAAAAACTGCAAATATATAAAGATGAAAGGTAGGCTTTTTTCGCAAAATTGTAATTAACGTTATTGAAATCAATTGTTCCAAAATTACTTTTTCATTTTCCCCCTTTTTAGTGAATGGATACCGTATTCTATGAGACCTTTTTTTATTTCTAGGTAATCGGTATCACATGCATGAATAACTTGCTTCAACTTCCCTTAAATTCCATTTCCACGAATATTACAATTTATTCAGCGAGATCCCGAATGATTGAACCTTTTGGAACTATAAGCATCCACTAATTTATCATCCTAGAATCATCCTAATAAATAACATGGCAACTCAAGTGTTCATTCGCCGAGCATGCTCATATAACCCTAAATGTTGCATCAGACATGAAAATTCAAGAAATCGTGCTATACATAGATGGCTTCATATGATTTATGTTTTCCTCTTTTTGGTTGCAATTAGAGAGTTCTTCTTTTGACAAATTTTAATCTAGTAGAAATTGAGAAAGTATCTTTGTATATCAAATGTACAGATAGCCTAATGAAACTAATTATTAGGGATTATGTGTCACAAAGGAGAAATCAACATGTCTCTATTTGATTGGTTAATAAATCTACAATTTGATAGACATGGTTCTTTCTTTTTGCCTTTTGGTAAATGGGATACTTTTCATTTAAAGAGAAATAATCCATGATAAAATCCGAGCAAAAACTAGGGAAAATTGCCTTTTCAATTTCATGATGTGCTAGGATCATAATGATATCATATCCCATCTGATGCGGGAGCATCAAATTCCATCGGAAACAATCAACTTATAAACTCAACTCAAGATTCATCAATCACCTAAGCCTTTTTGATATTTATGCATGCAAAGGGAATTTCGGCCGTGATACGGTCCAATGCGTCCAAGATGGATTTTCTAAAAATTGAAGAAGAAAGGCTCATTCAACACAAAGACAACTTTGATGAGGAGAATAGGACATCTTCGCGAAGGGACTAGAAAGACCTTCTAGGGCATAAAAGCTCAATGCTTGGTCTCTTGCCATGGCCAATTTTCCCTCGCCCTCTTGCTGTTCCGCTGGGCTTTCACAGCAAGAGGAAGATCAACTTGATTGGCAAAAAATAAAAATAAAGGCATTGTCCCTCATATCGTAAGATCCTCATGGGTAATAGCCCTGAAATTCCCATGGAAATTGAAGAGGATTCTGCAGACTTTGTTTTGAGTAATATAGGCTCTGTTTGGAAATTGGGCTACTTTTAGTTTAGGCCTAATTTCCAACAAAAAAATAAAAAACTCTCAATTTTTGGTTCAATCCCAATCCGTCCTATATATTTTTTTTCCTGTCTAACAGCAAAATCACAATCTTTTACTCTATTCCCTTATCTGCCTTGCATAAAAAAATCGCCGTTAGTTTCTTAAAATTATCAATATCAGGAGGTCGTCATTATTTTATATGAAGGTGAGGGTACTAGAAAAGATGCAATGCATGAGTTTCGATAATGAACGTTTGATTGGCCCTAACGTTGATAGGTTTGGGGAAACTAGGGGCACCTTTTGGACGCGGGGTCGGATTTGAGACCATAGTGAGAGTTTGTGGTTTTTTTTTTTTTTTTTTTTTTTTCAGATTAAAGGAAAAGTTGGGACCCAAAGTTGGGTTTAGACTTAAAGTAGCGATGTTTGTTAGGGAATTAAGATCCCTTTTCTTTTATGGCATTATCTTTAATCCTTTCCATATAATGAACGCTAAATGTCCTATGCAATAAGTCAAGCCGCAACTAAATGCAGACACAAAAACACCTTCAACTATGTGGCCGGATGAGAGTTTGTGGGTATTTTTTTTTTGATTAAAGGAAAAGTTTGGGCTCAAAATTGGGATTAGAATTAAAGTAGCCATGTTTTTTTAGGGAATAAGACCCCTTTTCTTTCATGGCATTATCTTTAATCCTTACCATATAATGAACTTAAATGGGCAAAAGTGTTAAAAAAGTCCTAAACTTTTTGCATTTGTACCAATTTAGTCATAAACCTTTTTTTGGTGCCAATTTAGTCCTAATTTTTTTCTCTTGGTGCCAATTCAATCATTTTCGACTAATTTTGGTCGGATTTTGCTGACTAAGCACTGGCAAGCTGACGTGGTACGATCGGCGCTGACGTGTATAACTTTTAATAATATTTTAATATTTTAGAATTTTTATTTTTCTCTTTTTTTCTTTTTCCTTCTCTTCCTCTTTCCTCCAACCAATCGCCGAACCTCGGCAACCGGCTAGAGGTGACGGCCAGTGAGAGGCCACCCTCGCGACCAAGGCCTCGCTAGAGGCTAGGCGTTGGCAAGGCTCGACCCTCACTAGATTTGGTGAGGGCAAGACTCACTGGCCATCCTGGCGCAAGGCCGCCCTCATGGCCAAGGCCTCGCCAAAGGTTGGGCGAGACTCGACCCTCGCCACCTCGTGTGAGGCCGCCCTCGCGGCCACTAGCGAGATTGGGGTTGACCTCACTGGTCGTCGCCTCGGCCGGTTTCCGGCTAGAGGAAGGAGGAGAAGTAAAAAGAAAAAAAAAAAAAAAAAAAAAGGAAAATAAAAAAAATAAATAATTCAAAAATATTAAAAATATTATTAAAAGTTACACATGTCAGCACCAATCATGCCATGTCAGCTGGCTGACGCCCAGTCAGCAAAATCTGACCAAAATTATCTGGAATTGACTAAATTAGCATCAAGAGAAAAAGTTTATGACTAAATTAGCACAAAAAAAAAGATTTAAGGTTAAATTGGTATAAATATAAAGGGTTTAGAACTTTTTTAACACTTTTCCCAACCTAAATGTCCTATGCAAACAAGTCAAGGGAAGAAGCATCTAATGTATACTAAATTGGTAAAAATGAATCAGACTTTGCAGGCGCGTAGTCTGTCCAGACCGCAACTAAATGCAGAGACAAAAACACCTTCAACTCCGTAATGCCTACTAGAACTAGAAGTCCACATTGACGCGCTCTCTAGAACGCGAGCGGGTTTGCGTGGGTAAGCCCTGACTTTCGATTAACTTCGTGTTTAGTGCGCTCTCCCGATTATAAGGAAAACTCAGATTTTTCCGTGAGAAAACGCTGTGCAAAAGTCTCTCACGGAAGTAAATGTTTATTAAAACTTATGCCTGGGTACATATAAATGTTTATCATGCGGCTTACGTAATTTTTTTTTTTTGGTCGGTCGGCTTACGTAAATTGATACGGCAAAAAAGTTAATTACAGTCTGAAAATAATTCCATCCCTATTTTTCGCAAACTCTCGAGAGTTCGGTTTGCACTTGTGTGGAGAGACCTCTCGAGTCTCAAACCTCTCCTCTGGTAGTACCATTTTTAGCACGAGAAATTCATATACATTATGTTTATTAAAACTTGTGTCTGGTGATGGGTTTTTCTACGTGTAGATGGGCCTAAGTAGGCCCGTCTGCCCATGATGGGCCTAAGAACCCGGCCCGCAAGTTAAGGGCCCATGAATGAAGGGTTGAGATATGAAAGGGTGCGTTGAGGGGCTGTGTCTTTTGGAAGAATGTTACGTTGAGGGGTTACGTCTTTTGGAGGAGACGCTTTAAGGGAAAGAAAGAAAAAAAGGACGTACCTTCTGAGTGAACGTACGTTTTTCCTAATAGTCACCTTCTCCCCTCCAAAACAATGTAAGAACAGTACGCTTCCAAATATTAGAATTTTCTTCCCCTTAAAGCAACAGTATGCTCCTCGGTAGAACAGGATTAGGATTCTTCCTCGAACTTCAACATCGGTGTTTAATCTATGATAAGTAAGGTACGCTTGATTCCGTAGTGTATCTTTGATCGGTGATATATGTGTTTTCTGCGCTCGTCTTCCGCGTTCGTTTTAGGGGTTCGATTAAGTATCAGAACCGATTTTAGGGAATCCGTTATTCCCAACATTGGTATCAGAGCCATTGTTCATGTTTCCCGATCCCTTTTCATGTTTATGATTTGTTTTTGATTGAATTTTCGTGAAACACCGCCGTCGGCTGATCAATGACGAAAAAATCTCGACACACGTAGTGTTCCCCCTCGTTTTTTTTTTTAAATTTTATTTTCCATAAATCAAAGCTCGTTTTCTAATAGCGTATGGTCGAAGCTTTCGTTGATACGAGAAAAATGAGTAGTGGATCACCGCCGGATGTGCCGCCACGCACGGCCGGAACGGACTGAGGTTGTTGGGCACGTGCGACGCACGTGCCGATATGGTCCCCATTGGGCACGTGCGATGCACGTGCCGATATGGTCCCCATCGGGCACGTGTGACGCACGTTTCGGTCCCAGGCGCGTGCGACGCACGTGCGCGGTTGCTGGCACGTGCCGTGCACGCGCTAGCTGACTTCATCGTGACGTCAGTTGCACACGCGCGTGGCACGTGCTAGCTGACGTCATCCGCGTTTAATCTATTACAAATAAGATATGCTCGATTCCGTAGTGTATCTTTGATCAGTGATACATGTGTTTTCTAGACTCGTCTTCCGCGTTCGTCTTAGAGTATCGGAACCGGTTTTAGAAAATCCGTTATTATTATTATTATTATTATTATTATTATTGAATTATGCCACGTTGGCGTGGTCCTCCTACTCGTTTTTGTTGTGTCTTACCTTGACATTATTGCATTTAATGTTGGCCTCGTTCGTTTCAGTATTCTTTCTTGAGATGCAGTTATGCTTTCGCATTCAATAGCTTCCTATGAAGCAAAACTTCTACATCCTTTCGGCAAACTGATAGTTGTGCATAATAATCATGATCATGGTTAATAAAATTAATTATTGAATGAATAAACAATACGTATCTCATTAAATTAAAAGGGAAAGCAAACAATTTAAAAGCATTTATTCCTGATGTATAAACTATTTATAGTTTCGAGTATATTACATTTCATGCTTTCATTAATGTTTTTTTCCCCTACAGGTGTCAAATATCATCTTTGTTGACCAGCCTACTAGAACCGGTTTTAGTTTCTCCACTGATGAGCGCGACATTTGGCGTGATGAGCATGGTGTTAGCAATGACTTGTACGACTTCTTGCAGGTATACATGAGCTCATTGATCATAATTTATGCACTGGATTAACTACTCTTGTTTTTATGGACAACCCAATTTTTAATTGGGTAATTTTCAAGTTAAGAATTCAAACATATGATGGACCAATCTCTCGCCTGCGACGTTCAGCTGTTCTTTACAGAGTATGATCAACTTGCTCGGAATGATTTTTACATAGCCGGAGAGTCGTACGCTGGGCACTACATTCCCGCTTTAGCTCCTTGTGTTCAACAAGGGAACAGGTTTAGGGAAGGAATTCACATAAACCTGAAGGTACTTCATGTTTGTATGGTGATTTCTTGCTATGATATATTAACTTGTTCTTTTTTTGACATAGTTAACTTCAGAATCTCGATCAGGGGTTTGCAATTGGCAATGGCCTAACCAATTCCGGGATCCAGTATGGAGCATACACAGAGTATGCTCTAAGGAAGAACTTAATCAAGCGGAATGATAAAATTCGGATTGACGCAATGTTCCCAGAATGCAAAAAATTGGTTCGACAGTGGTATCTTTTTAGGCCTAAATCTCTGTTTATGCTTCATAAAAACATTCGAGAAGCTCTCTCTTTTCTTTCTCTGAAAGCAGAGACTTTTAATATTAATCTTTGCAGAGAGGGGGGCCGAATGGTCCTGTGGGCTTGCATTTCCCGAGTGTGAAAGTATTTACAAAGAGCTCAAGAAAATTATCGGGAACAGATATGTACGATAGTGACAGTCTACTTTTCCCTTGAAATAAGCTTTTCCAAATTAACGTCTGATTACGGTGAATTGACATGTTGATGATTGGCCCGCAGGAATTTGATATTCGAAAGGAATGTGGAAGCAATTGCTACGACGGGTTCTCAAGAGCGGAGACCTTCCTGAACATAGCGGAAGTGAAATATTTATAGGGGCCGAGGATATAGAGTTTAAGATGTTTAGAGAAGGAGTGTTTAATGCGATGCATGGGGATATAATGAAGAATCTCGTAGTGGGTATCCCCGCGCTTCTTGCGGACGGGCTGAAGGTGCTCATTTATGCCGGTGCGGAGGATCTCCGCTGTAATTATATTGGTATACCCCCATCTTACAAGTTGGTAGACACTAGACAGAATTAAACGGAACATTACCTGGCGAATGACATATGTCTTTCCTGATGTTTATTTGAGCAGGAATCTTCGAGTGGGTTGAAGACATGGAGTGGTACGGTCGAGCCGACTTTAAAAAATCTGGAATTGCTCCATTTGGCGTTAATGGTTCCGTGGCAGGATGGGGAAAAACACGTGGAAGACTTACTTTCTTGACGGTCTCTCTCTCTCTAACAGAAGCACAACATACTTTAAAGATGAGAGAGGCGAATTATAAGTTCAATTCTGGCCCGTATGATGAGTTGCAGGTTAATGAGGCTGGGCACTCTGTTCCGATGGATCAGCCAAAATGGACACATGTACGTAATAATGGTACAAATGATAACTATTTTGGCAAAAAATTGATTTTCGGAACAGAAATAGATTTTTCTTTTTAATTTCTATTCCTAGATGAGTTTTTAAATAAAAATACGCGTTTAATAATAATATAAAATTTCTCCCCTCGGGTGCCGGCGGACGGTGGTGGGCGGGCGGTGGGCGGATGGCGAGTGGTGGGCGGGCGGATGGTGGGCGGGCGGTGGGCGGATAGCGAGTGGTGGGTGGTGGGCGAGTGGTGGGCGGGCGGATGGCGGGCGGGCGGTGGGTGGATGGCGAGTGGTGGGCGGGCGGTGGGTGGATGGCGAGTGGTGGGCGGGCGGATGGCTGGCGGGCGGTGGGCGGATGGCGAGTGGTGGGTGGGCGGATGGCGGGCGGGCGGTGGGCGGTGGGCGGATAACGAGTGGTGGGCGGTGGGTGAGTGGTGGGCGAGCAGATGGCGGGCAGGCGGTGGGTGGATGGCGAGTGGTGGGCGGGCGGTGGGCGGATAGCAAGTGGTGGGCGGTGGGCGAGTGGTGGGCGGGCGGATGGCGGGTGGGCGGTGGGCGGATGGCGAGTGGTGGGCGGGCGGATGGCGGGCAGGCGGTGGGCGGATGGCGAGTGGTGAGCGGGCGGTGGGTGGATGGCAGGCGGGCGGTGGGAGGATGGCGAGTGGTGGGCGGGCGGGTGGCGGGCGGGCAGGCACTAGGCAGCGGACGGCAAGGGAGCCATCGAGGACATCATCTTTAATCGCCTACTTATCACCAAAGACACAAGCCATCAATATTAAAACTGGAGATAATGATACGATTCTTCTTCTTTGGCTTCTGTTGGGACGATCGTCGAGAGGCGCAACATACTTTAAAGATGAGAGAGGCGAATTATAAGTTCAATTCTGGCCCGTATGATGAATTGCAGGTTAATGAGGTTGGGCACTCTGTTCCGATAGATCAGCCGAAAGTTGCTCTACAAATGATACAGAGCTGGATGGCAGCCGATGTCCCCATGGCTGGTGCAGATGATGGGCGTGCTACTTATTGAAAAGAGAGTGCCAACAGTACCCGACATTCGAAGCTTGTTCATATCCAGAAATACAAGATACAATATGAGTGGGAGGAAAATGGAAACGAAAGGCGAAGAATGAAATAGTCATTAGTTTAAGTTCATCCGCCGCTATAGATTTATAAATGATAAATTTGTGTGTCGATACAAACTTCTCTTAAAGTGTAACACACTTACCAGTTTGCCTTGCATAACTTCTTTTTTTTTTTCTTTGGGTCGAAATTCCTGCATAACTCGGAAGCATGATTCCTTAGTCTGGCGCATAACTCGAATGCGTATTCAAGTTGATCTCTCTGTGACGGCCGAGGAGGCATTGTGCAGGGAGGGATGGTGGTGCATTCGCACCTTGGTCCTTGAACATTTATAAGGAGGGGACACGTCTCTTATCCTACATCGCTTACTGAAGGCCCAATGGGGCTCAAAGTGGACAATATATGTATAATGGCGGATTCAAATAATTATATTTGGTATCAGAGCGATTCCTGACAACATGTGGATGAAACGTGATGGCATGGAAAATAGGCTTGTATAAGTACATGAAGGCTGCCTCATAATGTCTATCTTAATGGAGCAAGAAAAGGTTGAAAATCGAATTGGAACTTTGGTGTGAATCTTTATTATCTTTACGAAGAAGATATAGGAAAGGCATCGAAATGGACACATGTACATAATAAGGGTGCAAATGATAATTATTTTGGCAAGAAATTGATTTTCGGAATAGAAATAGATTTTTTTTTTTTTAATTTTTATTCCTAGATGAGTTTCTAAATAAAAATACGCGTTTAATAACAACATAAAATTTCTCCCCTCGGGTGCCGGCGGACGGTGGGCGGGCGGTGGGCGGATGGAGGGTGGAGGGCGGGCGGATGGCGGGTAGGTGGTGGGCGGATGGCGAGTGGTGGGCGGTTTCTCATTAAAAACCGAAATCTCTTTTATCGGTTCGGTTTTTATCGGTTAACCGAACCGAACCGAACCATAAACCGATAAAATCTCTTTTATCGGTTCGGTTTATTCTCTCCCGTCCCGACTCTAGGTTTTATTCTCTCCCGACTCTGGCCCTCTCCTCTCGTCTCGTGTCTCCTCTTGGTCGGCTTGGAGGTGCAACGGCAACGGCGGCAGGGACGGCGACTGCGACGGCGACGGCGGCAGGGACGGCGACTGTGACGGCGACGGCAACCGATTGAGGGACAGAGCCCCTCTTCCTTCTGCGACGGCGCGTGCTCTGCTCTGGACTGGGGGCGGCCAAAGTCTCTCCTTCGTCACTTTACACACTGTTTGGCTAAGACCAGACAAAGAACCACGATCCGAAGCAAATTTCTCGTCGTTTTAGCCTTATACACCCCAGAAGACAAAAACCTCCTCCTCCTCGTCTTCTGCTACCTCGGGAAACCGCAGCGCGACCCCCCTCTCTCTTTCTCTCGTAAAGGTGACTGCTTTTCTCTCGAATCTTGGTTGATGGTGATTCTCGCGTGCAATCCGTGCACATCGGGTGTGTCAGAGGGTCGTCAGATTGATGAATTTTGTGGGTGGAGTTCGGCTTGACATTCAGCTGGACTAATCGGATGAACTGGGCTCTACTTTCGTTTTGTAAAAATTGCTTTTTGGTCCCCTGGGCGTGGAGTTGATTTTGGAATTATGGGATTTGAGTATGCTGGCTATGCTTGTGGTTTCATCCGGTGTCGATGATCTCTTGCTTGGTCGATTCCAGTGTGGGAAGCGAAAAGGGTTGGTTTTTCCGTTATTGATTTCAGGGTAGTGTATGGTGTCAGTAAATTGAGTTGCTGAGCAAAACTTCAGTTGGGTTTTGCGTGTTTTATTTATTACGGCCGTCGAAATGTTGCTTTGATTCTTTCATCTCAGCTAAAATGGCTGATTGAGATGCTAGATTATCTATATAGCAGCTTTTAATGTTGTGATTGTTTTTCCCTAGTGGAAAGAGCCATAATTGAGCTTTAAGTTCTAGATATTGCGGAGTAGGTTGTGATTCAAGAATATGTTTTTCTGGTCATGCTAGTCTTTATTGATTTCAAGGACATTCATATTAGTTTACTCTGTTAAACAAAGAACCAGAGACATTGAGTTTTCTCTGAATATATCCATGATGTTTGTGCAGCTACATTTGGCGATAGTGGAGCGCCAAATCAACTGGAAATTGATCACCGCATGCTGCACACCGGGTGCTTGATGAAATTCCCGAGAAGGGTCTTGCTATTCTTTGTGGTGGAGAGCTTCCTTACTCGTTTGGTTTGGTACCCTGTCTTCTTAGCAGGAATTCAACGATGGGTCTTGTGGTTTCTGCATCGAGATAATTCTTTTTATCTTCGTAGTTGGTTGAAATGATAACCCAAGTGAAGCTATTTATCCCACATGCTATTTTCACTTTTCCCTCGTTGAACTTTTTTGGGTGTTCCCCTATTGAACACCTTTTCCTTTCTTATGCTCTGATATCATGCTCCGGAAAGATGTCGATCGACATGCCTTTTTCATCTTCTATGATTATGATGGAGAAGAAAAGCATGAAGGTCTTTTCTCTTCAAATTAAAAATCGAGGTTTCTATATTGAGCTGGACTCTGGTTGAATCTAAGAAAAAGTTGGTGCTGTGAAATGTTGAGGCAAGTTCTCAATATTTTGAGTTTACAGAAAAAAAAAAAAAAAAAAAAAAAAAAACCGAAAACCGAAAGTTGAAAACCGAAAAACCGAAAAACCGAACCGAATACAAACCGAACCGAAAGTTCGGTTCGGTTCGTATTTGGTTCGGTTCGGTTTGGGCGGAGGGTTCGGTTGGCGGTTTTCAAAAACCGAACCGGGCGTTGACACCCCTAGTGGGCGGGTAGATGGCGGGCGGGCAGGCACTAGGCAGCGGACGACAAGGGAGCCATCGAGGACATCATCTTTAACCGCCAACTTATCACCAAAGACACAAGCCATCAATATTAAAACTGGAGATAACGATACGATTCTTCTTCTTTGGCTTCTGTTGGGACGATCGTCGAGAGGCGCTTTGAGCTCCCACTTCTTGACAATTCCAGGGCTTCCATTCAGGACCTCAGTTGTTATGCCGGGTATAACCCGCTTCCGCACTCCCATGCCGCAAGGTGAGGCCTTGGAATAAACTTTGGTAGCTTGATATTGATGTTTTTGATGTACAATACGATTTTCATATATCTAGTCCTTAATTAATATGCTAGGCCTAGATGATAGGAAAATTAACGGGGTTGTTAATGAAACACGATAAAATGAGAAGTTAACAGAATTCGGTCAGTAGAACCCGCCAAGAAATTTTCTTTCTTGAAGTTGTTTCTTCGATCTGAGCAAGCCAAACAAGATTCGGCACATTCTAGTTAACCAAGTTCTGGTCATGACTCTGTCCTGTTTTTTGTCCGATTTTCAAGGATGTTTTACTACTTAATCAAATCACGGAAAAAATTTGACGAGTACTAAATAAGAGAAAGATATGAGCGGAAGAAAGAAGATGAAATTAAGCACAAAGAGGATAAACTTGTGAAAAGAGAACAACCGGTGCAGGCTTCAAAAGGAGCTTCTTTTGAAGGAAGCTGAGGACTTGAAGCAGCTAAAGGAAGCTTTTGAGAAGGAGTAGGATGAGCTTGATGAGAAAAGGACCCAGACTGAGAAAGAAAGGATGGATGCAGAGCGACAAAAAGAAGAATTTGAAAAGCTCAGACATAGCGTGGAGGAAAAATTACAGAGGGTCCGGATGGAGACGGATGATTACATAAAAAGGGCGCTGGAACATCTTAAAAGTGGCTAAAGGGATCATTTTGAAGCCAGAATGGAGCGTGAGACTTTAATTCTTGCTGAGAAGGAGCAAAGTGAGAGAAGTCAAATGCTTCGTGAGGAAGTCCACATGACATCATGCGATCATTCTCGGTAGTCCTGTGGCATGTAAGAAACAGCCGTTGGAGCTAAGAGCTGTACGGACAAGAAAAGTTCAAAATCCGTGGACTTTCCATTCCGAGTTTTTAGGCTAATGGAATTTTCATCGCCTTTTTCTTTTTTTTTTCCCCTTAATTTGTCGTTGACTTGATTTCATCTGTTCGCACTTTGTGAGTGCACATTAACATTGATGCGATCCATACCATCTCAAATATCCAAGATCATTTATCTGTCTTTCTCTTCTTCTTTTTTCAAAGTAAAACTATAAAAAAAAAGGCTATCAATATAACTATTACTTTCGACGTTCTCACACACATTATGAAGTGTTTAGCTTGAGTCATAATTGTTTATATTTATTTAGTAATTAAAGGACCGTGATTGACGACGTCTTTAATGTAGCCTCGCTGACATTCTCGAAATTAGAAGTCTCTCCACATCTTGTCATAAATGTCTAAGGCAAGGATAAGCCAGAGATTCACTAAATAACCAGCGCAAATTTGTTACTGCATAAAAAGCAAGTGTCGTATTCATCATTAGATTACTGCACTCGATGTCAGGGCAATTAGACGATGTTTAAATGGGGAGGATACAAAAAAAAAATAAAATAAAAATGGGGAGGATACATCTTTCTTTGCGATTGCTATGTAGTGATCGATTGATGCATTTTTTGTTAGACCATAGTCATTGCTAATGAGGACCTCTAAGGTGGTAGCCCGTATAATGGCTTATTATCGAGGGGTTTATGCTCTAGGTGGCTAGAAATTAGGAATCCTATTGAGTTCCGAATTTAACTGCAAGCCTATCCACATTAAAAGAGGCTCATACTCAGTTCCTACCTTTTGTTGAGTCATGACAGGCTTATCCCTTCTAGGAAGATCCTTTCAAAGATGAATATACAGTTCTAAGGCACAATGATCCGGTGGGAACGATGCAATTTTGGAGGCGGCTGACAGAAATCAAACATTATGGGGTCGGATGTGTGTGAATGGAGTTCCCGCTCAAGGGAGGTATCTATGTTGGTCCTAGTCGTTGCTAATGAGTCCTGAGTTTGTGCCATGTCAAAACTTCAATTTGGCAAGAATAATTTAATTCTTATGATACCCTTCAAGTTTTTGACAATCACGATGACACCCTAGTAATTTCAAATTACTTCCAATTTAAATACGTCAGAGTATGTTTTTGACAATTGGATAGATGATTAATGTGATCACCCCAAGATGCAGACTAATTAGCACCGCTTGGGCCTATTTTTGAAGCATATTTATTTGATATTGTCATATATATATAATAAAATTTCCCATGAGAGAATATTGTCAAAGATATTCTTAGATATTAAGGATGTTACTTGATATTTCGTTATTTTCTAATATAACCAGTCGTCTTAGATTAAAATAGCTAATCTATTTGTTAGAATCGATTGCTTCTTTTACAATACTTTCTATTTTGTTGTATATATGTGTGTGTGTGAGAAGAGAGGGGGGAGAGAGGACACACCAACCCTTTTCCCACGTCCTCGCATAGACATAGGACTACCTATATCATCAAGACTGAGTCTCAGGAATCAAAGTCCTCAATCAATGTCATTTAAGAGGGACTAACGTGTTTTTTTTTTTTTTTTTTTGGTCGATAAACACATGCGACGATTTCATTGATAGCAATTTAGATGTGCTACATCCGAAATTAAAACATCCAAGAGATTAGATGGAGGATATTGGACTAACGTGTTTGAACAATCCTACTTTATCATCGTCAAAATTATGCTTAATTTCTTGAAAATTGATTAGGCCAAAACAAATTGCCCCCCCGCAACCAGCTTAAGCCTTGATTAAACACTTCTCGTAATGTTTCGGGAATTAAAAGGCCAAAATCTGAAATATTAAGGATCCAATCAAACAAACATGAATTTCCCATGTCCACCAAGTCATGCATGAATGGTCATTCCTCGTAGTATACTTTCATCTGCAATCCGGTCAAACCTTTGACCTGGCTTTCACTTTATGAATCACGTCAACAGTCCTTCGGCTGCTCTCGGTATCAACGGCTCGACTAATTTCTTGCAATAACAGTGCAACCAAATTGTACACTCTTACCTACATCCATGCTATGTTATTTGGATGAATGATGTTTCACCGCACATACATAATTGCGACGATTAAAGAATAAATGGTAAAGACAAAAAATGTAGCAAGGCACCAAGCAAACCGAGTTTCTTTCCTTGAACTTTTTACCTTGCTGACTCAAGTCAACCTTTTTCACTTGCTTGTTGACTTTTTTCTGTTCTTACTTTGTTTCTTTCTTCTCAGGGATAATGTAGACTTTGATGTTGACACCTAAATTTTGGCGATTTGTTTAAGTGTTTATTAATTGCATTGAAAAATTATGGATTAATTTTTAACCTCTTAACAAAAATTTTTCGTTAAAATTGCATCACATATAGACATTATGAGCATTTGCGTCACTAGTTTTAAAATTTATCAAAAATTATTTTCAAAAAAATTTAAATAAAAAAATTTCGAAATTAAAAAATAGAAAAAAAAAAAAAAAAAAGAAGAAGAAAGAAGAGTAAAAAAAAATCATTAAAAAGTATCGTGTTTGCACAACGTATTGAATGGTCTTTGTTTTTCCAAAATTGTCATAAAAAAAGGTTAAAAAAAAAGATTTATTAAAAGGTATAAAAATCGAATGAGGCCGAGTATAGGGTCTTTCTTCGTGCGTGGACTCACCCACTTATCTCTTTTTCTTTTCTTTTTTCACACTTGGGCTGGCCCATCTCCTTTTATTTCAACCCGGCTCGTGTGTAGATCATCTTCCTCCCCTCACACCATCCACGCTTCTGCAAAAAAAAATGAGAAAAGAGGAGAGTACAAACAGAGGAGCAGAGGATCGCGAGGGCAGAGGATCGCGAGGGCAAAGGACGGCGTGATCCCAGGGTCGGAGATCAAGCGGCTGCGACAGGCTGGCGATGGCAGAAGCCATGCGCACCTGTCGTTGGCCGAGCTTAAAAGGAAGAGAGCAAAGAGAAGGAGTGGGGGGTTCTGGACGGGTTTTGTGGGTTCAAGGGAAAAACATAGAGCGAGACCAGAGAGCTCGGGAGAATGGAGGTCGAGCCAGAGGGAGAGGTCTTCGGTTAGGAGAGAGAGACCGAGAAGGAGGGTGGGAGAGAGAGTGACCTAGAGAGAGAGCGCAAGCTCAAGGGAGTGGTTGGTTGTCGCTAGAGGTCCGTTCATCAGCCGCCATTCGCCGCAATCCTCCTCTCGAACCAGGTAGGCTTTGTTTCGACCGTGTGTCCCTTGTTTCTCGGGAGGCGTCGGGCCGGAGCTAGTGATGACTAGTTCGCGCAAGTTTTGGTCCGAGCTGGTCCTCCCTAGCTGTTTTAGTATGCGTCGTAGGGGTTTAGATTTGTCTCGCGTCTCTATCAAGTGGAAAATTTGCCGTGTCATACCAAATGCTTGTGGAAATGCCTAAACGATATCTAAGTTTTGCAAGTTTGTTGAAGCCTAGAGATAGTTGTTCTTCGTTCATATCTGTTCCGACTGTCATTAACCTGTCCATGAGCGGATCTTAAGTGTTTCTTGTGCATGTTGTGTTGATCTTTCCCCGAATCCGAGCCTCGAGTGAGCCCGTATGGCCTGCTCAACACCCAATGTTTGACAAAATGCTTCAAAGAGAGCCGAAATATAGTTTGTGTTTTTTAAATTCGGAATCGACTAGTGACTGTTGCTATCTCTCTTAAATCATGTTAGCTTAGCTTTCATTGTTTACGTTGCGTTTCTGTATAGTTTGTGTGAAATATTCGTGTGTTTCGAATCAACGAAGTTATTTTGGACGTCGGAGATGATGGCCGGAGTAGGTGGTTGGCACCATAGTGATGGACGTTTGGTGGACGGTGTTGGTTCGGTAATGGAAGGGACGATGGTTACACCAATTGTCGTGATCAAATTTTCAGGTGCACCTCTTAGGGTTTGGCTAATGGATTAATAAGTCTAGATTTAACTCAAGCTCTCCCAAGCCCATACCAATTCGCGACTTATGTTCAAATTCTTAACATGCAGATAGATTTTATCTAGGAGTCGTCATTAATTTATTTTTGGTGGGTCGATTAGAAATCCAAATAAAGTAACATGAGTTTTACTTTACTCTTACGAATCAGAGATTATGGGTACGGGGACTTGGTTACACTAAATTTCTCTAATACCCTTTCGGTACCATTCTTTTATTTTCAAAAATGTTTTGCAGGCAGCTTAAATTGATTTTAAATCTATTTCCTTAATATGTGAGGTGATCATACGGGTGCGCAAACCACCAATTTAACACCTAGATAAACAATGAATAAATTGTAAAAACTTACCTCAAAGCAACGAAAGCATCTGCAATGTTAAATTAGAATCACACATCAACAACCCTAGATATAATTTCTAATTAACACGTAATTTTTTTTTTCACTTATTCAATGAAAATCATGCTTTATGTAATGCAATATGACCTAATTCTAATGACATGCAATCTCTAGTTAAATGAACCTAGCAACAATCACTAAATAACATGCATTTCATGAATCTAATTCTAAATGGAATTAATTTATCATAAGACATTTTTTGTATTTTTTTATGAAATTCGAAATTAGAAAAATGTGAAAATTATCTAACTAAATTAAAATCCTAGCCAACTTATATTAAGGATTAGGTCAGGCTAAACCCTAATTTAAACCAAGATATTATCTTAACTTAGCAATCTCTAACCTAAGATGCAGTCTATCTAAATCAATCTAAATTTAAAATGAAGTATGCAATTTATCCTATTGTGCAATGACTTACAAAAGGATGTCCTAATTCTACATGGCATATACATGATGATTTTTGTTTTTTTTTTTTAATTAATTTCAAAATTAAGAAATGTCAAATAATTAGACATGCAATTTAAGCTAATGAAACAAAAATCTAACATCCTAAATTTATTTATTTTTTGATTTTTTTGATTTTTGATTTTAATTTATTTTTGATTTAAAAATTCATGATAAATAAAATGTTTAGTCTAAATATGCAAATAACCCTAAAACATGCAATATTCTAACTTAAACATATTTCAAGATAAATAAAGTAATCAAGACAAGACAGACCATTCACAATTATTAAAAATATCATACATCGCTCGATCAAAGGGTAATATTTAGTAAAATCGATAAATTGATCTTAAGCGCCCAAAGATCAAAATATCAATTTTATTTCCACTGATTAATTATTTCATCTAAAACCTTATAGATGAAATAAAAAATCCATGCGCTGTTGCGAATCGGGTAATATGTTGGAATTTCCAACCATATACTAAGGACTAATTATACTAAAAAAAAAGATAAAGTAAAATAAAAAAAAAAACTAAAAAAACTACCTAATGTGTTTTCTTTGTTTTTGTCTTTTTTAAAAATTGGGGTGGCAGCCGTGGGGCCCGGCCAGAAGTGGCTGATCGGCGGTCCGGCAGGGGCGTCGCGGTGGGAGCTCTGGCGAAGCTGGGCGGCGACGGGGGTGCTGGCGGCGCTGAGGGCAGGGGCGGTGACGGCGTCGCAGAGGTTCGGCGCAGCGACCAGCGGGCGTCGGGGCGTCGCGGACTGCTGGGCGGCGACGGCGTCGACCTTCCGGCGCAGGGGTACGACGAATCGAGCGGCACCCCGGCGCGGTGACAGGCGGGAAGGAGATCTGTAGGTGTCGGGGCACTCGAGCGGTGAGATCGGGACAGCAGTAGTCAGGCGGTGAGGGGCTTCGCGAGCTGCAAGATCGACGGCGGAGGCGGCGTCGAGGGTCGCGTCGGCAGGGAGGCGCGGGTTGCAGGCGTTGCGGGGCTGGCGGCTGCTAGCGTCGCAGAGGAGGTCGAGCGGCGGTGATGCAGCAGGCGGTGTCGGGCGCGGTGCGGGCGCGGTCAGCAGCAGCGATCACCGGCAGGATCCTTACGGGGAAGATGAACAGTGCTTCATCTTCTTTCTTTTTCTTTCTTTCTCTTTTTTTTTTTTTTTTTTTTCTTTTTCCTGCTGCAGCACGTCCCTTCACGCGAGCTCTCTCTGCTGCTATCTCCTTTCTACAGATGTAGCTTTTCACCCGATTTTCCCTTCTTTTTCTTTTGTATTTTTTTTCATAACTATCTCACGCACGAATTTTTTTGCTCTTCGAATTCGCTCTCAAATTTTCTCTAAAGTCTCTTTTAACCCTGTGCAGGTCAACTCCCCTTATAGTGGTTCTGAATGGCCGCTTTCTATGGCAAATTTCAAACTTTCATCTGATTTCGCAATCAACTCGATCTTGCACCGATTCCTTGCATTTTATCAAAATCCTTGCCCCTTATTCACTTGATTTTTAAATTGCTTCTGCATTTAATAAAATCTGAATATTTATCATAATTTCAAATTTCCATGAATAATCAATCAAATCAATTTTTTTTTGAGAAAAAACCACTAAAAACTCCCAACTTTGCTTGGAGTGACATATTTGCCTCGAACTTTGTTTTGTGACGTGAAAAACCCCGAAGTTTGCTAATTGTGACACATTTACTCCATTAAGGGTATTTTCGTCTTATTCTTTATGTTTTTTCTTTTTATTTTTTATTTTTTATTTTTTTCTTCTTCTCTCTTCTCTCCGCCGGCCATGGTGGAGGGAAGCCGGCGTCCGGAGAGGGCTGCCCTCGTTGGCGTCGGGCGAGGGTCGCTCTCGCCCGGGCGGCTAGGGCCGCCCTCGCCGGATCTGGCGAGGGGTGCCCTCGCCGGCGTCGGCCGCCCTCGACTGCGTTGGGCGAGGGGTGCCCTTGCCGGCGTCGGGCCGCCCTCGCTTGCGTCGGGCGGGGTGCCCTCGCCCGACGCCGGCGAGGGCCGGACGCCGGCGAGGGCGACCCTCGCCCGACGCCGGCGAGGGCGGTCCCGGGCCGGCCTTCGGCTTCCCTCCGCCATGGCCGGCGGAGGGAAGAAAGAAGAAGAAAAAAAAAGAAAAAAAGAAAAAAAGTTTTTAAAAGTAAAAAGATCAAAATGCCTATATGATTTAGGGTAAATGTGTCACACAAATGAAAGTTCGGGATTTTTTATGTCACAAATAAAAGTTTGGGGTAAATGTGTCACAGTTAGCAAATTTCGGGATTTTTCACGTCACAAAACAAAGTTCGGGGTAAATGTGTCACTCCAGATAAAGTTTGGGGTTTTTGGTGGCTTTTTCCTTTATTTTATTTTATTTTATTTGTTCTGATGCATTTTTTTTAGGGGTTAAAATTAATCTCTAATTTTTATAAAAAACAATGATTGGGTCGTCAAAATTTAGGTGTCAATACCAATTGGTGTTGTCGTGTGGGCAAGGTCTGGGTTGAAGTATGGCTTCGGTGAAGAGTGGGGCGTGAGAGTGCATTGGGGAAGAAAGTAGTTTTGTTTTAAAAAAAAATGATGAAAGAACAAATGCAGAAAGCAAAGATAAAAGGGGCTTCGGAAGGAGGAGTCGCTGAAGGGAAAGTGCAGGGAAGGGATGAAGCAAAAAAGGAAAAAAAAAAAGGATAAAGAATAAAAAGGAAAAAAAAAAAGCAAAAGTAATAAAAGAAAACTATGAAGTGGCAGAGGGAGCTTCGGCTGTGCAAGGAGGCGTGGGGGAGAAGATGAGCAGGGAGAAGAATAATAAAAAGAAAAGGAAAAAAGGAAAGTAAACAAAAATACAGAAAAAGAAAATAGGAGTTGGCTTCGGGAAAGACCATTGAGCAGACGGTGCAGGGAAACGGCGCAGTGAGAAGAGACAAAAGAAAAACTTTTTAATAAAAAAATTTAAAAAATTTTAAAAAATGAAACGAAAAAAATCCAAAAGTGATTGGATCCGGGTTTGGGTCAGGTCCACGGGCCGGATTGGGTGTATCCGGTCCGAACACTTTTTCTTGAAATGTAATAATGTTAAATATTAAAAATACATTAAAAATTCAAAATAAAAAATAAAAAAATTAAATTAATAATCAAAAATAAAAAAATTCAAAAAAAAATAAAAATAAAAATTGAAAAAGTCTCCGAAGTCCAAGAATTGTCGCCTACCTCACACCATCATGATTTTTGAGAAATTCTTGTAGCAAATTCCTCATTTTTAGTGCTTCTTCCATGTAGTCATCCTAAGAAAAAAGGAGGATATGAAGTGAACTCAAGGAATGGGCAAATTTTCCTATTTCTTTCCCTATAAGTAAGATGCATGATATCTAGTTCATATCAATCATTTGCAACCCTTCTCCATGAGAAAATATAATGGCATGATTCTGATTTTCAGGTTTTCCTTTACTAAAAAATAGCGGGTCTTAGAAAAGCTTTATCCTATATATAACTTGCCCCCAACATTAGTGTCGAGCATTTTTTTTTCCTCTTTTAGCGAGCAATTTAAGCAGCATAAAAGGTCTAGGACAACATATTGTTAATCATCTAGAAGCAACAATCACCAACGACTGCTGTTTCTAGAAGCAAGCATAGGATGGCCATAATAGGAAGAATATAATTGCATTAAAGCCTTTTAGCCACTGTAGGCTTGGGATCCTTTTAATGTAGCCTAGCTCACAATTAGTAGAGGAGTCTGACCCACAAGAATGGGTATGAATCCCTGGTTATATTCCTCCGTCCTAACATTTTTGCCCTAACTAACTACATTCTCATTTTCGTTTCATTTCTTTGTCGTCTCTATCTCATTTTCCTTCCTTTGTTTGTTTCAAAAACCTTCAGATGCAAGAATTATACGTTACTTAGACTCAAGTTCTACAGTATATGGACTTCTTATTTGTTTTTCTCATATATTGAATGTGAAGCTTTTTTCCTTGTCCTACTTTCTTCTCATAAGGCTCTAAGGCTCTTTGTTCAATACAAGAAGCACTTTCACCTCTATTAGGACAAAATGACACCTAAAATAAACAAAATAGAAGATTGGTTCAAGTTGGGACACTATCTAAATCAAAATCATCTCTCTCAAAACTTTACCTAGAAAGTCTAATACATCAGTAGCTAAGTTTACCTTGATCCTTCCCATTGCATTAGTGTAAAGTTTCAGCTAGTTGAACTTCTGTGAGACACCAACCATTCTCTAATAGGTATAGGAAGTGCTTTATGGAAATCATTGCAAATTATTAGGTCTTGTTTGTTTAATTGTGTTTTTGTTCTCCGGAACAAAATTTTTTGTTCTTTTGTTCTGGGGAACAAAACAAGAACAGAAATGCATTTGTTTACATTTTTGTTTCCGAAAACAAAAAAATAGAGCTTGCCTAGATCCGGTGAGGCCGAGCCTCGCTGGTGGCCAGCGACGCTACAACGAGGTCACCGGCCCTCGACGGTTGGTCGTCGGCCATGGCCGAGGTCGGTGACCGGCCAAATAAAAAAGAAGAAAAAGAAGTGTTTCTTGGAATTGTTCCTGGGAATAAGAAACAAGCTTTTTCTACTTATTGTTTTTGTTCAAAATTTGTTCTCGGGAACAAAAAAATAGTTCTTTTTGTTCCTGGGAACAAAAGTGTAAACAAACGCATTTCTATTATTTTTTTGTTCCTCTGAACAAAAGAGCAGAAATTTTTGTTCCAGGGAACAAAAACACAATTAAACAAACATGACCTAATAATCTGTAATGCTTTCCATGAGGCACTTCCTATGCCTATTAAAGAATGGTTAGTGTCTCACATAAGTTCAACTAGCTGAAACTTTACACTAATGCAATGGGAAGGACCAAGGTAAACTCAGCTACTAATGTATTAGACTTTCTAGGTAAAGTTTTGAGAGAGATGATTTTGGTTTAGATAGTGTCCCAACATGAACCAATATTCTATTTTGTTTATTTTTAGGTGTCATTTTGTCCTGATAGAGGTGAAAGTGCTTCTTGTATTGAACAAAG
Organism: Eucalyptus virginea; assembly: GCA_014182375.1. Lineage (NCBI taxonomy): Eukaryota > Viridiplantae > Streptophyta > Magnoliopsida > Myrtales > Myrtaceae > Eucalyptus > Eucalyptus virginea. Next base: position 9,773,828 of record CM024523.1, on the reverse strand, counting down.
AGCATTATAGCCTTATAAAAGAGAGTAGGACAAGGAAACAAGCTTCACATTCAATATATGAGAAAAACAAATAAGAAGTCCATATACTGTAGAACTTGAGTCTAAGTAACGTATAATTCTTGCATCTGAAGGTTTCTGAAACGAACAAAGGAAGGAAAATGAGATAGAGACGACAAAGAAATGAAAAGAAAATGAGAATGTAGTTAGCTAGGGTAAAAATGTTAGGAGGGAGGAATGTAACCAGGGATTCATACCCATTCTTGTGGGTTGGACTCCTCTATTGATTGTGAGCTAGGCTACATTAAAAGGACTCCAAGCCTGCAATGGCTAAAAGGCTTTAATGCAGTTATATTCTTCCTATTGTGGGCATCCTATGCTTACTTCTAGAAACAGTAGTTGTCGGTGATTGTTGCTTCTAGATGATTAACAATACGTTGCCATTTTGTGTTGTCCTAGACCCTTTATGCTGCTTAAATTGTTCGCTAAAAGAGGAAAAAAAATGCTTGACACTAATGTTGGGGGCAAGTTATATATAGGATAAAGCTTCTAGGACCCACTATTTTTGAGTAAAGAAAAACCTGAAAATCAGAATCATGCCATTATATTTTCTCATGGAGAAGGGTTGCAAACCATTGATATGAACTAGATATCATGCGTTTTACTTTTGGGGAAAGAAATAGGAAAATTTGCCCACTCCTTGAGTTCACTTCATATCTTCCTTTTTTCTTAGGATGACTACATGGAAGAAGCACTGAAAATAAGGAAGTTGCTACAATAATTTCTCAAAAAGCATGATGGTGTGAGGTAGGCGATAATTCTTGGACTTCGGGAGCACATTTTCACTATAACGCGAGCTTTGCTGATATTGCAATGTCTTATTGGCACTTTGCAAGTATGTGCAATCTGGGTAAAGATAAGCAAGTGAACAGTATCACCATGTTCATTAGTGACAAGCATTCATGCATTTACGTCAATAATAACCAATTTTTTTTTTCAATTGTATATATATTCCAAAAGAATAAGGGCAAGAGAGTAACTCACTGACTAAAAGCATTTGCCTACCCACTGATTGGGAAACAACAATGCAAAGCATATGTTCTGCATTGTCATGTGCATGGGTGCAATAAATGTAACCAAAATGGCTATGAAAGTCAAGAACAAATATGGCTTGATTAGCTCGATGACAAATAAGAAATCAACCCTCACCTTTTGTTAACCATCAAAAACAATGGAAATAGGGTTCTGATGTCCTATTTGTCATTATTTCTTGTGGCCAACAAAAAGTTAGAGCTCATTTCTCGTTTGTCATTCAGAGATTTTTATGTCAGAGCTTATGTCAGGAGCTGACATAAATTCATGTATGCAGTCTCATGTCAGCAATATGGTATTTACAGAAGATCTGCACAACAATATGCAAAGGATATTTTAAGGCTTGTGGCCGCGTGTGCATGCGTTCTCGCTTAAATCTTTCAGCTTTGACATGTTGGTTGCTTTATTTTAACAATTTCGACTTTTGCTCAATTGCAGGTACCCGACAGTCCATGTGGTTATATCGATGAGGTTAGAGAACCTAGCCTAGACATGACTAAATTGATCATCCGGAAGGCTTACTATTCAACTCTAGTGAAGGCTGCTTTGCTGAGTTCCATTAACTCGACAGAGCCAGTTCCAGGTGAAGCTTGCTCTTGACTTAAGCGAGAAGAAGACAAACTACAGGCACAGTCTTGAGATTACTCTGGCTTCCATTTAATTCCATGCTATTTTTAGAAATTAAGGCTACGTTTGGTAACGTTTCTATTCAAAAATTGTTCTTCGGAACAGAAAACTATTTCTGTTCTGGAGAACAATTTTTGAACAGAAGAATACGTTTGGTAACTACATAAAATATTTTTTGTTGAAATAAAAAAAGAACAGAAACACGTTTGGTAAGCTTGTATAATTTTTTTGTTTCTTTTAATTTTTTAATTTTATCTTTCCTTTTTTATCTTTTTTTTTATCTTTCTTCCTTTTGGCCGATCGTTGGCCTCGGCCATGGCCAGCAACCAGCCAAAAGGAAGAAAGAAAAAAAAAAAAAAAAAAGAAAAAAGAAAAAAAGAAAAAAAAAGGAAAAATAAAATAAAATATTAAAAAATTAAAAGAAACAAAAAAAAATTATACAAGTTTACCGTATTTGTTTTTTTTTTTTTTTTTCTATTCCAAAAACAGAAACTTTGTGCGGTTACCGGATGTGTTATTCTGTTAAAAAATTATTCCCCGGAATAGAAATAGTTTTTATTTTATTTTATTTTATTTCTATTCCCAGGGGAACAATTTTTGAATAGAAACGTTACCAAACGCAGCCTTAGTTTCTAAAAATAGCATGGAACTAAATGGAAGCCAGAGAAATCTCAAGACTGTACTTGCAGTTTGTCTTCTTCTCGCTTAAATCAAGAACAAGCTTCACTTGGAATTGGCTATGTTGAGTTAATGGAACTCGGCAAAGCAGCCTTCACTAGAGTTGAATAGTAAGCCTTTCGGATGATCAATTTAGTCCTGTCCAAGCCAGGTTCTTTGACCTCATCGATATGAACCACATGTACTGTTGGATACCTGCAATTGAGCAAAAGTCAAAATTGTTAAAATAAAGCAACCAACATGTCAAAGCTAAAAGATTTAAGCGAGAATGCATGCACATGCGGCCACAAGCCTTAAAATATCCTTTGCACATGCGCAAATCTTCTGTAAATACCATAATTGTTGCGAAAGGCGAGCGATCGAACAATAATATAGACAGAAGAAGAAAATAAATTAGACACCAGATTTACGTGGTTCAGTCGTAAAGACCTATGTCCACGATGAGAGTAGCAGCGAATTTCACTATAGATCAAGCAATACAAGAAGATTACATACTCGAGTCACTCAAATACTCTCTCGGTATTTCCCAAGCTCCAATTATATCCAATAACGCACGCAGTGTTTAGCCCCAAAATTCCTCAAGAAGTAATATCTCAATCTCAAGAAGGAATTACACGCAAATCTTACCACAAGATTTAATTGGCTTGAACACTAAATATTCTTGGATGTAATTCACGGATAAGAACGACAAAGAAAATCCCTCTTAAGCACTCGACGACTAGACGGCGCTTCAAGAACACTTCTTTATGATCAACCTTCTACCACCCACGACCACAAGTCCATATATATATAAGTGAGACTCTTATTCTTTTGCCAACTTCTCATATGATTTTTGTTTCCTATCTTGCCCGATTTTATCCAAAACATATCTCTGTATATTTTAACAAAATCCAAGTTCAAGTCAAAGTTGAATTTTCCTATTTCAGCAGCCAAATTCTCCAACGCAGATTTGAATTTTCGGAAGTTGATATACTGATCTTCTTTGCTCAATTTTGAACGTCCGCAACATATCAAATTCGAAATATTCGGAATTTCACATTGGACTCAAACTCGAGACATATTTTAACAATCTCCACCTTGGCTCGACGTTTGAGCCAAGTTGCAATCGCTTCGCAAAAATTCAAACTTTGCTGCTACTCTTCCATAGCCCCCAATGGGCTCAACCGCTACAGATATTATCCAAGTCCAAGCCTTGCTTGAACTTTGCCATAACCGATGACCTCATTATAATACCAACTCCACATGCACTTTTAACTGCTCTACAAGTATTTTTCGACGCAAACTCTTTAACCGCAGATAAAGAAAAACCGTTGTTATATCCATATCTATCAGGAGATTGAATATGTACGTTTGAGCCAAGTCGCAATTGCTTCGCAAAAATTCAAACTCTGCTGCTACTTTTCTATAGCCCTCGATGGGCTCAACTACCAGAGATATTATCCAAGTCCAAGCCTCGCTTGAACTTCACCATAACAGAGGACCTCATAAGAATACCAACTCCATATGCACTTTTAACTGCTCTACAAGCATTTTCCGACACAACATCCTTAACCGCAGATAAAACAAAACCATTGTTGTATCCATATCTATCAGGAGATCGAATACGTACCTTATTAATTTCAGCAGTTACGGCAACCAAATCCGTATTAACACTGCCACAAACATTCCTAGCCAGAAGTATCGGAGACTCATCAAGGGTAATTTCTCTGCTGTCAACAGGTGAATTTATATCTAGGCACTATAACCGATCGCCCCGCTCACCTCGTGCATAGTTATGGAATATGCACCTTGCCCTCCAATCGAGCTTACCATCACTCACTCGAAATATAACATGGGCAACCAAGCATTCTAAAAATAAAATAATCAGCAACGTTACTTGACCACACTTCTTCAGGAGTCCGCCATTCAATAGCAGTTGATGGGGATTTATTCACCAGGCACTTATCATAGTAAGCACATCAGCTAGGATTCTCCTAGAAATACCAGCACTAGAGATCATTTTACGGGCCGTCTCTAGTAATGTTCTGCTCATCAATTCTGCAAATTGTTGTGATTTACTGGTACTACTGCGATGTTTCACTATGTCTTCTTTCATGCAGAATTTATTTACCAGCTTTGAGCAAAACTCCATGCTATTATCAGTCCGCACATGCTTGATTGACTTACCAGTCTCCGTTTCGATCAAAGCTCTTAACCGCGTGATCCTGACACCAGCATCAAACTTGTGCATTGGCACAAACACTCAGGTCTTCCTCGAGCAGTCAATAGACTCTTGAACAGATGCATCCGACGTCTCCGCAGCGAAATTTGTCACTGTCTCACCTTGAAGTTTATATAGGCCTCCATGCTTGATTCCTTTCAGTATCACCAAGGCACCTCGAACAACCTTTAGAACTCCACCTTCTGAAGAATACCTGCAACCAGCTGAATCTAGGACACCCAAGGAAATTAAGTTCTTTTTCAATTTTGGAACGTGTCTTACTCCAGTCAATGTCTTCACAATGTCATCATGCATTCTGATTTTAACATCAACAACACCCACAACATTGCACTCAGCGTTGTTCTCTAACTGGACTTTACCACTACCCATGCATTGATAAGTGATAAACCGGTTTCTATTTGGTGTGATATGAAAAGAACAACCAAAATCCATAATTCATCCATTAAACGATGAATCATTAGTGACAGATAAGACATAATAAGTATTATCTGCTACAACTGCAACATTATCTGCAGAATTAACTACAATTTCCTTTCTCTTTTCATTCTTCAGCTTAAGGCAATTCCTTCTAAAATGCCTCCTTTTGCCACAGTTCCAATAGACAACATCAGCAGTTCTAGATTGACTACTTCTGTTCATATTAGTACTACTCTTACCCACATGTGTTCTAAATATTCCTCTATTTTCACCTACTAAAGCAGCAGATATAGGTTTGCCAGATTCTCTTCTAGGAATGTCCTCGCTTAGAATTAAATCTCGAACCCCATCAAACGTCAAACTTGTTGACCAAGAGGAATTACTAACAACAGTAACAGTAACATTCCAACTATCAGGCAATGACGATAATAGAATCAAAGCACGTACCTCATATTCAAAGTCAATCTCAACTGAACTTAATTGACTAATAATCATATTGAATTTATTGATATGATCTGCAACTGACGCACCTTCGTTCATCTTCAAATTAAACATGCGTCGCATCAAATAGACCTTGTTGATCGTAGAGGGCTTCTCGTACATATTTGATAGGGCTTGCATCAAATCAGCAGTGGTCTTCTCCTTCAGGATGTTAAATGCGACGTTACGAGCCAACTTCAGCTGAATAACACCCATGGCTCGTCTATCTAGCAAATCCCAATCAGTTTGCTTCATCGTCTCTGGTTTCTCCCTAGATAAGGGCAAGTGTAGTTTCATCTAGTAAAGATAATCTTTAATCTGGATCTTCCAGAAACTAAAATTCTTTCCATCAAATCTGTCGATTCTCACTTTTACTTCTTCTGTCGCCATCGATTCACTTCAACTTAGCCAAACCTAGCTCTGATACCACTTGTTGCGAAAGGTGAGCGATCGAACAATAATATAGACAAAAGAAGAAAATAAATCAGACATCGGATTTATATGGTTCAGTCGTAAAGATTTACGTCCACGGAGAGAGTAGCAGTGAATTTCATTATAGATCTAGCAATACAAGAAGATTACACACTCTAGTCACTTAAACACTCTCTCGGTGTTTCCCAAGTCCCAATTACACCCAATAACGCACGCAGTATTTAGCTCCGAAATTTCTTAAGAAATAATCTCTCAGTCTCAAAAAGGAATTACAAGCAAATCTTATCACAAAATTTAATTGGCTTGAATACTAAATCTTCTTGGATGTAATTCACGGATAAGAACGACAAAGAAAATCCCTCCCAAGCATTCGACGACTAAATGGCGCTTCAAGAACACTTCTTTATGATCAACCTTCTACCACCCATGGCCACAAGTCTATATATATATATAAATGAGACCCTTATTCTTTTGTCAACTTTTCATAGGATTTTGTTTCCTATCTTGCTTGATTTTATCCAAAACACATCTCTGTATATTTTAAACAAAATCCAAGTTCAAGTCAAAGTTGAACTTTCCTATTTCAGCGGCCAAATTCTCCAACACAGATTCGAATTTTGGGCAGTTGATCTTCGGATCTTCTTTGCTCAATTTCGAATGTTTGCAATATATCAAATTTGGAATATTCGGAATTTCACATTAGACTCAAACCCGAGACATACTTTAACAATATTGCTGACATGAGACCGCAAACATGAATTTATGTTAGCTCCTGCTTGACATTGGACCAATAGTCACCAATCATCTCTCAGGTGCTCCTCTGTGGTCATTGTTGGGTTTAACGGATTCCCAAAAACCGGATTCGACACTAAATAGAACCCCTAAAACGAATGCGGAAGACAAGCCCAGGAAAATCACGTATCACCGATCCTAAAGCACACCACGGATTCGAGCGTACCTTGTTAGCCACAGATTAAACACTGACGCCGATAAGAGGAAGAAAATTTGGCCCTATTCGATCCGATGACGCCAATTTGCCTTGAAGGGAAGAAAAACGTTCCCTTGTGCCTTACTGTTTTTCTTTTTGGGAGAGAGAGAGGGAGAGAGAGGGACGTACGTACGTTAATTATTCCAAGAGGTGCGTCCTCCCTCTCTCTCCTCCCTTATATACGTCTCCTCTAAAATATAAAGGTGCCCCTTCATCGTATCCCTCCATCCATGGGCCCTAATTTTGTGGGCCGGGCTTTTAGGCCCAACATGGGCGGACGGGCCTTAAGCCCATCAAATAAAACCATCATCTCCCACTCGCACATGGTGGGCCGAACAGTATTCTCTTTACCTCTCTTCAACATTCATACCAGTGAATAATCCGTGCGACCAGCATACTTTGAGAGCTCGTTGCTATACATCTGTTAGGAATATATAGCAGCTCATAATGGGCGTCACACTCTGAGTAGATTTAGTATGCAATACCCTAGATCGATCGATCACATTTATATCTCTCTTAATCTCTTTTAAACAATGATATATATATAGTATTCACAATTATAATTATCACAAAGACATTCATAATTGGTCGACCAGTGAATACAAAACTACAATGTGATTCTCCAAATTCGATCTTCCTCTTTCCTTCAAACTCTCAATTTCAGTTCAGCTTGCTTTTCTAGAAATGTCCCATTAGATCGAATCAATTCATGACCATTGGCAACATCCTAAGATAGCAAACACTAAATAGAAATCTTGAGAATAAGTAAAAGTCATGAGGGCACTTAAATTGAGGAATTCTTTTCCTCAAGAGTCTCACACGTCATAAAAGTTGAGATCAAACTTTTTGCCACTCTTATTGGTCGTCTCATGCATACGTAGTATGAAATACGTATTACGGTATTAACTCCTTTCCCATGGAGCGTATGTCTACACTTTCAATACCGTACAGATGACAGTTCAGACATACCCAATGTCTAACTTGAGTTCACGTATCTACTCATTAACAAAATTCATCAGAATTCACATCTGGCATCTTAGACAGATAAAGTAAAATATGTGGGGTATTTTACTTTCGGACATCGTAAGTATTATGTCCTCATCTTAACACTTAGTTAAGGCGACATACGTATTTTAAGCTTGAGCTCTCGATTATTACCTAGATAATAAGCTTAAAAACAGTCTCATCTCTATTTATCACATAGTAAATAGAGGCGATTACCCGTGTGAGTGGGCTAATCTTATATCTGTCCGACATACTTTCTCAACTTAAAGTAATGCACTTAGCATTAAGATGCATAAAGATCAAACAAAGATTCATAGGCATTAACAATGAAAAACAAAAAATTCATAAATGTGAACAATTCAGGGAAATTACAATCCAGTACATCAGACTCTACGCAATCCTAGAGATTTTACATGATCACAAAACACATCTCTAGGTATTGGCTTTGTCATAGGATCTGCTACCATTCTATGCGTAGATATGTACTGTAAGTTCACATCCTTTCGTGCAACCATATCTTTGACAAAGTTATACTTGGTATCTATATGTTTGGTCTTGCCATGATATTTTGGATCTTTGGTGTACGCTATAGCTGCTTGGCTATCACAGTTAACCAATAATGGATTTGCAGCTTTCTCATTAACACCTAAATGATCCAAAAATCTCTTAAGCCAAACTCCTTCTTGTACCGCTGCTGATAATGCCACGAACTCAGCTTCCATCGTGGATAAGGCTATACATGTTTGCTTCTTACTGCTCCATGATATGGCGCCATTGTTCGAAGAAAGCAAATCCAGAGGTAGATTTCCTTTCATCTAAATCTCCTCCCCAATCAGCATCTCGAATAGCCTTCAAGTCGCAGATCCTTTCCTTGGTAATTCAACTTGTAATCGCCAGTTCCCTTCGGATACCTCGGTATTCTCTTAACGGCTTTCCAATGTCTTTGGACCCGGGTTGGATTGGTATCTACTCACCATTCCAACTGCAAAACATATGTCGGGTCTTGTACACATCATAGCGTACATCAAGCTCCCAACAGCACTAGCATAAGGAACATGTTTCATTTGTTCCTTCTCTTGTGGAGTTCCTGGACACAGTCTATGGCTCAATCCTTCACCTTTTGCAATAGGAGTGTCTATAGGTTTACAATCTTGCATACGAAATCGTTCAAGAACTTTATTTATATATGTTTCTTGCGAAAGAGACAACGATCTCTTCGAACGATCTCTTGAAATCTTAACTCCAAGAATGTATGCAGCCTCACCCATATCCTTCATCTCAAAGTTGGAAGACAACTAACTCTTGACAGTATTAACAAACTCCATATGATCACAAATTGATCCTTGGATCTTTTGATATATACATAATGATCCTCATCAATCATTGTAAAATCATATGCCATTATTGCATTATGAAAACGTATATACCATTGTCTCGATGACTGCTTAAGGCCGTATATCGATCTCAAAAGTCGACATACCTTTTCTTCTTGGCCTTTCACTATGAAACCAGCAGGTTGTTCTATATATATTTCTTCCTCTAATTCCCCATTGAGGAAAGCAGTCTTTACATCCATCTGATGTAACTCAAGATCCATACTAGCTACTATTGCCAGAATAATGCGAATCGAGGTAAATCTCACTACAGGGGAAAATATATTTTCATAATTAATTCCTTCCTGTTGATTATACCCCTTCGCCACAAGGCGAGCCTTATGCCTTTCTATTGAGCCATCAGCCTTTTGCTTTATTTTGAGAACCCACTTGTTCCCAATAGCTCTGCGTCCTTTTGGAAGATCAACCAGTTCCCAGACTTGGTTTGATTTCATTGACTCTATTTCCTCTTCCATTGCATGAATCCATTTTTCCTTACTAGGGCAATTCAGAGCCTCATTAATATTTCTTGGCTCATCCTCATCTTGTGGAGCAACCATAAAAGTTTCCCCTTCAATGTCAAAACGTCGACGGGGAATACTTTGGCGACTTGTTCGTCGTATGGGAGATTGTACACTTTGCACATCATTCCTCATTATGCTCCCACTTGGATTAGATAATGATGATGTCGTCTCATCATGTGGGTGTAATTGAGAATGAGTTGAATTCATTTCATCACTTCTCATATTACTCCCACTTGGACGAACTCCACTAATATCATTATCTTGATCCAAGGTTTCAAATAGGGAGTAATCTTCCCCTATTTCGCCCTTCTTAGGAAATTCATCTCTAAGAATGTGACATCTCGTGATTCAAATTCAGTTATACTCCCACTTTCCTGCTCACCTATGAACACATACCCTTTCGAGTGTTCCGAGTATCTTATGAAAATACTCTTCTTTCCTCTGGGACCCAATTTCCCAAACTTGTGAGATGACTCATGAGTATAGGCAGCACAACCCCATGGCTTAAGAAAACTTAAGTCCGGTTTTCTACCTGTCCATAACTCATATGGAGTGGAAGTAATCGATTTGGAAGGCACCCGGTTAAGTATATAGGCAGCAGATTAACAACGCATCACTCCAAAAAGTAATAGGTAAGTTAGCATGCGCCATCATGGACTTAACCATTTCCGTAGAGGGTTCTGTTTCTTCTCTCCGCAACACCATTTTGTTGAGGAGTATACGGAATAGACAACTGTCTTTCTATTCCTTTTTCATCACATAATTTTCTGAACTCATCAGATAAATATTCTCGACCTCAATTGGATCTCAATGCTTTTATTTTCTTGTCTAATTGATTTTCTACCAGGTTCATAAACCTTTTGAAACAACTTATTGCTTCAGATTTATGAGAAATCAAATAGACATATCCGAATCGAGTATAATCATCTATAAAAGTGATGAAATAAACAGCCCCATGCCTTCCTCTCACATTCATTGGACCACGAGACATCGAATGGATTAAATGCAGAGGAAATTCAGCTCTTTTACCTTTTCCAAATGGTTTCCTTGTCGTTTTCCCTTCTAGGCAATGCTTACATATGGGCAAATCGACTTTTTCAATGTTGCCCAACAAGCCCTCTTTGGCTAGTCTATTCATACGTTGTTGGCCAATGTGACAAAGTCTAGCATGCCACACATTCACATCATTATCATATGTATTAGGAGACGTGAGAAGGGAATAACAAACATTTGCATTAACATAGTCAATATCTAATACAATGAAACCATCCAGAAAATAACCACAACCATAGTAATTTGTATCCAAAAACAAATCCACACCTCTATTATAGAAGTTCATATTAAAACCTAGTTTAACTAACACTAAATTCCGACGAATCTCCGGAGCATACATTACATCATGTAGGAACAAAGTGCGTCCACCACGCATATTCAGTTGGCAGGTGCCAATTCCTTTCACTTCAGCTCTGGAGTTGTTTCCCACATAGATCCACTTAGTTCCAGTTGGTACTCGTCGGAATTCCACGAAGGATCCTCTATCCTTCGTTACATGGTTTGTCGATCCTGAATCCACAATCCACAAAGGATTAGACTTAGTTAAGAACACAGAATTCGACACAAAAGTAATGTCCTGAAAAGTACAAGGGGTGTATACCTTCTTTGGCTCACGACAGTCGCGAGCATAGTGACCCTTCTGGTCACAGTTGTAACACTTCACCCTTGCTAGCTTCTTCATTCGAGGACGCTTTCCTCTTCCATGTTGGTTAAGCTTGGGTTTTTTCCCTGAAGGACCTGCTTCCTTGCCTTTCCCTTTATCAAACCAGTTAGGGCGTTTGCGCTTGGAGCTCGAAGCTCCATGTGAGCTAGAACTAGCATGATAGAGTTCAGCATCCGGCTTAGCCGCCAAGAGGCGGTCCTCTTCTAGCTCAAGATGGCACACTGTATCCTCAAAGGTTTTGATATTTTCATTATGAGTCAGGTGCACCTTCATATGCTCCCAACTCTGAGGCAAGGAACAAATCACTGCTTGCACTTGCTGCTCATCTGTCAGGACATGGCCAGCATCTTTCAGCTCATTTATCATGTTTGACATCTTTCTAAGATGTTGCTTCATGGTCTGACCATGAGGCTTCTTATATGAGTCAAACCTAATAGTGAGCTGCCTCGCCCGGTCACCGAAGTATGACCAAATCTTGCTGCCAATGCCTCCCACATTTCTTTGGCATTGTCAAAACGCCCGAACTCTCGCATGACGTCATTTTCCATGCTGCTCAGCAACGTGATGCGAGCAAGAGAGTTCTTTCTTTTCCATGCAGCAAAAGCTTCCTTATCTCTCTTTGTCTTTGCAAGTGTTTCCTTCTTCAGTTCTACCATGGTCGTTAAGAGCTTCAAGTGCCTCTTGCTCTTCCAAAGACATATTGGATTTTCATGTGCCATATTTCATAGTTGTCACCATTGAGCTTTTCACCTTTGTTCAGCTCGGCAACTATGCTCTTTGTGGCTGAAGCCATTGATCCGAACACATCGACATACATGCACGAATTATTAATGCCTATCATTTATGCATCCCTTTTGCCTGAGACCCATCATATTAATGAACAATTTCAAGTAAGGTTTCAGAATCAAAAGGTCACTAAGTTTCCAATCATCCTCCAAAAATCCTAACTTAAAACTATCATTAATATAATTGTCTTATGCAAAATAAATTCTATGAAACTACAAAAACTTCTATTACTACCCACAGCAACCAGCAATAACAGAAAACAAATAATAATTGACATCCAATAAAACAATAATGCTTTCACATAATACAACTAACATATCGGTTGCTACATCAACAACAATCAGGTAGTAAACATTACATAAGATGTCCACAAAGCACACTTAACAAAGATCAGCCAATACATCTAACACCAAGTTAGCACACGAACTGGGAAAGATCCTCTTTTGTTCAATTTCTTGATCTTTTCCCTTGTAACAATCCAATAATATTCATCTACAAAATCCATCACAATTTTCTTATATGAAGCAGCTCGTTGATATCCCATATGCGATTCAACACTCCTTGCCATTCGGGTGGAAGGGTGTTCATGAAAAATCGCACCATCTCGATCTGTGGCATAGGACGACCATTCCATATGACCTTTTGAATTTTCCCGTTGACTTCAAGGACGTGATCAATTAAGTCACCACTTTCCCATCGATGATCAGTCAGCTTAGCTATTAACTTAGACAGCATTTCCTTTTGTTCATCGGTAATTGCGCGAATAGGTGTGCGCAACCTCGTGGGAGGCATTGTTCCCGCAACAAATGCAGAACAAATAAGGGATCACATATAATCCACATAGACTTAATTGAAAAAGAAACACATTCTTTTTCCTCCTTCCCTTTTTTTTTTATTTTTTTATTTTTTTTGGTCAACGGTCAACGGTCGTCGGTCAACGGTCAACGGGTCAACGGTTAGTTTGCCGGTGGTCGGGCCGGTCGGGCCGGGTCGGGCCGGGTCGGACGAACCGACCCGGCACGTGCCGCGCATGTGCGCGGGCTGATGTCACGCAGACGTCGGCCCGGCACGTGCGCGGCATGCGCCAAAGCTTCCATGCGTGTCGGGTCGGGTCTCTGTCGGGTTGGGTCGCCGGCCGGTGACCGGCCGGCCATCTGCCGTCGGCCCTGACGTCATCCCAGCGGTTACCGACCGTTGGGTGACGTCACGATGACGTCAGCACGCGTCGGTTCGCCGACCGGCGTGTGCCGGTTCGCCGGCCGGCGGCGTCGCGCACGTGCTGGTTCGCAGACCGGCACGTGTGGCGCACGCGCTGGCCGAGCAGCGCGGGGCGCGTCGCGCCCACACGCAGCCGCTTCTAGCTGCGCGTGTGGGCGCGTCCGGCGTCGCCCGGCGGCGCACGACCCGTCGACGGACTCGTCTCGACGAGCCCTTTCATCCTATGCCTTCAGAAATCAATTTCGACTTACAGAAACTCGAAAAAATGGACGAACAGTGCTCGGGTGTCGGGATTTTGCGCCCCGATCCGTGTCGGCCGATTATTTTCGCGAAAAATCAATCAAAAAACATGAAAGGGGTCGGGAAAACATGAACTAGGGCTCGATACCAATGTTGGGTTTAACGGATTCCCAAAACCGGATTCGACACTAAATCGAACCCCTAAAACGAATGCGGAAGACAAGCCCGGGAAAATCACGTATCACCGATCCTAAAGCACACCACGGATTCGAGCGTACCTTGTTAGCCACAGATTAAACACCGACGTCGATAAGAGGAAGAGAATTTGGCCCTATTCGATCCGATGACGCCAATTTGCCTTGAAGGGAAGAAAAACGTTGCCTTGTGCCTTACTGTTTTTCTTTTTGGGAGAGAGAGAGGGAGAGAGAGGGACGTACGTACGTTAATTATTCCAAGAGGTGCGTCCTCCCTCTCTCTCCTCCCTTATATACGTCTCCTCTAAAATATAAAGGTACCCCTTCATCGTATCCCTCCATCCATGGGCCCTAATTTTGTGGGCCGGGCTTTTAGGCCCAACATGGGCGGACGGGCCTTAAGCCCATCAAATAAAACCATCAGTCATGAATATATTCATATGTTTTGAGGTGATCAATATAAACACTATTCACCAGACGACGTAGTGAATAATTCAATAAAAGTCAGATCCTAAATACTGAAACCCTTGCTAAAGTCAAAAGCTCAAAGCAATAGCTAAAAACCACTAACTCGAGCAGAAAGAACAAAGATATCTTCAACATGTACAAACTTAGCATCTTACGTGTGTTAGACTAAATAGAAATAGCTAGACATACTCGGAAAGTAAGAGGAATCTGAATTATCTGCACAATGATCGCATTACAAAAGGAAAGTTGAAGTTATGTGTGGTGCAAAATAGTCGGCAGGATGCCAAATTTATCTTTTAGCTCTTCACATTGAAAGAAGATTAAACAAGCACTATTCAAGTTTTTAGTTCCCCATTACACGGATTGGGGTTGTCGGCGTGTGCAACGCACGTGCCGATACGGTCCCATCGGGCACGTGCGACGCACGCTCTGTTTCGGTCCCAGGCGCGTGCGACGCATGTGCGCGGTTGCTAGCGCGTGCGACGTCATCGTGACGTTAGCTGCACGCGCGTGGCATGTGCTAGCTGACATCATCCGCGTTTAATTTGTTACAAATAAGGTACGTTCGATTCCGTAGTGTATCTTTGATCGGTGATACATGTGTTTTCTAGGCTCGTCTTCTGCGTTCATTTTAGAGTGTCGGAACCGGTTTTAGAAAATCCGTTATTCCCAACATTTGGGTATATAGAAATGTTTATCACACGGTTTACTTAAAATGATAAGGCAAAAAAGTTAGTTGCAGTGTCAAAAAAATTCCATCCCTGTTTGGTGTGAACTCTTGAGAGTTCGGTTTGCACTTGTGTGGAGAGATCTCTTGAGTCTCAAACCTCTCCTTTGGAAGTACCATTTTCAGCACGAGAGAATCATATACATTATGTTTATTAAAACTTATGCTTGGGTATATATAAATGTTTATCACATGGTTTACTCAAAGTGGCATGGCAAAAAAGTTAATTGCAATGTGAAAATAATTCCATCCCTATTTGGCATAAACTCTCAAGAGTTTGGTTTGCACTTGTGTGGAGAAACCTCTCCTCTGGAAGTAGCATTTTTAGCACGAGAGAATCATACACATTATGTTTATTAAAACTTATGTCTGGCTATATATAAATGTTTAGTTTGTCTTCTTGAGTGCAAGTTTTGTTGGTGTCGAGTCTCTTGCTGTATAGCTTTCTTGGTTAAAATTCAATATATCTTACCTTTACCATAAAAAAAAAATATTTATCACACGGTCCTTGCTCAATTCAATATCGGGAA